>CM042170.1:55136030-55479383 GCA_023376005.1 Doryteuthis pealeii
CAATTACTTAAGCGGAGTTAAACAGGTTTGAATTCAGAGTTTTCCTACTCCTAGACCAGTTTCCTAACCAAGGTTAAAGAGCCCAGTCTGCCCTACTATTCATCCATAGCTGGAGGGAGAGTAGGATTCATACCTTTCCCAACAGTATTAGCGCTAAGTAAAATGCAATTACCACATCCAGGATTTGAACTCGGGTTGACGAGTCCATTTCCCATGACTTTAACCATTACACCACGCGCTTCCTATATATATATATATATACCAAATATTCCAATATTCTCTAACATATTAAAATCAATACTATGAATGATTTTATATAGAAATCAATTAAAATATAATTAAGATAAGTGTAATCTTGTATATGCATTCTTATCTAATTTTGTTAATCTAATACATTTCATTACATGAGAGAGAAAGGGAGGGAGAGAAAGAGGGGGAGAGAGAGAGAGAGAAAGAAAGAAAGAGAGAGAAAAGAAGAGAGAGAGAGAGAAAGAGAGAAAGAGAGGAGAGGGAGAGAGGGAGAGGGAGTGAGAGAAAGAGAGAGGGAGAAAGAGAGAGAGAGAGAAATGGCTTTCTCATGAAGTTTCGTTTGTTTTACGGCATATCAACCTCAGTGAGTCATTTAATGCCGATAAAATTTTGAAATAAAGTAATCATTAAATGGATACTCAATTTTGTTTATCAACTCATATTTTTCTATTTAACCCATAGATGGGACTCTAACAGGTACTACCACTCCGGGTCAGACTGGACCAGGGAGCAATGGTGATGAAGTGTGCCCCACATTTCCCAAACCTGGAATTGGAACCCACACCATCAGATAGAGTTTAACATCATTCCCAGGACATGTAGACCCTCAGTCACCACCTTCTAACACCCATATGATGAAAAGGGTTGGGGCTTGCCATAAGGGCAATAGGGTAGGGTTAATAGAGTAGGAGCAATCATATAGGTGCTAGGGCTTGACGTGACCAGCCAATTGATCAGAGGGGGCCTCTCCGACCACCCATCTAGCCTAAGTAAGAGTCTAAGTGGAGTGTTGCATGTTATTGACAGCTCATCCACCAAGACTCCATCCTTAAGCATCACAGGTCGCCACCCACGACCAACAGGTGGTCTCATTAGGGGGAGTCTTACCCCTCTGCAGAGGTGCATTCTAACGCTCCAGCCAACAGGGCGGGCCACAAGTAGGATATGACACAAGGTCGAAAGTATGGGGCATCCAGTGAGGATCAATCTCGGTATTCAGTAGTACTGAATCACGAGTTAGATTCTCACAGGATTTCCCATTAAAATCCCTATGCAAATAAGGCCTAGGGTTGATCTGGTCCTGTGGGGCCCCAGAAAAAAAGTGTATTTGAAATATTATAAGCCAAAAAAATTCCATGGTGTTTCTATCAAAATTGTATTTTTTAATTATTTTCACTAGCAAATATATGCACCCTTCGGGTGCAAGTATTTAAGTTTTTAATGTAATAAAATATCATATTAAATTAGAAAGGCCAATGAAACTGAATAAAAATGCAGATAACATGATTTGGAACAGAGGGGGTATGATTTAAAAAATAGAACAACTATGAAACTAAACTCTTCCATATCATTTCAATTACTCCTATTCCTAATTTAACTATTTAGTTAAAATAGGAAGTAAAGAATAATATTACAGTTATTTCTTTTTGTTAAGGGATTTCTTTTAAGATTTATTGAAGAGAATTTTGCTCATATTCAATAAGATAAAACCAAACAATTAGAAATCAATAATATTAAGCACATATTTATTAAAATCAAATTTTTTAAGATCAATATGCAAATTAGCCTTCCCATTCACACTGTAAACCGCTGTTTTGTTGTATATATAAATACAACTGCATGTTATTTGTACGTAGATATGGTCAACAGTCTTAATGATGTAAAACAATTTTATTAATATTTGAGGTTTAAATAAAAATAAAATCATGGAGAATGGGATGCAGATAACAAAGGGAATTGTGATTTCTATAGTAATATAGTTTCGGTTACAGACAGAAAAACATACAATCTCCATAATAATAAGATGTAAATAAATTAAATCTGCTTTATATTTGCCCAAATATATATATATTAGTGATCTGAGAGATTATCTTGCTAACCATTATACAATGCGAAGTGTGCAGCACAATCGATCTACAAGACTAGCTTGCTAACCATTACACTAAATGGGCCGCCATTTAGTTACCCAACCCATTGGGTAGGATGTGACACAAGGTCACCAGTATGGGGCATCCAGTGAGAATCAATCTCGGTATTCAGTAGTAATAGATTTGCAAGACTAGCTTGCTAACCATTACACTAAATGGGCCGCCTTTTATTTACCCAACCCATTGGGTAGGATATGACCCAAGGTCACCAGTATGGGGCATCCAGCAAGGATTAAACTCATTATCTAATAGTAATAGATTTGCAAGACTAGCTTGCTAACCATTACACTAAATGGGCCGCCTTTTATTTACCCAACCCATTGGGTAGGATGTGACACAAGGTCACCAGTATGGGGCATCCAGCAAGGATCAAACTCATTATTAGTAGTAATAGATTTTGGAGACTGGCTTGCTAACCATTACAGATGCCTTTTATTTACCCAATCCATTGGGTAGGATGTGACACAAGGTCACCAGTATGGGCATCCAGTGAGGATCAATCTCGGTATACAGTAGTAATAGATTTGCAAGACTAGCTTGCTAACCATTACAGATGCCTTTTATTTACCCAATCCATTGGGTAGGATGTGACACAAGGTCACCAGTATGGGGCATCCAGTGAGGATCAATCTCGGTATTCAGTAGTAATAGATTTGCAAGACTAGCTTGCTAACCATTACAGATGCCTTTTATTTACCCAACCCATTGGGTAGGATGTGACACAAGGTCACCAGTATGGGGCATCCAGTGAGGATCAAACTCATTATTTAGTAGTAATAGATATGCGAGACTGGCTTGCTAACCATTACAGATGCCTTTTATTTACCCAATCCATTGGGTAGGATGTGACACAAGGTCACCAGTATGGGGCATCCAGTGAGGATCAATCTCGGTATTCAGTAGTAATAGATTTGCAAGACTAGCTTGCTAACCATTACAGATGCCTTTTATTTACCCAATCCTTTGGGTAGGATGTGACACAAGGTCACCAGTATAGGGCATCCAACAAGGATCAAACTCATTATTTAGTAGTAATAGATATGCGAGACTGGCTTGCTAACCATTACACCACGATGAGACACCTTTTATTTACCCAACCCATTGGGTAGGATGTGACACAAGGTCACCAGTATAGGGCATCCAGCAAGGATCAAACTCATTATTTAGTAGTAATAGATATGCAAGACTGGCTTGCTAACCATTACACCACGATGAGACGCCTTTTATTTACCCAACCCATTGGGTAGGATGTGACACAAGGTCAAAAGTATGGAGCATCCAGCAAGGATGAAACTCACTATTCAGTAGTAATAGAGCTGCGAGACTAGCTTGCTGATCATTACACTCCGATGGGATACCCTGGTATTTATTCAGTCCATTTGCCATGGGTATGGTGTGGTATAAGGTTACAAGTAAGAGGCATCCAGCAAGAATCGAACTTACTGTTCAGTATTAGATATTTACCCAGCCCATTTGCCACGGATAGGATGGGACACGAGGTCGCAAGTATGGAGCATCCAGCAAGGACCAAACTCATTATTTAATAGTAATAGATTTGCAAGACTAGCTTGCTAACCATTACACCATGATGAGACGCCTTTTATTTACCCAACCCATTGGGTAGGATGTGACACAAGGTCACCAGTATGGAGCATCCAGCAAGGATTAAACTCATTATTTAGTAGTAATAGATTTGCAAGACTAGCTTGCTAACCATTACACTAAATGGGCCGCCTTTTATTTACCCAACCCATTGGGTAGGATGTGACACAAGGTCACCAGTATTGGGCATCCAGCAAGGATTAAAACTCATTATTTAGTAGTAATAGATTTGCCAAGACTAGCTTGCTAACCATTTACACTAAATGGGCCGCCTTTTATTTACCCAACCCATTGGGTAGGATGTGACACAAGGTCACCAGTATGGGGCATCCAGCAAGGATTAAACTCATTATTTAGTAGTAATAGATTTGCAAGACTAGCTTGCTAACCATTACACCACGATGAGACGCCCTTTATTTACCCAACCTACTGGATAGGATGTGACACAAGGTCACAAGTATGGGGCATCCAGTGAGGATCAATTTGTTATTCAGTAGTAATGTATCTGAGAGACTACCTTTCTAACCAATATACAATGTGAAGTGTGCAACACAATGGATCTGCAAGACTAGCTTACTAACCATAACACAATGATGGAATGCCCTGATATTACTTAAGTAGAAATAGAAGTAAACACTATTCGAGACTATCTTGATAACCATTACACCACAGTATTTACCAAACCCATTTGGTAGGATGTGACACAAGGTCAAAACTATGGGGCATCCAGCAAGGATCAATATCAGTGTTCAGTAGTAATGTATTTGAGAGACTCTCTTGCTAACCATTAAACCATGTGAAATGTGCGACACAATGGATCTACAAGACTAGCTTGATAAACATAACACAATGATGGAATGTCCTGATATTAGTTAAGTAGAAATTGAGCCTTCAAGAACAACAAAAAGGTTTTTTATCAAAATAATAATCTTGAAAGCCTATGAAAAATTAATTCCTGTTTATCCGAAAGATAAAGCGATTTTATAATGCACATTAAAGATAATGGCAAACAAAATTGATTTATGTATTGAATATTGATTTCAGCATTAGACACACACACACACACCACACACACACACACACAGGCTGAACAAGTTTAACAGCAAACAAAATGGTTGTCTTCATAAATAACAACAGTTTTTATAATCGTTATATCTTGGAAAGTGTTTGTCAAACATTCAGTTCAGTGTGTAGAGGGGTTGTGTTTAGGTGTTCTGTTACTACATTATAATGTTGTTGTTTTAGGTGTTGAATTATCACATTAAAATGTTGTGTTTAGTTGTTGTGTTATCACATTACAATGTTGTTGTGTTTAGGTGTGTGTTATCAACATTATAATGATGTTGTGTTTAGGTGTTGCGTTATCACATTACAATGTTGTTGTGTTTAGGTGTTGTGTTATCACATTACAATGTTTTGTGTTTAGGTGTTGTGTTATCACATTAATAATGATGTTGTGTTTTAGGTGTTGCGTTATCACATTACAATGTTGTTGTGTTTAGGTGTTGTGTTGTGTTGTGTCATATTACAATGTTGTTGTGTTTAGGTGTTGTGCTACCATATTACAATGTTGTTGTGTTTAGATTGAGTTATTATATTGCAATGTTGTGTTCGGGTGTTGTGTTACCACATTATAATGTTGTTGTGTTTAGGTGTTGAATTATCACATTACAATGTTGTTGTGTTTAGATGGATTACCACATTATAATGTTGTTGTGTTTAGATGTTTTGTTACCACATTACAATTTTGTGTGTTTAGATGTTGTGTTATCACATCATAATATTGTTGTGTTTAGGTGTTGTGCTACCATATTATAATGTAGTTGTGTTTAGGTGTTGTATTATCACATTACAATTTTGTTGTGTTCAGGTATACCACATATAATTGTTGTGTTTAGGTATTACCATTATAATTTTGTGTTTAGTATACCACATTATAATTGTTGTGTTTAGGTATACCACATGTAATTGTTGTGTTTAGGTATACCACATTTATAATTGTTGTGTGTTTAGGTAATATGTTAATGTTTAGGTATACCACATTATAATGTTGTTGTGTTTAGGTATACCACATTATAATTGTTGTGTTTAGGTATACCACATTTAATTGTTGTTGTGTTTAGGTATACCACATTATAATGTTGTTGTGTTACGTTACCACATGTAATTGTTGTTTTAGGTATACCACATTATAATGTTGTTGTTGTTTAGGTATATACCACATTATAATGTTGTTGTGTTTAGGTATACCACATTAATAATGTTGTTGTGTTCACCAGATCAAAACAAATATCAAATCTTCCAATAACAACTTTACCCAGCGAAAGTAAAACTGGTTTGAACACATAGTTTCCCCATTCTAAGCAGGTTGAATAACCAAGGCTAAAGAATACACTCAGCACTAATATTTACCCATAGCTGGGGGGAGAACAGATGGATTCAAGCTTTTCCCAATGGCATTAGCACAAAGTGAAATTCAACCAGCTTCTTCCAGGATTTGAACCCGGGTCGCGGATTCCATTACCAAAGACAATAAACATTATGTTAAAGGTTAAATTTGCAAATCGACGTCAAAATTAAAACGGAAACTTATATATATATTAAAAAGAGTTAGGTTTTTCCATAAGGGCAATTGGGTCAGAAACAATCATATAGGTGCTAGGGCTTGACGTGACCAGCTGAAGATGTTTTGTTTTATTCATTCTTGATGGGTACTCAATTTTTGTTCAGACACATTTATTTCTACTTAACCCATAGATGGGACCCTAACAGGTACTACCACTCCGAGTCAGAGTGGACCTGGGAGCAATGGTGATAAAGAGATACTCCACATTCCCTAGAGTTCCAGAACTAGAACCTCACCAATCAGATAGAGTTTAACGTCATAGCAAGGATATGAAGACCTTCCATCACTGCCTTCTAGCACATATATGATAAAAAGGGCAATAGAGTTGGGACAATCTTCGGTTAAACTTGCAAATCGTTGACAAAATTAAAACAGAAACTTATTTGGTGGTGATTCATGACAATTTAACTACAGTGTATGAATGAACTTTTTTGCAAATTGGGTTTAGCGGTTTGGGGATTAAGTTTGTTTTTAATTACGCATTGATTAAAAAAAAATTTTTAAATAAAATATTACTATACATCTAAGTAACCATTGAAATTAATTATTGAATCCAACGGTAGACAAATTAGTCTCAGTTGTTTGTGTTAGTATTGCAATGTATAATTTCAATTAAACTGATTTGAAAAAAAATATTTTTCAACATTAAATTGTTTTTTTTTTTAACCAATACATAATCAAAAACAACCTTAATCCCCAAACCCCTAAACCGTAACCCAATTTGTAAAAAAGTTCATTCATACACTGTAGTTAAACTGTTTTTTGGCTACAGGTATGAAATAATGAGATGTGGATATGTGGAAAAAAAAATTTTAGTTTGTTGGTTGGTTGGATTTTTACAGCATGTCAACCCTTGTTGGGTCATTTTATGCCGAAGACGTTTGTTTTATTAATTCTTCATGGGTACTCAATTGGGTTTTTTAAAACTTATTTTTACAAACTCATTTTTTACTATTTAACTCATAGATGTGACCCTAACAGGTACTACCACTCCGGGTCAGAGTGGAGCTGGGAATAATGGTGATGAAGAGGTTCACTACACTACCACCCCGCCCCATATAGGAAATAACCCTCTTTTTTATCTATTTAACCCATAGATGGGACCCTAACAGGTACTACCACTCCAGGTCAGAGTGTAGCTGGGAATAATGGTGATGAAGAGGTTCACTACACCATCACCCCGCCCCATGGGGATAAATCAAAGAAGCCACAGACTCATATGTGATAACACCATGGTTGGTTGGTTGGATTTTATGGCATGTCAACCCTTGTTGGGTTATTTTATACTGAAGATGTTCTGTTTTATTAATTCTTGTTGGGTATTCAATTTTTTAAAACATATTTTTTAAAAACTCTTTTTTGGTTATTTCTTATAACTCCAACATAAAAAAGGGAACCACTCTGATTGACTAATAAATTATTTATCTATTTATCGATCTACTAGGAAAAAAGAAGATGGGGTTAGGGTTTAGGGTTAGGTTAATGGAAAATAATGGGTAGATTAATTAACAGATAAAATTAATTCAGAGTGGTTCCCCTTTTTTAGGTTGGAGTTATAGGAAATAACCCTTTTTTTATCTATTCAATTCATAGATGGGACTTTAACAGGTACTACAACAACAGACCAGAGTGGAACTGGAATAATAGTGATGAAGGGGTTAAACTCCCCCCCCCCATTTTCTTAGAGGTCATTGAAAGATGAAATACAATAGTTACCAATCATTTGTGATAATAGTTTGGACTTGATCCGAATTTGTAGCTGTCCAAATGTAAGTAAAACCTTTATATTTATGCATACATACATTTTAGTTATTTTTGGTTTGGTTTGTTTTCTTTTACGGCATATCAACATCAGTGGGTCATTTAATGCCGATAAAGTTTTGAAATAAATCAATTCTTAATGGATACACAATTTTTTTTTTATATATATTTTTTTTTAACTCAATTCTTTTAAACACATTTTTTTCTATGTAACCCGTAGATGGGACCCTAAAAGATACTATCACTCCAGGTCAGAGTGGACCTGGGAGTAATGGTCATGAAAGGGTACTCCACATTCATCAGACCTCCAGAATTAGAACTTCACCGACAAAGTTTTGAAATAAATTAATTCTTAATAGACAATCAAATTTTGTTTATAAACTCATGTTTTTCTATTTAACCCATAGATGGGACCCTAACAGGTACTACCACTCCGGGTCAGAGTGGATCAAAGAACAATGGTGATGAAGGGGTGCTCCACATTCCCCAAACCTCCAAAACTGGAACCTCACCATCAGATAGAGTTTAACCTCATACCCAGGATATGAACACCTTCAGCTCTCACCTTCTAGCACATATATATGATAAAAAGGGATGGGGTTTGCTATAAAGGCAATAGGGTTAGGACAATCATATAGGTGCTAGGGCTCGATGTTTACAGCCAATTGGTTACAAGGGTCCCCTTCAACTGTTTGTCTAGCCTAAATAAGGGCCAAAGTAGAGTGTTGCTCATCCACCAGGATTTCATCCTTAAGCATCACGGGTCTCCACCCAGGTGAAAGAAAGAGAGAGTAGGGGAAAGATACAGAGAAGGAGTGAGTGTGCAGCATTGGTGATGAAGGGGTACTCCACATTCCCTAGGGCTCCAGAATTCACCTTCACCACTAGATGTAGTCTAACATCATACCCCAGACACTAAGACCCGCAGCCAAATATATGATAAAAAGGGTTGGGTTTGGTTTTGGTTTGGTTGGGTTGGGTTTTACAGCATGTCAACCCCTTGGGTTATTTCATGCCGAATACTTCTTTTGGTAAAAAAAATGTTTAATGCTGAAAAAGTTTTGAAATAAATTCATTTTTAATGGATAATACAATTTTGTTTATAAACTCATATTTTCTATTTACCCATAGATGGGACCCTAACAGGTACTACCACTCCGGGTCAGAGTGGACCAGGGAACAATGGTGATGAAGGGGTGCTCCACATTCCCCAAATCTCCAGAACTGGAAGCTCACCATCAGATAGAGTTTAACATCATTCCCAGGACATGTAGACCCGCAGCCACCGTCTTCTAGCACCCATATGATAAAAAGGGGTTGGGGCTTGCCATAATGGGACAATCATATAGTTGCTAGGGCTTGATGTGACCAGCCAATTGATCGGAGGGGGCCTCTCCGACCACCCGTCTAGCCCAAGAAGAGCCTAAAGTGGAATATTGCAAGTCATGGATTGCCCAACCACCTGGGTTCTATCCTTAAGCATCATGGGTCGCCACCCACAACCAACAGGTGGCCCCATTGGAGGAGTCTTACCCCTCTGCAGAGGTGCAGTCAGTGCATTCTATCGCCCCAGCCGATAGGGCGGAAAGGGTTGGGGGTATGCCATAAGGGCAATAGGGTTGGGACAATAATATAGGTGCTAGGGCTTGATGTGAACAGCTGAATGATCGGAGGAGGCCTCTCCACCTGCCCGTATAGTTTAGTAAGGGCCAAAGTGGAGTGTTACATTGTCATGGACTGCTTGACAATCAGGATTCCGTCCTTAAGCATCACTGATCGCCAACAAGTGGCTCCACTAGGGGGAGTTTTACCCCCCTGCAGAGGTGCAGTCGGTGTATTCTACACCCCCTGACAAATATTTTTAAAAGCCTCTAGTTGTAACTTGTTTTTGGCTATGTTAAATTTCAATTGATTTAATGGTGCAAAAATGTAAACATTGTTTTCGTTCATAATTTTCATTATTTCCGTAAGCTGAAATCTTTTTTTTTTTAAATCATCAGGTGTTTTTTTAATGTTTCTTCTTTTGAATGGTCCAAAAATTTTGAAGATGAATATTAACCTTTATGCAAGTTACATTGTGTTAAATATGGGGGGGGGTTAACTTTTACACATTAGATTGGACATCCCTAGTGTTCCTTAACCTTCCGACTGTTATCATCTTGCAACACCCTCTGGTTAAAAATGACACCGTCCAAATTTATCCAAGATGAAATGCAAAAAATTGTAATTCCTGATTATTTGGTATTGCTTATCCACCGAATTCTTATTTCTTATTGATGTTGTCACCACAGCTAAATAATAGACCATTCTGTTTTTATTATAAAGAAAGAAGAGGAAGAAAAGGGACATGCTACACAGAAAAAAATATAAAAAAGGGAAGAAAAAGGACATGCTACACAGAAAAATATAAGAAAGAAAGAAGGGGAAAGATAGAGAGGGGGCGCGGAAGCGATAACGTTAATCTGTTTCAATCTAACATAATGAAAAAAAGGAAAGAAAGAAAAAAAAGAGAGTTAAATCAACATTATTTACTTTTTACATATTGAACTATTTTGCAATAGCTCTTAAGTAAATATATTAAACGTTGTAATAATTAAATTATCATACTGTGGTATATCCACAGTTCCTGTTAGTAAATAAATAAAATCCTTGTATCATATCCAAATCCTAGTGGGAGGCAGGGGGGTGGATCGTATTAATTCGAAATCGAAGTAAATAATTTTTAGCGACGCATGGTAAAAAATTGGCTGACTTCTGATTAAGGTCGGAAAATTAAAACGGAAAGTTTTTTGGTGGTCCCCAATGACAGTTTAACTATAGTCTATGAATTAATATTTTGCGAATAGGGTTACGGTTTTAGGGAATTATGGTTGTTTTTAATTTTTTTTAAATAAACAACAAAAATACCAAATTACTATACATTTAAATAACCACTGAAATTAATTATTGAATCTATTATTGAGACAGTTGTTTGTGTTAGTATTGCAATGTATAATTTCAATTAGTTTAAAAGATATTTTTCAACATTAAATGTATAGTAATTTGTGTTAATTTGGGGGTTTTGTTGTTTTTTTTTTTGTTTTTAAGCAATACGTAATTAAAAACAACCTTAATCCCCTAAAACCGTAACACAATTCGTAAAATGTCATTGGGGACCACCAAAATACTCTCCGTTTTAATTTTCCGACCTAAATCAGAAGTCATCCAAAAAATTCTATCGTTTCCATTTCCCACGTGATGCGACAGAAGTCGAGACTTCGTTTTGCAGCAAACGAAAATTTAATTTTGAAAATAATATTTCGCCCACTGTGACGCTGATACGACCATGGAAGAAATTGATGTAGGTAGTAATGGAAACACGGAAGGTTGCGCATTGCACGATGAATTTTAAATTTCATAAATCACCTCGCCCATATCGGGGCGGGGGGGGGTATTAATTTGTTTATTTATTTATATTTTGTTTTTGGTAATTATTCAACTTTTATTTAGGAAATTAGGGTATCCCAGAAAAAACAGAACCCACAAATTTTGTAATAAAACTGTAATTTTAACAATAATAGACCCTTCTGTTTTATTATAAAGAAAGAAGAGGAAGAAAAGGGATATGCTACACAGAAAAAATATAAAAAAGAAAGGGAAGAAAAAGGACATGCTACACAGAAAAATATAAGAAAGAAAGAAAGGGGAAAGATAGAGAGGGTGCGCGCGGAAGCGATAACGTTAATCTGTTTCAATCGAAGGATTTAGAGTTAGTTTAATGAGAAAATAAATAAATAATTTGGGTTTTGTTTTTTTCTGGGTCACCCTAATTTACTAAACAAAAGTTCATAATTACCAAAAACAAAATTCACCTGACCCAGAAAAAAAACAGAACCCAAACCCTAACCCCAACCCTAAAACCCCCCTAGTTAAAATTAACAGTTTTATTACAAAATTTGTGGGTTCTGTTTTTTCTGGGACACCCTAATTTACTAAACAAAAGTTCATAATTACCTTGTTTTTTGTTGGGTTTTTTTTTTGGGGGGGGGGCGATATTGGATGAAAAAAAAAAGTTTATTTTATTAACAGAGTAGTAAATTCGTGGAATACATTTATCTATTTTAAACAAACATTAAAGCTTTATTTCATGACTATCGGTACTATGAGATTTATTTGTTTAATTTCTTAAGAGGTCTAAAATAATATACTTTGTTTAGATAACATTTTAAGGACTCTCTCTCTCAAAAAAAAATTACAAAGTTTTGAAATAAAATAAATAATGCATTATAAAGATCATTCATTGATACATAAACACTGAAAATTTCATTAAAATCCGATAATTTCCTGATTTTTGGTAAATTATTTTCTGTAGGGGGGTAAAGTCATTTTGTCAAAAACGCATTTTAGGCTCAGTTTGCCAGTCCCTAATATATATATATATATATATATATATATATATATATATACACACACACACACACACACACACAAGGTTAAGTGACTTGCAAAAAAATCAGAAAGAAAGTTTTAAAATAGAATAAAAATTAATTCATTGCTAAATCAACACTGAAAATTTAATTAAAATCGAAAACTTCCCCGAGTTTTGGTACAAACGTAAGGGTTAGAATTGTATTTTAAAAAAACATGGATTTTCCAATGAATTGACTTAGACAATTGAAATAGACATCAGAATTTTTATTGCGCGGCGGGGCGGGTGTTTTTGTAAGACAGGCGACTCTAGAATTATAGGATGTTGGGAGAGTGCTGCCTTTGTAGTAATATCAATTTCATCTCCTCTTCCTTGGCGATTAGGGAGTAAAAAGGGGAGGAACGTAGAATGTAAAGACAGGGATGAGTCAAGATTTGACTTAATTGCAAATTCCGACTAATTAAACCAATTAAAGTGTGTGTTTTTTTCAAACAATAGGGTGAGCTAAAACTAAGGAATAATTAGAGACAAATTTTGTGTGATCAAGGTCACAATCAAAAAAGCCTTTAGGGATTGAACGCTCCAAATCTCAGCTTTAGTATAATAATAGAAGATTATATATATATATATATATATATATATATATATATATATTATATACAATTTTTATGATCCTCCAACAGGGTGTTGGTACATAAAAAATTTTTTAAAAGGCAGAGAAAAAAAAAGCATAAATTAAATTATTAAATAAAAATTTTAAAAATCAATATTAGGGCTCAAAAATTAAAACTTGAAAAATTAATTTGTAAAATAAATTTAAGACAAGATTATTTTAGTAACAGGGTGGGAGATTCATGGAATAAAATACCATCATCGATAGTGAATTTTTTCCATTTTAAAGAAAAAACATAAAATAAACTCCTGATGATTTTTTAAAAAAATTTTCAGCATATGGAAATAATGAATATTATGATTGAAAAACAATGTTTTCATTTTTGCACTGTTAAATCAACTGAAATTTAACGTAGCTAAAAACAAGTTACGATAAGAGGATTTTTTTAAAATTCTATGAAATATTAATCAATAATCTGATTTTCACGAAAATTTCCATAAATGTTTACCATTGGATGTAAATAGATCTGAAATAGTTTTTTTCTAAAACATATTAGGGGAAATATTTTTTACGAGGTCTATTCCCCCCCCCCTCTATTTTATTTTATGAGATAAAAAAAATGACGCGTCAGAAAAAAATTATTTCTTTTTTTCTATAAAGATAAGAGTCTGAATAACTATAATAATAATAATATCATTGATATTATTATTATTATCATTATTGTTTTTGTTGTTGTTCGTAATAATCACAACACAACTGTAAATTTTGAAGGAATTCAATTATACCATGCGAATGACCACGTTTCCGTTAATCGTTCCGTAGAGAAGATGGGAAAAAAAAAGAAAAAGAAAACGCATTTCTCTAGGTTGTCAGTAAACCTCACCCACCCATTTACCCCGAGCGAAAAATATAAAAATCTTCACACCAAACAGTATGTATCTTACAGTCAAGACACAGGTTCCTGCTAGATCGCCAAAGTTAAGCAAAGATTAGCCTGGTCACTACTTAGATGGGTGACCACTAGCGCTTGCAGAATACTTGATTAATAAAAAAATTTAAAATCTCCCGTTATTTCTGTGATAACGTGCAAAAAATACAAGCCTAAAATGTCCAACTCTAAGTCATTTAAAACCTCCATCAACGTTTGTTTGAACATTAAAAACCTCTTTTTCTTTCCTATTCTGAAGAAGGTTTAACATAAACCGAAACGTTTAAACGTCGATGTCAACATCAAAATAAATTCATCTTTTTTTTTCTTTTTTTTTTTTTTTGAACATTTTGGCTAAACTTGCAGATGGTACCTAGGAATAGTGAATGTGCAATGTATGTTTTTCGTAAATTACCGCAGATTTTATTTGCTGGACTATTCTATACACTAGAACCAAATCCCCAACTGTAGACAACCCGAGCTCTGCATGCCAGAGACTAAAGCAAAGCGGCTGAACTTGCACAAAGGTGTCAAAATTAGGGTGACCCAGAAAAAACAGAACCCACAAATTTTGTAATAAAACTGTTAATTTTAACTATGGGGATCTAGGGTTTAGGGTTAGTTTAATGGGAAAATGAATAAATAATTTGGGTTCTGTTTTTTCTGGGTCACCCTGTATACCGGTGACCCAGAAAAAACAGAACCCACAAATTTTGTAATAAAACTGTTAATTTTAACTATGGGGATCTAGGCTTTAGGGTTAGTTTAATGGGAAAATGAATAAATAATTTGGGTTCTGTTTTTTCTGGGTCACCGTGTATACCGGTGACCCAGAAAAAACAGAACCCACAAATTTTGTAATAAAACTTTAATTTTAACTAAGGGGTTTAGGGTTAGAATTAGGGTTAGGTTTGGGGTTGGGGTCTAAGGTTAGTTTAATGGGAAAATTAAAAAATAATTTGGGTTCTGTTTTTTCTGGGTCACTCTAATTTTGACACCTTTGTGCAAGTTCAGCCGGAATAGTTAATGTGCAATTTATTTTTTTCGTAAATTACCGCAGAAATGTTATTTATTGGACTATTCTATACACTAGCACCAAATCCCCAACCGTAGGCAACCCGAGCTCTGCATGCCACAGACTAAAGCAAAGCTTGGTAAATAACGTCAACACTCAACGACAATTAGTCAATTAAATATAAAGTACTACTTACTAAGTGACTAAACGGTAAATAAATTTAAACAAAATAAAAGTGAAACTAGATAGAAGAAAGAATACTAACAAAATAAAGATATATTTGTTTGGGAATCCTATAGCCCAGTAAACAACGGCACTTTGTAGCGAGATTTTATCAGAGCAATAATTCACTTAAAAAAGAAAGTACTACTACTATTACTTACTAAGTGACTAAATGGTAAATAAAATTTAAAACAAAATAAAAGTGAAACTAGATAGAAGAAAGAATACTAACGAAATAACCTATAGCCCAGTAAACAACGGCACTTTGTAGCGAGATTTTATCAGAGCAATAATTCACTTAAAAAAGAAAGTACTACTACTTACTAAGTGACTAAATGGTAAATAAATTTAAACAAAATAAAATGAACTAGATAGAAGAAAAAAGGCTAACAAAATAAAGAAAGAGAGGTTTTTTGTAGTGTATGTATAGTGGCTATACATACGCTACCAAAACAAACATAAGCTCGATGAAAACAGCACCTCGTAGCGAGAATTTATCAGAGCAATAATTCACTTAAAACGATCTCAAGAACAATAAAAATTTGAAACTGAATATTGAACAATAATGTGGTGTGGGGATCAGCTTTTACGACAGACAGACAGACAGACAGACAGAGACAGAGAGAGAGAGAGAGAGAGAGAGAGAAGAGAGAGAGAGAAAGACAGACAGACAGACAGACAGACGGAGATAAATAGACAGATATGAATATGCTGATATGTGTATATATATATGTGTGTGTGTGTGTGTGTGTACAGAGAAGAGAGAGAGAGAGAGGGGGGAGAGAGAGATATGAACTTTTGGGTATAGATAGATAGATAGATAGATAGATACTTTCAGACTGAAAAAGATAAATTGATAGATATGAACCGTCCGAGTTTATTTCCCCCCCCCCTCTCTGTCTATCTCTGTCTATCTGTCTCTCTCATAATTATCCGATCCTATCAATAAAGCGTTCTCCAGTTCAATTTGCAATTGAATAATGTTGAGGAGTGAGGGTCTTCTTTTTTTTAAATAATCATCCTATCGATGAATAAAATTAATTTAGAATCTTCACTTCTTCCCCAAAGAATAGAAGCATAAATTCATTATGGACCGTCGTTAGAACAAGCAGTTACCCACCGGGATCGCGGATCGTCTAGCTGGAAGTTGGAATTTAGTAGAAAACGGATAAAGTGGAATGACCACCACTGACCACGGACGGAGGGTGACAAGATAAAGATGTCTTATATTCAAGATTCGATCAAGTATTGATTTATACGTACGATGGTCAAATCTGTTTTATTTTATCTATTTATTTTTCTTACATTCTAAAATCTAAGATTAAATGTTATATTTCATATCACATATACTAGTATACCGAAAATTGACGTAAAATGCGTTTTTGACAAAATGACTTTAGCGCCCCCTACAGAAAATAATTTACCAAAAATCAGGAAATTATCGGATTTTAATGAAATCTTAATTTTGGACCCCCCCCCCCCTTATTTTGGGGGCATAACATTTTTGCGAGTTGGTCATTTTCTGTACTAATTACAGTATAAATAAAGAGATAAAAGACCGAAGTTATGAATAGAAAAAAATTACGGGGGCTTTTCTATGAGAAAATAAGTACCGAAAATCGGAAAATAAAGTGTAAAAAAAAAAAAATTTAAAATAATTTTTTGGAGATTTCTTTTTTACTCATTTCGATAATTAATTGGCTATAAAAGAAAACAGGGTAATTTAAAAAATTTAAAAAACAATGTTTTTTTAATATTTTTTTTACATTTAATTTTCAGATTTTCGGTACTTATTTTCTTACAAAATCTTTCCTTTAATTATTTTATTTATTTTATTTTTTTTTTTTTTTTAATTATTCACACCTTCGGTCTTTTGTAGGATTTGCACATTGCGACGTCACACACGTACTTTACAAAATAAATATACCCCCATCCCCGTTTCAAAAGAATTCACCAAAAATCGGGGAATTATCCGATTTTAATGAAATTTTCTGGGTTGGATTTATCAACGAACGATTTTTATAATGCATCAGTTATTTTGTTCAAAAGCTTTCTGTTATTTTACAGGTCACTTAAATATGACCTCCCCTTATTTTAGGGGCGCAAAATATCGGTGGTGTTACATAAATTTTAAACTAATTGCAGTATAAATAAAAAGACAAAAAAAAACACCAAAGACAACCGATATTTTGCACCCCCAAAATAATGGGGGTAAAGTTAAGTAATCTGAAAAATATCAGAAAGTTTTGAAATAAAATACTGATGAATTATAAAATTCCTTCATTGATAAATCAACCCTGAAAATTTCATTAAAATCGGATAATCCTCTATTTTGGGGAATTTTTTTTTTTTTTTTTTCAATCAGGGGTAGTTATTTGGTTTTGTAAAATACGTCTATGACATCAAAATTGTTGGTACCTAGTTTATTTTTACGGAAATTATTCAATGCTATGTTTTAAAATTTGCAACAAACAGTACAAATATAATGTTCCAGACACCACATCTGGTGTATGGCATATAATTTGATTAAAAAATTCAATATTTTAAAACTCGCAAAAAAAAATGATATTTTTTAATCTTTTTTTTTAAACAGGAAAACCACGATGTTTGCAATAACACAAGCCAATTTTTGTTTTGTGGGGGTTTTTTTTTGTTTTTTTTTTTTGGCGGGGGAGGGTTGTTTGGTTGGTTGTTTTGGTGTTTTTTGGGGGGTTGGAGGTTTTGTTTGTTTGATTAATGTTTAAAAATGTTTACACAACAATTTACCCCCCAAATAAGTCTAAAATTAGCACTACTTAGTTAAGTTACAAATTAAGGAACAAGAATATTATTAATCATACGTCGTATGATTAATACTCTTGTTCCTTACTTTTCGGACCGTTATCATCTTGCAACACCCCCTGGTTAAAAATGAACCGTTCAAATCGTCCAAGATTAAATGCACAAATCTGATTATCTGATGTTGCTTATCCGCCAAATTCTTATTTCTTATGAGTGTCATCACCTCAGCTGAATAATGGACCATTCCGTTTTTATTAGAAAAAAAAGAAAGAAAGAGAAGAAAAAGGACATGCTACACGGAAAATATAATAAGAAAGAAAGAGAGTAGGTGAAATATATAAAGAGGGATTGAGCGCGCGAAAGCGATAACGCTAATCTGTTTCAAACGAACATAATGAAAAGATGAAAAAAATGAAAGGGAGAGAGAGAGGGGGGTAAATCAAGATGACATTTTACATATTGAACTATTTAACACTAGCGCTTAAATAAACATAACAAACGTTGTAATAATAATTAAATTATCATACTGTGGTATATCCACAGGTTCCGCCAGTACACATACATTGCAATCATTTTAATTTAGTCAATTTGTCGCGTGAATACACTAGGATTTATTTTTACCAAGGCAATGGCTTTACCAATTGGACCACAACAACCACCCACCCAGAAAATAAAATGACGTGGAAAATCCAACGTTATTCGGCTTTTTTTTTTATTTTTTTAAAAAATTTTCTTAAAAAGAAAAGAAAAATAAACTGTCTCTTATATGTGGTTCCGAACTAATAACTAAAATCATTTATCAACACGTGTTTTGTTGACGAATTTTTATCTTATTAGACCCCTTTTTTCTTCTTTTTTAAACATAGCAGTTTAAAATTAAACACGTTTTCAAAGAAACAGCGAGGGAGTAATAGGGAAAACCTGTTTGATCGTATTTGCCGTTTAGATTTCCATAAAATAATAACAGATATAAAAATCGTTTTTCTTTTTCTTTTTTTCGGTCTTTCCTCTCTCGATGACTAATAAAGAAAATTCACTTATTTTTTAATTAGTTAATTGTATTGTATTAGATTAAAAGAAAAAAGGGGTTTTACTGTTTGGTAATTTATTTACGTTATTTTTTAAATGTTTTCACATTATATTTTTGATTTTTTTTTTGTGTTATTTTTTGTTATTTTTTTTTTCGCGTTATTCTTTTAAAAAAAAAATTCCATTATTTTTTTTCAATTTTTTCACGTTATTTTTTTTTTTTTTTTTTTTTTTAATTTCTTCGCGTTATTTTTTTAATTTTTCACGTTATTTTATTTTTTTAGGAGAAAGAAGAAAAAAAAATCAACCCGCATGTTAATTGTTTAAAGTTTAGTTTTCTTTTTTAAACAAGAAAAAGAGTTTAGCATTTTTTTTTTTTAATTTTAATGCAAAACAATGTTTTTCTTGTTTAAAAAAGAAAACTGTTAACTAACGATTAACATGAGTTTTTCTTTCTCCTTTTCAATAAAAACGTAAAAAATGAAATAAAAATAATACAATTAAAAAAATAATAATAATCTTAACTTTATTGTACTACAAAGCTTCACCCAGGCTAAATTGACCTTCTTTATTTTATTTATTTATTTTTTATATTTTTTACTGTGACAGTGAACTTGAACTACTAGTTCACAATCAAGTCTTCCATGGTTACCACACAATTATTGTGACTTTTGTATCAGACAGACTAAATAAATGATATTCATTTACTGAATACCATTATTATTATTATTATTATTATTATTATTATTATTATTACTAATACATTTTTTTATGGAATTATATTCTAAGATTGTCTAACAAAAAAAAACAATCCCCTTTTTCTATTTTTCGACTATACTTGCAAATCGGTCGTAAAATTAAAACATATTACAGGGTGATCCAGAAAAAACAGAACCCAAATTATTTATTTATTTTCCCATTAAACTAACCCTAAACCACAACCCCCCTGGTTAAAATTAACAGTTTTATTACAAAATTTGTGGGTTCTGTTTTTTCTGGGTCACCCTAATTTTCCGACCGTGCGCCTTTTAATCTAATGATCATTGAATCAACAATATACAAGATATCGAGCAAGTGTCTGTTTTGACAGGTCACCCACATAACTTTAACCTGAGGAAAATTAACTTAACTATATTTCTTTCTTTTGGGCACCTCACGTGTTGTAATGGTTAGCAAGCTCGAATCGTAGACCATTGTTGGCGAGTTCGATTCTCACTGGGCGCCCCATACTTCTGGCCTTGTGCCACATCTAAGCTAAGCTTAGTAAATAACTATATATCCTTCTTTTATTAAATTTACTACTGGTGTATAATGGCAAGGAAAACAACACGTTGATATGACCGAGAATTAAAATAAATCAAACGAAAATTTACGATAAAACAACAACAAAGAAGCCGAATTAATAGTGAAATTTTTTTTTTTTTAAATTTAAAAAATTACACAACAACTAAACAATTTTTTTTATTTTTTTTTTTATTTTTTTATTTTATTTTTTTAAATAACAATTATGATTTAAGTCTTTAATTGTTTAATTTTGTTAACAATTATTTAATTTTCCAAAATTAAACTCTCTAAATTTGATTCATTGCAGTTTCAAATTGTTTTAATTGAAATTTTAAGATTTTGATATATTAAATACCTAAAAATTGATTCTAATATTAATGTTTTAAAAAATAAACTTTTTTCTTTTTTTCCTTTTTTTTTAACGGGGTAAAGAAGAATAAATCAAATATATTTTTTAACATCCACAACACACATACACAAAGGATTTAAAATTAAATTAAATTGAATAAATGCTTGTTTTTTATCACCAATTATTAAATTTTTTCTTGATATTTTTTATTTTATTTTTTAACGGGGTAGAAAAAAATAAATCAAGTATTTTTTTTAACACACGCACTGCACGCACATATATGCATTAGGGATTTTAAATTAAATTAAATTAAATAAATGCTTGATTTTTTATCACCAATTATTAAAAAAAAGTTTTTTTCCTTTTTTTACGGGGTAGAGAAAAATAAATCAAATATTTATTTATTTATTCAAAAAACACACACAACACATATACACGTGCACACACGATTAAAAATTAAATTAATATTAAATAAATGTTTGATTTTTTTTATCACCAATTATTTAAAAAAAAAAAAAAATAAATTTTAACACACACACACACACACACACGGTGTTTAAAATTAAATTAAATCAAATAAATGCTTCAATTTTTATCACCAATTATTAAAAAAGTTATATTTTTTCGGTATTTTTTTTCAACGGGGTAGAAAAAAAAAAAAAATTTTATTTTTTAACACACGCACCGCACGTACACACATAAAAAGGATTTAAATTAAATTAAATCAAAATAATGCTTTATTTTTTGTCACCAATTACAAAAAGTTATCTTTTTCCTTTTATCATTATTACTATTATTATTTTCAATTTGGTATAAGTAAGAAGATATATACAACCAATTGATCAAAACAACTACACACACACACATAACAACTCGCTTGTATAAAGCCGGGTTTAAACGAATATGAATAATGCTAGCGAAAGTGAAACCAAAATGTGTTTGTTTTTTTCGATGATTCACAATTTCTAGAAAATTAAAAATAAGAGCAAACTTTTTATTTTATTTTTAGACTTAATCCCAATACGAGAAACGGTAAAAAAAATTAAATTTAAAAAATTAAAAAATAATTTTATCTTTTAGGTTATTTTATTTTAAATTTTAAGCTACTAAAAAAAAGCAGTTAAAATCCTTAACAAAAAAAAATAATAAAATAAAAACAAGTAATTAAAAAAAAACTAAAATGTTATCACTTTCATATAATACCACCCCGGTTTTGTTATCTTTTTTTTTTAAATCTCAAAAACAAAAACAAAAATCTTTGCATTAAAAAAAAAAAGACTAAAAGAACAAAACCGAAAAAAAAAACTGATTATTTTTTTAATTCTTTTAAACAAACATTTTCTACACGTCTGAAACCCGAATTCAAATTTCTAAATCCCACACAAGAACAAGCAAGAAAATTGGTAGGGTACTAACTGAACAGTTGTGACCAAAAACTGAGGGATCATATTCCTATTCAAAATGTACATAAAATCGATCCCCCAGTTTTGGGCCACGCTTGTCAGGTAGCTTAAAATAGAAAGAAGATATTTGGTTCCACATATCTAAGACTCTTTAAAAAGGCAGACTGCTAATTCTGAGACTGGAATCACAGAATCAGATCCGGGTTCGTGGCAGAAAAGAGCGAGAAATAAGCAAATGAATAAAATCAGAAGGGTCTTCGTGTACCTACCAGGATGAAGAGACGTAATATATTTGGAGGCAAGGGCAGCTTCTCCAAATGCAATCCCGCCATTTCTCTCACGCACACTCTCTCTACCCCTCTCTCTTTCTTTCTTTCCTCCCCTCTCTTTACACGCTCTCTTTCTCTCTGCGAGTTGTTTGAACGTCTGCTGCTATCAACGGATACTAAACTGCGGCGTTTCCCAAACCAATTTCCTTGCTAGCTCCGTTCGACAAACACACATACGCACGGGCGCGCGCGTCGTCGCACCTGGTAACCCACCCCCTCTTTTTTTATTACTTTCTTTCTCACTCTTGTTTGAAGTTGAACGCTGTTCGTTTGATTCTCACCGGGTGCCACATACTTGGACTAGTGGCAAATCTATGCTTTACTTGGGTTTTTTGTTGTTTTTTGTTAGATCGTCTCGCGTAGTTAGGGGACTAAACTGACGAAGTGAATTTGTTTCTCACTGAGTGCCCCATACTTCTGAATTTGTGCTGTCACTAAGTTACTAAACCAAGTAAATAACTGAATGTTGGTATGTTGTGTGATCATGAAAATCTGTCAGACACAAAGAGGCAGTGAAATGATTTTTTTTTTTAAAAAGTGAACAGACGGACACCTTTCTGCAGGTTGTCAGTCTACCTGTATAATCAGCAGTTCCCTTCTCAGGTAAAAAAAAAATCGCTACAATAATACTGTCGCGGTTCCATTTATGATGTCATTGATTTTGTAAAGTCTCCCCCCACCTATATTCTTTTACTGCTGCTGATAGCGAAGGCGACCCTAATCTTTGGATTGGATTTTACCCACCCTCACCTCAGTTACAGATTGTGATACAGGGTCGGGTTGTTTTTTTAACGCGGGGATTCTCCCTGAAAGTGACGGGGTGGGGGTAGTGACAAAAAAATTGCATGATCTGTGATCATTCTCCCTTTTTTTGGGGGGGGTGTACCTCTCGCATCAAACCCGATTTTACTACTTTTAGCAGTGGAGGTGAAGGTAGGTGCTGCCTGGTGTGTTTATTTTGTTTTCTTTTACGGCATATCAACCTCAGTGGGTCATTTGATGCCGACAAAGTTTTGAAAGAAATTCATTCTTAATGTATACTCAATTTTTATATAAACACCTTTTTTTTTCTATTTAAGACATAGAGGGGCCCCTAACAGGTACTACCACTTCGGGTCAGAGTGGACCTGGGAGCAATGGTGATGAAGGGGTGCTGCACATTCCCCAGACCTCCAGAACTGGAACCTCACCATCAGATAGAGTTTAACGTCATTCCCAGGACATGTAGACCCTTAGTCACCGCCTTCTAGCACATATAAGATAAAAAGGCTTGGATAAGGCATAATATTATATAGGTGCTCGGGCTTAACGTGACCAGCCGATTGATCGGAGGTGGGGCTCCAACCACCCCTCTAGCCTAAGTAAGAGCATAAGTGGAGTGTTGCATGTCATGGACTGTTCATCCCCCAAGATTCCATCCTTAAGCATCACGGGTTGCCACCCACGGCCAACAGGTACCCCCATTATAAGGGGGGTCTTACCCCTCTGCAGAAGTGCAGTCGGTGTACTCTAAAGCCCCAGCCGACAAGGCTGAGTATATTTACCTCATACCTCACTTGTATGGGTTAGGCACAAGGCCCTATTAACGTGGCACCACCCACAAGCCGAGACTCGTGGGTGGCAGGTGGAAAAAATTGATTCGATCCCGTCGGCATTCCCCTCAGGCGCTGGGCAATAAACCCAACCTGCCCTTTAAATCAAGGGGGCAGGTGTTGCCTGGGGGATAGCCCCCTTGGATCGACGCTATTAACTTAACCTCTAGCAGGTCCAGCGGCCGAAGCTCACTAGATCCCGGCCGAAGCCGGCGGGTGCAGAGTGCTGCCTGGTGTTGACGGTACTCCTAGGACTGGACCTTAACACACCAGCACAAAAATTTGTTATATCATATGCAAATGAGATTGACTATAAAAGTAGTAATTTCTGTGTATAGAGTTAAGTGAGGGAGAGGCTTTCTATGATTGAATATACCAATCACGTGATGAGCCCAGAAGTTTTGGCGCAAAATCCCCAAATCCCCACAGAGAGACCCCGGACCAGATCCGATGAGGCAACGACTAAATCCTCTTCAAAGAAATCACCATAAGATGCTAGATATCTTCCGGAACGCCGGTAAGTCCCTTAAATTCAACTTTATACACAGGAAGGACTTTATATTGTTCCTCATTGTTTTATTTGTTCTTTAATAAATTGTTAAAATTAAACTAAGTTTTAATTCATTTATTTGTTGCTGTAAGCCTTAGAATTAAATGCTATACTAATATAATACCAAGATTGATTGACTTCATATCAGACTTATTTCTTTCTCTATATTCTTCATTTTGTGATGGAAACGCTTGGTGTAATGGTTAAAGCCATGGGAAATGGACTCGTCCCCCCGAGTTCAAATCCCGGACGTGGTAATTGCATTTCACTTAGTGTTAATATCCTTGGGAAAGGTATGAATCCTATCTCCCTCCAGCTATGGGTAAATAGTAGGACAGACTGGGCTCTTTAACCTTGGTTAGGCAACTAGGAGAATGAAAACTCTGAATTCAAACCTGGTGAACTCCGCTTAAGAAATTGACCTTGTGTCACATCCTGCTCGTGCGGAGGGGTTGGTAAATATTTATATATATTCTTCATTTTGTACCATCTCTTTTCCTTTCTGATTCAATATATTTCTTCTTTTTCAATAACGATAACAGATGAAATAAATGTTTTTTTTGTTTTGTTTTGTTTTCTTTTTTAATTATTTGATGATTTACTGTATTCGGCTGCTGTAGCAGCTGACCCGGAGTAATAGTAGCAGTTAGAGTCACAAATATGGGTTGAATAATTTTTAAAAGATGAGTATTGAAAATATTGGAAATTGGGTTATCTGCCCTCACCCAGAAGTCCGGAGAATAGAGGGCAGAGACACTGAACCCTGATTCAGCAGAACAGGCCCGACAGGCAAAAGGAAAAGAACAGAGTCCGCACCTGCGCGAGAAACACGTCAACTCCGACAAGCAGACATCACAGAACCATAGCGACCTTACCGGACAACACCGGGACATTGCTGAGACAACAAGATAAGTGTCCTTGTACCTTTTGCATTACCTATATATATCCCGCCAGGAGAAATTCTCTGGCAACCTCTTACTGACATTTACACAATTTGTATACTCACACATCTAATACCAAACCCAATAAATTGTTAACCCAATTATAAACTTTAAAATTGCCTTGTCTACTTTCCTTTACGACAGAGATACCTTTCACCCCATTATTTCTGTTAAAAAATATGTTTATAAAAATTGAGTTTGTGGGGAATAAAAATATACAAAAATAAAAATAAGATAAAAAGAACAGACTCCCATGGGGCTTTGACCGGAAGAAGAGCTTTGCGCAGGTCCGACAAAAAGGCCTGACTCCCTTCCCCAAAAAGAATCCCTTTGCCACTCTAACTGAGGCCGCGACTGAGTGTAGGTCGTTTTACTGGCCATGGTTTATCCCCTCGCCCGGTCACTATGACCCCGTTCAATAAAGCCTAAGTTATAAAACCACCTTCTGCCTTTGTCTATTTCCTTTCTCGTTCTTTGAATGCCTTCTATTTCAGCTCACTAGCACAGAAGAACTAAGAACCAGGCTTTTATATGGGGCTAAAATACCAGCACCCCAACATACCTTAAATTAGCCCCATAAGTTTTAAGAAAATTGAATATCCAACAAAAATGAATAAAACAAAATGTATTCGGCATAAAATAACCCAACAAGGTTGGGTTATTTTATGCCGTTAAATGCAACGAACCAACCGCTAAGTAGATTGAAACATTCTGCAGCGACATCCAGCCTTTCTTCATTTGAAGCCACTTTATCCTCTCTTTTGTGCGGGTCCTAAGCTCCCTCGGTCGCTTGCCATATCTTAGGGCCCCTAGTGCTGTATTTTGGGGTCCGTCCGCAACTTACCAAGCAAGTCTGGGACCAAGTATTCAATAGGCACCCCAGCTGGGAGCTTTTTTGAAAAGAACACCTTTTGCTTTTCACCTTACACTTCCGGTTGTGGTACGAGAGGCGCATGGAAAATAAACTTTATAAATTGTGTGATACCATTTCCGAACAACATCCTTTTTTTTAAAAAATATAAAACGAATATTTTTTGTCTGCTGGGGCTTTAGAATGCAGAGGGGCTACCTGTTGATTGTGACTGGCTACTCGTGGTGCTTAAGGACGGAATCCAGGTGGCTGAGCAGTCCATGACATGTAACACTCCACTTTTGCCTTTACTTTGACTTGACGGGCGGTCGGAGAGGCCCCTTTCGATCAATCGGCTAGTTACTTCAAGCCCCAGCACCTAGAAGATTGTCCCAACTCTATTGCCATTTTTATCATATATGTGCTAGAAGGCAGTGGCAGAAGGTCTTCATGTCCTTGCTATGTCGTTAAACTCTATCTGATGGTGAGGTTCTAGTTCTGGAGCTCTAGGGAATGTGGAGTGCCCCTTCATCACCATTACTCCCAGGTCTACTTTGTCCCGGAGTGGTAATACCTGTTAGGTGCCATCTGTGGGTTAAATAGAAATAAATGGTTAGCGGAATGAGAACAGGATACCCCCGTGGACTGAATAAAGGGTTAGGTTCAAAGTTCCGTGATGGCTCCCGATTACGACAAGAAGGTTCTCGATTACGACAAGAAATACCTGAAGAAGGCAGGAGGGCACATCGGCTGAAACGTTGTACAGATAACAATGAAGGTGAGGACAATTGTCCGAATAACGCAGATAATACTAATCATCAAGCCTCATCTCAAACATTCTGAGAAATAGAAATAAACGTGTTTGAAAAAAAAAATTGAGTACCCATCAAGAATGAATAAAACAAAAACGTCTTCGGCGTAAAATGAACCGGCTGGTCACGTCAAGCCCTAGCACCTATAGGATTGTTCCGACCCAATTGCACTTATGGGAAAACCTAACTCTTTTTAATATATATATTCTAGAAGGCGGTGGATGACTTCCTTAATCCGGGGTATGACGTTAAACTGACTCTAATGGCGAGGTTCAAATTCTGGAGCTCTGGGGAATGTGGAGTACTCTTTTATTGTCCCCCTTCCCTGACCAGGAGTGGTAGTACCTGTTAGAGTACCCTCTATGGGTTGAATAGAAATAAATGTGTTTGAAAAAAATTGAGTACCCATCAAAAATTAATAAAACAATAACGTCTTCGGCATCAAATGACCCACTGAGGTTGACATGCCGTAAAATCTAAACAACCAAAAAATCGTTCAACAAAGAAGGTACGTTTTTTTGTTTAATTAAAAAAAAAACGGGGGTCTGGGTGGGGAGAAAATAGCAACATCGCTCGAAAAAGCAAAAAGTAACAGCCGGGCTTTTTCATTGACTTTTCTGATCTCCAAAATAGAAAACTGCATTCTTAATCGATCTTTTCTTCAATTATCAAAATATCACATATTCCTTCTAGCATAAAGGTGTATATATATATATATATATATATATATAATATATATATAAGATGTCTAATTTTCTGTGTATTTATTATATATATATGTATATATATATATATTATATATATATATATATATATATATTACCAACGCCTCCGCAAGAGTAGGATGTGACACAAGGTCATTTTTAAGCAGAGTTTAATAGGTTTTAATTCAGAGTTTTCATTCTCCTAGACCAGTTGCCTAACCAAGGTTAAAGAGCCCAGTCTGCCTTACTATTTATCCATAGCTGGAAGAAGAGTAGGATTCATACCTTTCCCAAGGGTATTAGCGCTAAGTGAAATGCAATTACCACAACCAGGATTTGAACTCGGGGCGACGACTCCATTTCCCATGACTTTAACCATTACACCACGCGCTTTCAATATATATATATATATATATATATATATATATATATATATATATTATATGTGTGTGTGTGTGTGTGTGTGTTGTGTGTTATAAGTGAGTAAAGTTTAGGGTGGCCTAAAGTTGGTATCTCCCAGACAGCGAGGGAGTCTATCTCCTTTTTACAAGCGCTAGAACTAGGAGATTGTTTTGTCGTCTGAGGCGGTTCACCACACCTACCACCACCTCCTCATTTTACCGCACAAATCCCTGTGTTACTCATACGTTGAGTTGGTGAGGACCGGTATCAAAACCAGAATCTTATGTTTCCTAGTCGGACACTGTACCGACTGAGCTAAACCAACCATATATATATATATATATATGTGTGTGTGTGTGTGTGTGTGTGTGTGTGTGTGTCCTTGCACCTACGCTGTTCGGGATATTTTTCTCCTTGATTTTCCAGTACGCCTTCAAGGACTGCAACAAGGGAGTCTCTATACACACCAGAGCTGACGGCAAGTTGTTCAACATCGCTTGCCTTCGAGGTAAAACCAAAGTCACGTAGGTTCTCATTTGGGAAATTCTATTCGCCGACGACGCAGCCTTAACGTCACACACTGGGCACGGCCTGCAACAGCTTGACAGTCGCCTCACATATGCTTCCAAGGAGTTCGGACTTACCATAAGTCTAAATGAGACAAAAGTTATGGCACGAAGCGCAGACACCCTCCGAACATCGTTATCAACAGGTGCAGTTTGGAAGCCGTGGAGAGCTTCAAGTACCTCGGGTCCACCATTGCCAACTTAGTCTCCACTGACAGTGAAGACAACAGCAGAATAGCAAGAGCAGCGGCAGTATAGCCAAACTGAGCTGTAGAGCAGCGGTCCCTAACCTTTTTTGCGCCACGGACCGGTTTTATCTAAGACAATATCTTCACGGACCGGCCTTCTTGTGCTCCGGCCTACATTTGCTCGATAATCGTTAATGACGTAATCTAATAATAAATTATCCGCAGTGGTCTTATGTCAAATGCAAACATCAACAGACAATAAACAACCTTTTGTTCATAAATTAATAATCAACAATATTTATTTTAGAACGAAAATCCTTTCTAATAAGAAATATTTCAATTAATAATGGAGATTCGCTTCCGGTTTTTGTCTGTAACAAAAACTACGTCACTGTTTACGTCACACTACCCAAAATTGTCATAACATATAATAAATACACTCAAAATTTGAACATGCAACATTAGACAGTTCTCATTGTTTTTTAAACAAGTTTTAATAAATACATGACTGGTATTATATATCTATATATAGTTTGTTTTATTTTAATACATATTTAAAGTTTACATTTCAAATTGTTTTATTTTTTAATCCTTTAACGAATTTGATGATTTTACTTACTTAGAGTACAAACTTGCTGACATTGAATTTTTTACTCCCACCCCTCAGGTAATATGTTTCAAAAATCTATTTTTACATCGCCCGGAGGGTGTTTTTTATTTTGTACTAGTAATTATAATAAAAACTCGATTCGAGTGACAATACTGAGCTTTTGGGGTAACGGCTGGTGACCTATCACGTGACCGAGACCTGTCAAGAGGCACAGAAGTCACTCTTCAAAATAAAGCATCAACGTTTAGACTGATAATCAATTTTTAAAAATGTTAAAAATTCAAACGTTCTGTGCGGCCCGCTACCTAATGGCCCGCGGCCTGGTACCGGGTCGCGATCCGGAGGTTGGGGACCGCTGTTGTAGAGTATGGAACGATGCTAGACTTACTAAGAAAACTAAACTGACGTGCTGGAACGAGCAAACATGTACAGCATGTTCGCCATCATCTGCGAGAGACGCTTGCGCTGGCTTGGTCATGTCAGGAGGATGGACAAACGCCGCATCCTCAAAGACCTACTGTATGGCGAATTAGTAGAAGGTTCCCGATCGGTAGGGAGACCACGTCTACGCTTTAAAGACGTCTACGAGAAGGACACCAAGACATGCCACATCAACACCAACACATGGGAGGTTCGTGCAGAAAACCGAGCGGTCTGGCGCATCCTTGTCAAATAAGGAACGAAAAAGAGTGAAAAGGTGAGGAAAGAAGCCGCCACAAAAAAGAGAGACAGAAGGAAGGAGAGACAACAGCAACTCCAGCAAGCATCACTATTTGTTTGCAGTCACTTCATCAGAGATTGCCATTCAAAAATTGGCCTGTTCAGCACTCGTGCAGATGCAGTTTTAAAAAATTGGACTCTACGCCATCGTCTTTAACATACGAAAGGATGGCAACACACACACACACACACACACACACACACACACACACACATATATATATATATATATATATATATATATATATATGTATATGGAAAGACGGTGAGGAAATTAATCCGACAATATGAGAAGAAAATATTTTAAAAATATAACAAACACAGGATGTTATGATTAGGGGAAACAATTTTTTTGTGTCAATATTTAAGCATTTCGGTATATTGTACCATCTTCAGAACACTGTTAAGTAATGTTTATGTGAGGGACAAAATGAAAGATGTTAAGTGTATAGTGAGTGAGAGAAAATGATGTTATTAACCGTTAATTCTCACACTCACTATACACTTAACATCTTTTCTTCTCATATATATATATATATATATATATATATATATATATATATGGGGGAAGAAAATAGGGTTTTTTTTTGGGCGGGGGTTGTAAACTGAAGCATGAAATAACTGAAAAACTGTCAGATATTATGTACTAAGTTTTATTGAATTGAACTTAGTACATAATATCCTGATGATTGCTTAAAAAAAAAACAACAAAAAACCCAAATTACTATACATTTGATTAACCATTCTGTATAATTTCAATTAAACTTGGTTTAAAAAATTATTTTTCAATATTAAATGTATAGTAATTTGGAGTTTTGTTGTTTTTTTTTAACGCAATACGTAATTAAAAACAACCTTAATCCCCAAACCCCTAAACCGTAACCCAATTCGCAGAAAAGATTCTTTCATACACTGTAGTTAAACTGTCATGGGGGACCACTAAATAAGTTTCCGTTTTAATTTGTCGACGATTTGCAAGTTTCACCCAAATACCATCCATTTTGATTGTATTAATGGGCTAAACTTGCAAATTGGTCGGAAAATTAAAACGGAAACTTTTTTGGTGGTCCCCTTGACAATTTAACTACAGTGTATGAATGAACTTTTTTGCGAATTGAGTTACGGTTTAGGGGTTTGGGGATTAAGGTTGTTTTTAATTATGTACTGCTTAAAAAAAACAAACAACAAAACCCCCAAATTAGTATACATTTAATGTTGAAAAATATTTTTTCAAACCAAGTTTAATTGAAATTATACATTGCAATACTAACACAAACAACTGAGACTAATGTGTCTACCGTTGGGTTCAATAATTAATTTCAATGGTTAATTAAATGTATTAATATTTGTTGTTTTTTTAAGCAATACGTAATTAAAAACAACCTTAATCCCCAAACCCCTAAACCGTAACCCAATTCGCGAAAAAAGTTCATTCATACACTGTAGTTAAACTGTCATGGGGAACCACCAAAAAAGTTTCCGTTTTCATTTTGTCGACCAATTTGCAAGTTTAACCCAAATACTATCCATTTTGATTGTATAACGTTCCACTAGAAAACATTTTGCCATAAAAAAACCCCAACCAACCAACCAACCATTATCTATTTTCGCGTAGTTCCTTTCTGTAGGCCTAAGTACGCGAAAGGCGAAAGCTTATAGGCTTTGTTTCCCCTTCCGCCCCTCCATACAATATAGACCCTTCCAAAAGTACTTGCGTCAGTGCCGATTATCGTTGGGTCATAAAACGTCAGGACAGGGGATTTCATTAATGGCAGTTTAATGTTTTTTCGGAAGCTCATTCCATGTCCATGGTAGTCTATTTTTTAGCTGTTCGGACGTTGTTTGTATGATGTCCGTTATGTTGGGTAGGAATTATCCAAGAGTACCTAACCATTTCCAATGACACGTCTAAGCTCACATATACCACTAGGATTAAATACACCGAGTTCGCGTTTTCTGCGAAATTATAAAAGGCAATTTCTATATGTAACTATCAATACGTATATAACTATACTAGCAAAAGTACCCGGTCCATGACCACACTAAAAAAAATTTTATAACACCAGTTTACGGACTAAAAAATTTTGAAGAACACCTCTGCTTTTTAGTAATTTTTTGTACATTAGTGTATTTAAATTTTTTTTTTTTTGTTATTGATATCTCTTTTCTGAGTTATAAGTCGACACGTACATACCAAAATTTATTATATATATATATAGACTAGCGCAAGTATAGTTATAGTTAATAAGGAAGCGCGTGGTATAATGGTCAAAGTCATGGGAAATGGACTCGTCGCCCCGAGTTCAAATTCTGGACGTGGTAATTGCATTTCACTTTGCGCTAATATCCTTGGGAAATGTATTAATCCTACTCTCCCTTCAGCTATGGGTGAATAGTAGTGCAGACTGGGCTCTTTAACCTTGGTTAGGCAACCGGTCTAGAAGGAAAACTCTGAATTCTAACCTGTTGAACTCCGCTTAAGAAATTAACATTGTGTCACATCCTGCTCGTGCGGAAGGGGTTGGTAAATATATATATATACTAGCGCAAGTATTGCGGAGGGGGTTGGTAAATATATATATACTAGCGCAAGTATAAAAATTACATGGTATTTACCTCGTACCCCACTTGTACGGGTTAGGCACAAGGCTCTATTAACGTGGGACCACCCACAAACCTAAGCTCATGAGTGGCGGGTGAAAAATTGCGTTGATCCCTTCGGCATTCCCCCTCAAGAGGGCACCTCGAGCACTGGGCAATAAACCTGTGGGGATTAATAAAAGTAAATTAAATTAAATAAATAAAATAAAATAAAATAAATAAATGAATAAAAAGTTCTTGGCGTCTGGACTCTGGCGTCCTTAGTAACGGTTGGTCAATAAAGTCTCTATCTATACTGCTAACCAGTTGTGTTTTTTTTTTGTTTTTTTTTTAATATATAAAATATATACTATATTTTATCATTTTCGCCACCCGATATAGAAATTACATGTAGAATTCTGTGTGAAATGATGCCATAGGATTGGTACTATGGTATTAGATCCGTCCCAGGATTTCTGCTGTAAGACCACGCTCTCTTGGTCGGAATGACATGATGACGTGTCAACGCTCGTTACGTTCAGATACTCATTTCCTAATGGAGAGATGATGTGTTAAAGCGTTCGTTACGTTCGGGAACTTACTTCGAATGGAGTAATCTAAGCGACAATCATCTGGAGGGTACAGGTTCAATCTTAACTACAGACGAAAATGACAAAATACAGTACTTAACATAGAATGTGGGCTCCAAATTGTCTGCTTTCAAAACGAGTTTTGGTTGGCGCAGAGGAGGACTGGCAGGGGTGAGCTAGTGTATCAGCTGTTTGGACGGCGTGAACCCCAGTTGACACCGGTGGCATGATGAAACCGAGGGTGTCTGATAAACAATTTTGGATTCATTTATACCCACGATGTTGGTAAAAAAAAAAGTGGCTCTGATTCGAAGTTTTTGTTTCGGTGGGAATCATTCTGGTCGGTTAGATAATACAACTACCCAACTTCCGTTATAAAAAAAAAAAAGCACTACTTGTACACGAATTAAATTTTGTCTGATGGTTTTTAGCCTTTGGGGCGTTAACTTTCTGTAGACCCCCATAAATTCGTAGTTTTTAGTGGCAACAGCCGCCATGGGTTTTGGATTATTTTCGGGAGCGAATAGTAGCTACCGGTTATGACAATATATATATATATATATGAAAGTACGCAAACAGTTTGTTTAAGATGGCGATAGCCGACAATTTTTGGGAGAATCTATGCTTAATTGAAATCATACCTAATTTGAAAATTAATTAGTTGATAATTAATAAATTAGGCGAATATATCTGTTCAAATGTAAAGCGTAAACAAATAGAGAAAAAGTCATTCTCTGTATGTACATTTCGGCCTATTAGGCCTCATCAGCAGAGTTATAGACTGGAAGCCGCTTTGTGTGTGATTCGAACCCTAACTGCCTGGCTGACACACACACACACACACACACACATATATATATATATATATTATATATATAATATATATATATATATATATTTATTTATTTATATATATATATATATATATATGGTATTTGTGGAAAAAGTGACTTACCGGTGAAAATGGTCACAATGGTTAGTTGATTCAAGTTTCACAATGATGAGACAGCGATATAACAAATATAAAGTGCTCAATACATTAGTAGAGCAAATTTATTATCATAAAGGTACACGGTAATCACCTACTCGAGTTTCACCATAAGGATCTTCAGGATTAAATCCACTGGATTAATCAATATATTGATTGATTGCAGTCGATTTCACGTGTGTATTTTTTAAGCAACCGTTTATCGCGAAAAAATCCACACGTGAAATCGACTGCAATTAATCAATATCTTGATTAATCCAGTGGATTTAACCCTGAAGATCCTTATGGTGAAACTCGAGTAGGTGATTACCGTGTACCTTTATGATAATATATATCTCTCTCTATATATAGTAAAGAATTAATGTGAAAATGAATTCATGAATAGAATAAAAAATGAATGGAATAAATGAAAAAAATATTTTCCAAAAGACCCCTCCGCACCAAAGAAAAAAAATTGGGGGGGGGGGAGAGGTCACAAATGGAAAAACTCTCCTCTCATCCTACTGGACTCTCTATTGAAGCATTGAATTAATATAATCTATACATATATAAATGCCAGTTGTGTGTATACGTGTGTCCGGAGGAAACTTCGAAAATAAAACAATTAACGACAAAGTAAATATATATGCACATTAAATATCATCAGGGCTTGGTTTTTGAGCAAAAATAATAGAGATTTGATTTATATTCGTGAAGATAATTAAAAAATAAAATTTAAATGATAACAGCATGGATTTTTTTTTCATTTAATATTTTAGATAGAAGATAATAATATTTCTTTTCAGAGTTGCTGGATCAATGAAAGGTGTATTTTTTATATAGGGATTTAAATGGGGCAGCACACGAGGATTCAACTCACGATTCAGTAATAATGGATCTGCGGCACTAATCTAAAAAATCCTCCTCTACCCAGGCGACGCCGGGTAGCCGCTGCTAGTTATTATATAAAATATTGGAGAAGATAAAACCGTTATCTTGAAAAATAAGTAAAGCAGTCCGTTTTTTTTACGACACGGTCAGTTTCTTTATTGATATTTTTTAGCAGAATTCTGTATCCATGGTTCTTTTAGTAAAAAAAAACAACTTTGGCATTGAAACTTATAAAGATTTTCTGATATAATTATTCAGACTCTTCTCTTCATAGAAAAAAGTAAAAATTGTTTGTTGCCGGTTCATTTTTTTCATATTTCATAAAATAAAATGGGGGGGGGGGTGTATAGATCTCGTAAAACATATTTCCCCTAATATATTTTAGGAAAAAAACTATTTAAGACACATTTTCATCCAAAGGTAAGTAATTCTGGTAATTTTCGTGAAAATCGGACCATCAATTGATTTTTCATAGAATTTTTTTTAAAAAAAGCCTCTGGTCATAACTTTTTTTTTTTGCTACGTTAAATTTTAATTGATTTAACGGAGCAAAAATGTAAACATTGTTTTTCGTTTATAATTTCCATTATTTCCGTAATCTGAAAATTTAAAAAAAATCATCATGAGTTTTTTTTTTAGTGTTTCTTCTTTCGAATGGACAAAGAATTTTCAAGATAATATTAACCTTTATGCAAGTTTCATTGTGTTAAATATAGGGGGTAAATTTCACAGGGAAAATTGGTGGTACCTAGAAACCACCACACTTTTTTTTATTTTTTATCTTGCAATGTAAGTCTTTGTAAGTAGGTTCAACGCGTTGGCACGGCCGGTAGCCAAGACCATATGTCACTGGTCGATCGATCGATAGGGTCTATCAGTTCGATTTTGAATGCGATCACCTTCTGTGCTTTTTGTTGTCAACAATCAGCCCCATAACTAGTACACAGATAAATCATGCTCTGACAACCACAGTACAACACGGGTTGATATTAACCGGGGGGTGGGGTAGGGACGGTATTTGTGCTGTTCACTTGAGGTACGACATTTTGGTCGGGGATTCCCCCCACCTGGTGAAAAAATAAAGGAAATTGTTATGTTGATGATGATGACTAAAATTGTTTTTTCAAATCATCACATCTCTCTCTCTCTCTCTCTCTCTCTCTCTCTCTTCTTCTTCTTCTTCTTCTTCTTCTTCTTCTTCTTCTTCTTCTTCTTCCTCTCTCTTCCTCTTTCTTCCCCCTCTCACTCTCACACACACACACATATATGTAAATGAGAAAAAAATGGAAATTAATCTGACAGGTATATTGAACAGATTATTAACAATAATAAATTTCATCCATACCAAATATATATATATATATATATATATATATATATATATATATATATATATATATATTATCTGTCAAACACACACACACAAAGATTATTATTATTATTATTATTATTATTATTATTATTATTATTATTATTATTATACTAAAGCTTAGCGAATCAATGTTGTCTCCTAAAGGTTTTTTTTGCTGTTTAGTTTAATGACACGAAAGTTATACTAAATTATTTCTTAGTTTTAGGATTGAGTTATGTTTGAAACAAATCCATTTTAATTGGTTCTAATTAGTTGTAATTTGCAATTAACGCAAAAACTGTATCCTCTCTTACTTTACATTCTGCCTATCACTTTCTCCTTCTCTATGTTTATCTTGATTGCCTCCTCATTATATATGTTAGTTTCTCTGGGAGATTAGAGAGAGACAGAGACAGACAGACAGACATAAATACCAAAGTAGATGTCTATGGAGTAGGAAGAGGTTTGGGTGTTTTAAAGGTTTAAAGGTAGCTGGATATTCTTGGTGCGTGTTCTTAGGGCTTTCGCTTTTAATCCCATCTCATTTGGTGGTTGTCCCTACATCTCGGATATAACACACTGAAAAGGAAGGAATTTAAGGAACGAAAAAGAAAACAGACAAAGGCAGAAGGTGGTTTTGTGACTTAGGCTTTATTAACTCTTCATAGTCGTCCGTGGCAAGGGGATATACCCCTGGCCGAGGAAGCGACTACACTCAGTTAAGGCCTAAACTCGAATGGCCAAAATATTCTTTTGGGGGTCGGGAGTCAGTCTTTTTTGTTGCACATGCGCGGAGGGTTCTTCCAGTGAAGGCACATGAGAGTTTTTTTATTCTAATTTTATTTTAGTTTTGTTTTAATCCGAACATGTCTTTCTTGAAGATTTGATTAAAATTTGATATTTAGAAACCAACCAAAAAAAAAAAAAAAAAAAATTGACAATGAATTTAACAGTATTTGAAGACACTAAAAAAACGACGGAATCTTTTGTCATCAAAGGTAGTGTAAGGTTCAAATAAGTAAACCCTCTACACATTGTTTATATTTAAAAAAAAGTTAATTTTCTTCTAAACCAAAGTTATAATTTAATTTTATTATCTCTTCTCTGTAACCAAAAATAGATAAAGGTATATCAGAAGTGTATTTATTTTTGGTCAGCTACTTCTTCATACTTTTGCTTATAGAGTTTCAATGCTACAGAATTTGGTAATAAGTAGTACCTAATAATATTAGTTTTGATAGTATCAATATTTCACTAGAAATAATAAAATTCTTTGGCTTAAAAAGAAATTTAACATTTTATGAAAAGATTGTTTTAGGACATATTTATGCTTGATACTCTGTGTGTAAAAAAAAAAAAGTCAGCGGAGAGGCCTATTATTGGTATCAGCCGGACAGCAAGGGACTCTATACCCTTCTCACTAGCACTATACCAGGGAGATTGTTTTTGCGTCTGAGGTTGAATGCCACACCTACCATCAACTGACCATTTTGCCTTACAGATACAAGCTGTCTTACACATACAGTGACTTTACGAACAAAACAAAAACAACTCCGACTTGAGTGTTAAACATATAACAAGATGGACTTCAATATACAAGCACGAGGAGACATTTATAACAGTGTAAGATTTAAAGGCGATATATAGTTGAAGATACAAACTCCGACAAGGGTTGGTAGACAAAACATTTAATATGGTACAGCACATGGATATAACGAGATACATAAAGTATAGGTGTACATAAACATACATACAAAAGTAAAAGGGGAAAAACATAAAAGTACAGACATGAGACCTAGAATAGTCCATGCTGTATAAATCACTCACAGTAATGTAAGGGGGGGGGGGGCGAAGCCCCAACGAGAAGGGGGTAGACTAGAGTCTAACCCATGTGACTCGTAGGTCGAGGAACAGGAAAAAGAGAAAGAGACGTTCAAACCAGCCGCTTAAATATAACCAGCAAACTAAACGGGCAGACAACAGATACAATAAATACGTGTAAGGCACAAGGTACAATAAGAACATAAACAATAGTTACCTACATGTACATATAAAAGATATAGATAGAGTTATGGATAGTCCATAAGGTTAAAGTCACTTACTGACTTAGTCCGTACGTGGGGACGAGAGGCCCCCACGAGGGTGGGGTGTAGACACAAATGTCTAACCCATGTTGTCCAGTCCGAGAAGAAGGAGAAAAGAGAGTGAGAGAGTTTGTAATAGGCGCTTAAATACCACAGACCCCTGGTGGTCAAACCGAGAACCCAGAGGGAAGATAACTCTTCCAGATCCAAGGGAAGACAAATCCCAACAGTAGTTAATGAATTAAAGAACCTTTCATATGAAGAAAGACTATAGGGCCAATTTAAGGTTCGTTGGTGCTGGTATTTTAGCCCCATATAAAAGCTTGGCTGTTTGTTCTTCTGGGTTGGTCACCTGAAATAGAACTTAGGAACAAAAGGGAAAGAAAAGGAAAGAGACAAAAGGCAGAAGGTGGTTTCATAACTCAGGCTTTATTGAACGGGGTAAAGTCGTTGGTAGCGAGGGCCATGGCCCTAGCTAAGAGACGAACTACACTCTGTTGCGGCCTTCGATGGAATGACGGATGGATTCTTTTTGGGGAAGAGAGTCAGGCCTTTTTGTCAGACCTGCGCAGATGGTATTTCCGGTCAAGGCCTCATGGGAGTTTGTTCTTTTTTATTTTGTTTTTATTTCTGTATATTTTTAATCCACACAAGACTTTGGAAGACTGGCTTACTAAGTTAGGCGTATCGACGAACCAGAGGAGATATGATTGAAGTCTATGAATATACCCATGGATTTTATTCAACAAACTTTAGTCTGTTGAATGTTGCTTAAAAATCAATACCAGGGGTCATAAACCAAAACTCTAAAAAAAAAAAAAACAAAACAAAAACAAATGTTAGTTGAAATTATTTTAGAAACAGGGTAAATTCATGGAATAAACTACCAGCATCAGTAGTGAATGTCCCATCTCTGAACTCTTTTAAGGCAAAGTTGGATGATAGGTTGGCTGGTTAGTTAGGTTTTACGGCATGTCAACCCCTTGGGTTATTTTATGCCGAATACTTCTATTGGTAATTTGGGATTCAAAAATGTTTAATGCCGACAAAGTTTTGAAATAATTTCATTTTTAATGCATAATACAATTTTGTTTATCAACTCATGTTTTTCTATTTAAACCATAGATGGGACCCTAAAAGGTACTACCACTCCGGGTCAGAGTGGACCAGGGAGCAATGGTGATAAAGGGGTGCTCCACATTCCCCAAACCTCCAAAACTGGAACCTCACCATCAGATAGAGTTTAACGTCATTCCCAGGACATGTAGACCCTTAGTCACTGCCTTCTAGCACATATAAGATAAAAAGGGTTGGGGTTGCCATAAGGGCAATAGGGTTGGGATAATCATATAGGTGCTAGGGCTTAACGTGACCAGCCGATTGATCGGAGGTGGGGCTCCAACCACCCTTCTAGCCTAAGTAAGAGCATAAGTGGAGTGTTGCATGTCATGGACAGTTCATCCCCCAGGATTCCGTCCTTAAACATCACGGATCGCCACTCACGGTCAACAGGTAACCCTATTATAGGGGGAGGGTCTTACCCCTCTGCAGAAGTGCAGTCGGTGTACTCTAAAGCCCCACCGACAGGGCTGAGTATATTTACCTCATACCCCATTTGTATGGTTTAGGCACAATGCCCTATTAACGTATGATAAAAAGATAATATGATAAAAAGGGTTGAGGCTTGCCATGAGGGCAATAGGGTTGGGAAAATCATATAGGTGCTAGGGCTTGACGTGATCAGCCGATTGATTGGAGGGGGCCTCTCCGACCGCCCGTCTAGCCCAAGATAGGGCCAGAGTGGAGTATGGCATGTCATTAACTGCTCATCCACCTGGGCTCTATCCTTAAGCATCACAGGTCGTCACCCACGGCCAACAGGTAGCCCCATTGGGGGAGTCTTACCCCTCTGCAGAGGTGCAGTCGGTGCATTCTAACGCCCCAGCCGACAGGGCGGAAAGTTGGATGAATTGTGGAAATAATATAAATAACCAGTGGAAATAAGATAAATGTTTTTAAATATAAGAAACAGCTGACAAATCTCAAACCTATTATACTAGCTGAAAAAAAAAATTCTAATCGTGATTGGCAGCCTTCCGTCTACAAGAGACGATAGAGTAGTGTCAAAGTTTTTTTCTTCTTCCTTGAACTACATAGCCTGGGCGGGTTCATATTGAGGATAAGCTGTTGCCCATGCATCAAATCCCCCCTCTCCACACTGCCGCTGTGATCCAAAGGAAAGGTAAAGGACCAATGCAGTTTGGCAACGGTAGTGTCGCAGGAGTTGATGGGTAGCACTGGATTTCCGCATCACGCCATCTTAGGGACTCCAGCTCCTGATTTGTTTTCGGGGTTTACTCCCCTAGCCTTTCCTTGAAAGTCAGCAGAGGTTTTGTGTCGGATTTTCCGTTGACTGATGGGTTGTCGACTAAAGCTAAAGCGCCTCTTTTCAAACCATTTGGGGATCCATGCGTGTAGCAAGTGCTGTAATCCGACTGTTAGTGTTCCTGAGAATGAAGTGAGATTAGGGATACGGTGTATTTTGCAATTGCGTGTCAGATAAGCAACAGTACTTCAGGTCATTTTTTGGTGTGTGTGTGCGTGTGTGTGTGGGGTAACCTTAAATGACATGTGGACTTATACTAAGTCGTAACTTAGATAATACAACCACGCTGGTATAACCACACGCGTACATGAATGAGCGTATTTCACGTATACATGTGCATATGTGTGCATAAACGCAACGAACAATAGAACCACCTTGACGCCTCTAGATTATTATTACTAGCAAAATAAAAAAACACCCTCCGGGCGATGTAAAAATAAAATTTTGAAAGATATTGCTTGAGGAGGTAGAAGTTAAAAATTAAATGTCGGAGAGTTTGAACCATAAATCATGAAATCATCAAATTTATTAAATGAGTAAAAAATGAAACAATTTGAAATCGAAACTAAGTTCTATTAACTTTGAATATCTATTAAAATAAAAACAAACTATATATAAATATATGATACTGGGGATGTATCTATTAAAACTTGTTTTAAAAAAACAATGAGGACTGTCTAACATTGCATGCTCAAATTTTGAGTGTATTTATTCTGTTATGACGATTTCGGGTATAGTGACGTAAGCAGTGACGTAGTTTTTGTTACAGACAAAAACCGGAAGCGAATCTCCATTATTAATAGAAGAAATAGATATCATTATATTATAATCAATTTGTCCAATGTTACTTTTAGTATTTTTAGGGACAAAGTAAAACTTGTCTGGACATGTTGCACTTGGACTGCTTACATTTTTCTTCTTTTTTCTTTTTACGTTTTTCTTTTGTTCCTTTTTTTATATAGTTTTTTTTTCTCTTTTTAGGGTTATTTATATTTTGATGACCTGAAGAAAAAAGGTTTTGAGTGTTTTAGGGTTTAAAAAGACAGAAAATACGGATTTCGAATAAAACATTAAAAAAAGACAAAAAACAAATAATTTCTTTATAGTTTCATTAACGAAGTGACCATAAAAAACAATAATTCAAACATTATTTATGATACTTTTTAATAAAAGAAGCCATATAAAAAGCATAACATTTTATTACATTTCACGGAAATACCCGAAACCTTTGAGACGCTAGGGTTAGTTTTACAGTTAGGAGTAGAGTCAGTGTTACGATTGGTGTTAGGGTTAGTATTAGGCTACTTCGGGAGTTTCCGTAATCTAATGCTATTTATACGTAAAATGCGATTCTAATGATATTTATCTCTTGCGCTCTATTCTACATTTATAACATAACTTAAACTATTTGATTTGAATTTAATAGGATCTATTCTTTTCTTAGTTTTTTTGTTTGATTGTTTTTTGTTTTGTTTTTTGTTTGTAGTTTTTTCATTCATTCGAGAAATGCGGTAGTCGCCATACCTACACTACACGATAAAAATAAATAACTTGTTATATTTTTGTTGATGACAAAACAAGTCTTAAACGTTTTACCAACTAATTCAAACCATTAATCAAAAATTACCGAGAAAGGAAAAATAGCTGGTAATTATGAACTTTTGTTTAGTGAATTAGGGAGTCCCAGACAAAACAGAACCCACAAATTTTGTAATAAAACTGTTAATTTTAACTAGGGGGGTAGGGTTAGGGTTAGGGTTTAGGGTTTAGGGTTAGTTTAATGGGAAAATAAATGAATAATTTGGGTTCTGTTTTTCTGGGTCACCCTGTACAGAGGGTGATCCAGAAAAAACAGAACCCAAATTATTTACTTATTTTCCCGTTAAACTAACTCTAAACCCTAAACCCAACCCTAACCCCAAACCCTAACCCTACCCCCCCCCAAGTTAAAATTAACAGTTTTATGACAAAATTTGTGGGTTCTGTTTTTTCTGGGACTCCCTAATTCACTAAACAAAAGTTCATAATTACCAAATGACTTTATTTTCATTTATGTTTTTATCATTGTTTTAAAAAAGTAAAAATAAAAGATATTCAATTTTTTAAACGTAATTAAATTTCATTAGGCAATTTTTACTTCTTTTTTTTTTTTACGGTTTTCGTGTTTTTAAATAAGTTCCAACAATAACAAAATATTAAAGTAATGTGTATTTGTATTATTTAATTTTAAAAATTACGCTAAAAAGATTGTTGATATTTTTCAAATATAATTTATTAAATACTTTAAGAAAAAAAAAAAAAGAAAAAGAAATTTTACTTTTTACGGCAATAAATTCCGACAATAACAAAATAAAGTATTGTGAATGTGCATTATCTTATTTCAAACATTTGGTTAAAAAGTTTGTTAACATTTTAAAAAAATATAATTTGTTAAATGAGTTAAGAAAAAATAAAAGTATTTTTTGTTTATGTACGAAACTAAAATTGCTAGTTTTGTATGTTGCTTGTTGCTAATAATCACCAAGGCGGCCATAACGATAAACAACGCACTTGTTATGAAGTCGCAGTGTTTTCTTGTTGTCATGTTGAGTCATTTACTCTAAAAATATTGACAGCTTTTTACTAAAGACATAACAATGTTGATTAAACATTTCAAGAATATATTAACCCCACAAGTAAGTTATATTCATTTATTTTTTAAAAGAAGGAAAACGTTTGATTTTTTTAAAAGAAAATCATCGTGACTGTCGTGAATTTAAAGAAAATTCTAAATTTAATTAAAAAAAGAAAAGAAAAGAAAAACAAAGAAAAAAATAAACTATTTGGATCTTTAACTATTATATTCAAAATAGTTAGTAAACATGTTTATAGTGATTTATAAAGAAAGTAAGTTAAATAACTCGGTGATGAAAAACTTTTTTCTTAAACTTATAAACTTGTTTTAGTGAGTTATTCAACAAGTTAAAAAAAAGAATTAAACTGTAAAAAGGGTGTTTTTCTTTTTATATATTGAATTTATTTTTGGTAAAATATAAGAAAACGAAACGAAACTATTACTTATTTAAAATTGTACCCCTTTTAAGAAAAACCTCCGAAAATCTTATAAAAAAACAATTTTCCTGTTCTACATTTGATCGCGTCTCTCTCTCTCAAGAAAAAAAGAAAAAGAAAAAATAATTAATTTAAAAAAATTGTTTTTACTTAGTACCAACATGTTGATCTCATTCGGAGTAATTATGAACTTTGTTTAGTAAATGAGGGTGTCCCAGAAAAACAGAACCCACCAATTTTGTAATAAAACTGTTAATTTTCCCATTAAACAAATAAATTAGGGTTAGGGTTTAGGGTTAGTTTAATGGGAAAATAAATAAATGATTTGGGTTCTGTTTTTTTCTGGGTCAGCCTGTACAGGGTTCTGTTTTTTCTGGGACACCCTAATTTACTAAACAAAAGTTCATAATTACCCTCATTCGGTATATTAATATAAAAAAGAAAACGCAACTATAATCTTAAATTTGTCTGAATTTTTTAGATGATGCTCTGGTTTGATAATTATTTAAATTTTTCGGACTATTGTCCTCATCTTTATTGTCATCTACACCAATGGACCAAATAAAGGTTTCGGTTCCGTGAAGGCTTCCGAGTTCGACAAAAAACACCTGAGGATCGGTGATTATGAATTTTTGTTTAGTAAATTAGGGAGTCCCAGAAAAAACGGAACCCACAAATTTTGTAATAAAACTGTTAATTTTAACTAGGGGGGGGGTAGCGTTAGGGATGGAGTTTAGGGTTAAGGGTTAGTTTAATGGGAAAATAAATAAATAATTTGAGTTCTGTTTTTTTCTGGGTCACCAAATACAGGGTGACCCAGAAAAAACAGAACCCAAACGTTAACCCCAATCCCAACCCTAACCCTAAACCCCCCTAGTTAAATTTAACAGTTTATTACAAAATTTGTGGGTTCTGTTTTTTCTGGGACACCCTAATTTACTAAACAAAAGTTCATAATTACCATTTTGTGCATATAACGAAGATGAGGACAATGTTCTGAAAAAATCTAAATAATACAAATGTAATCTTAAACTCGTCATTGACAACATTAATCCTAATCCTAATCCAAAGAAAAGAATTGTCAGATTTAGCGTCAATTTCAGTACAACTACAATAGTAAACTAAAGTCTGCAGAGTGGTCTATTGTTGGTATCAGTTGAATGGCAAGGGAGTCAATCCCCTTTTCGTTAGCGCTAGACCAGGGATGTTTTTGCTGAGATACTTTACTATATAGATCAGATTACCTAAGCTGTGCTACTCATGCACTGAGTTGGTGGGGACTGGTATTGAACCTGGAACCTTGCAGTTCCTAGGTAAATGCACTACCACTTAAGCTACACCAGCCCCTACAACTACAATAAAAAGTCATTGGGGCGGCCTAAAGTCGGTATCAGCCAGTCGGTGAGAGAGTCTATTCCCTTTTCAATAGCGCTAGACCAAGGAGATTGTTTTGGCATCTGAGGTGGAGTGCCACACCTACCATCAGCTCCTTACTTTACCGCACAGATCCCTGTGCTACTCATACGCTGAGTTGGCGAGGACCGGTATCAAACTAGGAACCTAGTGGTTTCTAGCTGAACACTCTACTGACTGAATTAACCATGGCCCCCAAATTAGCCCTAATTCCAGCTTAAATTAATTTCAGAGAGTGAAAGTAGTAGAAATTATCTTTCCGTTGATGTAATTTAATTATTCATTTATTTATTCTGGCTTCCCACCAAGCCAAGAAAGCCTTGTTGGTTGGGGCTTTAGCACGCACCGACTGCACCTCTGCAGAGATAAGACCCCCCCCCCACACACACACCTCAATGGCGCCACCTGTTGGCAGTAGGTGGTGATCTGTGATGCTTAAAGGATAGAATCCTGGTGGCTGAGCAGTTCATGACATGCAATACGCCCTTAATTAGGTTAGATGGGCAGTCAAGGAAGCTCCCTGCAATTGATCAGCTGGTCACATCAAACCTTAGCATCTATATGATTGTCCCGACTCTTATTGTCATTATGGCAAACCCCCAAACTTTTTTATTATATATGTGATTGTCGTGAGCAAGATACGCGACATCACGCACGAAAACATCTGCGTTTTGCATGCGCATGTTGTCGTTGAGCAGTTTGGAAGAGAGAACGGACGAAGTACGCTGAAACTCTGCTGATTAACCAATCGGCTGCCTTGCCATAGCCTATAAAATGAATTTATCGGAGGCTTGGACAGTCGATCCTGAACCATCTTGGAAGTCTGATCATGTGAAGGTTTCACTGCCCTGTTCGTTTGAAGAAGGCAGTGGCTGAGGGTCTTTGTCCTGGGTATGACGTTAAACTGCATTTAGTGGTGAAGTTCCAGTTCTGGAGCTCTGAGGCGTATTGAGTACTCCTTCATTGCCATTACTCCCAGGTCCACTCTAACCCAGAGTGGTAGTATATGTTTGGGTCATAAGTTGAATGAGTGGCTTATTGTCAGTATTAACCAGATAGTGAGGGAATCTATTCTCTTTTCACTAGTGCTAGACCAGGGAGATTGTTTTTGCGACTCAGGTGGAGTGCCACACCTACCATCAGCTCCCCACTTTACTGCACAGATCCCTGTGCTACTCATACAACGAGTTGGTGAGGGCCAGTATTGAACCTGGAATCTTGTGGTACCGAACCGGATGCTCAAAAAATGAGTTTCTAAAAAAGTATGTTTAAAAAAAAATGGGTTTGAAAACAATTGAATAACCAACAAGAATAAATAAAACAAAATGTCTTTGGCTTAAAATAACCCAACAAGGATTGACATGCTGTAAAAGAAAACAAACCAGACCAAAAATAGCTTAAATGTATGTATGCATAAATATAAAGGTTTTACTTACATTTGGACAGCTACAAATTCGGATCAAGTCCAAACTATTATCACAAATGATTGGTAACTATTGTATTTCAGCTTTCCAATGACCTCTAAGAAAGGGGGGGGGGTTAACTCCTTCATCACCATTACTCCCGGCTCCACTCTGACCCGGAGTGGTAGTACCTGTTAGAGTCCCATCTATGAGTTAAATATATTTAAAAAAAATGAGTTTTTAAAAGAAAATTAAATACCCAACAAGAATGAATAAAACAGTATAAAATAACCCAACAAAGGTTGACATGCCATAAAATCCAACCAACCAACCAGCCATGGTGTCATCAATATATAAGTCTGCGGCTTCTTTGATTTTATTCTTCTTTCTCAGTTTTAAGGACTTCTGCCATAATCTTCAGAGCTCCATTAATATATTAATTTATATTTTTCAAGTTATTGGAGATTTAATGCAAGACTGACCACAGCAGAGATGGGGCATTAAAAAACCCAATCAATATTGGTCAGCCCCAAAAAGCGAGGTATCCCTACACATATGTAAAAAAGAAAGTAAAGCCATCGGGATGGCCTAAAGTCGGGATCAGCCAATCAGTGAGGGAATCTATCCCTTTTTCACTAGGGCTAGACGAAGATTGTTTTTTGCGTTTGAGGTGGAGCGCCATACCTACCATCAGCTCCTCACTTTACAGCACAGATCCCTTTGCTACTCATACGCTGAGTTGGCAAGGGCTGGTATCTAACTAGGAACCTTGTGGTTTCTAGTTGAACCCTCTACCGACTGGGCTAACCCGGCCCTATTACTCCTTTATGTCATTACTAGAAGTGGCTACCTGGCATTGCCTGGGTAGAGGGTATAATAAAAAGTTAGTCTCACAGATCCATTGATTATTTTGGTCTTACATAATTGATTTTTCTTTTAACCAAGAACACAACCAATGACTTTCCCTTCTCTTACTATTCAAATTCTAATTTTTAAATATCTTTCCAGATATAAATAAAATCTTCATTATTTTTGCACAAAAAGCAAGCTCTGGTGATAGTAAATGTGTACATATATTTACATTGTCGTTAATTGTTTTTTTTTGTAGTTTCCTCCGAACATGTACACACACACACACACAACTGCCCTTTATATATGTATAGATGAGCAAGCAAGGAAGCAACACTAAACAATATAATGCCTTGAAGATGGATAAAAAGCATCTGAAACACAGACCAACATTCTTTGGAAATAGAATACCAACCTTTTCCACTACTATAAGAATTTTTTTAACAGCTTGGAAATTTTTGATTAAATTAGGAGAAAACATAGATTAGTATTTTAAATATGAAATAAGTATATATATATATATATATATATATATATATGTACTGACTGGTTAAACAATATATCTGTACTTTAAATTGCTCTAACTTGTATCTGAGTTATCAAATAACATTGTGTTATGTTTTTACATACAAATAAAATACGGAGCACTGAATGAAAATGCAAGACCAGATCATTTGAAATTAACAAGGTTTTATTTAACACTGGGTAGAGAATTGATTTGTTATTTTTGTAAACGTGGAGGAAATGGATTCTAATGAACTGGCAACTGGTCCTGTCTTTTTCAGTCTCAGTGACAATATACTCGACCGCTCTGTCCGACTGTCTCTCTCGAAGTCCGCTGAGATTACTTCTTTTATACCAGTTCTGACTGGCCGAAATTTGCATATGTTACAAATCTCGTCTCGACAGCGACGAGATTCGTGACTTATAAATTGCACCCCCAAGGACGCTCACGCTTCTATTTTTTTTTTTACTTTCGGCACTCTGCACGCAAAATACGATCGCGCTCATTTTGAACTTTAAGGTAGGCCATTTCGCTCATCACATTTTATTTCTCTTGTTCGACCGGCTCACCAGTATTTTATTCAGCCAGGGACGGTTGCTAAATTAACGTAAGCATCAGCTATCCTGCCTACACAGGCAGAACGCCACTCGTTGTCCCTTTGAAAAATGAACTGTAGTTAGCTCATCAAAGGCAGCAGTCTGTGGGTTCTGCCTTTCAATTTCGCTACAAGAATGTTTCTACCCTAAAAATGACTTAATTAGCTCAACCGTGTTTTACGTGCATCCTGCCTGCACGAATCCCAATCCAAAAGTGTCAGTGGAAACCCCACTTCCCATCAGTCCCCTACTGATCAAGAGGAGTAACTCTAGATTTCGTTAGGTCTAGGACCTAACACATTAAATCCAGAAGAAAGGTTGACATAGGTTTATTATCCTTTGGTACAAAAGATATAAATAGAATAGAGTCCAACGTGCAGCTCTTTAACAACAGTAATTCAAATCTCTGTAGCAAGACTAGCTATTACTCAACTAATAACCCGCCCTGTCGGCTGGGGCGTTAGAATGCATCGACTGCACCTCTGCAGAGGGGTAAGACTCCCCCAATGGGGCCACCTGTTGGCTGTGGGTGGCGACCCGTGATGCTTAAGGATAGAGCCCAGGTGGATGAGCAGTTCATGACATGCAATACTCCACTTTGGCCCATCTTGGGCTAGACGGGCGGTCGGAGAGGCCCCCTCCGATCAATGGCTGGTCACGTCAAGCCCTAGCACCTATATGATTTTCCCAACCCTATTGCCCTTATGGCAAGCCCCACCCCTTTTTATCATATGGGTGCTAGAAGGTTGTGGCTGCGGGTCTACATGTCCTGGGAATGACGTTAAACTCTATCTGATGGTGAGATTCCAGTTTTGGAGGTTTGGGGAATGTGGAGCACCCCTTCATCACCATTGCTCCCTGGTCCACTCTGACCCGGAGTGGTAGTACCTGTTAGGGTCCCATCTATGGGTTAAATAGAAAAATGTATTTATAAAAAAATTGTATTATGCATTAAGAATTGATTTATTTCAAAACTTTATCGGCATTAAATGACCCACTGAGGTTGATATGCCGTAAAACAAAACAAACCAACCAAAATCAACTAATAACCTTGTGTATTATTTATGTGTTTCATTGGACGAGTCCAATTTCTTGGAGGGGAAATATCTTCCTTTACAACACATATATTTGTGGTTCCTCCTTCAGCTTGTTTTCACTTTGTCATTGTTTCCTCATATATATCTATCGTTACACTTCCGAGTATGGCATATCATGTCATTTAATTCCCAGAAGCCTGGCCTGAATTTGCCTTTGGTTGCCTAGACTACTGCTATCAGCGGTAACACCTCTTCCTTCACTTCTCCTTTCCAAAAGTGAGAAAATACCACCTCCTTCTTAAACTCTACTCTTTCTTTCTTCTTTAAAAGAATTCTTGTAACACCTATAACAATTAATGAGGTATTAACTAGTAATTAACACCCATTTCTTATAATGTATTAGGTTATCTAAAGAGGGTAACCTAATGCAGGACATATACATTGAACAAATCCAGACAAAGAGTTATAACAAACAGATTTTATTGTCCTGATCCTATTACCCTTATGGCAAGCGCCAACCCTTTTTATCATATGGAAGCTAGAAGGCGGTGGCTGAGGGTCTACATGTCCTGGGAATGACGTTAAACTTTATCTGATGGTGAGATTCCTGTTTCAGAGGTTTGTGGAATGTGGAGCACCCCTTCATCACCATTGCTCCCTGGTCCACCTGGTAGTACCTGTTAGGATCCCATCTATGGGTTAAATAGAAAAATATGAGTTTATAAACAAAATTGAGTATCCATTTAATGATTACTTTATTTAAAAACTTTATCGGCATTAAATAACCCACTAAGGTTGATAAGCCGTAAAACAAAACAAAACAAACCTAAAATTTCTTTCTTATGATTTTTCAACCTTGGTTTCAAAAAATTTAGAAATGACTTTTCGAAAAATATGAAAATTTATTTTTTCTTAAATGTATACATTTTGTTCATTCTCTTTGATGAAGAGAACTATTTGCAGACCCGGAGTGGTAGTACCTGTTATCTATGCAAAATTGAGTATCCATTTAATGATTACTTATTTCAAGATTGATATGCCGTAAAACAAAACAAACCAAACCTAAATTTCTTTCTTATGATTTTTCAACCTTGGTTTCAACAAATTTAGAAATGACTTTTTGAAAAATATGAAAATTTATTTTTTCTTAAATGTATACATTTTGTTCATTCTCTTTGATTTTCATCTTGTCTTTTTAGGATGGAGCCTCTAAGATCTGTGCGATGGCCTGGTCTCCAAACAACGTCAAATTAGCTGTGTGTACTTCAGAACGTGTGGTGCTTCTCTATGATGAAATGTTAGAGAAGAAAGATAAATTCTCTTTGAAACCTGCCGATTCTAAGGTAAGAAACTTCATCTTTGCACAACTGAAATCTTTTCTAATTCAATGATTTATTATATCTGATATTTTCCGCAAAAATTTCTCAAAAGTATTCATTGTCGAAAGTGGTACTAATCAGAGTGTGGCACACATATTAGAGCCCAGTGATGCTGATACCTTTTTGATTTAGTGAGACCTGGGACGCTCATATTTTCTTTGAATGAGTCCCTGGGAAAATTAATGAGTCCCAACTAAAGTTTCTTAATAGATTGTAGGGTTTTTATTTATGATCTAGGGAAGCAACTAAAGCCGTCTAACTCCTACCTTGTAACCTATCCTGTGTAATTTTTTTATAAGAAACTATTGAAATGTATTTACAGTTAGCTTGAAATGGTGAGGAAAGGAAAAAGAAAAACGCTGGGAGGTATGGATATGATTTTACTACATCCTTTTAGATTTTTGGGTAAACCTTAACTTTTTCCTCGTAAATTCCTACCATAAAATAAAATGCACCCTCATTTTATGTCCGTGTTTTTGCAATAAATGTTTTATTTTTCTTGCACCCGTTATTGAAAAAAATTGTGTATCCATTAAGAATTAATTTATTTCAAAACTTTATCGGCGTTAAATGACTCACTGAGGTTGGATTGCCATAAAACAAAACAAACAGATCATAAATGAGTTTTTATAAAAATGAGTTAAAAGAAATTAGCTACTCAACAAGAATGAATAAAACAATCTGTAAAAACCAACCAATAAGATTTTGTATTGAAATAAGACAAGAACTATTTATCTACAGAAACAGCCATCTGAGTTGTAGTTCAACATTTTCAACCACAAACACCAGAACATCATTGGCTTTTCAATGTGTTTTATTACATTATTACTGTCAAACTGATTATATTAACCCTTTTCAGTCAGACTGTCTTCTCCATTTTTTCTTCACATAAATCTTTCTTCACTTTCTTTCTGCCCTGAAAAAAAAAAGTTTTGTTTTTTTCCATTTCAGTATGGCAAAACAAGTTATACAGTAAAGGCACTTACGTTCTCTCCTGATTCTTCAAAAATTGCAGTCGGACAAACTGACAAAATCATTTATGTCTACAAAATTGGTCTCGATTGGTGAGTACAGCAGCATTTAAGATTTTGATCTTTTGAATTATGTCATTGCTTTTTTTTGTTTCTTAAAACTGTAGGGGAATGCTCGTGGTGTAGTGGTTAACATGCTTGACTGCAAAATTGTAGTAGGCACACTATTCAGCCTATAACAGTGTTGGGATACACCACCCTTATTTCTATAGGTCTGCATTATGCATCACAGTCTATGGCAAAGTGTTCTAGATTTAATATTTGTAAGCAAAGTCTGGAAACAAAGGTGAATATTTAATATGTTTTCCGCCCTGTCGGCTGGGGCGTTAGAATGCACCGACTGCACCTCTGCAGAGGGGTAAGACTCCCCCAATTGGGCCACCTGTTGGCCGTGGAGGGCAACCCGTGATGCTTAAGGATAGAACCCAGGTGGATGAGCAGTCCATGACTTGCAAAACTTCACTTTGGCCCTTTCTTGGGCTAGACGGGCAGTCAGAGAGACCCCCTCTGATCAATCGGCTGGTCACGTCAAGCCCTAGCACTTATATGATTTTCCCAACCCTATTGCCCTTATGGCAACCCCCAACTCTTTTTATCATATGGGTGCTAGAAGGTGGTGGCTGAGGTTCTACATGTCCTGGGAATGACGTTAAACTCTATCTGATGGTTTTGGAGGTTTGGGGAATGTGGAGCACCCCTTCATCACCATTGCTCCCTGGTCCACTCTGACCCAGAGTTGTAGTACCTGTTAGGGTCCCATCTATGGGTTAAATAAAAAAATATAAGTTTAAAAAAAAATTGATCACTCATCAAGAATGAATAAAACAAAATGTCTTTGGCATAGAATAACCCAACAAGAGTTGACATGCTGTAAATTGACAGTTTAAGGCCAGTTGAAATCTAGATTCTTATTGGAGGATGAGTAATATCTTTCTAGAAGTTAGAATTTAGATTTTAACTTTAAGTTAGCACAGTTTTGCATCGCCATCTTACTTCTTTTCATATTCTTATACTAGGTATACCCAAAATGAGGCTAAACTGCGTTTTTGACAAAATGACTTTAGCCCCCCTCCCTACAGAAAATAATTTACCAAAAATCAGGCAATTATCAGATTTTAATGAAATTTTCAGTGTTGATTTATCAATGAATGATCTTTATAATGTATTATTTATTTCATTTCAAAACTTTCTCATTTTTTTCAGGTCACTTAATTTTGACCCCCCCTATTGTTGGGCATAACATTTTTTCAAGTTGGTCTTATAGTTTTCTAATTACAGTATAAATAAAGAGATAAAAGACTGAAGTTATGAAGAGAAACAAAAAAAATTTTACGGTGGCTTTTCTATGAGAAAATAAGTACTGAAAATCAAAAAATAAAATGTAAAAAAATAATAAATAATTAATTTTTTGGAGATTTCTTTTTTACTCATTTCGATATTTTTTCTGCTTAAAAAGGGGGGGGGAGTACATTTTCAATCGTGTTTTTCTTCAAAAAGTATACTTTGATGTAATAAAATAAGGTTTGCATTAAATAGATATTTATTTTTAGAATCTAAAAATATAACATTTTAAACTTAACATCAGGCTTTTCATATTTTAAATGAATTTTATATATTAATTTTCCATAGCAAAATTAAAGTTTTGAAATAAAATAACTGATGCATTATAAAACTCATTCATTGATAAATCAATACTGAAAATTTCATTAAAATCGGATAATTACCTGATTTTTGGTAAATTTTTTTGCAATCGCGAATGTTACATTAAAATTGTAAACTAGCCAATAAAACCACTTAAAAAGAACCAAAAATGGTGTTGGCGAACAAAATTGACCAGAACAAATCATTTTAAATATATTAAAAATAAATTGCTAATGTAATGATATTTTTCTTTTTTTAATGATGGTTATTATGTTACTACTTATCGATTTAGACAAAGTTTGACCTTAAATAATAGATTTAATTATTTTTAATTCGCTTTTAAAACTCGTAGCAGCCGATTTTTTGGGGATATAGCTATCTTATACTTATCTTTTTAGCTGGCCAGATCTTCTATTCTTCTATCTGATTATTATTTTATCTTTTTTCCTTTTTAACAGGGGAGAGAAAAAAGTAATTTGCAACAAATTTATTCTTCAAAGTTCTGTGACATGTATGGTCTGGCCTTTAAACCAACCGCTTATATTTGCACAGTCTGATGGCAAGGTGAGTGAAATTCTATTTTTTGATCTTGAAAGGTCACATGAAAAACATTGGAGTTTTTGTATTTATTAAGTTATATATTGCACAAGACGACAGAGCAGAATGGAAGTTAGATTGTTACCAAAAGTAATTTTTGTCCAACTAAATTTTGTTTCTTGATATGACATTACCTCAAAATCTTGTGTATCAAGATTTCCTCATACAGGTAACTCTGGTAGAAACAAGGCCTCTGCCAAACTATTGTCTTCATCTTTATTGTTATATATATATATACAACATTTCAGCCAATGTGCCCTCCAGCCTTCTCAGGACTCAGGAACTCAGGAACCTTAAGAAAATGGAAACTGTCTACCCCTGTGGATTGAATAATGGATTTGGTACAAACTTTCGTAAAGGCTCCTGATTATGACATGAAGGCATCGAGTTCAAAGAGAAGGTTCCTGAGTTTGACAAGAAACACCTGAAGAAGGCCAGAAAGCACATTGGCTGAAATGTTGTGTATATAATGATAAAGATGAGGACAACAATCTGAAAAATACAAATAATACAAAGAATGAATAAAACAAAAATATCTTTGACATAAAATAACCGAAGGGTTAACATGTCATAAAACCCAACCAACCAATCATTGGATTGTCTCGGGGGTTAGGGTCCTATTTATTTGTTTGATAGATCAGAAAATGAGTTTGAAAAAATGTGTTTGAAAAAAAATTGAATTAAAAAAATAAATAAATATCTAATAAAAATGAATAAAACAAAAATATCTTCAGCATAAAATAACCCAAGGGTTGGCATGCCTTAAAATCCAACCAACCAACCAACCAATAATAGAGTTGTCTAAAGTGTTAGAGATCCATCTATGGGTTAAAATAAAAAAAATGACTATAAAAAAAAAATTGAATACCCAACAAGAATGAATAAAACAAAAACGTTTTCAGCATAAAATGACCCAATAAGGTTTGACATGCTGTAAAATCCAACTAATTAACCAACCAACCAACAAACTAACAATCGGGTTCTCTTGGGTGTTAGGGTCTCATCTATGGTTTAAATAGATTAAAAAATGAGTTTCGAAAAAAATGTATCTAAAAAAAATTAAATACCCAACAAGAATGAATAAAACAAAAACGTCTTTGGCCTAAAATCACCCAACAAGGGTTGACATGCCATAAAATCCAACCAACCAACCAGCCAACCAGATATGCCATGTCTAAAGGCAGATTAAAAACGGCTTGTTGAAACAATGAAAAGTTTTCTTCTATTTTTGTCCGTCGAAGAAGAATAAAGATTGTTTATTCTGATGGAGCAACGTTAAGATTGCAACGTTTTGTTAAGATTTGCTGGCCAGCACTGATTTGCTTTTGTGTCTATTTGTGTCTTCCTAATTTTGTTTTGCTTCAATGATTTGACAAAGCCACAACTGATCACTTTTCACTATGTGTTGCCAATATTGGAAGCAGTTAGTGGAAATCTTATTTCATTTGAGAGACAAAAGTCTTTCACTTCACAACCTTTGATATTCATCAAGGCCATATGCTGACTTGGACGCCAAATCGACACAATTTTATTTGCGCTCATATCTCAAAAATTACTTTTGGAAACTTTTACAAGCATTAGTTGTTCCTTCCAAGATTATAAAAAAAAATGTTTATGTTTATTGATTTTAATGGCATATCAACCTGTCTGGGGTTATGTCATGCCTAACGGTTAGGAAGTGATACATATCGTGTATTTATATTTATACTTTTTAGTAATTGTGGAATTGTGCTGGGCCCATAACCTGTTAAGTTTTTAAATGTCATCCTTGGCCAGTTAAAAAGGGCTTAAAGTAAGTAAGTCCTGAGTTATGGAATCCTTTGGTAAGCGTATAAGTCCTATCCTGTGTATAGTTTAAAGGTCCAGTGATTTAATCCTATGTCCGTTGTCCACGATAGTCGCAGTAGTTATGAGTAGTTATGGCCAGTACTGCCGGTATAAGTATTGTATCAGCAGCAGAGTACTGCCAGTGATTGGTTAAGAGAGATCATATGGTTCTTGCCGAGTCTATAAGTAAAAGGGAGCATCCAGCACACACCTTATATATCAACATCAGTCAACAGGTTTTAACAATGTGTTAGCATTATTGGGGATTATGTTGTATGGTAAAATTACTTTTGAAAACTTTTACAAGCATTAGTTGTTCCTTCCAAGATTATAAAAAATGTTTATGTTTATTGATTTTAACGGCATATCAACCGTCTGGGTTATGTCATGCCTAACGGTTAGGAAGTGATACATATCGTGTATATATATTTATACTTTTTAGTAATTGGTTTTAACAATGTGTTAGCATTATTGGGGATTATGTTGTATGGTATTGATTTGTTTCATGTCTATATTCTATGGTATAATTTTATTTCCCTCAAAAAAGAGAGCATATCCTTCATGTTGACATTTTCAAATGGGTCTTTTATATTGTTTGCTTTAAAATAACGGTTTCTGATGTGAGCAAAAAACCTGCATTCCATGAATAAGTATTTAACTTAAAGGTGTTTGACATGTTTCACATTGTGGTTGTTGTTCTTGTTTGAGTATATAGGAGTGCGTTAGTCTTGTATGACCAATGCATAATCGGGACACAATGACTTGTTCTTTTCTAGACTTCCTGAAAGTTGGTCTCCAGCCTCCCAAAGTGGGTTTGATTAGGAAGAGTTTATTGTGGGTGTTGTTATTCCAGTGTTGTTGCCATTTTATATGAAGGAATGTATTAATTTTAGGTATAAAAAAAAGACTATGTAAAACTAGTAGCAGCTACCCGGTGTTGCCTGGGTAGAGGGGGATTTTTAAAAAATCCATCCATTATTACTGATCGTAAGTTGAATCTTGTGGGATGCCCCATTTAAATCCATGTAAAAATAGACTTGCATTAATCCAGCTACTCGGAAAAGAAATGTTAATGTCTACTATCTAATATTAAATGAAAAAAAAACAAAAAAAAATTATCTTCGAATATAAATCAAACTTCTATTATTGAGAAATGGAACTCTCATCATTTAAATTTTATTTTTTAATTATCTTCATAAATATAAATCAAATCTATTCTTTTTGCTCAAAAACCAAGCCCTGGTGATATTTAATGTGTATATATATTTACTTTGTCGTTAATTGTTTTAATTTCAAAGTTTCCTCAGGACATACATATACACACACAACTACCCTTTATATATGTATAGATAGAAGATGATATACAATATGTGTAAAAAACCAAATCATTTACATTTTTGCATTTCATCTTGGATGATTTGGACGGTTTGATTTTTAACCAGAGGATATTGCAAGCCGGGTTAGCTCAGTCAGTAGAGTGTTCGGCTAGGAACCACAAGGTTTCTAGTTCGATACAGGCCCTCACCAACTCAGCATATGAGTAGCACAGGGATCTGTGTGGTAAAGTAAGGAGCTGATGGTAGGTGTGGCACTCCACCTCAGATGCAAAAACAATCTCCTTGGTTAGCGCTAGTGAAAAGGAGATAGACTCCTTCGCTGATTGGCTGATACCGACTTTAGGCCACCCTGATGACTTTACTTTACTTACTTATGACCTATTGTAAAATAGTTCAATATGTAAAAGTATAATAATCTTGATTTAACTCTCTCACTTTTTTCTTTCCTTCCTTTTATCTTTACATTCGATTAAATAATCTCTTTGGTCTAGCGCTAGTGAAAAGGGGATATACTCCCTCACTGATTGGCTGATACTGACTTTAGGCCACCCCGATAACTATATCTATTATAATATATATATATAAGTAAAAGTAAAGTCGTTGGGGCGGCCTAATGTCGGTATCAGCCAGACAGCGAGGGAGTCTATCCCCTTTCACTAGCGCTAGACCAAGGAGATTATTTTAGCATCTGAGGTGGAGTGCCACACCTACCATCAGCTCCTCACTTGATCACACAGATCCCTGTGCTACTTATACGCTGAGTTGGCGAGGGCCGGTATCGAACCAAGAACCTGGTGATTCCTTACCGAACACTCTACCGACTGAGCTAAACCAGCCCCTGATATGTGTGTGTGTGTGTGATAATATCAAGTGTTCCCTTGACACGATTCAACCAAAATTAAGAACTATATAAATATATCAAATATATATATAATATATCAAAGAAAAACAATTATATAGAATTGAGTAGTGCCAGAGGTTAAATAATCTAAAATGGTACAAATTCTTTCAGCTTCATTTTTTCTGGCCTCAAAGATATGAGAATTGGAACTAACCTTTTATATAGAATAATCTTCAAACCAGTTTAGGTACTTATGATCCTAATCCAAAAGACAAAAAAACTATTTTTTAAAAGTAATGTTCAGAGACATAGACTGTCTTTTAACTGTCGACTAATCTGCATATCTAGGTTTCTACTGGTATTTATTTTAGAAATGCAAATCAGAACGTCATTCCATATGTAACAGGGCGATATGTGTTGCATAGGCCAACTCAAGTTGTAGTAGTAGTCGTCGTTATTAGTAGCTGTTAGGTCAGAAACAACATACACGCAAGTTGTATAGTGACAAGGGGCTTTGTATTTATTTCTAGGCTCGTGGGCTCTTTTTCAAAGAGAAGGAAAGACAGAGAGAAATAATTGTCAAATTATTCTATGTTCATAGTATCATGCTCTGTACCACTGTCCCACACCCACACGAGGAACTGGGACCGACATCTGACTCCTACTAGGGCCGAAAGGAAAAGAGGCAGATTTTCTCTTCTCCTGTTTCTCATCCCGGCGTCACATCTATTGAAGTCAGTCAGTCTACTATTGGTTTGAACAACAGCAACTGGCTAAGCACAACTGAAGTAGTGTCCAAGACAGTTGGTATTTATGGGAATCAAGAATAGTCCATTCCTGTATTTGGGTGATTCCATTCCTTGAGTCCTGATTGGCTGCTTGATTTCTATGATATTATGAGGCTTCATAAATAGCCTGGCATTCTGGAGTAGTATTGCAGCAAGATAGATTCATATTCAGTTACGACTTCTTGTTGCCTTGTCAAACTTAGTTTGATTATTCTACAGTTATTAGAATCTAAAAATATGAAATTTAAAACTTAAAATTAGGAATTTCATATTTTAAATGAATTTTATCTATTAATTAGGTTTATGAATTATTGCTTTCAAGGTGCATATGGGTGTCATGAACGGTAATATTTATTTTTTAAAATTTCGATTTATTTCCATTGAGTCAGTTTGATTGAAATGATTCAGTAATTTAAAAGAAAGAATTTGCTGATTAATAAGTCAACACTGAAGATTTTATTAACTCTTAACATCCTGTTGAGAATTTTCTAAATCCAGAGCTGCATTCCTATAAAGATTTATCAAAAAATGGCTAAAAATGGCCTTTTCATTAAAAGTTACCTGTTATTTCCCTTAAATCAAAGACTTCTAAATATGTTTAATATTACATTTAAACAAAGTCCAGAACCCCATTCCTATAAGGATTTATCAAAAAATGGTTAAAAATGTCCTTTTCATTTAAAGTTACCTGTTATTTCCCTTAAATCAAAGACTTATTTTTCGCCAGGTTTAGTAATATTTGTGAATCGCTTCACTTTTCAATTCTATAAGAACTCTTTCCTACTTCCTAAAGACTTTCGTCCTGTTTGTATCTATGTTGTGTTACATAATTATTAGATTCCTAATATTTGTGTACAGTAGTGTAGAAATCAAAATGGCTGTTATAAGTTGCAGCCGGTGGCCTTGAAGGATGAGTGACAAGGCTTGACCTGTCCTGATCCTCCTTCCGGTGTAGAATCGGTGGAGAAGACCCTCTTCCGGTTTAGATTAGAAATAGATTTTAGGAGATTGGCCAGAAGCCACGACGGTGGTAAGTCATGTTATGCATGCGGCCGGCTCAATCTGCGTAGGTAGTCTGGTGGGGGTTTTGAAATAAAATATGATCTAAGTTAAATCGAAGTCTTGTGTTATTATCTAAAAACTACCAATGACACAGGGCTTCTGATAAAGAGAAATCCCCAATGGAAGACCAGACACGAAGTCCCCAAGACGAAGTCCAGACGCTAGAAGAGACGCTAGAAGAATAGAAGTAAGAAAGTAAGGAAAGAGGTATACAACAGTTGTATATTTCATGTTACATGTGCTCAGACAATAAAGTCTGTATTATTGTTATATGTAATCTTGTTGGATTTTATTACATACATTGGAGACTTCTCTGTAGCCTCCTAACTTATTATAAGGAGCAGTTGTGTCCACTAAAGCACAAACTACATTTAATTCTTCTAACATTTTTGAACACCGTCTAAATGTGATAATTCCATATTTTTCGCCAGGGTTAGTAATATTTGCGAACCGCTTCACATCGCCATATTTACCATTTTCTCTTTCAGGTGAGAGCAGCCAATATGAAGTCCAACAAGTCATCAACCATCTACGCTGCCGATTCCTTTGTCCTCACTTTGGCTGCGAGGTAAATATATTGATTTTTCTTTTGTTTGCAAAAAAAAAAGAAAAATAATATGTAACGGAAATTTATTTCCTGTCAGCGACTTGTACTGTAGGAGACTGAATGTTGAGAGGCTACAAAAGAACAGTTTGTTTTATGATTTCATTTTCATTGTCGGTTTTTGCCGCTAGAGACCAACAAGAGGCAGGTAATCTATAAGTGTCCTCTCTGCAACGGACAACAACAGACAAGTTTTACAAACTTCTAGAAATATATAATCGTCCGTGGAGGTGCATAGTATAATGGTTACAGTCATAGGAAATGGACTGGTCGACCTGAGTTCAAATCCTGGACAAGGCTGTTTACAATTAACATAGCGCTAATACTCTTTGGAAGGGTATGAATCCAAGTCATCTTCCTCCAGCTATGAGTAAATAGTAGGGAAAACTGGGCTCTTTAATCTTTGTTAGGCAACCAATCTAGGTGAAGGAAAACTCTGAATTCAAACCTGTTAAACTCTGTTTAAGAAATTGACCTTGTGTCACATGCTGCTCATCAAAAATTTATTCATATATATATATATATATATATATATATATATATATATATACAGTGATTTTTTTGATTTACTGCATCCTGGGGTGCACAAATTTGATTGAATGAGTCCCTGGGAAAATTTATGGGTCCCAACTAAAGTTTCTTAATAGATTATAGGGTTTTTGTTTATGATCTTGGGAAACAACTAAAACCGTCTAACTCCTACCGTGTAACCTATCCTATGTAATTCATTTCTAAGAAACTATTGAAATGTATTTCCAGTTAGCTTGAAATGGTGAAGGAAGAAAAAGAAAAACACTGGAATGCATGGATACGATTTTACTGCGTCCTTTTAGATTTTTGTGCATCAGGGATGCAGAACGCATACCTATCAGCATCTCTGTATGTATATATATATATATATATATATATATATATATTCGTCCATATTTTCTCAGAATCATCTTGATTTTGATTTTATTTTAATTATTGAGTAGACATGCAACTATAAATGTGATCGATTGTAAAATATCTGCATATGTTGAGCCAAGTTGGCTTTCACAGATATTACTTCCATCATTTTATGTCTCCCCTAGGTTTTGATGTGCCAAAATTCTTATGATCTATAGCCAGCTGCCATTGTTTTGGAAGAATATTGAAATGGTTGAGTGCTATGCCAAAATCATCTTTTTGATCGGTTGACAGGTTGACAGGCAACACTATGTAAATAAAGATTATCATATGAATAGAAAGGAATTTCAGAATTTCCTTTATTATTCATTTCCATATTGGTAAATACAGTTTAAGATTCAATATTTTTCGAACATCCCGTATATCACACTAGAAGTGGTTACCCTGCATTGCCTCGGTAGAGGGAGAATTATAAAAAAGTTAGGGTTATTTCCTATAATTCCAACATAAATAAGGGGAACCACTCTGATTGACTGATAAATTACTTATTTATTTTCCCATTAAACTAACCCTAAACCCAACCCCTAACCCTAATTCCGTCTTCTTTTTTCCTAGTAGATAAATAAATAAATGAATAATTTATCAGTCAAGAGTGGTTCCTCTTTGTTTATGTTTGACTTATAGGAAATAACCGATTTTATTGTCTAAGCAAAATCCAACAGCTGCCCTGTCGGCTGGGGCATTAGAATGCACCGACTGCACCTCTGCAGAGGGGTAAGACTCCCCCAATGGGGCCACCTGTTGGCCGTGGGTGGCGACCCATGATGCTTAAGGATAGAGCCCAGGTGAATGAGCAGTTAATGACATGCAATACTCCACTTTGGCCCTATCTTGGGCTAGACGGGCAGTAGGAGAGGCCCCCTCCGATCAATCGGCTGGTCACGTCAAGCCCTAGCACCTATATGATTTTCCCAACCCTATTGCCCTTATGGCAAGCCCCAACCCCTTTTTATCATATGGGTTCTAGAAGGCGGGGCTGCGGGTCTACATGTCCTGGGAATGACGTTAAACTCTATCTGATGGTGAGGTTCCAGTTTTGGAGGTTTGGGGAATGTGGATCACCCTTCATCACCATTGCTCCTGGTCCACTCTGACCCGGAGTGGTATTACCTGTTAGGGTCCCATCTATGGGTTAAATAGAAAAATGTATTTATGAAAAAAATTGTATTATCCATTAAGAATTGATTTATTTCAAAACTTTATCGGTATTAAATGACCTACTGAGGTTGATATGCCGTAAAACAAAACAACCTACCAACCAAAATCCAACAGAAAGAATACAAAACAGGATAGATGAATGTTATAAAAAACAGACTTTGAAGATAGTTTGAGGAATATGAATAAAAGGTTTTCACTTGTGACTTACTGCGAGTGGTTCCCCTTTCTTAATGTTGGAGTTATAGGAAATAACTAAAGTTAGTCTCGCAGATCCATTGATTGTTTTGATCTTACATTATTGATTTATGTTTTATAATGTTTTATAATAATATAAAAGATATTTACTGTGTATATATATTTACCCCCCCCCCCACACACATGAGCAGGATGCGACACAAGGTCAATTTCTTAAGCAGAGTTTAACAGGTTTGAACTCAGAGTTTTCCTTCTAGACTGGTTACCTAGCAAAGATTAAAGAGCCCAGTCTGCCCTACTATTTACCCATAACTGGAGGGAGAATAGTTAGATGCATACCTTTCCTAAGGGTATTAGCGCTATGTGAAATGCAAACAAAATTTGAACTTGGGTTGATGAGCCCATAAGAATTAAATGTGTGGTTTTGGGGGTTATTTTCTATAACTCCAACATAAACAAAGGGGAACCACTCTTGACTGATAAATTATTTATTTTCCCATTAAACTAACCCTAAACCCTAACCCTAAACCTAAACTCGTCTTCGTTTTCCTAGTAGATCAATAGATAAATAAATAATTCCTCAGTCAAGAGTGGTTCCCCTTTGTTTATGTTAGAGTTATAGGAAATAACCAGTTTTGGCTTTAGTGGCCAAAACTGGTTATAATACATTAGGAAGGCTTTAGAGAAACCTTCCAATCTAGGTGAATACATACATAATGAAATCCAAACAAAGATCCGCCCTGTTGGCTGGGGTGTTAGAATGCACCGACTGCACCTCTGCAGAGGGGTAAGACTACCCCAATTGGGGCCACCTGTTGACTGTGGGTAGTGATCCATGATGCTTAAAGATAGAAACCAGGGGGTTGAACAGTCCATAACTTGCAATACTCCACTTTGGCCCTATCTTGGGCTAGACGGGCGGCCGATTGATTGGAGGGGGCCTCCGATCAATCGGCTGGTCACGTCAAGCCCTAGCACCTATATGATTGCCCCAACTCTTTTGCTCTTATGGCAAGCCCCAGCCCTTTTTATCATATAGGTGCTAGAAGGCGGTGACTGAGGGTCTACATGTCCTGGGAATGACGTTAAACTCTATCTGATGGTGAGGTTCCAGTTTTGGAGGTTTGGGGAATGTGGAGCATCCCTTCATCACCATTGCTCCCTGGTCCACTCTGGCCCGGAGTGGTATTACCTGTTAGGGTCCCATCTATGGGTTAAATAGAAAAATGTATTTATAAAAAAAAAATTGTGTATCCATTAAGAATGAATTTCTTTCAAAACTTTATCAGCATTAAATGACCCACTGAGGTTGATATGCCGTAAAACAAAACAAAACAAACCAAACCAACCATTTGAATTTAAAAAATAATTTAATCTCAATGATTTTTTTTTTTACACCTCCTACTCTTTTTTATTTGTTTTTTCAATTACATTTCATATTTTTTAACCACTACCACTATCTCATAAAATCACTAAATGGTCTTGATTGGAACAAAATTGGTACAGACTAAACTTTGTCTAGACATCTAGACATCATCCTGTTATCTTACAGGTGGCCCATAAAAGAATAACTCATAAAATTCTTTGGACCATATGACCTTTAGTCACCCCTTTTGCGATCTCGTTTCATAAGGACATTTTTTTCATTTACACCGTCAAAATCCAGTTGTTTGTTAGGGGTTAGGGTTAGGGGTTAGTTTTATAATTAAAAAAAAAATCTAAAAATCATCTGTTAACAAACAACCGGATGTTGACAATGTAAATGAAAAAATGTCCTTATGAAACAAGATCACAAAAGGGGTGCCTAAAGGTCATATGGTTCAAATTTTTTATTCTTTTGAGTCATAAAATATAGTCCAATGAAATATATTTTTTAGCTATTTGCAAAAACTGATATCTTGTATATTACCTCCATTTTCACAGGTAGAAAGTTGCACCTTAATTCAAGCACTTTGTATGACTTTGCTCAAGGTTTCTGGAGTCAATCCTCTTATCTTAGCACAAATATTATTCTTGAGCTGTAGCAATGTCTTAAGCTTATTATAATATACAGACTCCTTCAAATAACTTCACAAAAAGAAGTCAGGCAGACAAAGCAGGCGAATGGAAGGCTATTTGGATTCTAAATTTCTTGAAATTATTTTGCTTGCAAAAAATCTATTTTTGTTGAAATTTATAAACCTCTCAGCTGAATAGTGAAATTCTATTATTGTAATTTGTTCTTTCACATTGTAAATTTGTTACATAATTTATGAGCAGCCAACCAACCAACATCTATAATTATTTGAGCATTTCTATACTGATTATATGATGTTATATTGAACTATCAAAAGAAACCACCCTCCTGGCGGTGTAATAATACATTTTTGAAAGATGGGAGTTGGAAAATTGAATAAATAAAATAAAACGTTAAATAGTATTATCTGTATTATTCGGACTATTGTCCGCATCTTCATTATTATCTGTACAACATTTCGGCCGATGTGCTCTCTGGCCTTCTTCAGGTATTTCTTTTCGGACTTGGGAACCTTGTCGTAATCAGGAGCCATCACGGAACTTTGAATCTAACCCTTTATTCAGTCCACAGGGGTATCCTGTTCTCATTCCGCTAACCATAGCTGGGGTAGAGGTATTAAGCTGTTTTGATTATTATTCTATGTTACTGCTGTCCTTGACCAGATAACTGTCACTTAGAACTGTCTAAACCTAACTCCTTTATCCACTAGGCCATGTGTCCAATGTGTCTCCTGATAAAAAATCTTAAAGTCAACCAATTTTAAGTTATTGATGATTTCTGATTTTTTCATAGCAAGATCATTATCCCGATTTGGGACTGCATCTAAGTCAAAAAGTTTTTTCTATTATCATTTCATATATATTGAACATTATTTGTACTAAACAGATAGTTTGGTGTTTGTTCAGAAGCGAAGCTACAACATCAGCTAAAATTTTGCAAATCATTAATAATTTAAAGCTGGTTAATTTTCAGACTTTTTTAATAGCATTTTTGGATTCCTTGGGCAAAATACTTTTATAAACCAATTTTTAGGAGTAGGGAAACTTTAGAACTCATTTTACATTTGTTTTTTGCTCAGAATCGAAGCTATAACATCAGTTAAAATTTTGCAAATCAGAAATGATTAATTTTTGCGAACCCCCACCTCCTCAAATTTGGAGACATAACTCCGCCAATTCATGGAATTGGAAGCTCAATTTTGGGGATTGTCTAACTTTATCATAATCCACACTTGGACAAAATTTCAGAAAAATTGAAGTGGGTGGGTGACATGACTGGGTTATTTGACATGGAATTATCCTGTAAGCTTTAGTTTATTAGATACCTGCATCAGAAGACCTAGGTTAAAAGTGATACAGTTTGTGTCATACAATGTGTTGGAATTTTTGTGATATCAGGTGTGCTCCCTACCTGAATTTATAGACTAGCCGAGTTCACGTAGTTTATTCCTCCGGCCAATCAACAGCCATAATGTGTGGCTGATTCACTACTTAAACACTGATACTTGCCCCAGTTCACTTGCAATCATTGAGGAGGAACTTACGATACTAAGAAGAACAAAAGGATACTTTATCGAGGATTTCCACTGGACAAGCGCTCTTGCTTAAAGCCTAGAGGATGGCCCATAAGATTGTAACACAATGTGGGTGTGAATGTCAGAGACCAATCAACACCATCTATTGGAAAATTTGACTCTTTACCAAGTGCCAATGGTACATTCAATTGGCAGACACTATGAGTAAAAAAAACAAAAAATACCCTGAAGGTGATAAATCTTTGGTTTGCCTCAACGGGGATCCAGAAAAGACCAAAAAAATCCATATTTATTTTTGTCGTATTCTGTGAATAGAGCTTAGATTAACTCTGCTAATAAAAGAAAAATGTGGAAAGCTAAGTGAAATATGAGTTAGTGATAATTTTTATTACTTAAATTTTTAGGACTATTGTCCTCATCTTTATTGTTATATGCACAATGTTACGGCAGATGTGCTCTCTGGCCTTTTTTAGGTGTTTCTTGTTGAATTTTTGAGATTAGCTTTGATTATTTGTATTATTTAGATTTTTTCGGACTGTTGTTCTCATTTTTATTGTTATATATACAACATTTCGGCCAATGTGCCCTCCGGCCTTCTTCAGATGTTTGTTGTTATCTTTAAGATGATTTTTGATAATTTGTATTATTTAGATTTTTTAGACTGTTGTTCTCATCTTTATTGTTATATACTCAATGTTTCGATCGATATGTCATCCAGCCTTCTATAGTTGATTATTGTCAAATTTAGGAGCCTTCATGTTGTAATCGAGAGCATTCATGAAACTTTGAGTCAAACCCTTTGTTTAATCCATTGGAGTAGACTGTTCTCATTCCATCAATTTTTTTTAATAAACTTCTTTTTAATAAGTAATTTTTTAAAAACAAAATATGAAAATTAGCTAACTCCATTATGAAAAAAAAATCCCTCCTTTTGTAAAGGTATATAGCAGGCTACTCAGACTGGTGTTTGAGGCTGGAATAAATGGTTGTTTTTGCAACACAATTTTTTGTAGATGAAAGTTGACAAACTATCAAATAGAAATAGCAGCTAATATATATATATATATATATATATATATATATATATATATATAATCAATGGTAATATTATGGTTTTACACTCATAACTTGAAGTTTTATGGTAATCCAATCATCAGATGAGTTCAATGGTTGAGATCTTAAAAACCAGTTGTGAAATGGTTGAGATTTTTTATTTATTAAAATAAACCCTTTTCATGTCATGAGGAGGATTTTTAAAATATTTGTTCTCGTTTACGAGTTTTTGTTTCGTTACGAGGTACTTTTTGAAAGGACTATTTTTCATTTTTTCTTAAACCGCATGAAAAATCTCAACCATTTCACGACTGGTTTTTAAGATCTCAACCATTGAGCTCATCTGATGATTGGATTACCATGAAACTTCAAGTTATGAGTGTAAAACCATAATATTACCATTGATTATAAATCTGCTCTGCTTTATTAGCATTGAGCACCTTTTCATGCCAATACTTTTCTCATTTTTTCATTCACTATTCATTATATATATATATATATATATATATAGTATTGCTCACAAGTAAGTACACTTATGATTTTTCATAAAAAGTTTTTTTTTTTCTAAACCAAAGATATCAGGATAATTTTTAGTGGAACATTATCTAATCAAAACAGGTAGAGGTGTACTTATTTATAGGTATTGCAATATATATATATATATACTAGCAAATATATGCACCCTCCGGGTGCAAGTATTTAAGTTTTAATATAATAAAATATCATGTTAAATTAGAAAGGCTAATGAAACTGAATAAGAATTCAGATAAAAAATATTTGGAACAGAGGGGGTATAATCGGAAAATAGAACAACTTTGAAACTAACTGTTCCACCATTTTCCCTTACTCCCGTCTTTCAGTGGTAAATTTCCCTAATTTAACTATTTAGTTAAAATAGGAAGAAAATAATAAAATTACAGTTATTTCTTTATGTTAATAGATTTCTGTTAAGATTTATCCCCGAGATTGTTGCTCATATTTATTAAGATAAAACCAAACAATTAGAAATCAATAATACTAAGCATATATTTATTAAAATCAAATTTTTTAAAGATCAATATGCAAATTAGCCTTCCCATTCACACTGTAAACCGCTATTTCGTTGAATATATAATATAATTGCATGTTATTAGTATGTAGATATTGTTAACAGTCTTAACGATGTAAAACAATTTTACTAATAATTGAGGTTTAAATAAAAAATAAAATCATGGAGAATGTGTGTAAATAACAAATGGAATTGTGACTTGTGTAGTTTCGGTTACAGACAGACAAACCCACAATCTCCATTATAATAAGATATATATATATATATATATATATATATATAGTTACCAACCCCTTCACATGAACAAGATGTGATGCAAAGTCAATTTCAATTAACAAATTTGAATTCAGAGTTTTCCTTTTCCTAGACTGTTTGCCTAACCAAGATTAAAGAGCCCAGTCTGTCCTACTATTTACCCATAACTGGACAGAGAGTAGTTTGATGCATACTTTTCTTAAGTATATTAGCGAAATATATATGCGAAATACAAACAAGCTTGTCCAAGATTTGAACTTGGGTTGACAAATCCATTTCCTACAACTAACCATTAACCCTATATATATATATATATATATATATTATGGACTCTCCTTNTCGTCGATTTTCGATGCATGAGGGTTCATACATACAATGAACACCCACACAGTGATTTGTTTATAGTGGTGACGGCTTGTGTTGGACCATCCACACTTTTTGGCACAGTCGATAGGAAAGAATTGGTGCATCAAGGGTTGCCACAAACCCAATCAATGACCGACCTTAGGAATTTTGAATTCAGAGTTATCCCTCTCCTAGACTGGTTACCTACCCAAGGCTGAAAGGCCCAGTCTGCCCTACTATTTAACCATAGCTGGAGGGGAGAATTTATGGATTCATACCTTTCCCAAGGTATTAGCACTATGTGAAATGCCAACAGCTTCGTCTAGGAATTGAGTCCATTTTCCACGTCTCTAACCACTAGCCCATGCACCTTCATCCATATATATATGCTGATAGGTATGCATACCTGTGTCACTTAAGCAGAAAAATGTATCCATGCATCCCAGTGTTTTTCTTTTTCTTCCCTCACCATTTCCAGCTGACTGTAAATACATTTCAATATTTTCTTGGAAATGAATTACACAGGATAGGTTACAAGGTAGGAGTGACGGCTTTAGTTGTTTCCCCAGATCATAAAAAAACCCCTACAATCTAATCATTAAGAAACTTTAGTTTGGACCCATAAATTTTCCCGGAGTCTCATTCAAACCAAATATGTGTGCCCCAGGACGCACTAAATCAAAAAGCTATCACCATCACTGTATATATATATATATATATCTACTGTATGTGTGTGTGTGCATTCACGCGCACATTCAGGTGACTTCATATCAGTCTCTATGCTTATGCCATATCATAAACAATACTAATCTGAATAAAGAGTGTGTATATATATATATATATATATATATATTTTTTTTTTCCATATGATTTCATGCCAATATCTGGGTTTCGTTCTACATGTCATTTTCTCTGTCATTTATCTTTACTGTTTAATCTAATTCATAAAAAAATCAAACCTCAGATATCTCCATAAGATTATAAAATTGCTATATTATATTGGCATTTCAGTCGGAAGACTATAATAAAGTTTTTGTGCGCCTGAAATTACAGCACCTCCTGTGACTGTGAAGTCCGATATTTGGAAAACATTCTCGACCACAGATGTCACATTTGAAGGCTGTCCCTGAAGATGTTGATGTGCTGGTGCTTTGTTGCCACTACTTTCTTCTGGACCTCTTAGCTTCAGGTGTTGCGTCAGGGTGACTCTTTACATGAGCAATCCTCTATAAGAGAGTCTGCCACCACCGAGGGCAGTCCTGAGCCAAATTTTCCCAGCTGAAAGGGGCAATGCCAAAGCATCTGAGATTCTTCTTGCAGACATCCTTGAATTGCAGCTGGGGGCGACCAATCTGTCTCTTACCAGACAAAAGTTTTCCATAGAGGATGTCTTTCGGGATTTGTCCATCATCCATCCGACGTACATGACCCAGCCATCGGAGACAACGTTGTCTCAGTAGTAGTACTGGTTATAAAATTGCTATACAAAGTGAATAAGAGGAATATCAAGTTTTATTTCAGATAGTTTTAACTTATCTTCTAAGTATAGTCAACAAGATACATCTTATTACTGCCCTGTCGGCTGCGGGGCATTAGAATGCACCGACTGCACTCTGCAGAGGGGTAAGACTCCCCAATGGGCCACCTGTTGGGCGTGGGTGGCGACCCATGATGGTAAGGATAGAGCCCAGGTGGATGAGCAGTTAATGACATGCCATACTCCACTTTGGACCTATCTTGGGCTAGACGGGCGGTCGGAGAGGCCCCCTCCGATCAATCGGCTGGTCATGTCAAGCCCTAGCACCTATATGATTTCCCCAACCCTATTGCCCTTATGGCAAGCCCCAACCCCTTTTATCATATGGGTACTAGAAGGCGGTGGCTGCGGGTCTACATGTCCTGGGAATGACGTTAAACTCTATCTGATGGTGAGGTTCCAGTTTTGGAGGTTTGGGGAATGTGGGAGCACCCCTTCATCACCATTGCTCCCTGGTCCACTCTGACCCGGAGTGGTATGACCTGTTAGGGTCCCATCTATGGGTTAAATAGAAAAATATTTATAAAAAAAATTGTATTATCCATTAAGAATTGATTTATTCAAAACTTTATCGGCATTAAATGACCCACTGAGGTTGATATGCCGTAAAACAAAACAAAACAAAAAGATACATTCTTATCAAGTGGTGTAATGGTTAACAAGTTTGACTGAAAAATAAAAATACTGTACAGAATATGAATATCAATAACTTTAACATATTATTTATTTTAATTGTATTATACGCTGGTAAATTAGTTATGTTTTGCTTAAGTTTATTCATCTGTGGAGCTAATTGCAATTGAAGAGTTCTTTTAATGCAATCTATATATTAATCAGAAGTGCCTACCCAGCGTCACCTGGGTAGAAGGGGGATTTTTTAAAGTTAGTCTCGTAGATCCATTATTATTGAATGTGAGTTGGATCCCCACTGGATGCCCCATTAAAACCCCTTGCGTTGATCCAGTCACTCTGAAAATAGAAATTATGTCTACAATATTAAATGGAAAAAATTCCATGTTGTTATCATTTAAACTTTTTTTTGTTTTAGATATCTTTCATGAATTTAAATCAAATCTTCATTATTTTTTCTCAAAAACCAAGCCCTGGTGATAGTAATGTGTAATATATATATTTATATGTTTTCTTCTCTTGCCACCTTCGTTATCATGAAATAGCAAATTGGTTTATGCTCTTAACAATATTAAATACTCTTTGATTTGACTAAAACAACAATTTTATTTAGAATATCATTATAATGACATAAAACAAACAAAATAAACCACCAACAAAACATACATACGTATAATTCTATATAAAAATAAATATAATAAATAATAATATATATATATATATATATATATGATGTAAGTATTTAAATATATATATATAGATAAATAATATATAATAAATATATAAATGAATAAATATATGGATATATATAATATATATATATAGATGAATGAATATATAAATCATATATAAAGGAATGAATATATAAATATATATATAAATAAATGAATAAAATATAAAAAAAAACAAATAAATAAATAAATAAATCCCTCATGCTTTGATAATTTAGGATTCCACAAAACTCTCTGCGTCAAAATCTGTTCGCATGCGATATGACGTCATTAACGACTTTATCTGTCGCGTTGAACGTGAATTTAAAAAAAAAAGGTCTTTTTCGATCATTTAAAAATTCTCTGCTTTTTCGAACGAATTTCATTTCAAATAAGGATTTACTCTGATGAAGGTCGAATTTCTTTGTGTGGAACATTTCTACATTTTTTCTATTATATTATTTCATTTCATTTGATTATTTAAAAAATATAATAATTTGAATAATGTACACATGGATAAACTCCTGACCGAAACACGTGTAAGTAATATTTGATTAAAATATCCTATATTATCCATTTATACTTTCTTTCCTTTATTCATTTTTTCAACATACCGTTGGATTCACTTCCAGTTTCATTTTACATAATATATTAACTATGTCATCAATTGTTTTATTATCGAAGATTTCCTCCAGAAATACAGATTTACACAACTGTCCTTTATATATGTATTGATAGATAGATAGATGTACTAGTACCTACCTACATGTGTCATACTTTAACACCCACCCACACCTGATCTGGAGAAGCTGCGTAGTTGGTAGGGTTAGGGTTTTAGGTAGGGGATGGGTGTCATCTAAGTAATGGACCATTCCATTTTTATTGTGTATCTCTCTTCCCACTTTAAATGGATAGGCCATTTTTAGCCATTTTAAAAAAAATAAATCCTTATCGGAATGGGACTCTGGTCTTGGAAAATTCTGAACGGGATGTTAAGAATTAAAATAAATCCTATGGATGATTTTATATAGAAATCAATTAAAATACTATTAGAATAAGTGTAATCTTTTTATATGAGTTCTTATTTAATCTCATTAGTTTTTCTAATCTGAAATATTTAATTACATTAAAACTTAAATACATGCCCAGAAGGTACATATTCTTGCTAGTAGATATTAATACAAAAATAGTGAAAGGGTTGGGTGGTGGGGAGAATAGAGATGAGTCACTGTTGTCATGGTGATGGTAGTTGCTGGAAAATATTGTTCAATAAAAAAAATAAAGAGGCAATTCATCAAATACTGACAACAATGTAAGTGAAAAAAAAAATGATTACTTTTAAAATGCATCAATATAAATTGGGAGGGAGTCCCCTGTAGCATAGTGGGTAATGTCCAGTTGTATTATTATGTTCACTTTTGGACTAATACCCTTGGGAAAGGTATGAAGATCCTCATCCCTCCAGCTATGGGTTAGATATTACTACTACTATTCTACAAGGATTGCTTTGGCATTAAATAATTCATAAACTCCAGTCTCGCTATAATGTTCACTTCTTGACTAATACCCTTGGGAAAGGTATGAAGATCCTCATCCCTCCAGCTATGGGTTAGATATTACTACTACTATTCTACAAGGATTGCTTTGGCATTAAATAATTCATAAACTCCAGTTGAGATATTACATTCACTTTTGGACTAATACCCTTGGGAAAGGTATGAAGATCCTCATCCCTCCAGCTATGGGTTAGATATTACTACTACTATTCTACAAGGATTGCTTTGGCATTAAATAATTCATAAACTCCAGTTGAGATATTACATTCACTTTTGGACTAATACCCTTGGGAAAGGTATGAAGATCCTCATCCCTCCAGCTATGGGTTAGATATTACTACTACTATTCTACAAGGATTGCTTTGGCATTAAATAATTCATAAACTTCAGTCAAGCTATTACATTCACTTTTGGAGTAATACCCTTGGGAAAGGTATGAACGTCCTTGTCCCTCCAGCTATGGGTTAGATATTACTACTACTATTCTACAAGGATTGCTTTGGCATTAAATAATCCATGAAGTCCAATCACGCTAATACCCTTGGGAAAGGTAGAAACCCTCTCATTCCCCCTAGCTATAGATTAAATGGACTTTCTTGTCGATTTCAACACATGAGGGTTCATCCAGTGAATACCTACATAGTGTTTTTGTTTATAATGGTGAACGCTTGTATTGGAACCATCCATACTTTTTGGCATAGTCGACAGGAAGGAATTGGTGCACAAGGAGTGCGACAAACCCAATCAATGGCTGACCTCCGTTTTTTTCAAATTTTGAGTTTTCCTTCTCTTAGACTGGTTACCTATCCAGGGTTAAAGGGCCCAGTCTGCTCTACTGTTTTAACCATAGCTGGAATGAGAATATATGGATTCATACCTTTCCCAAGGGCATTAGCTATGTGAAATGCAAACAGCCTTGTGTAGGTTTTGTACTTGGATTGATTAGTCCATTTCCCATGACTCTAACCATTATGCCATGTGCAAATGGATTAAATTGTACTAGTACTACTACTGTTCTTCTACAAGGATGGTTCTGGCATTAAATAATCTATGAAGTCCAGTTGTGCTATTATGTTCACTTTTGGACTAATACCCTTGGGAAAGGTATGAACCCCTTCATCCCTCCAGCTATGGGTTAGATAGTATTACTACTACTGTTCTACAAGGATGGTTTTGGCATTAAATAATCTATGAAGTCCAGTTGTGCGATTATGTTCACTTTTGGACTAATACCTTGGGAAAGGTATGAACCCCTTCATCCCTCCAGCTATGGGTTAGATAGTATTACTACTACTGTTCTACAAGGATGGTTTTGGCATTAAATAATCTATGAAGTCCAGTTGTGCGATTATGTTCACTTTTGGACTAATACCCTTGGGAAAGGTATGAACCCCTTCATCCCTCCAGCTATGGGTTAGATAGTACTACTACTACTGTTCTACAAGGATGGTTTTGGCATTAAATAATCCATGAAGTCCAGTTTTTCGCTATTACATTCACTTTCAGATTAATACCTTTGGGAAAGGTATGAAACTTGTAGCTAAAGAAATGATGTGCCCTTTTTTTAATTTTTTTTATCTTTCTTTATTTCCTGCAGAAACTTATTATATCCTAAGAATTCTATTCTTTAACTGTTCATCATTTGGAGAAAATCCATTAACCAAATTTTGTTTGATTATTTGAAATCATCTTTTGTGTTTTTGATATTGTAACTCTAATATTTCTCTTGATTTGTTCTTTACATGATAATATGTCACAATTTTTAGATGAGCTTCTTCTTTTTTTTAAAGATTTTTTAAAAGTTTCTTACAAACCTGAAGAAAGATCAAGAATGGGTGGCTATCCAAAAGGATAATTTCCAATAGAAAGGAGTTCCATTATCGGAACAAAAAATTGGATAAAGTTAAAATCTATCTATCTATACATATATAAATGGCAGTTGTGTGTATATGTATGTCTGGAGGAAACTTCGAAAATAAAACAATTAACGACAAAGTAAATATATATACACATTAAATATCACCAGGGCTTGGTTTTTGAGCAAAAATAAAAGAGATTTGATTTATATTCGAAAAGATAATTAAAAAATAAAATTTAAATGATAACAGCATGGATTTTTTTTCATTTAATATTTTAGATAGTAGACATTAACATTTCTTTTCAGAGTAGCTGGATCAATGCAAGGTCTATTTTTTTTACATAGGGATTTAAATGGGGCATCCCACAAAGATTCAACTCATGATTCAGTAATAATGGATCTGCGGGACTAACTTAAAAAATTCCCCCTCTACCCAGGTGACACTGGGTAGACACTGCTAGTACATATATAAAGGATAGCTGGTGAGTATGTATGTCCGGGTGAAACAACGAAAATAAAAGAATTAATGACAAAGTAAATATATATACACATTAAATATCACCAGGGCTTGGTTTTTGAGTAAAAATTATGAAGATTTGATTTATAGATATTCAAAAATCAATATATACATAGAAATAGTATTGAAATTATACTTTAAAAAATGTCTAGCATTTGTAAATTACAAGAATAATTAAATCAGTAGACCAGGTTCCCCCCTCTACCAAGTTGATGCTGGGTTGCTGCTTCTAGTAATAGATAAGGAAAAACACTGGAGAAGAAGACATTTATTATTATCTATTAATAATGGAGATTCGCTTACGGGTTTTTGTCTGTAACAAAAACTACGTCACTGCTTACGTCACATTACCCAAAATCATCATAACATAGAATAAATACACTCAGAATTTGAACATGCAACATTAGACAGTCCTCATTGTTTTTTAAAACAAGTTTTAATAAATACATGACTGGTATTATATATCTATATATAGTTTGTTTTATTTTAATACATATTTAAAGTTTACATTTCAAATTGTTTTATTTTTTAATCCATTAATGAATTTGATGATTTTACTTACTTAGGGTACAAACTCGCTGACATTGAATTTTTTTACTCCCACCCCTCAGGCAATATGTTTCAAAAATCTATTTTTACATCGCCCGGAGGGTGTTTTTTATTTTGTACTAGAAATATTATTATAATTATGTTTAGCTATAGTGACCCCTTGAGTAGACCAAGTTAAGATAATAGATAGGGATGAACATTGGAAGAGAAGATGCCTCAAAGAATCAGCTCATATGATAGGCTATAGTAACCTCTTAAGTAGACAAAGTATAGAGATGAATATAATATGAGAACCAGTAATTAAAAAGGTTAGATTAGATTATCATTAAAAAAAAATTAATAAATTAAAAAAAATTGTAATATGAGTAAAGTAAAAAAATCATGCATAAGTATAAGTGTAAATTCTTGGTAAAAAAAAAAAGTTTCTTTTGCATTAAATTTATAGATCCCAAAAATTCACTCTGAATTGTCAGTTGGACACATGGCATAATATATATAAATCGAATACAGTTTTAAGTGACAATCATTTGGAGATTGTAGGTTCAATCCTGTTGTTGGCACCTTTCCGTCCACTAAGAATGATGGCATAGTTCCCCCCACCAAAAAAAAAACTTAAAAATACTAATAAATTATCTGCATCTAAGCAAGTGACTCTGCAGGCCAATTCCTGAGTGACAGTCTTTGGTGCACTGAATGCACATACACTGTGATGCTTTCTGGAGCTGTTGTCTTTTCTCCGTCTTTCTGGCTCTCATTGCTGTCAAGGCTACTCTCCTCTCTCCTCCCCCTCTCCATACCTTGCTTAATGTTAAGGCGCCAGGCAGCTCTATTTTTTGCATCTACCTCCCACGTGTTTGTGTCAATATGGCATATCCTCATGTCTCTCCTACAGACATCTTTAAATCATAGGTGTGGTCTACCAACCAATTGGGAGCCTTTTACTAATTCACCGTACAAAAGATCTTTTGGGATGCGTCCATTTTCCATTTTCCTGACATGTCCAAGCCAGCAAAGGCGCCTCTCACAGAGAATGGAGAATATGTTGTTCATGTCATCGCAACCCAGCACGACTGTGTTGGGCAATTTATCCTGCCAGCGGATGTATAGAATACACCGTAGACATCAGAGATGGAAACTATTGAGTTTCCTTTCGTGGCTTGTATATGTTGTCCACGCTTCGCTACTGTAGAGGAGTGTACTGAGGACACACGCTTTGTAGACACGCATCTTTGTTTTCTTGGTGAGACTGGCATTATTCCAGACTCTCTTACTCAGTTTGGCCATGACTGCTGCTGCTTTTGCTATTCTGCTGTTGACTTCAGAATCAAAGGAGACTGAGTTTGAGATGGTGGACCTGAGGTACTTGAAACTCTCCACAGATTCAAGGTTGCACCCATCAATATTGATGTTTAGAGGAGAGTCCACGTTCAGTCCTGACTACAAGTGAAAATAACATAGAATACTTAACATATTTTAACATTTGTACCCTGTCATGGTTAACAGAATAAGAACAATCTACCCCAATTAAAGGGTTAAGTTTAAAGTTCCGTGAAGGCTTCCAAGTTCGACAAGAAGGTTTCCAAGTTTGACAAGAAATACCTGAAGAAGGCTGGAGAGCACACTGGCTGAAATGTTGTATGTATATTTACCAACCACTCTGCATGAGCTTGATGTGACACAAGGTTAAATTCTTGAGCAGAGTTTAACAGGTTTGAATTTAGATTTTTTCTTAGACTGGTTACCTAGCAAAGGTTAAAGAGCCTGGTCTACCCTACTAGTAGGTTGAATAGTTGGATTCATACCTTTCCCAAGGGTATTAGTGCTATGTAAAATGCTGTTACAATTTTGTGGCCATTTTTAGGCTGCAGGTGAGAGCACTTTATAGTGGAGATCCCTTGTGTTCCTTAGTGTTAGGTAGAGTTCTTGTGTTCTTAGTGCTAGCAGAATCCTTGGTTGTTCTATTATGTTAGACACCTTATATTAAGCAGAGTCCTTGGTTGCTGATCTGTTCATCCATGTTGATTACGTGCAAATGAATGGCTTTCAAGATCGGTGATTAAACAGTTAACTAACCATATATTTGAGCTTGTTGATTGGCTGGCTTTAATCCACATGCCCACTTGGAGTCTATAAGTTTAAGTGGAGGGTGACTGCACACCTTATATTACAAAATATTCCAACAAATGCAAACAATGTTGTATATATAACAATAAAGATGAGACAACAGTCTGAAAAAAATATTTTTTATTTATCTATTTATTTCTTTCTTTTTCAGGGTAAGATGTGCCAGCACTGTTGTCCGCCGTATGCCTTGGCCTACACCTCCCATGGATTGATTGCTGCTGGATGTGACAAGAGAATCATTGCCTATGGACGGGATGGTCGCAGCTTCCAACATTTTGACTACAGTCGTGAAGAGGATGAAAATGAATTTACAACTGCTATATGCAGTCCCAGTGGTCTGTCTGTTGTCCTTGGGAGCTTTGATAGGTAAAAATACAAAGAGTGAAAGCGAGGAGGAGAGGAAAAACTCCTAAGTTATTTGTATAACTACGACTAGTAGGAAGCACGTGGTGTAATGGTTAAAGTCATGGGAAATGGACTCGTCGCCCCGAGTTCAAATCCTGGACGTGGTAATTGCATTTCACTTAGCGCTAATACCCTTGGGAAAGGTATGAATCCTACTCTCCCTCCAGCTATGGGTAAATAGCAGAGCAGACTGGGTTCTTTAACCATGGCTAGGTAACCAGTCTAGGAGAAGGAAAACTCTGAATTTAAACCTGTTGAACTCCGCTTAAGAAATTGACCAGGATTTAAACTCGGGGCGACGAGTCCATTTACCATGACTTTAACCATTCCACCACGCGCTTCCTACTTCTATACATATACATATAAGGTGTCTATAACGTCCTGTAACAGATTTAAAATCTAATAACAAAGATGGCAGTCTTATTGAAATGCAATAATCAAAACATACATAAAAATAAAATTACAAGAGTTGAACTTTCATATGGTTTTTAATAAATGTTTCTATCATTTATATAACTCAAGTTATTAAGTTTTCAAATTTAAAACTGCTGTAAGACTTTAGAAACACCTTGTGTGTGTATATATATATATATATATATATATATATATACTTTTACAATCTACCTCCCACCTCTTAGTTTTTTATTTTTTATTTTTATTTCTTTATTTTTTATTATGTTTTTTACTATTTTTGATTTTTTATCTTTATTTTCTTTTATACCTTTTATTTTATTTTTGTTTTTGCTATTTTTGTTTTTGTTTTTCTTGTTCTTTTATTGTGTTTCTCTTTATTTCTAGTCTTTTAATTCTTCTCATTTTGTGTACACTTTTACAACTATTTCCCCAAGGAATCGGTCCCCCATCTAAGCCACACCTCATCCAAAACATAGACCTCCCCGCCTCATTCAAAGAAACTAATCCTGGCCATCTCAAACTAAGACACCAACCCTCCCTCCCCCAAATTGATAGATTTAAAAACAATGTTACTTTGGGAAATTCTCAGTAAGAGTCATGTTCTTGTGATTACCTGAAGATGCCGTATTAATACGGTTGAAATAAATTATTGTAATGAAGCCAGTTTAGAGTTTTTTCTTCATTTACTAAATATATATATATCTCAATAACGCCCCCTTACCTATTATGGTAGAGGCGTGTAGTAGTATCATTTGACAAGCTTAATTTCGCTAGGATGGTCAGCTGTGTACTGTGGCCGAGGCGATAAAAGTGTTTCACTAGTGTTTCACTGTGTCTGCTGAAGTCCCGGTTTCGATTTCTGTAGGAGGGAATCGTTAGTATATACCGCTGATGAGACTTATAAAGTCGAAACAGTCTGTACGGTATTCTACACATCGAGCCATCCTTTGCTGGGATTACACTTGTCAAGTTCATTTTCTATAAAAAAAAGTATCGAATTTTATGCGATACATGCGTTGTAAGTGCCTTCAAGTAAAAATTAATATATACTATATATATATATATATATATATATAAGGATATGAAAACACACAATGCTGTTAAAATAAAAATATTTTATATCATATTCATAGCTAATATTGAACAATATTTTGATTTATAAAAATAATCTTCAGAGCTTGTTTTTAATCCAGACTCATCGAGAGAGAAGCAGAAAATAATTTAAATTCAAAATGAAAAACATTGACGTTCCAACTTAACTTATATATGCAAATGTAACAAACTATTATGGGAGAAAGAGAGTAAAAGAAATTTAAAGTCCGCATTCACCAATTCGCTGGTTCCACATTTTATTAGCTGCCATTTAAAAAAAGATTTTTTTAGTTTATTATTTTTATGATTCACTTGAATCTTTTCTTGAAAATTATTTTTAGGTTCAATCTTGAAGCAAGTAGAATGTGGGTTGTTAAAAAAATCTAAAATGGTGATTTTCTTTTGTTTTTAGGCTGAAGATATTGAATTGGAGTCCCCGAAAAGGCGTCTGGGAAGAACCGGTGGATAAAAAGATTGCCAATTTATATACAATCACTGCACTTGGTTGGAAGCCAGATGGGTCCCGTATTAGTGCCGTAAATAACAACTTTCTTCTTTTGTTTTATTTTTCATTCTTTTTTTTTTCTTTTCTTTTTCTTTTTTACTATTTTTTTTTCAATATTCATTTTCACTTTTTCTTTTCGCTGACTTTTTCTTTTTCTTTCATTTTCACTCTTTTTTCTTTTTCATTCACTTTCTCTTTTTCTTTCTTTCATTTTTCACTTTTCTCTTTTTTTTCTTTCTTATTAACTTTCTCTTTTTCTTTCATTCATTTTCACTTTTTATTTTTCGCTGACTTTTTCTTTTTCTTTTATTTTCACTCTTTTTATCTTTTTCATTCACTTTCTCTTTTTCTTTCTTTCATCTTTTTACTCTTTTCTTTTCTTTCTCATTCACTTTTTCTTTTTATTTCATTCATTTCTCACTTTTCTTTTTTTTCTTTCTTATCCACTTTCTCTTTCTTTCTTTCATTTTTCATTCTCTTCTTTTTCTTTCTTTCTTTTTGCAAAGAAAAAGAAAAGAGTGACTAAGAAAGAAATAAAAAGAAAAAGAAAAATTGAATGAGAAAGAAAAACAAAAGAGTGAATAAGAAAAAAAGAAAAGGGAAAAATGAAAGACTTTCACTAACTTTCTCTTTTCTTTGATTTTAACTTTTTTTCTTTTTCATTGACTATTCTTTTTCTTTATTTCATTCTTCACTCTTTTTTCTTTATTTCATTCTTCACTCTTTTTTCTTTATTTCTTTTTTATTCACTCTTTTTCTTTACATCATTCCTTTTATTTTTTCACATTCTCTTTCTGAATTTCTTTCTTTTATTTTTCACTGTTTCTTTTCTTCTATTGTTTTCAATTTTTCTCCTTTTCTTTTTCTTCCCTCACTCATTCCTTTGATGTAATGGTTATTGAGCTAGCCTAGCAAATCATTGCTAGCATGTTCAATTCCCAATGGGTACTCAATGCTTCTGGCCTTGTGCCAAACTAAGCTAAACTTAATAATTGACTCTCTATTTTATTTTATTCTTTCATTCACTTTTTCTTTTGTTTTCTTTTTTCTTTTTCTTCTTTTTTTCTTCACCCTCTTTCTCTTCCTCTTTCTCTTTCTCTTCTTTTTCCTCTATCTCCTCATCCTCTTTTTCTCTTTCTCTCCTCTTCTCTTCTCCTTCTCCTCTTTTTCTCTTTTTCTTTCTCCTCCTCTTTTTCTCCTCCTCTTTCTCTCTTTCTCCTCCTCTCTTTCTCTTCTCTTCTCTTTCTCTTTCTCTCCTCTTCTCTTTCTCCACTTCTCTTTCTCCTCCTCTTTCTCTCTCTCCTCCTCTTTCTCTTCCTCTTTCTCTTTCTCCTCCTCTTTCTCCTCTTTTTCTCTTTCTCCTCTTCCTCTCTTTTTCTCTTTCTCCTCTTTCTCTCTTTCTCTTCTTCTTTTTCTCTTTATCTCCTCCTCTTTTTCTCTTTCTCCTTCCCCTCTTTTTCTCTTTCCCTTCTTCCTCCTCCTCTTTTTCTCTGTGTCTCAAATACAATTGATAAGTTTTTCTTGAAGATATTCCATATAAAAAACAAAACAAAACAAAAAAGTAAACTAACAATCAATATTTACTTTCATCAAGTGTTTCAAAATCTTTCAGATTTATTATTAGCAGAACATGCACAAGAATAGTTTAGATTCTTAATCGATTGCTTTTAATGATACTCATGATAAACATACACTTTGGTTAGCAGGTAATTACTTGTACCACTACAGATCATCTATCTATACATATATAAAGGGCGGTTGTGTATATGTATGTCCGAATGTAATCTATACATATATAAAGGGCAGTTATGTGTATGTATGTCCGAATGTAATCTATACATATATAAAGGGCAGTTGTGTGTATGTATGTCTGAATGTAATCTATACATATATAAAGGGCAGTTGTGTGTATATGTATGTCCGAATGTAATCTATACATATATAAAGGGCAGTTGTGTGTATATGTATGTCTGTAGGAAACTTTGAAAATAAAACAATTAACCACAATGGTATGTCAAGGTTTATTGATAAATAGAGTTACATAGCAGCTTGCTACAGAAATTGAACTCACAACCTTCTAATCATGAGTGGTGACTCCTGGTAAGATTTCTTTCAGAAGTCTTGATTTAACACCCTGTACTTTTTTCTCTCGGAAACTAATGACTTTGAAGGACAAATAGAAAATTTCTGCCATTCCACAAGAGTTCTTGGGGAAGATCAGTTGATTTGATTCCCGAGCAGCTTGAGTGATTGGGTCGAATGCTGGTGCCCATGTAGAATTTTAACTCTTAACATCCTATACCGACTCATTCCACCCACCTGGAAGTTACATTCGTTTTCTTAATCCACCCCAAACGATAGCCTTTGTTTAATTGTAATATTAAACATATTTAGAAGTTATAATATATTAGTAATTTGAAGGCAAATACAATGCGTATGAAAAATAAAAACAAAAAGATGTTAATTTTGTCTTATTGATTTCGAAGCATGAACTTCATCATCAGAGTTTCGTATCAGAAATGGATGTGCTTATGTTTTTATTTGTGTGGTTCTAATTTCTCTTCTTATTTCTTTTTCCTCTCCTTTTTTTTTTTCTTTGCCTTCAAATTACTAATATATTATAACATACTTAACAATTCTTCAAGCGAATTACCAATTACTTTTATATTTAGAAGTTCTTATTTTTAGGGAAATAACAGGTAACTTTAAATGAAAATAAATTTTTAACCATTTTTTGATAAACACTTTGAGGAATGGAGCTCTGGACTTAGAAAATTCTGTTAAGAGTTAAATAAACTCCATGTTATGTGTGTTCTTATATTCATTTATTGTAAAAATAATGATTCAGAAATGATTTATGAGATTTTAAAAATAAAGAGTTACTTTCCATTCACCCTGTATATCTATTATCATACTAAAGCTCAGAAAATCAACTTTTGCTTTCTAAAGGCTTTTTTACTGTTTAGTTATAAATTATACTAAATTATTCCTTACTTTTAGGATTGAATCATGTTTGAAAAAAAATCCATTTTAGTTAGTCATAATTTGCAATTAAGTCAAAAACTGACCAATTTCTTACTTTACTTTCTATGTATCACTTTCTTCCCCTCTATGTTTCTCTTGATTACCTCCTCGTTATATAATGTTAGTTTCTCTGGGAGAGGAGAGAGAGAGAGAGAGAGACAGAGAATTTGAAATGTATTTTTATGTTAAATTTCACAAGCAGCAATCTGTAGCTTAAATTAGGTCAAACATTCCCTTTCTTAGAAAGCTTACAAAATGATTATAATGTTTTGTCTGGCTGTATTTATTTATTTAAAAAAAAATTATTTGCTTTGCTAACTCACTTTTCCTTAATCTCAGTTATCTACCCAGAGCTGATTGGGTAACCCAACATGTTATGTTTTGTCTAGTATATATATATATACATATATATATATTTTTGGGAGAATATGTGCTTAATTGAAGTCGTACCTAATTTTGAAAGTTAATTAATTAATAATTAATTAATTAATCAATTAGGCAGGCATACCTATTAAATGTAAGGCTAAACAAATCGAGAAAAATCAATCTCTGTATGTACATTTCGGCCTATTAGGCCTCATCAGCAGAGCTATAGATAGAAAGACCGCCTTGTGCGTGATTCGAAATCCGACTGTCAAGCTGACAGGCGAGCATCTTACCCCTACACCAAACAGACCCTCTTAGATTGTTTCGTTTTGTTCAGAAGTAGGTTCTTATTCCTCTTATAGTGACTTCTACATGACAGTATGATAAGTAGATACACAAGTGATGTATTTATGATATGGCTTTTTTTAGCTGACAATTTTTCGGAGAATATGTGCTTAATTGAAGTCATACCTAATTTTGAAAGTTAATTAATTAATAATTAATTAATTAATCAATTAGGCGGACATACCTATTAAATGTAAGGCTAAACAAATCGAGAAAAATCAATCTCTGTATGTACATTTCGGCATATTAGGCCTCATCAGCAGAGCTATAGATAGAAAGACTGCCTTGTGCGTGATTCGAAACCCGACTGTCAAGCTGACAGGCGAGCATCTTACCCCTACACCAAATGGACCCTCTTATATATATATATATATTTCTGCTTTCTTTTCTTTTTACTTAACATTCACCCTGTATATATATAGCATTACAAGCATTTAGCTGAAAAGCGCTGACATTTTCAAATTTGCGACCTTAATCAGTTCAATTTGCAATTTCTCGAGTGTTTCTTAACCAATCTTAAAAAGATTTATATGGTTGGAAAGAGAATAGAGTAATCTTCCTAATTATGTAACTTTTATCGGTTTTCATCAATTGAATTATTTTTTACAGCGAGTTAAAACCGTATTTTCGGTCGAACAGCTGAAAACAAAAATATGACCGGTTTTTTTTTAGGATAAATTTTACACGCTGTTTTGTTTTTCAAAATCAAAGTGGCTAATCTTTATCAATATTCTTGAAATTTTGCACTCAAATAGAAGACATCTGGAAGTACAAACGGGTTCTTTTTTTTGTTTCTAGGACCCGTGGAAATAAAAATATGAGAAGGCAAAGTTGAAGGCTATTTGTTTAAAAAATGTAAAAGACGCAATTTGTCCATAACATTAGAGAGTTTCAAAATTATTTTCCTATAAAATTTGTGAAATTTAAGATTGCTAAGTGCTTCGGGTTTTTCTCCAAAACTTATGATTTTGAAGAAAAAACTTGAATTTAAATGATTTTCGGATGTAAAAACACCCTGTCAATGATGTCACAAATCAGACCTTATTGATTTAAAATCACAATTTCTCGTATATTTATTGTTCAATCTTAAAAATATTCATATGGTTGAAATGAAAAGAAAATAATCTCTCTAAATATGTAATTTGTATAAAAACCGAAAATGCATGATAGGAATTTTTTTCCGAGAATACATTTTACACTCTACATTTCTTTGGAAAATCTAAGTGGCTAATCTTTATCAATATTCTTGAAATTTTGCATTCAATTAGAAGACACCTGGAAGTACAAAAGGGAGCTTTTTTTTTGTTTCTAGGACCCGTGTAAGTAAAATTACAATAGTGCAAACTCCAAGACTATTTGTTCAAAATGAGCATGATAAACGAAAAAGTCCATGATATTACAAAGTTTCAGAATTATTTTGATATAAAATTTGTAAAATTTGAAGAATGTTAAGTTCTTCTGCTTTTTATTCAAAAATTTGTATTTTGAAAAAAAATCTCAAATTTATTTGTCCGACGTGACGTACGACGTATGCCTGTCTATTTCGGCTAGGCATTATGCACACAATATGGTTTAAATTCATCGCTTATTTCTATCGCCAATTTAAAAAATATTTTTACCTATGAAAATAAAAAAACATAATCTTTCTAAATATTTAACTTTTATGTGTTTTTAACAATTGAATTATTTTTTACGTTCATTTGAATTTTGGAAAAAAAAAACTTTGAAATTACGAGAAATGTAAACAAAAGCAACATTATTAAATGTACATTTCAAAATTTGTGCATCGTACATTTCAAAACAAACTATGACCCAGGAAAAACAGAACGCACTAATTTTGTAATAAAACTATTAATTTTAACTTAGGGGGGAGTTAGGGTTAGTTTAATGGGAAAATAAATAATTTGGGTTGTTTTTTTGTTTTTTTTCTGTGTCACCCTGTAATATAATGGGATTTTGATGAGAATTTAGCCGGATTTTGAGTACCCAATATTTATTTAACATTAATTTTTGGCATGAGAATTTTAAGATTCACACGTAAAAAAAAGTTTGATAATTATCGTATTCAATGGAAATTTTCGCAACAACGAAATTACTTTTTTTTTTTCTGAACTTTGTTTTAAACTTAACTTTTTCCTTGTAAATTCCTACCATAAAATAAACTGAACCCTCATTTTATGTCTGTGTGTTTTTGCAATAAATGTTTTATTTTTCTTCAAAGTGATGTTATTTATTTGACTTAATACTATACATGTATATACATGCAGTATTATAATGAAAATGTTGAATAATTGGGTGTTAAGCTTTTAAAAAACCCAAAATCGCTGCTATCTGTATCTCTTATCTCTAAATAATGGGTTAAAGCATAGAGATACATACAATTTGAGTGTATAATCAGAAAGAACATACCATTTTACATAAGAATACCAAATTATATCAAACTTGCTCCAAAAATAAAGAAACGGTGAAGAAATCACTGAATTTCTTTTTTTTTAATGGTCCGTGATTTGACATATTTTTGAAACAAAATCATGTCCACGTTTGTACCCCCAATTTCGGGGCTTTAAATTCTCATAACTTTTGAACCACTGGGGATATTTGCATAATTCAAACGGTTCTGAACTCCATTTACACAGCTCTATATAACTAATGTGATTAAACAATAATAACCTCAAATAAAAAAATCAACTGGGAATGCTAATATATATATTTATTTTTTTTCTTCTTCAGGGAACTCTTTGTGGAGGAGTGGAGATCTTTACTTGCAGCCTCAAAAAGATTAATTACAAGAATAAATTTGAAATTATCCACGTTGGACTCAGTCAGGTAAATTGGATATTATTAAATATTTTTGATAAAATTCGAACTACAAGATTGCTAAGCATATCTGGTGATAAAAGTTTGATAATTTGAAAAAAATGATGACGACCTCTTACCCATAATTGGCATGCACGAGCAGGAGGCACAACAAAATCAATTTTGCATAGGATTTTAATATGACTGGCTGTAACAATAAACTGTATTATGAAATGGAATAGATTAAATTAACAAGAACAATAATGAAGTAGAACCTCTGTACCATAATAATTGTACATTTGCATTTAAATTTCATACATGAAATGTACCAATCATTATGGGACAGAAGTAGGATATAATTGAATAAATTAAATAAGCAAGAACAATAATGAAATAGAACCTCTGTCCCATAATAGGTGATACATTTGCATATAAATTTCATATGTTAAATGTACCAATTGTTATGGGACAGAAGTAAGATATAGTTAAAAAAATTAAATAAACCAGAACAATAATGAAGTAGAACATCTGTCCCATAATAATTGGTACATTTGCATTTAAATTTCATATGTGAAATGTACCAATCATTATGGGACAGAAGTAGAATATAATTGAATAAATTAATAAACAAGAACAATAATGAAATAGAACCTCTGTCCCATAATAGGTGATACATTTGCATATAAATTTCATACATGAAATGTACCAATCATTATGGGACAGAAGTAGGATATAATTGAATAAATTAAATAAACAAGAACAATAATGAAATAGAACCTCTGTCCCATAATAATTGGTACATTTGCATATAAATTTCATACATGAAATGTACCAATTATTATGGGACAGAAGTAGGATATAATTGAATGAATTAAATAAACAAGAACAATAATGAAATAGAACCTCTGTCCCATAATAGGTGATACATTTGCATATAAATTTCATACATGAAATGTACCAATAATTATGGACAGAAGTAGATATAATTGAATAAATTAAATAAACAAGAACAATAATGAAATAGAACCTCTGTCCCATAATAATTGTACATTTGCATATAAATTTCATACATGAAATGTACCAATCATTATGGGACAGAAGTAGGATATAATTGAATGAATTAAATAAACAAGAACAATAATGAAATAGAACCTCTGTCCCATAATAGGTGATACATTTGCATATAAATTTCATACATGAAATGTACCAATAATTATGGGACAGAAGTAGGATATAATTGAATAAATTAAATAAACAAGAACAATAATGAAATAGAACCTCTGTCCCATAATAATTGGTACATTTGCATATAAATTTCATACATGAAATGTACCAATCATTATGGGACAGAAGTAGGATATAATTGAATATATTAAATAAATAAGAACAATAATGAAATAGAACCTCTGTCCCATAATAGTTGGTACATTTGCATATAAATTTCATACATGAAATGTACCAATAATTATGGGACAGAAGTAGGATATAATTGAATAAATTAAATAAACAAGAACAATAATCAAATAGAACCTCTGTCCCATAATAGGTGATACATTTACATGGAGACGCGTGGTGTCAAGGCTAGAATTGTAGAAAATGGACTCGTCAACCCAAGTTTAAACCCTGGATGAGGCTGTATACATTTCAATTAACACTAATACCCTTAGGAAGGGTATGCATCCACCTGCTCTCCCTCCAGCTATGGGTAAGTAGCAGGGCAGACTGGGCTCTTTAACCTTGGTTAGGCAAGGAAGAAGGAAAACTCTGAATTCAAGCCTGTTAACCTCCGCCTAAAAATTTGACCTTGTGTCACATCCTGCTTGTGCGGAGGGGTTGGTAAATATGTACAGTTGTATTTAAATTTCCTTCATCAAGCAGCTCTGTGCAGAAAACTTGTTAGGAGTGATGACCAATTGGGACAGATTGTGAGAGAGAGTCAAGGGAATTTGTGCTGTCAGCTTCACCTGATGATGATGATGATGATGTGTGTTAATAGAATGTTTGGCTATTTCCTATAAGTCTAACATAAACAAAGGGGAACCACTCTTGACTGATAAATTATTTATTTATTTATTGATCTACTAGGAAAAAAGAAGACAGGATTAGGGTTTAGGATTAGGGTTAGGTTTAGTTTAATGGGAAAATAAATAAATAATTTATCAGTCAAAAGTGGTTCCCTTTGTTTATGTTAGACTTATAGGAAGTAACCTAATGTTTTCTTTATTTTTGGTTTTAGATGAAACATCGTCAATCGATATTATAATTAATTTTCTCTAGAATTTTTCCCTGAGATTTTATTCTTTCTTATAATGTGAAAAGAAGTCTATTTGACTCGTGGGTATCAGAGTGACCTTTGTAATAAATGATGTGTCAGGCTGAACATTCAATTTTGTGTTTCTACGGAGTTGAGGATAAGACAATCTTCTGAACATTTACAACATTGATTATAGATATTTTGCATTTTATTCAAATATTGATTCGATGTAAGTCTGCTTTTGTTTTTTTGTTGTTTTTTTTTTCAGAATTGCTTTCATCCTTTAAATTGTGGAATTTTCTTATAAACAAGTTTTTCTCTCTTCTTCATTCCATTTCTTTCTCTTGTTACTTTTTGAATCTCCCTCCATCTCTCTCTCTCTCTCTCTCTATATATATATATATATATATATATATATATATACATGTGTGTGTAGAAAAATAGAAAAACATGAAGTGTTCCAAAAGAAGAATTATTTATTCTTGGGTTATTTCCTATAACTCCAACATAAAAAGGGGAACCACTCTGAATGGATTTTATCTGTTAATTAATCTACCCATTATTTTCCCATTAAACTAACCCTAAACCCTAACCCGTCTTCTTTCTTCCTAGTAGATAAATAAATATATAAATAATTCATCAGTCAATCAGAGTGGTTCCCCTTTTTTATGTTGGAGTTATAGGAAATAACCTATTTTTGACTAGAAGCATCTACCCGGCATTGCCTGGGTTGTGGGTAGAGCGGGAGCAACAAAAAGTCAGTTTCGCAGATCCATTATTACTGAATCATGATTTGGATCCTTGCAGGATGCCCCATGAAAATCCTATGTAAAAAAAAAAAGACCTTGTGCTGATCCGGCCTAGAATCTCTCTCTCTCTTGATGTGTATATATATATATTATATATATATATATATATGGATAGATATTTTGCATTTTATTCAAATATTGATTTGATGTAAGTCTGCTTTTGTTTTTTTTTCAGAATTACTTTCATCCTTTAAATTGTGGAATTTTCTTATGAACAAATTTTAAACTCTTCTTCATTCTGTCTCATTCTATTGTTACTTTACTTTCTCTCTATGTGCATATATATATTTGCCAACCCCTCCACACAAGCGGGATGTGACACAAGGTCTATTTTTCAAGCAGAGTTCAACAGGTTTTGAATTCAGAGTTTTCCTTCTCCTAGACCAGTTGCCTAACCAAGGTTAAAGAGCCAGTCTGCTCTACTATTTATCCATAACTGGAGGGAAAGTAGGATTCATACTTTCCCAAAGGTATTAGCGCTAATTGAAATGCAATTACCACATCCAGGATTTGAACTCAGGGCGATGAGTCCATTTTCCATGACTTTAACCATTACACCACCACTTCATAAGCGTACCATATATATATATATATATATATATATATATATATATATATATATATATATCCAGTTTCATATTGCATGTAATAATCACCTCATTAACATTCAATTGTGAATGCTAATCAACGAACAGTTATGAACCTTTTCTACACTTTTTCCAAACTCAACTCATTCAAAACATCCATCATCTTTTTAACAACATAAATCTTTTTTCCTTTTCTTGTTTCATATTGTCCTGAAAAAGGTTTCTATATAAACCGAAATGTTCAAACATCGACACCATGGCCAATAATAAATTTCCATCCATTGTAACATCCTGTGTTTGTCTACATTTCTGCACATACTGTCAAATTAATTTCTTCATTTTACTCCCATATATATATATATATATATTTGCAGAGGTGCTGATAGGTACGCATCCTGAGTCCCTGATGCAGAAAAATCTTGTCCCTGTGTTTTCTTTCTTTCCCCACCATTTCATGCTAACTGTAAATACATTTCAATATTTTCTTGGAAACAAATTACAATGAATGGGGTACAAGGTTAGATGGCTTTAGTTGCTCATAGATAAAAACTCTGCAGTTTCTTAGGAGACTTTAGTTGGGACCCATCAAATTTCCCGAGGACTCATTCAAATCAAATCTCTGCATCCCAGTACGCACTAAATTAAAAAGCTGCCAGCATCACTGCATTTGTGTGCGTAAAATGGATGCTAAATTTATTTGTAAAATGACGATTTGAACACATGAAAGTATACTCATTAAAAATAAAAATTATTAGCTTTTATTAAACTCATGGGGGTAAATAAAATGTGTTATAAATTGATTTGAAGTAAAGATCTGTGTATTCTTCGCTGCTACCACGTGTACATGAGAGACGGAGAGGGTGTGTGTGTGTGCACTGCCTACAGAAATCTGGGACATTGATTTATATTGAAATGATTGTAAAGTATAATCCCCCCCTCCCCAACTCCTCCTCTCGACACCGACCTCCCCACCCCCTCCCCCGCCATTCAACTGCAATAATAGATTTGTATTTCAATATTGATCATGGTAAATGGAATCAGGTTTGTAAAAAGGTAAAGAATCTTTCTCTTTTTCCGCCACGTGGCAAATTAGTAATTGGTAGACAAGCCGACAAGCACTGAATGGCCGATTGGAATTTCTTTTTCTTTCTTTCTTTCTTTCTTTCTTTGACTTATCTTCTCTTTCTCATGACTTTTGTTCTTTCACAAAAGAAAGAGAGAACAAAAAAATTAATAAAATACTGAGCCAGCAATTCTAAACAAATTAAATTAATTTGTTCAGCTTAGATATATTCAAGAAATTAAAAAGAGAAACTAGCGGGACCTGTGGATATATCACAGTGTGATGATTTAATTATTAGAATGTTTGATATGTTTATTTAAGAGCTATTGCTAAATAGTTCAATATGTAAAACGTATAATAATCTTGACTAGCAGGACCTGTGGATATAACTATAGTATGAGGATTTAATTATTAGAATGTTTGATATGTTTATTTAAGAGCTATTGAAAATTATTCAATGTGTAAAGCATATAAAAATCTTCAGCAGCAGGACCTGTGGATATGCTATAGTATGATGATTTAATTATTAGAATGTTTGATATATTTACTATAGAGCTATTGGTAAATAGTTCAGTATGTAAAACGTATAATAATCTTGACTAGCAGGACCTGTGGATATACTATAGTATGATGATTTAATTATTAGAATTTTTGATATGTTTACTTAAGAGCTATTACATAATAGTTCAATATGTAAAACGTATAATAATCTTGACTAGCAGGACCTGTGGATATACCATAGTATGATGATTTAATTCTTAGAATGTTTGATACATTTACTTAAGCACTATTACAAAATAGTTCAGTATGTAAAAAATATAATAATCTTGACTAGCAGGACCTGTGGATATACTACAGTATGATTTAATTATTAGAATGTTTGATACATTTACTTAAGAGCTATTGCAAATTGTTCAATATGTAAAACGTATAATAATTTTGGACTAGCAGGACCTGTAGATATACCTCAGTGTGATGATTTAATTATCACAATGTTTGTTATGTTTACTTAAGAGCTATTACCAAATAGTTCTATATGTAAAAAGTATAATAATTTTGAGTAGTAGGATCTGTGGATATACCACTGTATGATAATTTAATTATGACAATATTTGATAGGCTTACTTAAGAGCTATTGTAAATAGTTCAATATGTAAAAAGTATAATAATCAAATACATCTGACAACTTTTGTTAATTCACAATGAAAAAAAACTGAGGCCACAATTCTAAACAAATTTAATTAGATTGTTCGGCTTAGATATATTCAAGAAATTAAAAAAAACTAGCAGGACCTGTAGATATACAACTGTGTGTTTGAGAATAGAGGAAAGTGTGGATATAACAACACAAATAGCTAAATTCAATTGATATTTCGCCTGACTGAAGCTTTTTCAAAACTTTATAATGAGGCAAAATATCAATTGAATTTAACTGTCTGTGTTGTTATATCCACACTTTCCTCTATTCTCAAATCCTTCACTCCTCATATACCACTGTATGATAATTAATTACAACAATGTTTGATATTATTTCTCTGAATTTTGAGACAAGACTTGATGATTAGTATTATCTGCATTATTTGGACTATTGTCTTCATCTTTATTGTTATCTGTACAACATTTAGGCCGATGTGCCCTCCAGCCTTCTTCAGGTATTTCTTGTTGGACTCGGGAACTTTCTTAGACTCAGGAACCTTCAAACTTCCGTGTTGGCTCCCGATTATGACAAGTCTGACAAGAAATACCTGAAGAAGGCCAGAGTGCACATCAGCCGAAATGCTGTACAGATAACAATGAAGATGAGGACAATAGTCCGAATAATGCAGATAAATGTTTGATATGTTTACTTAAGAGCTATTGTGTTGAAAAAAATAGAAAAACACAAAGTATTCCAAAAGATGAATTTATTCTTGATGGCAAAGTCGATGTTATAAGGTTTCAGTTTATGCAACCTTCATCAGGACATGTGGGGGTGGTGGGTCAATTGTGGAATATGAAAAATGCTAGTTTTATATGAAGGAGGGAATAACCAGTATCAGCCTGGGGCAGATTCCAGGATGCATTATTCCCATTAAGAGCTATTGCAAAATAGTTCAATATTTAAAAAGTATAATGATATTTAACTCTTACTCACTCTTTTTTTTTCTTTATTTCCTTCTTTTCATCTTTTCATTATGTTTGATTGAAACAGATTAGTGTTATTGCTTCTGCGCGCTCACCCTCTTTCTCTATATTCCCCTTCTCTCTCTCTCTTTCTTATTATATTTTTTCTGTGTAGCATGTCCTTTTTCTTCCTTTTCTTTCTTTATAATTAAGACAGAATGGTCCATTATTTAGCTGAGGCGACAACACTCACAAGAAATAAGAATTTGGTGTGTAAGCAACACCAGATTATCAGGATTTACATTTTTTGCATTTCATTTTGGCTGATTTGGATGGTCTCATTTTTTAATCAGAGGGTGTTGCAAGATGTTAACCGTCTTACAAATAAAGAACATTATTTATTCGGACCTTGACACCATTAGGCACCCCAGCCCAAAAAGGAACTGAATTTTGCTTATCACTGGTTGTTAGTAAAAAAACAGCCGGCCGATAAAAACCAGTAACATTTTTATACTAAAATAGTTTTTGATTTTAATTAAAAAAGAAATAGTTATTTCATGTTGTTGTTAGCATATGTGAAAAAATTAATTTTGCACAAAAGATAAACTAATATTGTTATTTTTTTAAATAAAACTTAAAATGAAAGACATGTTTATTTATTTTCCATGTGCCTCTACGGAGAGTTAGTATTAAAAAGTATTTATTTAAAAAATTTTCTGCTAGGGTTAGCAGTTATTATTTTAGCCTTATTATATACTTATTATAGCTTTAATCGTTCCCGTGTTAAACGTTTTATAATTAGAAAAGAATTGCTATTGAATTAACAACAACAACATGAAATAAGTAAAAAAAAAGTGTCTTTAATATAAAAACGTGTCTTTCGTTTATAGATTTATAATTAAAAAAAAAAAGTGTCTAAAAATCATCTGTTAACAAACAACCAGATTTTGACGGTGAAAAGCAAAACATATCTTTTTGAATCTAGGTCGCAAATGGGGTGCTTAATGGTGTCTTGGTCCATTTATTCTTGGAATAATTTCTTTTTCTTTTCTACATGGAGCTGACCCGTGACTGACTAATCTTTACTCAGGTTGAGTCACTTAGTAGGGATATTGGGCAGGCTATGACTGAATCGGCGGGGCAGCCTAATATTGGTATCAGCCATGCAGCAAGGGAGTCTATTTCCTTTTCACTATTGCTTGACCAAGTAGATTATTTATGCATCTGAGGTGGAACTCCACACCTACCATCAGCTCCACACAAATCTCTGATGGTTCTCTATTATTTCTTAACTGACTTTGTTTTCCCTACCCTAACTTATAATTCTGTATGTATATATTTACCAACCCCTTTGCACGAGCAGGATGTGACACAAGGTCAATTTCTTAAGCGGAGTTCAACAGGTTTTGAATTCAGAGTTTTCCTTCTCCTAGACTGGTTACCTAGCCAAGGTTAAAGAGCCCAGACTGCCCTAACTTTTATATATGTGTGTGTATATATAGATTTAAATGTATATTTTGGCAGCAAGTTATTTTTTAGGCAGGTGTTATTGAACAACACAGAACATTTCTTTTTCATTATTTGGATTTGTATTTTTTCCAGTCTTCTGGTGATTTTTCTGATGTTAGGATCCAGTTGGAATAGGATTCTTCCCATACTATTTGCCCGAGCGCTTTTGACTGCTTCTTCAGTCGTCATCACGGGGTATATGATTTGGTGTTAGTTCGTATTTTAGTTCTTTTATCTATTTTGTTTTTAAATTAGAAGAGTCTACTATTTTTCGAGGGTTGTGTGTTTAGTGTATTAGTTATTAAAGATAGCTAATATATTATGACCGACATTGAATGCTATTTTATTAATGTTAAGTTTTTTTAACATTTTTTATGCATTTGTAGGCATTACTTATTGTTATTTTTATAGATGATTTTGGTGTTTTTGGTGAAATTTTCCTAATGTCGGGGGAGGTGAATTTATCTAGGTGTTTTGTAATTAAAAGTTGTTTTATGGCACTGTGTATAGATGTATGTAGAGATTGAAAATGTGTGTAGAAGTTTCCAGCACTCTTTCCTGAACTATTGAGATTGAATATACAATAGGAAAATTTTATATTTTTTTTTATCCCAACTTCTAAGCAGATTGATATAGATTTTGGGTTTGGGTGGTGAGAGAATGATCGTCCGTCTTTACAGGGTTAGATAAGAAGATCGGAAGATGGTAGAGATAAGCAGACTGCACTCGTATTGGAAATAAGGAGGTATGAATAGACTTAGAAAGGCAGAGACAGATAGCAGATAGGTAGATACGAGACAGACAGAGATAGCTGATAGGTAGATAAAGAAACAGACGGACTGAGGGAGAGAGAGAGAGAGCGAGGAAGATAAGCTGATTGACATTGATAAATTCTAAATGATAGTCTGACATTTGGGTAATTGATCTCTGTCTGCTTCCACAATGGAAAATGGTAAATTTGGCGGGGGGGGGGGAGAGGCGGAGGAGTTCCTTAAATCATTTTTCTTGATGATACACTGTATCTTTGAGACAGGCTTTTAAAAAAAATGGTCTCAGAACGAAATCAATTGGTAACTGATAGTTTCTCACCTGTGTGATTTTCAAACCAAATGGTTTGATTTCATATCTTCCTTACCATAACTTAGATATACGAGGGTGATTCAAAAGGTAATGCCATTTTGTTTAGGACAGGTATAATTACCAACACAGGAACATGTATCATACATCAAAATGAAGCTGGTCCTCTGTGGATCACATCCTTACTTCTCCACATAGGGGAGTCAAAAAGGTAATGCCATTTTGTTTAGGACAGGTATAATTACCAACACAGGAACATGTATCATACATCAAAATGAAGCTGGTCCTCTGTGGATCACATCCTACTTCTCCACATAGGGGAGTCAAAAGGTAATGCCATTTTGTTTAGGACAGGTATAATTACCAACACAGGAACATGTATCACACATCAAAATGAAGCTGGTCCTCTGTGGATCACATCCTTACTTCTCCACATAGGGGAGTCAAAAGGTAATGCCATTTTGTTTAGGACAGGTATAATTACCAACACAGGAACATGTATCATACATCAAAATGAAGCTGGTCCTCTATGGATCACATCCCTACTTCTCCACAAACACCGTTTCTCTCAACAGCAATGTTCCACCTTTATTTGAGAGAATGTATCCCTGCTCAGTAAAATTCTGTTGACTGTTCTTTGAGCCACTTCTTCACTACACATTTCACTTCCTCATCATTGGAATAATGTTTGCCTTTCTTCAGCCCCATGAAAGAGAGTTTGAGAGGCAAACATTATTACAGTGATGAGGAAGTGAAATCTGTAGTGAAGAAAAAGTGTTGTGCGTAAAAAACAAACAGTACAATTATTTTTTATAACCTTGACATATATATATATTGTATCGTTGAGGTTGTAAAAGATACACAGAGAAATAGTGTGCTTAATATATATTTTATTCAGCACTTGTATCTGGTGCTAACAGATACTTATACATAAAACAAGAAGTAGTACAATCACAAGACAAGCGTACAAGAATGAGGAGGGTCAAATGTCTGTAGTCAAACGCAGTGATTTCGTACAAATATATTTTTCCCGACTTTATCACTGCTACATCAGCTCTTACAAGGCTATGAGTCAGTCCATCTTGTAGGGGTGTTAACTCCTCTACAACAATATATATATATATATATATATATATATTTAAAAATAATATTAGGGAAAAATAAAGTGAACCTAGCGACAAAACAATGGTTAAGTATTGGAACACTGTTTTTGTTCTGTTTTTTGTTCACTTATACATTTCCTGTGCTTCCTGATGTCACAAAAAATGTTCAAAAGAACAAAATTGATACACAAATACATTTATATATATGTATATATATGTATGTATTAGTTTTCTTCCAAACCAAAGAGGCTAGAATTTTATTATTTCTAGAGGAAAATTACACAATCAAGATGATTATTATTAGGTATTATTTATTATGTAAATGACCCTGTTGGTGGAGTCTAGAATATACTAAATGTGTTCTCCTCAAACCAAAAGGCGACCTGTTGGCTGGGCGTTTAAGAATGCACTGACTGCACCTCTGCGGCGAGGGTATGACTTCCCCCAATGGGGTCACTTGTGGCCATGGATGGCGACCCATGATGCTTAAGGGATGGAATCCAGGCGCTGAGCAGTCTACCGATCAATCGGCTGGTCATGTCAAGCCCTAGCACCTATATGATTGTCCCCACCCTATTGCCATTATGGCAAGCCCAACCCTTTTTATCATATGGGTGCTAGAAGGCGGTGGCTGAGGGTCTACATGCCGGAATGACATTAAACTCATCTGATGGTGAGTTCCAGTTTGAGGTTTGGGGAATGTGGAGCACTCCCTTCATCATTGCTTCCTGGTCCACTCTGACGCGAGTGGTAGTACCTGTTAGGGTCCCATCTATGGTTAAATAGAAAAATGTATTTTATAAAAAATTGTATTATCCATTAAGAATTGATTTATTTCAAACTTTATCGGCATTTATGACCCCACTGTGGTTGCCCTAACAAAACACGCGAAACAAACATATAGATAGAAATTTCTTTGCAAAGATTTAATTTTAAAAAAATATATAATATTATATAAATGATTGCATTAATTAAAATCAACTCAATATTATATTTCAAAAGCTCTGGTGTCTNTGGTTTTAAGGAGTTGTTAGGATTTAAAAAAAAAAAAAGACTTCCTGTCTGATGATTCTTTTAATAATGTATGAAACTGCTAGGCACAGAGGACAAATGGATTTGAGGTAATAAAAATTATATATATATATATATATAATATATATATATATATATATAAATGTAATTGGAATTGAATCCGACAATATGAGGAAGAATGAATAAAGAAAAGAAAGTACAGAATGGATAATAAAATAATAATAATTGATTAAATTCATCTTTTATTATCCATTCTGTACTTTCTTTTCTTTATTCATTCTTCCTCATATATATATATATATATATATATAATGTCATATAGTTTTTGCGTATGCTTTTAAATTATTTAGTTAAGAATTCATGGCAAAATGAATGAATAAAAGAAATAAATATGAATGAGATGAGTGGAATAAATAAAAAAATCCTTTCCAGGGGACCTCTCTCAAAATCTCGAAATCTTTATTTTTTTGACTTTGAGAGAGGTCCCCTGGAAAGGATTTTTTTATTTATTCCACTCATCTCATTCATCTTTATTTATTTATTTATTTTATTTATTCATTCATTTTGCCATGAATTCATAAGTATATATATATATATATATATATATGTATATATATATAGAGAGAGAGAGAGAAAGAGAGAGATATACACATTTGAGGAAATAACAAAATGTAATTAAAAGTTGAGGAATAAAAGCGGATAAAGCACAAAAAACTTCATACAATTAATATTTTGCCTCAGAATTTATGATGAAGCCTCGTTAATACACTGAGTCGAAATATTAATTGAATAAAGTTCTTTGTGTTTATTCCTCAACTTTTAATTACATATATATATATATATATATATATATATATATATATATAAGTTGAAAAACATGTGACAACAAGTCTATTCATATTTTCTAGCTTTCTTTTCTTTTCACCCCTAACAAAAAATATTAACACACTTTATCTTATTTAATTTTATTATGACACAAAAATTTAACAATGATCACTAAGATCATATTAAAAAACAAACAATAAATTTATCATATAAATACACGTATTCTCTAATTTAATAAACAAATTTTAATCATATATTAACAGATTCTTAACTTTTCTTTGCTCAAGTCAATAATATTACTTATGAAATCAAAAATTCCCCTTTTTTTAAATGTCACTCACCAACGAATATATTCTTTATTCTTTAACCATAACCGTCACCAAATATCAGTTTTCTCCAGTTGTGGAGCATTTCTCAAATAATTAAAAAAAAAATTTTTTCAAACACTTAAAAATTCTCTGTATTTTGCCGTTTTAACTTCAAATATCAAACATTTTACCTGATGAAGGCCGTTTTTCTTTGTATGCTTAAATATTCTATAATTTTCAATTATTATTTTATTTTATATTTAAAATAATAAATAGAATACATGTGTACATGAACAAACTTCTGGCCGAAGCAATGCTGGTAACTCAAAGTAAATCGATTTTTATCCATTCAACATTTTCTTTCCTTTATTTATTTATCCTTTCAACATATATATATATATATATATATAGAGAGAGAGAGAGATAGAGATAGAAAGAGAGATCTAAGTTATGATAGTGGAGAGACATTCTTGGTCTGATGCTCGCTTAGGTGAGAAACTGACAGTTACCAAGCGCCATTAACTCTGTCTCTACGCTATCCTTATATCTACACAAACTCTATAACCATTACTGTATATATTAAAAGAAAAGCACCACTGCTTTAAACAATAAATACTCCAGTTGGTAGAGTGTTCGGCTTGGAATCACAAGGTCCTTGGTTCAATGCCTTCCCTCGTTAACTCAGTGTATCAGTAGCACAGGGATCTATGTGGTAAAGTAAGGAGCTGATGGTAGGTGTGGTGCCCCACCTCAGATGCTAAAATAATCTCCTTGGACTAGCACTAGTGAAAAGAGGATAGACTCCCTCACTGTCTTGCTGATACTAACATTAGGCCACCCCAACGACTTTACTTACTTTTTTTTTTTTTTCTAATGGATGTTTTTTCTAAATTTTTCTTTTTTTCTCTTTTCTTGCAGTGCTCGTTTAAATGAAAGAAAAGTTAGAGGACAAGAAAATAACAAGAAAATTGCTTATCTCTTGGACATGAAAACTATTGCAATTGGTGAGACACACATTTCTTTTATACCTTTATTATTATTATGTTGCATCCTGTTTTATGTATTTCATTCTCAAGAACAGATTCTGGTTTATGCATATTTTGTTATATGGTCAAAATTTAGTTTCTTACACAATTCCCAGTGGATTACCTTTCCAACCCAGTCATGCCTAGCCTTGTATTCTTGTTGTGCTAGTTTGATGCAATCACTTAATATATGGTTTATTGTCTCACTTCTGTCACCAAAAACCTTACATTTGCTGTTCTGTTGTGTCTTATCAATTTTTGCTTTGGTATAATTCGTTCTTATGGTATTGTTTTGTGCAGCAATTATTAGGGACTCAGTTTCTCTCTTCAGGTTTCCTCTTCTTAACCATGTCCAGGTCTTTTCATGTGCAACCTCCCTAATTTGTTGTTTGAAGTATCCATATAATTGTTTTTCTTCCCATTTCTGTTTTCTTGTTTTCCTATATGTTGCAGCTGCTGTTATTGGCTGCCATAGATAATCTTTCTTTGCTCTTTTTTGTGTATTCTTTGAGTCCTTGGATTGTGGCATCTATGTAGTCCTCTATGTTGGCAAAATCTCTTCCACCATCCTTTCTTGATATATAAAGCCTGTCTCTATCATCTCTATGGTGTAAAGCCTTGTTCATTGTTATTAATTTTCTCGTCTTATGGTCAATCTGACTGAGTTCCTCTTTTGTCCATTTTAAGAATAGCCCAGAGTATCTTATAATGGGGACGGCCCAGGTATTTATTCCTTTGATGAGATTTCTACTGCAGTGCTTGGTTCCAAGTGCACCAACTACAATTGGTATCACTTGACTTTCATATTCCATAACTTTTTCAGTTCGATGGCAATGTCCAGATATTTGTCCATTTTTTCATTTTCCTTTAGCTTTACCCTGTGATCTGCTGGAACTGCAAAATCCACCAGTTGACAAGCTCTTTCTTTTTTGTTAATCAATACTAGGTCTGGTTTTCTTGCTGGGATAAGGTGATCTGTTTTTATTTCAAAGTCCCAGATAATTTTATGTGTTTCGTTCTCAAGTACAGATTCTGGTTTATGCATATACCATTTTGTTGTATGGTCAAAATTAAATTTTTTTGCATAATTCCCAGTGGATTACCTACCCAACCCAGTTGTGTCTAATTTTGTATTCCCTTTGTGCTAGTTTGCTACATTCGCATAGTACATGGTTTACAGTCTCATCTCTATTACCGCATAGTCTACATTTACTATTTTGTTGGGTCTTATCAATTTTTGCTTTGATATAGTTTGTCCTTATGGCATTATTCTGTGCAGCAATTATTAGTGATTCAGTTTCTCTTTTAAGGTTTCTTTTTCTTAACCACATCCAGGTTTTTTCATGTGCAAACCTCTCCGATTTGTTGTTTGAAGTGTTCATATTATTGTTTTTCTTCCCATTTTTGTTTTCTAGTCTTTTTATTTTTCAGTTTGTCCATATGCCACGTCTACTACATAAGTAATCTGTCTTTGCTCTTTTTTGTGTAGTCTTTGAGTTGTTGGATTGTGGTTTCTATGCAATCCTCTATGTAGGCAAGACCTCTTCCCATTCCTTTCTTGACACATTATTATTATTATTATTCTGATTTATTTAGATTCCAATTTATTTCTGGGAAATTGATTGAACTCCCATTCCCTGTAATTTTTTGCTGAAGATGTTCAGAAGATGAAGGAAGTATGTAATTTAGATTTCTTTGCATGTGGCTTGCATCTTGTTGTCAAAAATCAGGAAAATCAAATAGGATTTTCTTTTTGATACAATTGATTACAATGAAATAGAAAAATCTGGCCCAGGGTGAGGTGAATTCCAAAAGAGATTGAAGATGTATTTATAAAGACAGAAATGAATAAGGAAGGAAACTTTAATGGTAATCTGAACATTAGCTACATAAATAAGAGAAACCTCCCCTTGTTTATTTCACTTTGAGGAAACCATATGTTTTGGTCGGCCATTTTCATTTCACCGTAAATAAGGAAGGAAACATTAATTTTCTTCAAAATAGTCACCTTTGCATTCAACACACTTATTGTATTAGGTTGGTTGGATTTTTCAATTCTAAGGATTAAGAATTGTCATAACCGAGATGAATTACATATGCACAGTGCAAATTAGAAAAAAAAATATTAGGCCAGTCTTGATACTTTTTAACAAAATGTTATTGATGTGGAACACAGGTTTATGTAAATGCAACACTCTCCATACTCACCAGACATAACTCCAGGTGAAGGTATCATGGAAGGGCTAAACTTGCAAATTGGTCAGGAAATTAAAACATATTACAGGGTGACCCAGAAAAAACAGAACCCAAATTATTTATTTATTTTCCCATTAAACTAACCCTAAACACCTAACCATAAACCCCCCTAGTTAAAATTAAGTTTTATTACAAAATTTGTGGGTTCTGATTTTTCTGTATACAGAGGGACCCAGAAAAAACAGAACCTAAATTATTTATTTATTTTCCCATTACCCTACCCCCCCCCCCCAGTTTTCTGTATACAGGGTGACCCAGAAAAAACAGAACCGAATTATTTATTTTCCCATCAAAATAACCCTAAACCCCAACCCTAACCCTAAACCCCCTTAGTTAAAATTAACAGTTTTATTACAAAATTTGTGGGTTCTGTTTTTTCTGGTTCACCCTAATTTTCGATCGATTTGCAAGTTTAGCCCATGGAAGATAGTGAAAGATATACAATGGCACAGCTTCATATCATATTAAGGAGTTTCTTTTCAAGAGGTGCTTTGACCAGTGGATAACTCACTGGAATGATTGTGTTGAATACTAAGGGATTATTTTGAAGGACATTTATGTTTAATTCATTTTCATTTCTGTTTTGGTTGGTCGGTTGTTGTACTGCATGTCAACCCTTGTTGGGTTATTTTATACCAAAGACATTTTGTTTTATTCACTCTTGATAGGCACTCAATTTTTTTTTCAAGAAAGAAGAGAGAGAGAGAAAGAGAGAGAAAGAGATGGATTGAAACAGATTAGTGTTATCGCTTCCGTGCACTCACACCCTCTCTCTATCTTTCCCCATACTCTCTTTCTTTCTTTCTTTCTTTCTTTCTTTTTATTATATTTTTTTCTGTGTAGCATATCCTTTTTCTTACCTTTATTTCTTTATGATAAAAGCAGAATGGCCCATTATTTAGCTGAGGTGATGACACTCATAAGAATTAAGAATTTGATGGATAAGTAACACCAGATAATCAGGATTTACATTTTTGCATTTCATCTTGGATGATTTGGATGATCTTATGTTTAATCAGAGGGTGTTGCAAGATGATAACTGTCTTGATTTTAAGGAACACAAGTATTAATATATAGATAACCAGACACTTGTTAATTTTAATTAGCAATATTGTGAAACTTCCTCTTTTTATAAGTTTTCTTTTCTTATTTTGATACATAAATTTACATATATCTTTCATTCTACTGCTTCCCTTCCCTTCCTTTCCTTTTCTATCTTGCCTTCCTTTCTTTTTTCCCTTACATTAAAGCAGATGATAAGCATGGGATGTATAGTATTATTGCTTTTTCTCTTTCTTTCCTTTCTTTCTCTTTCCTCTTCCATTAAAGCAGATGATAAGCATGGATGTATAGTATTATTGCTTCTTCCTTTCTTCCTTTCTTTCTCTTTCCTCTTTTTAAAGCAGATGATAAGCATGGGATGTATAGTATTATTGCTTCTTTCTTCTTTCTTCCTTCTTTCTCTTTCCTCTTCCATTAAAGCAGATGATAAGCATGGGATGTATAGTATTATTGCTTCTTCTTTTCTTTCCTTCCTTTCTTTCTCTTTCCTCTTCATTAAAGCAGATGATAAGCATGGATGTATAGTATTATTGCTTCTTCTCCTTTCTTTCCTTTCTTTTCTTTCCTCTTCCATTAAAGCAGATGATAAGCATGGGATGTATAGTATTATTGCTTCTTCTCTTTCTTTCCTTCCTTTCTTTCTCTTTCCTCTTCCATTAAAGCAGATGATAAGCATGGGATGTATAGTATTATTGCTTCTTCTCTTTCTTTCCTTTCCTTTCTTTCTCTTTCCTCTTCCATTAAAGCAGATGACAAGCATGGGATGTATAGTATTATTGCTTCTTCTCTTTCTTTCTTTCTCTTTCCTCTTCCATTAAAGCAGATAAGCATGGGATGTATAGTATTATTGCTTCTTCTCTTCTTTCCTTCCTTTCTTTCTCTTTCCTCTTCCATTAAAGCAGATGATAAGCATGGGATGTATAGTATTATTGCTTCTTCTTTCTTTCCTCCTTTCTTTCTCTTTCCTCTTCCATTAAAGCAGATGATAAGCATGGGATGTATAGTATTATTGCTTCTTCTCCTTTCTTCCTTTCTTCTCTTTCCTCTTCCATTAAAGCAGATGATAAGCATGGGATGTATAGTATTATTGCTTCTTCTCTTTCTTTTCCTTTCTTTCTCTTTCCTCTTCCATTAAAGCAGATGATAAGCATGGGATGTATAGTATTATTGCTTCTCTCTTTCTTTCCTTCCTTTCTTTCTCTTTCTCTTCCATTAAAGCAGATGATAAGCATGGGATGTATAGTATTATTGCTTCTTCTCTTTCTTTCCTTTCTTTCTCTTTACTCTTCGATTAAAGCAGATGATAAGCATGGGATATATAGTATTATTGCTTCTTCTCTTTCCTTCCTTTCTTTCTCTTTCCTCTTCCATTAAAGCAGATAATAAGCATGGGATGTATAGTTTTATTGCTTCTTCTCTTATTTTCTCTTTTTCCAATACATTTCGCATTCTTTTTCTTTCTGACATGTAACCTGTTCTTCTTTTCTCCTTCCTCTACTTTTCTATCTTCCCTTCTTTTCCTTTAAAGCAGATGATAAGCATTTGATGTATAGTATCATTGCTTTTCCCTCTTTCCTTCCTCTTTTTCCCAATATATTTGCATTCTTTTTCTTTTTGACATGTAACCAGTTCTTTTTTTCTTTCCTTTCTTTCCTCACCATCAAAATGGAATAGTCCATTATTTATCTGAGATGATGACACAGCATAACATTCAAACATGTGCATTCAACTCTTATTCTATTAATATTATAGATTCTTGTTGATCTGACCTTTTAAAACGTCCTATTTTGACAGATTTTTTGCTTGCTGTTCACTTTTGAATGTAAAACTTAGACATTCTATAGAAAAGAAAAAAAAATCTATGAAACAAGTTTATTTGACCTTATGACCTTATATACATTACTTGGAATTTTGATAGAATACATCAGCATTCTAGAGAAAAAATATATATAAGGTATGTTCAAAAAGTATTAATATTAAAAAAATAATATATAAATATATTAAAAAGTATTAATATTAAAAGATATATATATATTTAAGGTATGTTCAAAAAGTACTAATATTAAAAAAAATATATAATATATAAGGTATATATTAAAAAGTATTAATATTAAAAAAAATATATTATTTAAGGTATGTTCAAAAAGTATTAACATTTAAAAAAAATATATAAGGTGTATATTAAAAAGTATTAATTTAAAAAAAAGAAAAATATTTAAGGTATGTTCTAAAAGTATTAATTTAAAAAAAATAATATATTTAAGGTATGTTCAAAAAGTATTAATTTAAAAAAAAAAAATATTTAAGGTATGTTCAAAAAGTATTAATATTTAAAAAATATATATATATAAGGTGTATATTAAAAAGTATTAATATTAAAAAATAAAAAAAAATATATATATATGAGGTATGTTCAAAAAGTAATAATATTAAAAAAAAATATAAGGTATATATCAAAAAATATCAATATTAAAAAAAAAGAATAATAAAATATAAGGCATGTTCAAAAAGTATTAATATTGAAGCTGTATTTACCAAACAGAAATGCCTTCCTGTTGGCTTGGGCTGTAGAAGGTGCTGACTGCACCTCTGCAGAAGGGTAAGAAATACCCCACCCACCCAATAGGGCCACATGTTGGCCATTGGTAGCATCTTGTAATACTCAAGCATGGAATCTTGGTGACTGAGCAGTTCATGACATGCAACACTCCACTTTGGCTTTTACTTTGGCTAAATGGGTGGTTGGAGTGGTCCCTTCTGTTCAGTCATCTTGTCATGTCAAGCCCTAGTACCTATATGATTGTTCCGGCTGTATTGCTCTTATGGCAAACCCCCAATTCTTATTACCATACAGTGAGGAAAATAAGTATTTCACCCCCTGCTGTCAGCTGGGGTGTTAGAATGCACTGACTGCACCTCTGCAGAGGGGTAACACTCCCCCAAATGGGGCCACCTGCTGGCGATGCATGGCGACCCGCAATGCTTAAGGACGGAGTCTTGGTGGATGAGCAGTCCATGACATGCAACACTCCACTTAGACCCTTACGTAGGCTAGATGGGTGGTTGGAGAGGCCTCCTCCAATCAATCGGCTGGTCATGTCAAGCCCTAGCACCTATATGATTGCCCCAACCCTATTGCATTATGGCAAGTCCCAACACTTTTTATCATATGGGTGCTAGAAGGCGGTGGCTGAGGATCTACATGTCCTGGGAATGACGTTAGACTCTATCTGATGGTGAGTTTCCAGTTCTGGAGGTTTGGGGAATGTGGAGCATCCCTTCATCACCATCGCTGACCCGGAGTGGTAGTACCTATTAGGGTCCCATCTATGAGTTAAATAGAAAAACATGAGTTGATAAACAAAATTGTATTATGCATTAAGAATGAATTTATTTCACAACTTTGTCGGCATTAAATGACCCACCGAGGTTGATATGCCGTAAAACAAACCAAACCAAACTCTTCAGAGAACAGGTCAATACAGATGGATACATTGATGATAGAAACTAATTTTTTTTTTTTTTTTCAAATCTGTTAAATCCTCTACAGAAATATTTGTATGTGACTATAATATTTTTTTCTAAGACTCCATGGCCACCTACATGAAAGCTTTGATATAAGACGTGGAGTGGCGGATATGTTTCAACTGGTCGATGCCCCTCCCCTCTCCACAGCTCCTCTTCTGATTAACTCTTACTCATGCTGTATAACATAAATATGAAGATGCTTATAAATGTAGATTTTGAATTGGATTTTAGCTGCGCTTACTGCACGCAATTTCTTTTAGTGCATTAATTAGTTTTGACTGCTAATGCGAAATCCTTTGTTCTTGCACCGGCTGCAACTCTTCATCTTTATTTACGATTCAAATCAGATCAACTCCACCTCCACATTTCCCAATAGACGTGCGCTCAGTTTCATTTAACTGGAAACAGGTAGCCAAAAAGATTTTTCCAAGGTCGAATGTTTAACATCTCACTGCCAGTCTGTGTCTATTCCTCGAGATTGATTAACAATGAATTCTTTTTTTTTTTTTTTTTTTTTTTAATCAAACACAGCAGATGTATTCTTCATCATCAAGTTCGGTCCGACAGCACAGATCTCCATGATTCTTCCTCACCACCTGTCCCTATTGGCAATCTCATTTTTCAAAGCTACTTTAGTTCTGAGATGTCAAAGGTGGGGTTTGTGGTTTTCTTTTTCCGGAAGTCAGAGCCCCATATATTCAAGGAGCACAATTAAGAGTCAGATAGAGAAGTGGTGGTTGGGTTGGCTGTTAGACTAGAATGCACTCCCTACCCTACTCATCATCCTCAAGTTGTACAGACAGCACAGATCTTCATGATTCTTCTTCACCACCCATCCCTATTGGCATTCTCATTTTTCAAAGCTACTTTAGTTCTGAGATGTCAAAGGTGGGGTTTGTGGTTTTCTTTTCCAGAAGTCAGAGCCCCATATATTCAAGGAGCACAATTAAGAGTCAGATAGAGAAGTGGTGGTTGGGTTGGCTGTTAGACTAGAATGCACTCCCTACCCTACTCATCATCCTCAAGTTGTACTGACAGCACAGATCTCCATGATTCTTCTTCACCACCCATCCCTATTGGTCATCTCATTTTTCAAAGGTACTTTACTTCTCAGAGGTTAAAGTGGGTAGGCGGTTTTCTTTTCCAGAAGCCAGGACTCTATATACTCAAGGAGCACTATCAGTTGTGATGATTGGGTTGGTTGTTGGACTGAAATTGACCCTCCTCTGCCCATCATCTACTATCCTCATCATCATCAATTTTATTTATGGAAAAAGAAAACCAAAAAGACTTTTCCGAGGTTAAATATTTAACATCTCACAGCCAGTCTGTGTCTATTCCTTGAGATTGTATTAACGAGGAAGTTTTTTTTAATCAAACACAGCAGATGTATTCTTTATCATCAAGTTGTGCCAACAACACAGATCTCCATGATTCTTCCTCGCTACCCATCCCTATCAGTCGAAGAGGCTCCCTCCAATCAATTGGCTGGTCACGTCAAGCCCTAGCACCTATATGATTGCCCCTGACTCTATTGCCCTTATGGCAAGCCCCAACCTTTTTATAATATGGGTGCTAGAAGGCAGTGGCTGAGGGTCTTCATGTCCTGGGAATGATGTTAAACTCTATCTGATGGTGAGGTTCCAGTTTTGGAGGTTTGGGGAATGTGGAGAAGGACCATTGAGTATCCATTAAAAATGACTTTATTTCAAAACTTTGTCGGCATTAAATGACCCACCATGATTGATATGCCATAAAACAAAACAAACAAACAAAAAAACTACATCTAATGGTGAAGTTCCAGTTTGAAGCTCTGGGAAATGTGGAGTACCCCTTCATCCCAATTACTCCCAGGTCCCTTCTGACTCGGATTGGTAGTACCTGTTAGGATCCCATCTATGGGTTGAATAGAAAAAGTGTGTTTAAAGAAATATTGTGTTTAAATAAAAAAAAATTGAGTACCTATCAAGAATGAATAAAACAAAACGTTTTTGCACATAAAATAACCCAACAAGATTTGACATGCCATAAAATCCAACCAACCAACCAATTATTTGAGCAATTGCTCAAAACTTTTTTGATATTTTTCCATTTGCAGCAAAGATCTAAAGTAATAATCACGTTTATTTCAAGGAGTGAACCACAGAGAGAAATTATAGCTTGTAGCATATCATCTTACATATTTTGCAGTCACGTACACTCCTACCATCTCTATGTATGTAGCGGATATTTATAGACTCAGTTAAAGAGAAGGGATGGGGTAGGAGGTGGTTCATTCTTGTATTTCATTATTTTATTTTTATTTTTTATTTTTTCAATTTAATAATATCATCCTTGTTCTTTCACTCGTGCAGATATAAGATTCACACGAGCTAAGATAAATATATAGGTGTGCACTTTTCAAGTACACGCACACGCACACTTGCACATACATGCACACACATTCTTGCTGCACTATTGGCAGAGCTTAGAACACACTGACTGTATCCAGTGCAGAAGGATATGTTCCCAAAAGTGTCCTGGGTATGACACTAAACGGTTAAATCGAACTTAATGGACCTAAATTCCACTATCGTATGTCACCCTGCCGAAAGAAAAATCAGGGAATTAATAGAATTAATGAAATTTTCCGTGTTGATATAGTAAGGAATAAAAGATATAATGCATCAGTTATTTTATTTTAAAAATCTTACATTCTTTCCCGCCCTGTCAGCTGGGGCGTTAGAATGCACTGACTGCACCTCTGCAGAGGGGTAAGACTCCCCCAATTGGCCGTGGGTGGCGACCCATGATGCTTAAGGATAGAACCCAGGTGGATGAGCAGTTCATGACTTGCAATACTCCACTTTGGACCTTTCTTGGGCTAGACGGGCGGTCGGAGAGACCCCCTCCAATCAATCGGCTTGTCACATCAAGCCCTTGCACCTATATGATTGTCCCAATCCTATTGCCCTTATGGCAAGCCTCAACCCCTTTTTATCATATGGGTGCTAGAAGGCGGTGACTGAGGGTCTACATGTCCTGGGAATGACGTTAAACTCTATCTGATGGTGAGGTTCCAGTTTTTGGAGGTTTGGGGAATGTGGAGTACCCCTTCATCACCATTGCTTGCTGGTCCACTCTGGCCAAACCAAATTTACATTCTTTCAGGTCAGTTAACTTTGAACCCCGTATCTTTAAGAATCTGTGTTACGCCTCAAAGATATGTGGTTCAAAGTTAACTGACGAATAATGTAAAGGTTTTTAAATAAAATAACTGGTGCATTATATCTTTTATTCATTAATATATCAACATTGAAAATTTAATTAAATTTGGTTAATTCACTGATTTTTGGTATATTTTTTCTTTCAGCGGGGTGACATACAATGGTGGCATTTAACCCACTAAACTGTATCTAGTGGTGAGGCTCGAGTTCTGGAGTGTATGGTGTACCCATTTATTGCCATTATGAACTATGAATTGTAGTGGTAGTACTTGTTAGGGTCCCATCTATGGGTCAAATAGATCTGTCTGAAAATTATTAATATTGGATAGGAATACTTGATACCATGTAACTGTGTGATTTATTTGTACTAGCAAAATAAAAAACGCCCTCTGGGCGATGTAAAAATAGATTTTTGAAACATATTGCCTGAGGGGTGGGAGTTAAAAATTCAATGTCAGCGAGTTTGTACCCTAAGTAAGTAAAATCATCAAATTCATTAAAGGATTAAAAAATAAAACAATTTCAAATGTAAACTTTAAATATGTATTAAAATAAAAAAAAAACTATATATAATACCAGTCATGTATTTATTAAAACTTGTTTTAAAAAACAAATGAGGACTGTCTAATGTTGCATGTTCAAATTTTGAATGTATTTATTCTATGTTATGACGATTTTGGGTAATGTGACGTAAGCAGTGACATAGTTTTTGTTACAGAAACCGGAAGCAAATCTCCATTATTAATAGATTAGATAGGAATACTTGAAACCATATAACTGTACAATTATTATAAGTAAACCAAGTGAATATGGAGTACCCCCTCTACTCTGACCAGGAGTGGTAATACCCATTAGAACTCCATCTATAGATTAAATAGAAAAAAAATGTGTTAAAAAATTGAGTTTAAATAAAAATTGTGTACCTATCAAGAATGCATAAAACAGAATGTCTTTGGCTTAGAATAACCCAACAAGTATTGAACTGCCATAAAATCCAACCAACCAACAATCAATTTTCCTTTATAAAAGGACTAGAAGTGGCTACCCAGTGTCACCTGGGTAATGGGGGGTAGCAAAAAAGTTAGTCTCGCAGATCCATTATTACTGAATCACGAGTTGGATCCTCACAGGATGCCCCATTAACATCCCTATGTAAAAAAAAAAAAAAAGACCTTGCGTTGATTCTCTGAAAAGAAAAATTATTGTCTACTATTTAAAATCTTAAAAAAGGGGCCGGGTTAGCTCAGTTGGTAGAGTGTTCGGCAAGAAACCACAAGGTTCCTAGTTCGATACCGGTCCTTTCCAACTCAGCGTATGAGTAGCACAGGATCTGTGCGGTAAAGTAAGGAGCTGATGGTAGGTGTGGTGCTCCACCTCAGATGCTAAAACAATCTCCTTGTCTAGCGCTATTGAAAAGGGGATAGACTCCCTTGCTGATTGGCTGATACCGACTTTAGGCCGCCCCGACGACTTTACTTTTTTTATTTAAAATCTTAAATGCAAAAGAAATTCTATGCTGTTATCATTTAAATTTTATCTTTTAATTATTTCTTCTCAAATATAAATCAAACCTTCATTATTTTTGGTTAAAAACCAAGCCCTGGTGATATTCAATGTGTATATATATTTACTTTGTCATTAATTGTTTTATTTTCGAAGTTTCCCCCCGAACATACAGATACACACAACTGCCCTTTCTTATGTATAGATGAGCACTTGGCTGTTGTACAGAAAAACAGAATCTTTCTTTTATATATCTAGATAAGTAGTATAGTAAGAAATTTTAAAAACTACACTACATACCGTCTGATTCACTTCCATCTCTTCACATACACTTACACAAATGAATTCACATATACCAAAAACATATATACTTACAAATTTACTGTCCTCTTTTTTGAGCACAATAATCCACTAAAATACTTACACTTTTACACATACATATTACTGTATATATATCTACATATATTTAGACATTCTGTGCATGATCTTGTATACCAAATCATGGCAGACAGATCTACTTGTCGTACTTACATGCCTTAATGAATTTTGCAAAAATCCTCCCACTCAGGAAAACTAAAGATATCTAATCAGTCTTTTATGAAATTTAGCTTCACTTTAAGATGACAGGCTGTAGAGTCCAATCAAACGGTTTGCCAGAAGTCAGCTTTTAAAAATTTTTTATTTACATTCTCTTGATGGAATTAGTCATCAGGTAGGTCATAAGATACTAAGTATATCTATATCTATACATATATAAAGGGCAGTTGTGTGTATGTATGTCCGAATGTAATCTATACATATATAAAGGGCAGTTGTGTGTATGTATGTCTGAATGTAATCTATACATATATAAAGGGCAGTTGTGTGTATGTATGTCCGAATGTAATCTATGCATATATAAAGGGCAGTTGTGTGTATGTATGTCCAAATGTAATCTATACATATATAAAGGGCAGTTGTGTGTATGTATGTCCGAATGTAATATATACATATATAAAGGGCAGTTGTGTGTATGTATGTCCGAATGTAATCTATGCATATATAAAGGGCAGTTGTGTGTATGTATGTCCGAATGTAATCTATACATATATAAAGGCAGTTGTGTGTATATGTATGTCCAAATGTAATCTATACATATATAAAGGGCAGTTGTGTTTATGTGTATGTCCAGAGGAAACTTCGAAAATAAAACAATTAACGACAAAGTAAATATATATATGCATTCACTATCACCAGGGCTTGGTTTTTGAGCAAAAAACAATGAAATTTTATTTATATTTGGAAGATATTTAAAAATTTAAATTAGTATAGTAACAGAAGGTAATTGAAATATGATGTTGATTGATTGAATTAATCGCCTCATTTATATTGTATTTTATTTTTAAATTGTAAATTATTGAATTAAAATTTCTTCTATATTGTTATATATTTACATGGGGATTTTATGGGGCATCCAGTGAGGATCTAACTTGTGATAAGTAATAATGGATCTGCGAGACTAAATTAAAAAAAAATCCCCCTCTACTCAGGCAACGCCGGGTAGCCACTTCTAGTTCATATCTAAAGGATGAATTATCTATTTTTATTATTTACTACTGGTTATTGGTTAGTTTATACTGAGCATGGTATACAAAAGATGTACATCCAGAGGAAACTTCGAAATAAAACAATTAATGACAAAGTAAATATATATATATATATATATATATAATCTTCATACAATGACTTCTATTTACATAGTAGCATTGCAACCAATAAAGCCTTCATCAGAAGATGACTCTGGGTTCAGGCATGGTTTCGGGGCCGAAGCATCATTACCACTAACCCAGAGCGCCCCAGCAGTATCTCACAATACCACCAGACTATATATATATATAATATATATATATATTCACTATCACCAGGGCTTAGTTTTTGAGCAAAAATAATGAAGATTTTATTTATATTTGGGAAGATATTTATTTGTATTTTTTTTTAAATTGTAAATTATTGAATTAAAATTTCTTACTATATTGTTATATATTTACGTGGGGATTTTATGGGGCATCCAGTGAGGATCTAACTTGTGATAAGTGATAATGGATCTGCGAGACTATCTTTTTAAAAATCCCTCCTCTACCCAGGTGACGCTGGGTTGCCACTTCTAGTTTTAGTATAAAGGAAAGTTCCATTTCTCAATAATAGAAATTTGATTTATATTCGTGAAGATAATTAAAAAATAAATTTAAATGATAACAGCATGGATTTTTTTTTTTTTCATTTAATATTTTAGATAGTAGACATTAACATTTATTTTCAGAGTAGCTGGATCAATACAAGGTCTATTTTTTTACATAGGGATTTAAATGGGGCATCCCATGAGGATTCAACTCATGATTCAGTAATAAGGGATCTGTGAGATTAACTTAAAAAACATCCCCCTCTACCTAGGCGACGCTGGGTAGCCGCTTCTAGTTTTAGTATAAAAGAAAGTTCCATTTATCTAAACTTTTGAGATGAGGCCAGATAATTTGTATCATTTGTCCAATTGGACACATGGCGCAATGGATATAAGTGTTGAGTTAATACAGTTCTAAGTGACAGTCATCCTGAGCTACAGGTTCAATCCTGGCCAAGGGCGACAGTAACAGAATAACTAGCACAGCTTAACACTTGTACCCAGGTAATGGAATGAGAACCGTCTACCCCTGCGGAGTGAAGGCTAACAATTACGATATGAAAGTTCCTGAGTTTGACAAGAAGGTTCCCAAGTTCAAAGACGTTCCAGAATCCAACAAGAAATACCTGAAGAAGGCTGGTGGGCACATCGACCGAAACGTTGTGTAGATAACAATAAAGATGAGGACAATAGTCTGAATAATCCAAATAAAGTTCCAATACCAAAAAGAACTAATCATTTTTGTAAAATAGAAATTTTAAGGCAATTGACAATGCAATGGATAGGTGTTGAAAAAAAAACCCTTATTTCACTACGCCTGAGCGAGGCTAAATTTATAGTAAAAAAAATTAAAAGAATTTCGAAGAAACTGCATGTGTGCACGCACAAATGGGCCAGCAAGTCAACACGGAAAAACCCGAACATTTTCAAACATCCGGCATTCCTTCAACTTAATAAACAACAAGCGATTACACCAGCGCCGTAAGATAATTACGAAAAAACACAAGTACTTCTAAAACCTCTGATGATGGATTTATCCCGAAAATATTTAGGAAAAAAAGGCAAATAAACATCATTTTCAACACCTATTCCATTGCATTGTCAATTGCCTTCAAATTTCTATTTTACACACAATGCTTCAAACAAACTATAAAAAAAAAAACCCTGATTTAATCATTTTTGTTTTTTAATAAATTTTCAGACATTATCAATACAAGTTTGTTTTAATGCCAACTTGGGACAAAAATAGGGTGTAGTTTTTATTGAACTTTGGTCTTTGCTGGTCTCCACCAATTTTTCTTTATAAAAGAAAGTATGCTCAGTCATTGAACAAACAAACATACAGAGATATAGACATACAGAATCTTTCTTTTTATATATACAGATAATGATCTTGGTGGTGACTCTCAAAGTTTAATCAATTTTCACCTAGATATTTTGGCATGATATCACCTTATTATAATGGGGATTCAGTATATGTTTGTCTGTAACCAAAAGCTTATGTCACAATACCCTCAGGAATTGCATAAGTTTATCAATGAGTCTTTTTATTACATAAGATAAATCTTATTTATTAGCGAGGTCTCTATGAAAATCTGAGTTAGATCTGCCTCAAAACAGCCCATGTTATTAATGCATTTAAAATCCTACAATGTGTCTTATATATCACTAAGAAATAAAGGTTTACATAATATATGGTGTGGTTAATTTGCATACCCTCTCCCCCCCTTTTTCTTCCGTCCTCCTGTCTACCTGTTTCACTATATGTCTACACAGCAGTTCTTGTTTCAAAATGAAAAAAAATCACACAGAAGTGAAATATTAATTGATTGAAATTGTGTGTGTTGTTTTATCCACTTTTCCACAAATTTTAATCACAGACTGGTTTTAACAAAAAATTACTTGGTGTTATTGATTCTAATATTATTGTTTTATTCCCAAGCTTATTAAAATCTTATGAGTGATTTTATATAGAAACCAATTAAAATACAATTGAAATAAGTGTAATCTTTTTATATGCATTCTTATTTAATTTTGTTAGTCTTTCTACTTTAATTTATTTCCTTACATTAAAACTTAAATACTTATGTCTGAAGGGTGCATATTCTTGCTAGTATAAATAATGGAGAAACACAAAGTTTAATCAATTGTCACCAATATATTTTTCTGCCCTGTTGGCTGGCGTGTTAGAATGCATTGACTGCACCTCTGCAGAGGGGTAGGACTCTCCCAAATGGGGCCACCTGTTGGTCATGGGTGATGAAGGATGGAGTCTTGGTGGATAAGCAGTCCATGACTGCAACACTCCACTTAAACCCTTTCTTGTGCTAGACAGCTGGTCGGAGACGCCCACTCCGATCAATCGACTGGTCACGTCAAGCCCTAGTACCTATATGATTGCCCCAACCCTATTGCCCTTATGGCAAGCCCCAATCCTTTTTATCATATGGGTGTTAGAAGGCGGTGGCTGAGGGTGTACATGTCCTGGGAATGACATTAAACTCTATCTGTAATTTTGTACCCATTAAGAATTAATTTATTTCAAAACTTTATCGGCATTAATGACCCACTGAGGTTGATATGCCGTAAAACAAAACCAAACCAATTGTCACCAATATACTTTTACATAATATCATATCAGTAAAAATCAATGCTGTGCCTATTCTAAATCAAATGTAGATCTCATTAGGATTTTAACAAAAATATTATATGCTTCCATAATATATTGATCAAACATGCACGTGCACATGTGTGTGAGGGAGGGGGGGGGGGAGAATCAGCGTGGCTCTTTTACAAGGTTAAAATCAAGATAGAATCATCAAGGTTTTTCTTCTTTAGGCTTTATTCTACTCGCTCGGTTGATAATGTTTATTCTTAATAATGTTTTGTTTTATTTCTTAATTTTCTAGTTGATCTTCTTTATGACTCAATGGTTGCTCAAGTTGAACATGACTCAAAAATTGACTGGATGGAGGTAAGTAACTGACTCAACAATATCTTCATATATTTTTGGTTAAGCGCGTGGAAGTAATGGTTAAAGTCATGGGAAATGGACTCGTCGCCCGAGTTCAAATCCTGGACGTGGTAATTGCATTTCACTTAGCGCTAATACCCTTGGGAAAGGTATGAATCCTACTCTCCCTCCAGCTATGGGTAAATAGCAGGACAGACTGGGTTCTTTAACCTTGCTTAGGCAACCGGTCTAGGAGAAGGAAAACTCTGAATTCAAACCTGCTGAACTCCGTTTAAGAAATTGACATTGTATCACATCCTGCTTGTGCGGAGGGGTTGGTAAATATATATATTTTTGGTTATTTTAGAAATTTGAGTGATATATCATCATCATCATGTCTCGCTGTTAGCACGGATATCCATGTCCATGACATGCAACACTCCACTTAGAACCTTACTTAGGCTAGACAGGCAATCAGAGAGGCCCGTTCCGATCAATCGGCTGGCCATGTCAAGCCCTAGCACCTATATGATTTTTCCAACCCTATTGCCCTTATGGCAAGCCCCAATCCCTTTTTATCATATGGGTGCTAGAAGGCGGTGGCTGCGGGTCTACATGTCCTGGGAATTACGTTAAACTCTATCTGATGGTGAGGTTCCAGTTTTGGAGGATTGGGGAATGTGGAGCACCCCTTCATCACCATTGCTCCCTGGTCCACTCTGACCCGGAGTGGTAGTACCTGTTAGTGTCCCATCTATGGTTTAAATAGAAAACACGAGTTTATAAACAAAATTGTATTATCCATTAAAAATGAAATTATTTCAAAACTTTGTGGGCATTAAACATTTTTGAATACCAAATTACCAATAGAAGTATTCGGCTTTTGACAATCCAAATTACCAATAGAAGTATTAGGCAATTGACAATGCAATGGAATAGGTGATGAAAATGATGTTTATTTGCCTTTTTTTCTAAATATTTTCGGGATAAATCCCATCATCAGAGGTTTTAGAAGTACTTGTGTTTTTTAGTACTTATCTTACGGCGCTGGCATAATCGTTTGTTGTTTATTAAGTTGAAGGAATGCCGGATGTTTGAAAATGTTTGGGTTTTTCCGTGTTGACTCGCTGGCCCGTTCGTGCATGCGTGTGTGCAGTTTCTTCGAAATTCTTTTAATTTTTTTTACTATAAATTTAGCCTCGCTCAGGCGTAGTGAAATAAGGTTTGTTTTTTTCAACACAATTGCCTTCAAATTTCTATTTTACAAAAATGATTAGTTCTTTTTGGTATTGGAACTTTATTTGGATTATTCAGACTATTGTCCTCATCTTTATTGTTATCTACACAACGTTTCGGTCGATGTGCCCACCAGCCTTCTTCAGGTATTTCTTGTTGGATTCTGGAACCTCTTTGAACTTGGGAACCTTCTTGTCAAATTCAGGAACTTTCATATCGTAATCGTTAGCCTTAACTCCACAGGGGTAGACTGTTCTCATTCCATTACCGGGGTACAAGTCTTAAGCTGTGTTAGTTAACCAAGGGGTTGACATGCCGTAAAACCCAACCAAACAAACAAATGGATATCCATGACAATCTCTCTCCATCCGTCCCTATCGCTCATCATTCTCGGGCGGTCCTCTATGCAGCATCCTGTATCCGCACAGAGCTGGTCAATGTATGTCTTTGTTGGTCAGCCCACACTGGCATGCTCATGTGATGGCTTCCACAGGAGGACGTCGCTTATGAGTTCGTCCTTGTTTCTCCGGCAGTGTCCCGCGTGTCTTGTCCATCTTACTTGGATGGTTTGGGTGATATGTGGCAGGTAGCCATATAGCTGTTTTCTCGTGGGGTGTTGTTTCCACGTCTTGTTCAGGATCACCCACAGCATTCTTGTGCAGCTTCTATCTAGTTTATTTTCTAGTTGCTTCGTTAGGGTCCCGGTGGTGCAGCCATACAGCAGTACTGACATGACAACGGCCTGGAAAAAAACGAAAAAAACAAAAGCATGATATATATTAGAATTAAATCTACATTTAAATCCTTTATACAATAAAATTATACATTAAAATTATACTTCATGAATGTTACAATATATCAAATTACAACAAATCGAAATTATTATATTTACTATTAATGTTTACATTAAAAATGAAAAATGAAAATAAGTTATGAAGAAATTATGTTAAAACAAAAAACTGTTAAAAATTACATTAGAAAAATTTGTTTTATGGAGCTTCTAAAAGACATGTCATACCTCTGTGAAGAAACGCAGATTCTGTATTCTCAACTGAGAGAGGGATCATGTAGAATCGATAGACCAAATTTCAGGTACAAAGACAACATCAAGAGAAACCTGAAGGACTTTAACATCGCCATAGGCTGTTGGCAAGCCGCAACCAGAGACCGAACATATTGGAGGAAACGGATTCGCGTGGTGTCATCATCAGATATGAGGGACAGCAAGTAAAAAATTTTAGAAATTAAAAAAAAAAAGAAGAGAATTGCAATAAATTAATCATCTATATACAGGGTGGTCAAGAAGTCACCGAGGGAATAGATATCATATATTTTTGATTATAGAATTACGTAAGATAGGAAATCCATTACACAATATACATAGTTTGGCATAAGGTCATGGGTGTAAGATTGGAAATAGACATGTTGAGACGTGTTCAAATTTTAGACGATGCTCTTTGCATTTCCCATGGCGCTAATTGGTGACTTCTTGGCCACCCTGTATTAATATGCTTGTTCCTAAATCTTCTGTCCGTTATCATCTTGCACCACCCTCTGCTTCAAAATGAAACTGTCCAAATTGTCCAAGATGCACATATATAAATTTGACTTATACGGAGTCACTTAATTGCCAAATCCTTTTTTTATCATTTTTTTTCACCTAATTTTAACCTGTCCAAATGGTCTCGAAATGAGACCATCCAAATCGTCCAAGAAAAAAATATTTTTAAAAAAGAAATAAAAAGTGGAGGGGAAAGATTGAAAGATGGGGTTAAAAAAAAGAGTGAGAGACTTAAATCAAGATTATTATATTTTTACATATAACTATTTGCAATAGCTCTTCAGTAAACATATCAAACGTTGTAATAATTAAATTATCATACTGTAGTATATCCACAGGTCTTGCTAGTTTGTATTAATATTTGAAGAATAGATTTTAAAAATACATGCTACATCAAACAATCGGTTTAGCTCAGTCGGCTGTGCATCTGTCTAGAAATTGCAATGTTCCAGGTTTAATACTGGTTCTTGACAACTCTGCACATGAGTAGAAAAGCTTGGGTAATTTGGGTACCTAATAGACATAGCCTATCATTTAGAGCAAGAAGTGTAGAATAGTTTTAAATATTGTGGAAAATCAGTGAGTTGATATAGTTTGATTGACACAGTATCACCTCAGGTTCATCTGGAATGGGACTCTCATTGGCTTAGAGAGTCATGTGACCAGGTAATGATGGGAAAGTAGAATTAGAAGTTAGTTGAGTCAAAACCAGCAAATATTAGGCAATAATACCAATACCTGCTTCCTATCATTTTGAAGAGAACCACTTTTGAATTTATCCAAGAATTTCTGTTGTTTTCTGTTCATTTTTTAATTATCTATCATGATTTTTTTTTTCTGGAAAAATTTTTGAATGAATTTGCTGAATTTATTTATTTTTAAATTTTTAGCTGAACGAGACGGGTAGATATCTTCTGTTTCGAGATAAAAGGATGAAGGTAAGTCCATGATCGCAAATAATACTTGTGACCATAATTAATCTTTTAAAATTTTCTGTTTGGATTCTTGTTAATTAGATCCAACAATTGATTGATTGATAAGATCTTCTATTGATCGCTGCTCAGAGTCAAGATAGAATCAAACAGTCTGAACATGGTAATATATATATATATATGCAATACATTGCCTGGTCAATCAGTTTGCACCTGGAGCCCGAGCTGCATGCAGGAAGTGCGTAGGTGTCAAACATGGTCCTGGAAACAAAAACAGGATCTGACATTGAACTGACCTTTGGCACCTAAAAATGTAGGTGTACATTTGACACTGTGTAGGCACAGAAAATCTGTAGGCGTAGCCCATAACCAATGAAAACAGGCTGCGTAGGCGAGGAGGTGTGTCAACAGAAAAATTGCATAGGTGTCACGATCAAAGAGGTGTGACCCTGTGAGTTGAACAATAATAAAAAGCCCATGGAAATCTGGGTTGGGCAGACTGAGATCAGGTTCGCGATCGCTTGCAGAGAACTCCTGAAGGCTTCGTTGTATGTGCAACCTCTGCTGACGACTCTCAGTCTACACTCAACCAAGGAATAAAGATATAATTTCATATTTTTATAAATACAAGTCTTCTGTATTCCTTGTCGGGTCCAGTATATAACATACATATTTTTTTTTTCTATTAATAATGGAGATTGTCTATATTTCTATCTGTAACAAAAACTACGTCATAGCTCTACGCCACAGCTTGCGTCACAATATTCTTATGCTATATACACCCAAAATTTGAGTAAGCAATTTTAAAAATTGTTTTTTACTCTTGTCCCTTTTTTTTAAACAGTAACAAGAAGTTAACTAAAAAGTCTACAAATAAATAAATACCTACGATTTTGTGTAAAATTGATGAGGAAAATATTCAAAATAATTGTTTGATTATTACATGCATGCAAAATTTTATTTGAGAGGGACGGGGCTCAGTTTTCATTTCAAATTGTTTTACTTTTTTTTTACCCCTTTAATAAATATGAGGATTTTGCTTACTTATGATACAAACCCTCTGACATTGAATTTTTAACTCCCACCCTCTCAGGCAATGTCTTTCAAAAATTAATTTTTACGATGCCCGGAGGGTGTTTTCTGTTGCTAGTATATATAAAATAGGTATATTTAGGCAGCATCTTTTAATTCAAACAAATACCAAAAAAAAATCATCAAAAAGACTTACTTTACACATTTTAAAATATATTAAGCACTTGGGTGGTCAAAGTGGAAAAAAGTCTCTTCTTTTGCCAGACCACCCTGTTGGCTAGGGCTGTAGAATACGCTGACTGCACCTCTACACAGGGGTAAAGCCCCCTCAATAAGGCCACCTGTTGGTCTTAGGTGGCAACCTGTAATGCTTGAGGACAGGATCATGGTAGTTGAATGGTCTGTAACCTGGGTACTAAGTGGTCTTGTGACATGAAACACTCCACTTCAGCCCTTAATTGGGCTAGACAGACAGTCAAAGAGGCCCCATCTGATCAATCAATTGGTCATGTCAAGCCCTAGCAACTATATGATTGTCCCGACTGTATTCTTCAAACAGCTCTTATGGCAAATACAATGCCCATCCGTTGTATCTTGTGGGAAAGCTGCCGTGAGCAGCTTAAAGTAGGTAAAGAGTTAAGTAACAATGGTACTTATGCAGAATAGCGCGCAAGAGATAATATCATTATATTACATATAAAAAGAATTAAATATGGAGGCGCGTGGTCTAATGGTTAGAGTCATGGGAAATGGACTCGTCTACCCGAGTTCAATTCCTGGACGAGGAAGCTGTTGGCTTTTCACATGGCGTTAATACCCTTGGGAAAGGTATGAATCCAATTCTCCGTCCAGCTATGGGTAAATAGCAGGGTAGACTGGGCTCTTTAACCATTGCAAGGTAACCAGTCTAGGAGAGAGAAAACTCTGAATTCAAACCTGTTAAACTCCGCTTAAAAAAAAATTGACCTTGTGTCACATCCTCCTCGTGCGGAGGGGTTGGTAAATATATATAAAAAGCATTAAATTTCATGGAAATACCCAAAACCTTTGAGACGCTAGGGTTAGGGTTAGGCTACTTCAGGAGTTTTTGTAATCTAATACTATCTATACATAAAATGCAATTCTAATTATCTCTTGTGTGCTATTCTGCATTTGCACCATAACAACATTCATTAACCAGAATTTTCCATAATCTAATTAATGTTAACTTGGCAAAGTGCTTGCAGTGTGTTAATATTTAATTAATATTAATATGTGATTCTAATGATATTATCTCTTGCGCACTATTCTGCATTTGTACCGTAACAACATTCATTAATCGTGAGTACTAATAAACTCTTTCCAATTATTGATCGACATGAAAAAATTTAACACTTTTCAACTTCTTCCCCATCCAAGTCATCCTTTGTTCGTCTTTGGCTTCATCTCGGATGCCAAAATATAAGAACCATTCAAAGCAGCAGACATTTAATTAGAAACAAAAGAATCAGCTCTAAAAAACTAAAAACAAAAACTAAAAAACAAATTCTAAATAACCGATTCTGAAACAACGTGCAAGGAAATATTAGTTGATAATTTCCCTAAGGAATAAAGACAAAATTAAACTTGAAATTCGAAACAGTTTTGTTGGTAACATTCCTGGCTGTAATACCAGTTTTTATTTCCTTGTGAATTTGTCAAATTATTTCAGTTAATCAATTTTACTTGAATCCATTTTTTCTTACAAATGTAAATAACTTCATTTTATCCATCTGACTAATTTCAGTTAAACCTGTTCAATATTGAAGAACAACAAAGAGTCGCCATCTTGAATTACTGTTCTTATGTACAGGTAAGACTCCATTTTGTTTTTAAAAATTTATTTTTGTATTCAATCAATTGAACTTGTTTTTAAAATCTCTAGGTTGAATCAATTTCAATTTTTATATATATATATATATATATATATATATATATATATATATGTTTAAAAAAATGAATGGCTTAAAATATTCCGACTGCAGTTTCACACAATAGCGAATCTTCAGGGAATTCCCTGAAGATTTGCTATTGCATGAAACTGCAGTTGGAATATTTTTAAGCCATTCGTTTTTTGTTTTTTTAATGTATATTTAGCTCTTTTTATTGAGCACTTTTAAATTGGTTTTAATAAAATCCAGAAGTAAATATATTTTTTTGCTTTGTGGATTTGCAAATAACTGTGATATATATATTGAAAATATCAAACATTTTACTCTGATGAAGGCCGTTATTCTTTGTATGGTTAAAGATTTTATAATTTTCTATTATTATTATTTTATTTTATATTTAAAATAATGATAAATAGAATACATGTGTACATGAACAAATTCCTGGCCAAAACACGTGTTAGTAAATCTATTTTATCCATTCAATATATATATATATATAAGGGCTGGTTTAGCTCAGTCAGTAGATTGTCCAGCTGGGTACCTCACCCACTCAGCGTATGAGTAGCACAGGGATTTGTGTGGTAAAGTGAGGAGCTGATGGTAGGTGTAGTGCTCCACCTCAGACGCCAAAAACAATCTCCTTGGTCTAGCGCCAGTGAAAAGGGAATAGACTCCCTTGCTGTCTGGCTGATACCAACTTTAGGCCACCCCTATGACTTTACTTTGTATATATGAATATATATATATATATATATATATGTAAGCTATCCAAATGACTGGTAGTAAGGGATGATTATATTTGGGATCTTCAAAATCTCACTGTATAACCATATTGCATGCTCTTGTAGGTGCAAACATATATTCATACAAGGATTTTTATAAATCCCTAGAGAGAGCTCAATGTATAATAATCAATAATTTATATATATATATATATATATATATATATATATATGAGAAGTAAATACACAAACAATGTGTTTTGATATGGCTTTTTTAGCCGACAATTTTTGGGAGAATATGTGCTTAATTACAGTCATACCTAATTTTGAAAGTTAATTAATTAATAATTAATTAATTATGCGGGCATACCTATTCAAATGTAAGGCTAAACAAATCGAGAAAAATCAATCTCTGTATGTACATTTCGGTCTATTAGGCCTCATCAGCAGAGCTATAGATAGGAAAACCGCCTTGTGCGTGATTCGAACCCTGACTGTCAAGCTGACAGGTGAGGACCGTAACCCCTACACCAACCGGACTTTCTTAGATTTTTTGTTTTGTTTAGAAGCCTACTTCTAAACAAAACGAAAAATCTAAGAAAGAGATAGCTCTGCTGATGAGGCCTAATAGACTGAAATGTACATACAGAGATTGATTTTTCTCGATTTGTTTAGGCTTACATTTGAATAGGTATGCCCGCCTAATTAATTAATTATTAATTAATTAACTTTCAAAATTAGGTACGACTGCAATTAAGCACATATTCTCCCAAATATATATATATATATATATATATTTATATATATATATGGATATAACAACACAGCAACTCAATTCAATTGATATTTCGCCTTGTTATTTAGTTGAGGCTTCCTCAAAATTTATTGAGACAAATGCTTTTACATTCTGCTATTATACTGAAAAAGTAATTGGGTAAGGGATAGAAAGAGGAGAGGGTTTGGGTGTGTGGTATAAAGAAGTGAAAAAAGGAGGGGTGGGTTTAATATATGGGGAATGGTATTTTGGTTAAATCAAACTTAACAGACCTAAATTCCACCATCATATGTCACCCCCCAAAAGAAAAAAAAACCGCAAAAATCAGGAAATTAACCGAATTTAATGAAATTTTCAGTGTTGATGTATTAATAAATAAAAGATATAATGCACCAGTTATTTTATTTTAAAACTTTTACATTTTTTTCAGGTCAGTTAACTTTGAACCACGTATCTTTGAGAATCTGTGTTATGCCTCAAAGATACATGGTTCAACAGCGTTGTTGACTTCATGTCTTCACTACTCTTAGACATATATGCTCTATCAATGATATTGAGCACTCTCTACATATAGATATAGCAAACTATATTATCAATATTAAAAATTATTTCATATATATATAATTTTGTTTTCCCTTTAGTGGGTTCCAGGAAGTGATATTGTGGTGGCTCAAAATCGTGGAAACTTGTGTGTGTGGTACAACATTGAGGCACCACAAAAAGTTACTATGTTTTCCCTTAAGGTAAGAGTTTTCTTTATTAATTTTTTTTTTTTTGCTTTTAGTCAAAGGATGTTGACAAAAATGTATTTGTTATTCTTGTCTGTGATTTTATAAAATGCTTTCTGGATTTGTTCAAGACAGCACACAGTATGTAGTTCCCATCCAGCTTTTTCTCAAAGCATTTTGTTAGAGTCAAAGTGGTACTGACACAGCTACAGCCTGGAAGAATTCTCGCTTTTTCTTATTAGATAGATCAGATTTCCATATGATCGATAATCCGTCTATAGCAGTCCATACCTTTCCTATGTGTATATTGACATCACTTTCTGTAGATGAGATATTACTACCTAGGTATATTATCATTATAGACAGATAAAGTGCATTTTAAAAAAATTATAATGGTTGTACGGTTAAGGAACAAGTGTATTAATATATAGGTGATAGTGTCTGTTAAGACTGTTTAAGTGATTCATTATAGTCCAACTGGTGCAGCCATACAGTAGCACTGACATGGCTACAGGTTGGAAGAATATTTGTTTAACCTTATCAGTGCGAACAGATTCCATATGATCGATAATCTGTCTATGGCCGTCCATGCCACTTCTATGTGTATATTGACATTGGTTTCTGTAGATGAGATATTACTACCTAAGTATATTATCATTATAAACAGATAAAGTGTGTTTAAAAAAAGTATTTCAATAGAATGCTGAAAATATAAATAGTTATGATTACAAACATTTACAAATTAATCAAATTTTGTCATTGAATAATGTCATCAAAGTGGTGCAGCCATACAGTAGCACTAACACAGCTACAGCTTGGAAGAATTCTCTCTTTATCTTATCTAGAAAATGTATTTCTGTTTGCTTTAATAATGTCAATACAAAAGTTGTTTTTTTTTGTTTTGTTTTTTCAAATTATTAATCAGAATATGAAATCAGGTAAATTATTACCAAGATGATGAAATAAAATGAAAAGATACACTCCCTCGCTGTCCGGTTGATACCGACAATAGGCCACTCCACTAACTTTAATTTTCACATATCATAATGATTGTCTCAAGCCCTAGCACCTATATGATTGTTCCAAACCTATTGCCCTTATGGCAAGCCCCAACACTTTTTATCATATTTGTGCTAGAAGTCTGTGTCTAATGGTCTTCACGTCCTGGGAATGATGTTAAAGTCTAACTGATGGTGAGGTTCCAGTTCTAGTGGTCTAGGGAATGTGAGTCATCCCTTCATCACCATTGATCCCAGGTCCACTCTGACCCGGAGTGGTAGTACCTGTTAGGGTCCCATCTATGGGTTAAGTAGAAAATGTATTTACAATTTTATCTTATCATGGAGACAGTAATTCTTAAAGCATCTGTTCTTGCTTGGCTACATTCACTTCAGACATAAATTGAAAAATGTATTTTAAAGTTTGGTTCGATTTGTTTGTTTTATGGCATATCAACCCTTTTCGGGTCATTTAATGCCAAAACAAGTCATTTTGATAAAAGTTTCTGTTTCAATTTTTTAATATCTTCAAATTGGTATAAATAATTTTCATTAACTTCATTTGGTTTTGTTTGGTTGTTTTATGGCATATCAACCCTTTTCGGGTCATTTAATGCCAAAACAAGTCATTTTGATAAAAGTTTCTTTGTTTCAAGTTCTTAATATCTTCAAATTTGTATAAATAATTTTCATTAACTTCATTTGGTTTGTTTAATGGTATAACAACTATGTGGGTTATTTAATGCCAAAAACTGTTAGAGTGTGAGATAAAAGTTGCTACTCAAGTTTCCTTTACATGTGCACTTAAAATCAAATTTTGGTTATTTCCTATAAGTCTAACATAAACAAAGGGGAACCACTTTTGACTGATAAATTATTGATTTATTTTCCCATTAAACTAATCCTAAACCCTAACCCTAAACCTAACCCCATCTTCTTTTTTCCTAGTAGATCAATAAATAAATAAATAAATAAATAATTTATCAGTCAAGAGTGGTTCCCCTTTGTTTATGTTGGATTTATAGGAAATACCCAACCTAATTGTATTGCGTGTAGAAACAGATTGTCCCAACCGAATCGAAAATATTGATTTTGGAATTATAAAGATGGAAAAGGGTAAGCTATGCCCATGTATCTTCCCAACTGCATTACGCGATACCACACCCTCAAGCATTACAAAAATCAAGAAAAAAACAAAAAAAACAATAGCAACAAAAAAACAATAATAAGGCAGAAAATTTCCTGATTTTATTTAGAAAAAGTTATTTTTATTGTTCCAACACCAAGAATATGGGTGCTAGAAGGTGGTGGTTGCGGGTCTACATGTCCTGGGAATGACGTTAAAATCTATCTGATGGTGAGGTTCCAGTTTTGGAGGTTTGGGGAATGTGGAGCACCTCTTCATCACCATTGCTCCCTGGTCCACTCTGACCCGGAGTGGCAGTACCTGTTAGGGTCCCATCTATGGGTTAAATAGAAAAATGTATTTATAAAAAAATTGTATTATCCATTAAGAATTGATTTATTTCAAAACTTTATCGGCATTAAATGACCCACTGAGGTTGATATGCCATAAAACAAAACAAACTAAACCAAAACCAACACCAAGAAAAAAAAGGGCACCCAATGGGCATCAGTAGTAATTGAGTTGAGATACTAGCCTGAAACTATTACGCCGAGATGGGTGGCCCTCTCCTTGGGAAAGGTATGAACCCAATTGTTCTCCAATAGAATGCCACAGTTTCACACAATAAAAAAGAGGAGTTTCAGAGGTGCTTTGACCAATGGAAAACTCACTGGAATAAGGCTGAAGAAAATTCATTCATTGTTAATTTGTTTTGAAAGAAAATACTTTTTGAAGACATCCAATCTGTCATGATATTTTAAAAGATAGATCATGATTGGTTGGTTGGATTTTACGGCATGTCAACCCTTCAGTTATTTTATATCAAAGACATTTTTATTTTATTCATTCTTGTTATTCAATTTTTAAAAATTCATTTATTTAAACTACTTTTGCTAATTAGGAAAAGTAGATCAGTAAATAAATAATTTATCAGTCAAGAGTGGTTCCCCTTTATTTATGTTAGAATTATAGGAAATAACCCAAATCTTTGTAGATTTATTACTTTTTCTAATCTATTGTTCCTGCTAATTAGGAAAAGTAGATCAGTAAATAAATAATTTATCAGTCAAGAGTGGTTCCCCTTTATTTATGTTAGAATTATAGGAAATAACCCAAATCTTTGTAGATTTATTTCATCTGTGTATTTTATATCTGATTCATAATTTGAAAAAATATATATATTTATACATCTTCGCTTATAAAAATAAGTCAAACTACAGATTGTTATTTAGTAATTACATTCCTTATTCGGTCAATTAAAGATATTTATCTGGAAGAAACCTGGACTTGATGTTTCTTAGCAACAGATGGACATGAGACATACAGACTCTTGTTTTCTCTTCACTGCACAAAATTCCTTCTTTGTTTCTTTTTTTTTTTGTATTTAATGTTAGGAAGAGAAAAAAAATCACAATTTCCATAAAAGAAAAAAACTGGATCAAAATAGCTAAGGGCTTTTTTTTTAGTTATGAATGGATGTTCTTTTGGAACAGAATATCCAAAATGTTTCAATAGGTAAATGTTTGTCTTTGATTTTAAGTGCACAATCCCTCTATATAGACACATATAGACATATCTGTATATATCTTATTATAATGGAGATTGTGTGTTTTTCTATCTGTAACCGAAACTATATTACTACTCAAGTGACAATTCCCTTAGTTATTTTCGTCACATTCTCCATAATTTTATTTTCATTCAAATCTTATTTATTAATTAAATTGTTTTACATTATTAATACTGTTGGCCATATCTGCATACTAATAACATGCAATTGTATTTATATATACAACAAAATATCATTTTGGAGTGTAAACGGGAAGGCTAATTTGCATATTGATATTAAAAAATTGATTTTTAATAAATATTTGCTTAGTAATATTGATTTCTAATTGTTTGGTTTTATTTTTATAAATATGAGCAAAACTTTCGGGGATAAATCTTAAAAGAAATCCATTAACAAGAAGATATAACTGCAATTTTATTTTTTACTTCCTATTTTAACTAAGTAGTTAGATTAGGGAAATGATGGAAGAGTTAGTTTCAAAGTTGTTTTTGATTATATCCCCTCTGTTTTAAATCATTTTATCTGCATTCTTTTTTAGTTACGTTAGTCTTTCTAATTTAACATATTCCATTACATTAAAACTTAAATACGTGCGCCTGGAGGGTGCATATATTTGCTAGTATATATAAAAGAAAGATATAGATATTGTATGTAATTTCCAAGGAATATTGGATAAAATTTTCATGGGCAAGTTTTGAACCCAACTATAATCTGTGTTTAACAATGGAAAATAAAAACTGAGTTTCTGTTTTAAATTTGTTCAATACTCAACTAGAATAAGTATAATTTCTTTTATACTAACCAGCAAAAAATGTGTTCTCCAGGCACAAGTATTTAAGTTTTAATATAATTAATATTATATTGAATTAAAAAGACTAAGGAAATTGAATATGAACACAAAAAAGATTACACTTATTGGACCAAGTAACCAATATGACATGTTGTTGTGACAGGTACTAAAAACTTATTAGTGGAATAGTACATGTTTTGGACCAAGTAACCAATAAGCACCCCAGCTGTGAGCTGTTTTGAAAAGAACACCTTTTGGTTTTCACCGTAAACTGCTGGTTGTTTGTTTACAAACAACAGACAATTTTTTTTGCATTAGAATTTCATTCTAAGATTTTTTTTAAATTTGTTCATGTATATTTACAACTCAAAGGTATGTTTTTATACTAAAATAGTTTTCAATTTTAATTTAAAAAAAAGTTATTTATTGGTTACTTGGTCCCAACATCCTTTTATTCAAATAAGCATAAAAATAAACATTTTCATTTAAATAAACATATCTGCATTTCTCTTCTGATTAAATAAAAACTATTTTAATATAAAAATGTATCTTTAATATAAAAATGTGTCTTTCGTTTAAAGTTTTTAAAACTTTAAAAAAATTCCTATTGAATTAAAACAACAACATGAAATAACTAATTTTTTTATAACATCATACCCAGGACATGAAGACCCTCAGCCACCATCCATATGATAAAAAGGGTTGGGGCTTGCCATAAGGGCAATAGGGTTGGAGTAATCATATAGGTGCTATGGCTTGACATGGCCAGTTGATTGATTGGAGAGGCATCTCCAACTGCCCGTCTAGCCTAAGTAAGGGTCTAAATGGAGTGTTGCATGTCATGGACTGCTCATCTGCCAGGATTCCATTCTTAAGCATCACGGGTCACCATCCACATCCAACTGGTAGCCCTATTGGGAGTCTTACCCCTCTGCAGAGGTGCAGTTGGTGTATTCTAACGCCCCAACCGACAGGGCGTCCTAGGATACAGAAACTAATTATTATCATTATGAACATAATTTTAAAGAATATCTGATGAAATTTTTATAAAATGTTTTCCAATCCATAATTGTCTGTGTTTAATGATGGAAAATAAAATTCTAATTTCTATTTTAAAATTTATCAAATTCTTTAATGAAGTCTAAGACAGATGCTGATTACCTTTTAAAGACCCAGAATTCTTTCTTCCTTTTTTGTTTTTGTATTTTTAATAAGAAAATGCGAATTTCTCTAAATATAAATTGGAAAACAATCAAACTAATTAAGACTCTTTTTTTGTTTTTGTGTTGTTTATCCATTTAAGAATAATCTTTTCTAATAGAAATTCAAAATCAATGCCATCATTATTCAATTGAGAAAACACATTTAATGTCAACTGAATATCAGATTATATTTTTATTAAAATGTTTTTAAAACCTGATTATTATCTGTGTTAACTCTTAACATCTTGTTGTGAATTTTCTAAGTCCAGATCCTCATTCCTATAAGGATTTATCAAAAAATAGCTAAAAAATGGCCTTTTCATTTAAAGTTACCTGTTATTTACCTTAAATTAAAGACTTCTAAATATGTTTAATATTACATTTAAACAAAGTCCAGAGCCCCATTCCTCTAAGGATTTATCAAAAATGGCTAAAAATGACCTTTTCATTTAAAGTTACCTGTTATTTCCCTTAAATTTAAGACTTCTAAATATGTTTAATATTACATTTAAATAAAGGCTATCGTTTGGGGCAGATTAGGAAAACAAATGTGACTTCAGGTGGAATAGGATATTAAGAGTTAAATGATAGAAAGTTTATGTTTGGAACTTATTAAAAGGTCTACTACAAATATCATATATATATATATTATACAGGCACACACACACACATATACAGAGATGCTGATAGGTATGCGTCCTGCATCCCTGACGCACAAAAATCTAAGAGGATGCAGTAAAATCGTATCCATGCATCCCAGTGTTTTTCGTTTTTTCTTCCCTCACCATTTCAAGCTAACTGTAAATATACATATATATATATATATATACTCTCCCGACTCATCAGATACACATCTGATGAGTCGGGAGAGTTAGACAATTTGTCTAAGCTCCCTGAAATAGACTATAATGCTAAATCTCTAAGTCTTTTGTTATTTCTTTACTTATATATTTGCTCTGTGACTCTAACATTAAGAGCACACATTGAGCTCTCAAACTGCGACAGGTTTTTAAAATAAAACTCTTGTGTCGTAAGGAAGATTTCTTCTCTGGACTTTTGGATTATATATATATATATATATATATATATATATATATATATATATACACTTTCAATAAGAAAGAAAAACATAATGAACTGTCATTTGGTTATTATAAATTTATTTTGGCCAGTAACTCAATAAATAAGCCCACTTTTGCCAGATAGCCATTACATAATAATCAAGAAAATATACTAGAATAAAGAAAAAAAGTAAACCCCTCCCCCCCATTTTTTTTTTACAAAAGTAGATTCCCTCTTGTGACACTGAATTCAAACTCAGTTCTTTGTTTCATTTTTTTCATTTGTCTAATGTATTAAATTGTTTTATTTGTGTTTTTATTATCATCATATATAAGGTTTTTTTTATGTGGTGTGTTTGAAGAAGAGGGATGCCGCATAACGAGGGTTTGGATTTTAGCAATAATGTACTAGATGGCCTTTGAGCAAAGAGCTTCCTCTGCTCTTTTACAGGTTTTTTTATTCTGCAGGGTGTCTAGCCACCCTCCTCACCAGACAAAATTTGTGAGGGTTACCAGTTATTGACAACTTTTTATCTTCTGGACTTGTGCTTAGTATATGACAACTAATTTGTTCAAGTGGAAGACAAGTCTCTTAGCTTTTCACTTTGTGCCCTTGGGAAAATCCCATATCCATCTGTTCTCCCACCCCCTATGTATGGGTAAATGATAGGGCAGTATGTGTTCATTAGCCTTGGTAATGCAACCAGTTTAGGAGAAGGAAAATTCTGAATCTAAACTTGCTGTAATCTGCTTAACTCTTTGCCTACCAAATTTCCTCCATGGCTGTACCAAATTTTCTTGGTATTTTTTACCTGTATGGTGAGATATTTCAAAGTTCACGATTTATTCACCTCAGAATTCATTCTATTCAAATAAAGTCCTATTATTATTGTAATCTGAGTCCTTTGCTCATTCTTAATGAACTAACCATCAGTTTTATCAGTGGTGGGGGAGCTGCTGTGAGCAGCTTAAAGTAGGCAAAGAGTTAAGAAATATATAGTCTTCCAAGACTGCAATGCCGATGATGACTTTGTTCTTGAAATATATTGCTTGTTTTTCTTTTAGTCCAATATCCAAATCATTCATCAATATTGAGTTTTCCCAGAATTGGATATTCCAGTTCCACAGAGAAAAATGGTCATTCTCATAGATGTTCTACCTCAGTATTTTTAACCTGTATGATGGGATATTTCAAAGTTCACTATCTATTCATCACAGGCAAACAAAAGATGGCAGGAGTGTTTCACTATAAAATTACTTACATTTCACTATATTACACTTACATTTTTACATTTCACTATAAATTACTTACATTTATACATTTCACATTACATACATTTCACTATAAAATTACTTACATTTCACTATAAAATTACATACATTTACATTTCACATTACTTACATTCACTATAAAATTACATATTTATTTTAAATTATAATAAATAATATGTAATTTGTATGTGTATGAGACATGGGTTCGCGTCGTCATCATTTCGCCGTTCTTCTCGTCCAAATCGTCTGGGAGAATATTGATCACTACCAATAGCAGGCTCCCAGATCGATACTCAGGATCGTTACATACAGGACGTCCGAAGAGAATATTGATGGTCAATAGCAGTCTGTCCGGATCGTCTCTGTCAATTCTGTCACTGGCCGTATTGATCGTCTGACAAAACCCCAATGCTGTGTCTGAAACGCACCCATGTGTCATAAGGGAAACAAAAAACAACAAGAGAAATGAAGACAAGACAATGTCAGTCAGGGAACATAAAAGGCAAAGATGAGGTGTATAATTGTCTGCTGCTATCTCTACTGGCTGTCGAGATGGGGGGTTCCCCCGTTCCTTTTGGAGACCCCTTCTAATGCTAGACTAACTGCTCTCTCTGCTGTCCAGAAGCTAACTGGTCTTCCGCTGTCCAAGACTAACTGTCAAAACTTTCTAAATTTCCAGAATCCCAATTCTCATCTCACTCTCGTATCAAATCTCATCCTCTGAGATCTTATCAACCCTGTGGGATTTGAAAGGGTTCTTTGTCTAAAAGACACCCTCATGATTTTTTATGACCTATCTGACCAACTGGTCAACTATTAAAGTTGTTCACAACCAGACTTCTCGTCTCCTAAGAAGAGATTATCCTTTTATATCTATCCTCAGTTTTAATGGTTTCTCTAACTTATCATTGACCCTACTTTACACATACTATATATGTAGACACACACACATGTATATATACACACGCACATATATATCTATATCTATATATACATACATATACTCACACATTATCTACACTAGAATACACACACATATTTATACATATATGTGGTTTGACTTACTACCTTTTTAATTTGATTTAACTAACTATTATTTAACTATATACTAAGTGTGCATTTATATGCACATACACATTCTTGCACCCACCATTGTATTATAGTGTTTTTATCCATTTGATTATTTTTTACAGTGAATTAAAATGGTATTTTGCTTTAAACTAGTAATAGCACTAAACCAAATGGTTTCGTAAAAAATTTCAATGTGGTGTTACGGTGTAAAGATGAAGCTGAAAAAAATTGTTTTTTTTTGGTTAAACCCGATGGCATTGTTCTGACACTACCACATTTACACCATATAATGGGCATGGCCAATCCCCTGACATAACGATAAAGAATCGCTTGTGCCATGCACCAGAGACCTGGATGGGACGAGACGGAATTTGCATAATGGGTAGTCAAGCAATGATAAAAAGGAACAGTGGCTGATACTGTGAGTCAGTAAAAAAGCAAGTGTTTGGACAGAAGTGAAAATCGACGACTGCTGTGTTTTGGGTGCTGGAAAGAAGGAAGTGAGAGGAACGTGCTCAGTTGGTAGAGACTTTGCTGGCGACGAAAGGAATTACTGTGTTCAATTGAACTGACTCCAGTTGGAAAACTTTTAACACACCCCTTTGCTGCTATGAGGTGGGATGGGACTTTAGGGCAGATTAGCATATGAGGCCAGGAAAAAAAAAAACTTTTTATAATAATTGGATTTCCTATTTAAATTGATGTCCTAAAAAGTCTGTTTCTCTTGATATTTTTTTGCCAGGGGGACATTGTTGATCTTGTGAGAAAAGATGGCAAAACTGAAGTCATTGTCAACGAAGGAGTCAGTACTGTTACTTATTGTTTGGATGAAGGACTCATTGAGTTTGGTACGGCCATTGATGATGGAGATTATGTCAGGTAAGATCATTTCCTTTCATCGACTGCAACTCTGTAGAGGGTAAGACCCATCCCCACTCCATGGGGGGGGGGCTATCTGTTGACTGTGGGTGGCAACCTATGATGCATAAGGATGGAACCCTGGTGGCTGAGCAGTCCATGACCTGCAACACACAATTTTGGTCCTTACTTAGGCTAGATGGGTAGTTGAGGATGCCCCCTCAGGTCAATCAGCTGGTCACATCAACCCCTAGCACCTATAGGATTGTCCCAACCCTATTACCCTTATGAGACCCCCTCGTTCCCTTTTTATCATATACATGCTAGAATGCAGTGGCTGAGGCTCTTATTGTCCTGGGTATGACGTTAAACTGCATTTAGTGGTGAAGTTCCAGTTCTGTAGCTCTGAAGAGTATAGAGTACTCCTTCATTGCCATTATTCCCAGGTCCACTCTAACCCTTAATCTAATAATAGAAAAAATACTGACTTTCATATTAAATAACAAGTTTTGTCATACTCTCAAACCAACCAATCATTTTAGTAACTTACTATATCTCTCTTTTTTTATCTTTCTGTTTCTCACTTTATGCATTGAATTGATCTTTGCTTATAACTCATTTTAGGGCCGTGGCTTTTCTTGAGACTTTGGATCTGACATCTGAGACTGAAGTCATGTGGAAAACGTTGAGTAAATTGGCATTAGAAGCAAGATTACTTCATATTGCTCAAAGGTAAGTAACATCCATATGCTGGCAACAAAAATATCAGAATATTTGATACTCGTTCTTACTTGATACAATATTTAAGAAAACTGATCTGTATGAATAAAACTACAATTTCTTTTTTATACTTTTCTTTTGTAGGAAAAGATAAAGTTGTTTTGAAATAAAAAGGTATTATTAATTAGAAAATTAATTGGTTAAAATGACTTAGATTAGCAACACTTGACTTAGATTAGCAACACTTCCAATTGGATTAAAATGACTTAGATTAGCAACACTTCCAATTGATTAAAATGACTTAGATTAGCAACACTTCCAATTGGATTAAAATGACTTAGATGACTTAGATTAGCAACACTTCCAATTGGATTAAAATGACTTAGGCAACACTTCCAATTGATTAAAATGACTTAGATTAGCAACACTTATTGGATTAAAATGACACTTCCAATTGGATTAAAATGACTTAGATTAGCAACACTTCCAATTGGATTAAATGACTTAGATTAGCAACACTTCCAATTGGATTAAAATGACTTAGATTAGCAACACTTCCAATTGGATTAAAATGACTTAGATTAGCAACACCACCAATTGATTAGAAGGACATAGATTAGCAACACTAATTAAACACTTGTCTTTTATTCCAGATGTTTTGCAGCAATTGGTGATGTTTCCAAAGCTCAGTTCCTCCAAGACACAATTGACATTGCTGAACAATCAGAAGAGACAATGGTATGTAATGCTATCAATTATTTACAATATGTAGAATTTATCTGGACACACAGATCGGTGCTCAGTTGTATTCCAAGTTGAGTCTAATCTTAAGAAGAACTAAATGATTGGGTTGGTAGGTGCTTTATAGAGCACGTTGGGATATTCCATTATCCAGCTTAGGTCAGCTTATTTTCTAGGTTCTCATTGGCTGTTGGTTTTGGTGTGGATACTTTGATCAATATATATCCATCTCTCGACTGTGTTGTGTGCTTGAATATGGGGTCTGTATTGAGTTACAACTTGCTTTTCTTTGACAACTTGGAACCTTCTTGTGAAGGTGAGTATCATATTTTGATTTGATGATTCTACACAAGGTAACATGTATATATATATTCTCCACCAGACAAGAGGAAATACATAAAAAAGATCCAGGAGAAAGCTCTAACCGCAACAGCGTGGATATGGCAATCCTACATTGTGACATCAAACCGACAAAGTCTGGTGGTATCGTGAGATACTGCTGGGGTGCTCTGGGTTAGTGGTAATGTTGATTCGGCCCCGAAACCATGCCTGAAACAAGAGTCATCATCTGATGAAGGCTTTGTTGGTTGCAATGCTACTGTGTAAATAGCAGTCATTGTATGAAGATTATATATACTAGCAAATATATGCACCCTCCGGGTGCAAGTATTTAAGTTTTAATGTAATAGAATTGTATATTAAATTAGAAAGGCTAATGAAACTAAATAAGAATGCAGATAAAATGATTTGAAACAAAGGGGTGTATAATCGAAAAATAGAACAACTGAAACTTACTCTTCTATCACTCTTGTCTTTCATTGCTAAATTTTCCTAATTGGATAACTTAGTTAAAATAGGAAGTAAAGAATAAAATCAGAATTATTTCTTCTCGTTAATCGATTTCTTTTAAGATTTATTGAAGAGATTTTTATATATTCATTAAGATAAAACCATACGATTAAAAATCAATAATACTAAGCACATATTTATTAAAATCAATCTTTAATTTCAATATGCAAATTAGTTTCCTGTTCTCAGTGTAAACTGCTATTTTAGTCTATATATAAATACAATTGCATATTATTCATTTGTAGATATGATTAACAGTATTAATGTAAAACAATTTTATTAGAAATTGAGGTTTAAATAGAAATAAAATCATGGAGAATGTGACGTAAATAAAAGGGAATTGTGACTTGAATAGTAATATAGTTTCGGTTACAGACAGAAAAGCACACAATCTCCATTATAATAAGATATATTATATATATATATATATATATATATATATATATAAATGAAAGATTCTGTATATTTGTATGATAACTGACCATGCATTCCTGGTTAAAATCTTAAGACCAAATACAAAAGGGTTAAAATAATATAAATTACTGTTACTTTAATCAAAATGTATTTGTGTTGTATACCCTTTTCTTTACTTCTTACTTACTTCTATTCTTCTTCTGACGTCTTTTCTATCTTACGTCTTCTTCTAACATCTCTTCTAGCGTCTGGACTTCTCTTGGGGACTTCGTGTCTGGTCTTCCATTGGGGATTTCTCTTTATCAGAAGCACTGTGTCATTGGTAGTTTTTAGATAATAACACAAGACTTCGATTTAACTTAGATCATATTTATTTCGAAACCCCCACAGACTACCTGCACAGATCGAGTTGGAGCGTGCAATACACGACTCACCACCGTTGTGGTTTTTGACCGACTGACTAAAATATATTTCTAATCTAAACCGAAAGAGGGTCTCCTCCACCGATTCTCACGGTATCCACGGAAAGGATCAGGATGAGGTCAAACCTTGTCACTCATCCTTCTTGGCCGTGGGCTGCAACTTATAACAGCCATTTTGATTTCTACACTACTGTATATATATATTAAGAATCTAATAATTATGTAACATTTGCAAAACATTTCATTTAATATGTTGATAAACTACATCTTCATATTAATGAAAATGTAGTTTATCAACAAACAAGTGAACATTTTAAGCTTTTAATTGATTAATTTAAAAAATTATATATGCTATTTTTGACCGAGAGATGGTTAAAGATTTTTTACCCCTTTTTTCCATAAAAAAGCTAAAAAAAAAAAATACAAGGATATAGATTAATGATATATTCAAAAAGATACAAACTAGAAAAATAATAAGAAATAAACAGCTTAAAAAGAAGAATATATATTCACTCTTTATCTCATACTAGAAGCGGCTACCCGGTGTCGCCTGGGTATAGGGGAATTTTTTAAGTTAGTCCTGCAGATCCATTATTATTGAATCACGAGTTGGGTCCTCATTGTATAAAAGATAAAACATCTATCTATCTATATATATATATATAAAAGTGTGTTAAACAAGGTTAAAAAGCCCAGACTGCCCTACTATTACTATTTACCCATAGCTGGAGGGGTAAACAGTTGAATTCATACCTTTCCCAAGGGTATTAGCACTATTTGAACAGTTTCATAGAGTCCATTTGCTACAACGATAACCTTTACACCATGCATCTTGTATTTTCCTAGACGGAAAAATTTACTATTGACAGCTGGTCAGAATAGGGTTAATTGAATTTTACAAGTAATTCAGAAGCTGTTTCATGTGGTGAGAGAGAGAGAGAGAGAGAGAGAGGGGGGGATTGTTTGTAGGAATGTATCCAAGACCATAGTAAATAGCCGAACCGATTTATACAAGACAGATTCCTCATGGGATGAATGCTTGCCGAAGAGAAGATAAGGGCCGATGGATTTGTCTAACCCTCCCCCCCTACACCCGCAGAATGTGTGATCGGGAGACAGAGAGAGAGAGAAAGTGAGAAAGTCTGAGAGAGAGACAGAGAAAGATAGGTAGAACATAAGGTGAGAGAGAGGGAGAGATATAGAGCCAGAAAGAGAGAGATAGAGAGAGAGAAATAGAGACAGAAAGGGAAAGAGAGAGAGAGATAAGGAGAGAGAGATAGAGACAGAAAGTGAGACAATGAGACAGAGACACACAGAGAGAAAGTGAGAGAGAGAGAGATAGAGATAGAAACAGAAAATGCGAGATATATATATATATAGAGAGAGAGAGACAGACAGACAGAAAGTGAGAGAGAGAGAGAGATACAGAAAGAGAGAGACAGACAGAAAGTGAGAGAGAGAGATATAGATAGAAAGTGAGAGAGAGACAGACAGAAAGTGACAGAGAGATAGACAGACAGACAGAAAGTGAAAGACAGAGAGAGAGAGAGGAACAGAAAGAGAGAGACAGACAGAAAGAGAGAGAGACAGACAGACAGACAGAAAGTGAGAGAAGAGAGATAGAAAGTGAGAGAGAGAGAGAGGAACAGAAACAGAAAGAAGAGAGAGAGACAGAAAGAGAGAGACAGACAGACAGACAGAAAGTGAGAGAAAGAGAGATAGAAAGTGAGAGAGAGACAGACAGAAAGTAAGAGAGAGAGAGACAGGAACAGAAACAGAAGAGAGAGAGAGAGAGAGAGGACAGAAACAGAAAGAGAGAGAGACAGGAACAGAAACAGAAAGAGAGAGCGAGAGAGAGAGAGAGAGGGACAGAAACAGAAGAGAGAGAGAGAGAGCGAGCGAGAGAGGACAGAAACAGAAACAGAAAGAGAGAGAGCGAGCGAGAGAGAGAGAGAGAGAGAGAGAGAGACAGGAACAGAAACAGAAAGAGAGAGAGAGAGAGCGAGAGAGGGACAGAAACAGAAACAGAGAGACAGAAGAGAGGGACAGAAACAGAAACAGAGAGAGAGAGAGAGAGAGAGAGAGCAACAGAAACAGAGAGAGAGAGAGACAGGAACAGAAACAGAAAGAGAGAGAGAGAGAGAGAGAGGGGGGAGAGATAGATAGACAGACAGACAGACAGACAGTGAGAGATAGTAGATAGAGAGATCCCTTTGTTAAGGTGATTAATGAAACTTCATAGCCAATTAACTAGGACAGACGCCAGATATTCTGCAAATATTTGTTGATTTGAGATTTGATCATTTTCGGACTCTACAAATTCTAATTACCACCAGGATTGGTGAGATTGACTGCAAGGAATTTTTCTCTGGTTTGAGTTCGCGTCCCTAACCCGTACGTGTGTGTGTGTGGGGGGGGGTAATGACAGGAGAACTCTAACCCCAGCAGCATTGTGGCTGAACAGAGGGCAGACCACTCCTAATTTGCAAATGTATGGGGAAGTGATTAATTAGGGGAGAGGATTAGGAAAACAATCCCTGTGTAAATAAGCAGGACAATATTGGCTCTCAAGCCGAAGACAAGGTTTTGTTTTGTTTCTTTTTTAAATGACATATCAACCTTTATGGGTTATTTAATACCAAAGTCATCTTTATAGAAGAACAGTAATAGTAGACAGAGAGGTTTGGTTTGGTTTCTTTGTTTAAATGGCATATCAATCTTTATGGGTTATTTAATGCCAAAGTCGTCTTTATAGAAGAACGGTAGTAGTCGACAGAGAGGTTTGGTTTGGTTTCTTTGTTTAATGGCATATCAACCTTCATGGATTATTTAATGCCAAAGCCATCTTTATAGAAGAACAGTAGTAGTCAACAGAGAGGTTTGGTTTTGTTTCTTTGTTTAGTGGCATATCAACCTTTATGGGTTATTTAATGCCAAAGTCGTCTTTATAGAAGAACGGTAATAGTAGAGAGAGAGGTTTGGCTTGATTTCTTTGTTTAATGGCATGTCAACCTTCATGGGTTATTCAATGCAAAGTCGTCTTGGTTATTTTCTTATAACTCCAACATAAATATTGACTGATAAATTATTTATTAGTTAATTATTTAGTTAGTGAGTTTATTAAAATTTTGAATATAAATTTAATTAAAACATAGATTTATCATATTTAATTATCAGTTTGGTTTTCATCAACCCTGTGCAAAATCTTTTTTTTGTATAAATGATTTGGTTTATTTCCTATAAGTCTAACATGAACAAAGGGGAACCACCCTTGACTGATAAATTATTTATTTATTATTGATCTACTACGAAAAAAGAAGACGGGTTAGGGTTAGGGTTAGTTTAATGGGAAAATGATAAATAATTTATCAGTCAAGAGTGGTTCCCCTTTGTTTATGTTGGAGTTATAGGAAATAACGTCATCTTTATAGAAGAACGTTAGTAGTAAAGAGAGAGGTTTGGTTTCGTTTCTTTGTTTAATGGCATATCAACCTTTGTGAGTTATTTAATGCCAAAATCCGTCCTTTTCAAAAATAGTTGTGGTACTATTTAAGCCATAGCTGTAGGATGGGGCTCATACCATTCCCAAAGGCATGTTGGATTTTACAGCATGTCAAACCCTGGATTATTTTATGCTGAATATTTTTTTTTTTTTATTCATTCTTGTTGGATATTCAGATTTTTTAAAAATTCATTTTTTTATCTATTTAACCTATACATGGTACCCTAACAGGTACTACCTCTCCAAGTCAAAACTGAACTGCAAATAATGGCAATGATGGGGTACTCCACACTCCCCAGTTCAAAAATTGAAACCTCACCACTAGGTACAGTTTAGCTTCATACTCAGGACACTAATTTAACCCATAGATGGGACCCTAACAGGTACTACCACTCTGGATCAGAGTGGACCAGGGAGCAATGGTGATGAAGGGGTGCTCCACATTCCCCAGAATTCCAGAACTGAAACTTCACCATCAGATAGAGTTTAACGTCATTCCCAGGACATGTAGACCTCAGCCACCGCCTTCTAGCACCCATATAATAAAAAGAGTTAGGGCTTGCCATAAGGGCAATAGGGTTGGGGCAATCATAAGGTACTAAGGCTTGACATGATGACCGATTGATCGCTAAGTCTAGCCTAAGTAAGAGCCTAAGTGGAGTGTTGCATGTCATGGACTGCTCAGCCATCTGGTCATGGGTCACCACCCATGGCCAAACACGTGGCCCCATTGGGAGAGTTTACCCCTCTGCAGAGGTGCAGTTGTATATTCTAATGCCCAGCCGACAGGGCGGGCAACAGACCAGTGGTAGTACCTTTTAGGGTCCCATCTATAAGTTTAATAAGAAAAAATGAGTTTTAAAAAATATGTTAAAAAATTGAGTTTTAAAAAAAAAATTGAATACCCAACAAGCATGAATAGAACAAAACATCTTTGGCACCAAATAACCCAACAATGGTTGACATGCCGTAAAATCCAATAAATCAAACCAAACCAAACCCTACCAATATTCAGTGTTGGGTTATCATTTGTGATAGCCTTAATGCATTATAAAAATGCAGGTATTAACTTTGATCTAATACCCTGCTAATTCTTATAAGATTAAAAAATTAAAGTTTGGACAAATCTTTTTAAAGAAATTAGAATTTGTTACAATTTGTCTTTTCATTAGAAAATGATCAGATTTCAAAATTGGCTGTGAAAGGAAACAGACTTGATCTTCTCAGGATTCCAGGTCTGCAATTAATGGTTCTCAGAATTCCATATCTATAATTAATGGTTCCACCCTCTCTCTCTCTCTCTCCTTCTCTGTTACCAACCTCTCTCTCTTTGTTGCCACCCTCTCTCTCTCTTTCTCTCTTTCTCCTCCCTCTCTCTCTCTCTCTCTCTCTCTCTGTCTTTCTTTCTCTCTCTCTCTCTCACTCTTCTCTTTTCTCTGTTGCCACCTCTCTCTTTCTTTCTCTGTTGCCACCCTCTCTGTCTCTCTTGCTCCCCTCCCTCTTTCTCTCTCTCTGTCTTTCTTTCTCTCTGTCTCTTCTTTCTCTCTCACTCTCTCTTTCTTTCTCTGTTGCCACCCTCTTTCTTTCTTTCTCAGTTGCCACCTCTCTGTCTCTCTTGCTCCCCTCCCTCTTTCTCTCTCTCTGTCTTTCTTTCTCTCTGTCTCTTTCTTTCTCTCTCACTCTCTCTCTCTCTTTCTTCTCTGTTGCCACCCTCTCTCTTTCTTTCTCTGTTGCCACCTCTCTGTCTCTCTTGCTCCCTCCCTCTTCTCTCTCTCTCTCTTCTCTCTTCTCTTCTTTCTCTCTCTCTCTCTCTTTCTTTCTCTGTTGCCACCCTCTCTTTCTTTCTCTGTTGCACCCTCTCTGTCTCTTGCTCTTTCTCCCCCTTCTCCCCCTTTGATATTTGTCTTTGAATCTTGCAAATCAGTAATTATTGGAAATTTTGACAAATAAGAGATGATTATTTCTTTTTGGATGATTGGTATTTTTCTTTTTAATCAGTCAATTCAAATATTTGTAAATAAATATCACTTAAAAGAAGAAGCATCAGCAACACTATCAATACTTTGCCATATTTTACATGAAAATTGTAATATGCTCATTTAAAGTATGAAAGACATGGTCTGTATTGTTCAGACGTCAAGAGTACAATTGCAAATGGCCACTTCATGCCTCTATTTATATCTGTCTTTCTGGTCAAGGGCAGATTACTCTGTTCAGCCTAGATAGATCACTCTATTGTACTTATACAGGTCATTATTAAAAATAAACAACAAACTCACTTTAATAAAGTTTAAGATAATTATTCATATTTAACTCTTTGCTTACTTTAAACCACTCTCAGCAGCTCTCTCACCCATGCAAAGTATGCAAACTGATGTTTAGTTTATTATAATTGAGCAGAGGGACTCCGATTACAAAGATTATAGGATTTTATTTGAATAGAATGAATTTTGAGGTGAATAGTGAATTTTGAAATATCTCATCATACAGCTAAAAAATACCAGGGAAATTTGGTAGGCAAATAGTTAAAGGATATTTTATTTGTTTTTATCATTCATTTACAACTTGTTGTTATTGCCTAGGTTACACTGAGCATGCAATAGAGAAGATGCTTTCAAGTTCGTTTAGAACTGAGATACCTTTAGAAAACCTTAAAAAAATAAAATTACTTATCCACATTACATACGAGTTGTAAATAGTCATCATCTATACATATATAAAGGGCAGTTTGTGTATATGTATGTCTGGAGGAAACTATGAAAATAAAACAATTAATGACAAAGTAAATATATATACAAGTATATGAATGAAGAAGGGTCCAAGCTTTTAAATGATGCGTAGTGTGTGTCAATACCTCCAACATACGGAAAAAATAACCAAATATAAATATGTCAAATTCATCCCGAACATTCTGTATTTGATTGTCCCAACCCTATTACCCTTATGGCAAACCCAAACCCCTTTTTATCATATATGTGCTAGAAGGTGGAAGCTGAGGTCTATGAAAATAAAACAATTAATGACAAAGTAAATATATATACACATTCAACATCACCAGATCTTGCTTTTTGAGAAAAAATAATGAAGATTTTATTTATACTAGCAAATATATGCACCCTCCGGGTGCAAGTATTTAAGTTTTAATGTAATAGAATATCGTATTAAATTAGAAAGACTAATGAAACTAAATAAGAATGCAGATAAAAGATTTGAAACAGAAGATTTGAAACAGAGGAGTATAATCGAAAAGTAGAACAACTGAAACTTACTCTTCCATCACTCCGTCTTTCATTGTTATTTTTTCTAATTTAAGTATTTAGTTAAAATAGGAAGTAAAGATAAAAATACAGTTATTTTTTCTTGTTAATGGATTTCTTTTAAGATTAATTGAAGAGATTTTTGTTTATATTCATTAAAATAAAACCAAACAATTAGAAATCAATAATACTAAGCAGATATTTATTAAAATCACATTTTAAATACCAATATGCAAATTAGCCTTCCCGTTCACACTGTAAACCGCTATTTTGTTGTATATATAAATATAATAGCATGTTATTAATATGTAGATATTGTTAACGGTATTAATAATGTAAAACAATTTTATTAATAATTGAGGTTAAAATTAGAATAAATTCATGGTGAATGTGACGTCAATAACTAAGGGAATTGTGACTTGAGTAGTGATTTAGTTTCGGTTACAGAGAGAAAAACACACAATCTCCATTATAATAGGATTTGTGAAGATAATTAAAAAATAAAATTTAAATGATAACAGCATGGAATTTTTTTTGAATTTAGTATTTTTTTAAATAGGAGACATTATTTTTTCTTTTCAGAGTGGCTGGATCAACACAAGTCTTTTTTTAATAGGGAATCCTGCGAGGATCCAACTCGCGATTCACCAATAATAGATCTATGAGACTACCCCCCCCCCCACATACCTCTACCCAGGCGATTCCGGATAGCCACTTCTAGTTGAAAATAAAAGACAGAATTGTTTTTATTAAAGTTTAGGATAATTATTCATATCTATATCGAACCAGGAACCTTGCAATTCCTTGGCAAGTGCTCTACTGTCTGAGCTAATCCGACCCTCCCAGCGTACAAGCAGCACAGGGATCTGTGCAGTAAAGTGAGGAGCTGATGGTAGGTGTGGTGCTCCAGCTCAGATGCTAAAATTATCTCTTTGGTCTAGCGCTAGTGAAAAGGAGATATACTCTCTTGCTGTCTGTCTGATACCGACAATAGCACGCCCCGACGACTTCACTTACTTTACTTATTCATATCTAAAGGATGAATTATCTGTTTTTATTATTTACTATTTATTAGTTAGTTTACACAGAGCATGGTATACAAAAGATGGCTTTAGGTTCATTAGAGTCATCTAAGGTAGGTTTGGAAAACCAGAAAAATTAGTATTATCTGTATTATTTGGACTATTGTCCTCATCTTCATTGTTATCTGTACAACGTTTCAGCCGATATGGCCTCTGGCCTTCTTCAGGTATTTCTTGTTGGACCCAGGAACCTTCTTGTCCAATTGGACACATGGCCTAGTGGATAAAGGAGTTAGGTTAAGACAGTTCTAAGTGACAGTTATTTCTGGACTGCAGGTTCAATCCTGGTTAAGTCAAGGGCGGCAGTAACATAGAATAATAATTAACACAGATTAACACCTCTACCCCAGCTATGGTTAGCGGAATGAGAACAGGATACCCTTGGGGACTGAATAAAGGGTTAGCTTCAAAGTTCCATGATAGCTCCCAATTACGACAAGAAGGTTCCCGAGTCCGAGAAGGAATACCTGAAGAAGGCCGGAGGGCACATTGGCTGAAACATTGTACAGATAACAATGAAGATGAGGACAATAGTCTGAATAACACAGATAATACTAATCATCAAACCTCATCTCAAACATTTAGAGAAATATTTCAAATAAATATTTAATTTTATTATTTTCCAGACTTAGAGTTTTAAGATTAAATTGAATTTCTTAATTTCATTTCTCATCATTTTTTTTAAAGAATGTGCAATTGTTGAGATGTAATTAATTACAGCAGCAGGTTTGACAGAGAAGATCTAAATGCATATGAGAAGGAAAAGCGTTAACCTTGTCTGACAGAAAAGGGTCTGAATATATATGGAGAGGAAGAGAACCAACTATATCTAATGATGTTTGGATTTTTGAAGCAAAAGAAATGACGTACCTCAGAGCTTAAGAGAGGTGTGAATGAGATCAAGCTGTGCATAAAATACCAGTTGACAGAGAAAGAGGTGATATGATTCAGAGCGTGTTATTTAGTTTATGTTGGAGACTGCTGTGTTATTGTTGTGGAAGCAATTACAGAATCAGTTTACAAATATCATTTCTTTAAAGAAAAAAAAAAAGAGATTGAAATATTTTTCTAGTATTTTTCTTGGACTTTCCAGACTATATTACTTTTAAGCACCCCTTTTTGATCTCGATTAAAAAAAGGACATGTTTTTCATTTATATAGTCAATATCCGGTAGTTTATTAGGGTTAGGGGTTAGTTTTATAATTTAAAAAAAAATCTAAAAATCGTCTGTGAAAACAACCAGATATTGATGGTGAAAATGAAAAACATGTCCTTTCTTAATCAAGATCAAAAAGGGGTGCCTAAAGGTCATATGGTTTGATTTTCCTGACAATTTGAGCAAAACTATTTTTTATCATCAATCTTTTTTATTATTTTCAGGGAAGAAGTGGATTAGACCATTATCAAGTCCGTGCTAGACTTGCCATTATGGACAAACGATTAAAAGAAGCTGAAAGTATTTATTTAGAACAGGTCAGTTGGAATCTTTTTACCATTATTTTTAGCGCCATTCTTTCTTTTAGTCTTTTAATTTCTCTCATGTTATTTTCTTTTGGTGCCTTATTGTTTCTACTTACCATTTATGAAAATCATTTTTTTTTTAAATTTTGATCAGCTTTTGTACTATAAATTTTTATTCTGTTAAATTGTTACATACTCATACACATATACCCATGTTGGGTATATACACAAGTGTTCTTTTACTGGAGAGAGGAGAGATAGATAGACAGGTAGACTGAGATGCTATGCATAACTAATCTCTGGCCGTTTGTGTGATGTCTAGCTTCTTTCTATTTTGTTGGTTGTTCATTGTTGATTCATTTTCTTCTTCTTGGTCAGTCTTTTTGCCAAGACATGCATCAACCAACAACACCATGTTATTTCTTTAAGACTTTTATTCTTAACTAAACTTCTTTCTCTTGTAACGATTTTATAAAATGGCGGTTGCCGATTGTTTGAAAGAAGAGGGGAGTAAGAATTCCAAAAATGCAATAATGGAACTAACAGACTCTGGATTCAAAATCGAGTGCCAAAAAAAAGAAGCATGAATTCTAGGAAGAAGGAGGAGAATTTAGTGTTTGAGGATGACAAGTAGTCGTCATGCAAACAAGTCAGCTCTATTATCGGAAAAATGAAAGAAGACAAAATATGAACTTTAAAAACAAGAACAATGAAAAGGACTTTGCCCGGTATCCTGTATTACATTTTTGTAACTTTATTTAATACAGGTTGTTTATTTAAATACGACTTCATTATTTCTCCATTGTGTTGAATCATGTTTGATGCTAGTAAGATGTGTACAACATATATATAAAAATATACATAACACGACTTACTACACTCTAACTAAACACAGCGTGCGTGTGCAAGTGAGCCGCAGCCAAGGCAAGGACAACCTTCTTGCCTGATGTTCTAGCTGGTACTGATGATTTCACTAGCTTTCATATGATTATCAGCTTTCCTGCGTCTCAGTTCAAAGGTCTCCAACGGTCTGTATCTTTCCATGGAAAACCGCCGCCTGTGACATGAAAAGACCGTTGTTGGATTTTTTGTGTATATAAGGCGTGTGACAGATGCCTACTCCTAAATATAGACTCGTTGACTACCACGTGACCACCGAAGATTCCTATTGTCCAATCACTGCTGCTGCTGTTGTTGTATTTATACTAGTCTGATTCTTAACCTTGGCTCATTGCTATTTGGATCATCTTGGACGACGGACTTACAAAGAATACTATAACACCGGATTCTTATTGGCTTACTTACTTATTTACTACATCTGGAACCAAGGATGGCGGCCAGATACTCAACAACCGTCCCTGCAGAAATACAGGGGGTTGACAATAATCTATGCAACCACATAGATTATGCAACAAAATGACCTATTATATTGGTTAACGTACACTGTAAATATCTATATTATAAATAATATGTTTTTACTATGTGAATTTTTTCAAACAGCACAATTAATCTATTGTTGTTTTTGTTTTTTTTAATAATCGTATATTAGGGGTACCAGAAAGTTCTGTCCGCTTTTCTTTAACTAAACTAAAACACCAGATTAAGACTAAACAGCCGTTTTCAAGGTCAAATCAGATGCCAGATATTCAGTTAAACTTCACATTTAGTTAAATCAACTGCGCTAGTGAAAAGGGGATAGACTCCCTCGCAGTCTGTCTGATACCGACATTAGGCCGCCCCGACGCTTTTACTTTACTTTACTTTTTATTAGGGGTACCGGAAAATTCTGTCCGCTTTTCTTTAACCAAACTAAAACTCCAGATTAAGTCTAGACAGATGTTTTCAAGGTCAAATCAGATGCCAGATACTCAGTTAAACTTCACATTTAGTTAAATCTACTTCTGTTGATAGTTTAAAAAACATCTATCACCCATGGAAGACAAATGTTTCAAAGTGAATCATATGCGTCATTGCATGTTGTATGAATTCCACAAAAGGTAGCAATCCAATAACTGAAAAGTGAAAAACATAACCGCTGTCTATCCAGAAGGTGTGAGTGTTAGAAACTGCCGTAGATGGTTTTTGAAATTTAAAGAAGGCAATTTCAACCTTACTGATGAGCCTCGATCGGGGAGACCCAATCTTTTGGATGATCAACTTTTGAAAGTTGCAATGGAAGAAGATCCTCGACAAACAATCAGAACATTGTCTCAAAGACTTTTATTCTGATCAGCTTTTGTACTATAATTCTTGGAAATTTTGATTATATTTCATCATGTTGTGCAATTAGCACGGATATCCATGACAATCTCTCGCCAACCTTCCCTATCATTCATTGCCTCTGGGAGGTCCTCTACACAGCATCCAGCATCCCTGATCAATGCTGATCCTTGCTGGGTGGCCCACACTAGCATGTCCATGTGTTGGCTTCCATAGGAGAATTTTGCTTATGAGTTCTTCCTTGCTCCTCCAGCAGTGTCCAGCATGCCTTGTCCGTTTTACTTGTATGGTTTGGGAGAGAGGGGGCAGATGGCTATATAGCTGCTTCCTTGTGGGGTGCTGTTTCCATGACTTGTTCAAGATTGCATGCAACATTCTTGTACAGTTCCCATCTAGCTTATTCTCAAGGCGCCTCATTTGGGTCCAAGTGGTGCAGCCATACAGCAGCACTGAGGTAACTATCATTAATTGACATTGACATACTCTGGGCTTCTCGTTTCAAGAGGTTTGAAAATCTGTTGGATGGCTGGAACTAAAAAGAGGACAAATCCTCCATTTTGTTGTCAAAAGTTAAACTTTTGGTGGAAGTGGGATAATTTTATTTTTATATTTGTTTTATTTTTACATTTTTTTCTTAACCCCCCCCCACAAAAAACATCCAATATGAGTCTAGGTAAAAAAATCATACATAAGTGAATAGGTAGATAATTCACACTGGACTGTCCAATTGGACACATGGCCTAGTGGATAAAGGAGTCAAGTTAAGACAGTTCTAAGTGACAGTTATCTCTGGACTGCAGGTTCAATCCTGGGCAAGGGCAGCAGTAGCATAGAATAATAATTAACACAGCTTAACGCCTCTACCCCAGCTATGGTTAGCAGAATGAGAACAGGATACTCCCATGGACTGAATAAAGGGTTAGGTTCAAAGTTCCATGATGGCTCCCGATTACGACAAGAAGGTTCCCGAGTCCCACAAGAAATACCTGAAGAAGGCCGGAGGGTAAATCGGACAAAATGTTGTACAGATAACAATGAAGATGAGGACAATAGCCCGAATAACGCAGATAATACTAATTTTTTTCTATATTTTATTATTTCTTTAATTCTGGAATGACCCATATAGGTTTGAGTTACATAGCTGTTGCTCTAAGAATATAGAAGTGTCAAAGCCATGCTGTCAGGAACTTAAGTTCTTGATAGGGTCACCCTGGGCAGAAAGGTCTGGCACCCATTGGTATTAGGGCCATAACCCAGCCAAAGGAGCTCTGGCAAAAATTCAAAGGGCATCTCCATCATTATCAGGAATCAACAGTTTTTGGCCTGCTTGTCACTGCGTCTATGGAAAATCTGACTGCCAATATTGAAATCGTCTCTGAAGATGAAGATACTTTGAATTAATAAGACCCTGGACAATTACTGTTGTATTGCAAAAGCAATCAAAAAATAAAATAATATAAATAAATAAAATATCATATATATATATATATATATAGATATATAAAACATCACTTAATTAAAAGACACCCAGAAAAATCTACCTCCCCTGATATTAGGAAAATTCTCACTGAAAACACTAAAATTATCTACAAAAATAATAAGAAACGCCCACAGATCCTTGAAGCAATATGCATAAAAAATAAAAAACCTAACATTAACAAAATAGCATTTAAAGTTGGATACAACATATTAAATATCTTTAATAACTAACACACTTAACCTACACCCCCTCTTTAAAAAATAAAAATAATAATAATAGACTCTCCAAATTTAATAAAAACATAGATAAAAAGAACTAAAAAAATTAACTAAAACCAACTTATATACCCCATGATGACAACTGGCGAAACAGTCGAAAGCGCTAGGGATAACAGTATGGGGACTATTCTATATCAATTGGATCCAAACACCAAGAAAGGGCCAAAGTGGAGTATTGCAAGTCAATGCTCAACCACCTGGGTTCTATCCTTAAGCATCACGGGTTGGGGGAGTCTTACCCCTCTGCAGAGGTGCAGTTGGTGCATTCTAACCCCACCGACAGGGCGGCATATTATATTATTATAATGAATATTATTATATTATGATATATATTGTTTATATAGATTAGATTGTGAGGAAAAAGTTTTTTTTAAAGCAGGTGTTATTATTGGGTTTGTTTTTGAAGGTTAAATATTTGGCAGGTGCAAAACATTTTAGCAATTCTCTTATTTTTAAAAAGTCTAGACAATCTATACGGACACATAATGAATAAATGAAAAATAAAATTTATTGTTGTTTTGTTTCTTTTAGAATCAGGTGGATGAAGCTATTCTGATGTATCAAGAAATGTACATGTGGGATGAGGCTATTCAAGTAGCAGAGGCTAAGGTAGGTACATTATGATATATAATTTGATATTATCAGCATCCACATGCACACACAAATAAATCCATTCTTCCTACCAGTTTTAAAAAAAAAATACTATTAGGTACTATTTATTACCAAACTCTGTAGTAATGAAACTAACCAAAAGAAAAATTGTATATATATATATATATATATATATAATATATATATATATATGATGATGATGAGTCTAATTTTCAGTGTATATAGTATATCTGTATATATATATATATGTGTGTGTTATATATGAGTTAAGAGCAAGGAAATGAATCCGACGGTATATGTATAGATAAAAGGGTATGAAAAACACACAATGTTGTTAAAATGAATATATTTTTATATTCTTTTTCATTGTTAATATTGACAATATTTCGATTTATAAAAAATCATCATCAGAGCATAATGATAATGAATGGGTTAAAACTCTTCTTTTTTGAAAAAGAGAATTTTTCTATTTTTGAATTTGGAGTATTTCTTTTTCTTTCAAAAACTGTTACACTGAAGAAACACGATGTAGCGATATGTACATGACGTTAGCGAAACACGCACCGAATTAATAAAGACAAAGCGATCGCATGGCTTATACGCTTTTGGGGAAAAACAACGTTTGGGTTTGAATTTAAATTATTTTCTGTTTCTCACTCGATGAGTCCGGATTAAAAACATTTACATCTAAAAACAGACCTACTTATCATTATGCTCTGATGATGATTTTTTATAAATCGAAATATTGTCGATATTAGCAATGAAAATGATATAAAAATATATTCATTTTAACAATATTGTGTGTTTTCATACCCTTTTATCTATATATGTGTTAATATATATATATATATATATATATATATATATATATATATATATATCATTTATTTCACACATTACCTGTGCTTTGCCCCAAATCAAAATATATATATATCTATTTATAATGGAGATTGTCTGTATTTCTGTCTGTAACAAAAACTATGTCATAGCTCTATGTCACAATATTCTTATGTTATTCTCGTCCTTTTTTTTTTTTTACAGTAACAAGAAGTTAACCAAAAAGTTTACAAATAAATAAATACCTACGATTTTGTGTAAAATTGACATGGAAAATATTCAAAATAATTGTTTGATTATTACATGCATGCAACATTTTATTTGAGAGGGACGGGGCTCAGTTTTTATTTCAAATTCTTTTATTTATTTTTTTACTCCTTTAATAAATATGAGGATTTGTCTTACTTATGATACAAACCCTCTGACATTGAATTTTTAACTCCCACCCTCTTTTACGACGCCTGGAGGGTGTTTTCTGTTGCTAGTATATATAATATATATATATACACTGAAAATTCGACTCATCAGATATTCTGACAAAGAAGAACAATAATCTGTAGTCAGTTATGGTTAATGAAATGAGAACTATCTATCCCAATAGATTGAATAAATTTAGTTTGAAGTTCTGTGAAGGCTCCAGAGATTTACAAGAAACACCTGAAGAAGGCCGGAGGGAACATCAACTGAAATGTTGTGTATATAACAATAAATCTGTATTATTTAGATTTTTCAGACAGTTGCCCATATCTTTATTGTTATATGCACAACGTTTCGTCTGATTTACGCTCTGACCTTCTTCAGGTGTTTCTTGTTGAGTTCATGAACCTTGTAGTCCAAAAAATCTAAATAATACAAATTATCTAGCTTCTTCTAAAAAAATAACAAGAAACGCCTGAAGAAGGCTGGTTACCACATCGGCCGGATGTTGTGTATATAACAATAAAGATGGAGGCCGTGGTCTAATGGTTAGAGTTGTAGAAAATGGACTCGTCAACGTGGGTTCAATTCCTGGACGAAGCTGTTGGCCATTTTTCATGGCGCTAATACTCTTTGAAAAGGTATGAATCCAATTCTTCCTTCAGCTATGGGAAAATAGCAGGGTAGCCTGGACTCTTTAACCATGGCTAGGTAACCAGTCTAGGAGAAGGAAAACTCTGAATTCAAACCTGTTAAACTCCGCTTAAGAAATTGACCTTGTGTCACATCCTGCTCGTGTGGAGGGGTTGGTAAATATATATAACAATAAAGATGAGGAAAACATCTAATATTATCAAGACTCATCTCAAAAATTTAAAAAAATAAAATAAAATCTTAAATTAAGAAAAGGATTTTAAATTTGGCTTTACATTTTGTTTTTATTTCTAAAGTGTCATCCAAATGTTGACAATCTTCGACGTCATTATTACAATTGGTTGCTGGAAACTGGTCAAGATGAAGCTGCAGGTCAGGTAAGCAAATATCACTTCTATTAATAAGAACAAGGTTAAATAGAATTGTCTCCCTTTTTATATTGGAGGCAGGGCTTCCCACATCACACATCACTTCTGTTAATATCAACAGGATGTTGGGACACAAAATGGAATTGTCTCCCTTTTTATATTGAAGGCAGGGCTTCCCACATCATGTGTCTGTATAGTATGGAGCTGATGGTAGGGGTGGTGCTCCACCTCATAGAAAAAAAAATCTCCCTGGTCTACCACTAGTGATAAGTGGAGAGACTCCTAGGCTGTTCGGCTAATACCAACAATGGGTCACTTTGCCAAATTTACTTTTTACTTATTTATTTATCCATTTTGTGAACGTATAAAGCACAACCCAAAATGAGTGACTAAATTATTTGATCATAAAATGATATATGATAGGAGGGGGGATTTTTTGTATACAGTCAAACCTTGGTTTTTGCACTTTATTTGTTCCAGAAATAGACAATTTTTCTCATATATCTATACATATATAAATGGCAGTTGTGTTTATATGTTTGTCTGGAGGAAACTTCGAAAATAAAACAAGTAAATATATATACACATTAAATATCACCAGGGCTTGGTTTTTGAGCAAAAATAATGAAGATTTGATTTATATTTGTGAAGATAATTAAAAAATAGAATTTAAATGATAACAGCGTGGATTTTTTATTTTATTTAATATTTTAGATAGTAGACATAAACATTTCCTTTCAGAGTAGCTGGATCAATGCAAGGTCTATTTCTTTTTACATAGGGATTTAAATTGGGCATCCCATGAGGATTCAACTCACGATTCAGTAATAATGCATCTGCAGAACTAACTTAAAAAAATCCCCCTCTACTCAGGCGATGACGGGTATCCGCTGCTAGTCTTAAATTAAAGTAAATAAATAAATACAATTTTTATTTTTATTATTGAAGTAATATTGGACATTGGTTGTCACTAAAGGAGTGGGATATATATGTGTGTGTGTTTAGCTCAGTCGGTAGAGCACCCGAACTAAACTTTTAAAAATCCCCTTATAGACATTAATATTTCTTTTCCGAGTAGCTGGATCAATGCAAGGTCTATTTTTTTACATAGGGATTTATTTTCCCAGTACCCCACTCGTACCAGGTCAGGCACAAAGGCCCTATTTACGTGGGACCACCCACAAGCCGAGACTCATGGGTGGCAGGTGGAAAAATTGCGTTGATCCCGTCGGCATTCCCCCTCAAGGGGGGCGCCTCAGGCGCTGGGCAATAAACCCAGCCCTGCCCCTTTAAGTCAAGGGGGCAGGTATTGCCTGGAGGGATGGCCCTCTGGGATCGACGCTATTAATTTACCATCTCACTGGTCCAGTGGCTAAAGCTCACTGGACCCCCGCCTGAGCAGGTTGTAGGTGTAAGGGCATCCCACGAGGATTCAACTCACGATTCAGTAATAATGGATCTGCGGGACTAACTTTAAAAAATTAAAATTAAACTTTTAAAAATCCCATTATACCCAGGCAACGCCGGGTAACCGCTGCTAGTATTCCACTATGTAGCATTGAGGAAAGGAATTGAGTATTTGTTGTCCCCCCCCCCTCCCCGAAAAAAAAATATGAACAAGCGATCAGGTCTAATTCCCGTTCTCATTAACAAATCAAAACATGATCCAATTGGCTCGAGACATTTCTGTTATCTGATCAAATGTTTTTTTGTTTACGTCCGAGTTGAATCCAGACAAACAGACTTAATGGATATTTGCTGCATTATGATAAAAGACGTTCACTTCAGCTCAGTCGGTAGAGCGTTCGGCTAGAAACCACAAGGTTCCTAGTTCGATACCAGCCCTCGCCAACTCAGCGTATGAGTAGCATAGGGATCTATGCAGTAAAGTAAGGAGCTGATGGTAGGTGTGGCGCTCCACCCCAGATGCCAAAAAACAATCTCCTTGGTCTAGCACTAGTGAAAAGGGGATAGACTCCCTCACTGAATGGCTGATACCGACTTTAGGCCACCCCGACACTTTACTTACTTTATTTATCTATCTATCTTCTATACATATATAAAGGGCAGTTGTGTGTATCTATGTCCAGAGGAAACTTCGAAAATAAAACAATTAACAACAAAGTAAATATATATACACATCAAATATCACCAGGGCTTGGTTTTTTGCACAAAAATAATAGGGAGTTGATTTATATATTTGTGAAGATAATTAAAAAACAAACCTTGGTTTTTCGAATGTTTCTGTTTCCAAACTTTTCGGTTTTTGAACTTGAATTTTGGAAAATTTTTGTCTTGGGTTTTCAAACTTATTTTCAGATGCCTGCCATGAAATTTGAAATCTAAGTAGAAGAGCCTCTTTAATATTATTTTTTATTCTATGTCTCATAAAAGAAGAGTTCTTTTTTTACTTTTAGGAGACATGGAACAAAAATATTATTAAATCAAGCGAATATATAACATTAGCTACGTGAATTCCCTTAGTCCTCCTGATTTGCTTGGAGTTTCTAAGGAAGGGAACTCCCCTTCTCAGCAATAACTCCTTCCAACCTCTCCTCACCTCCACCCAATTACATATGCTCCACACACACCAAGTTAAAGTGCTTTCCATATGTACTGTATTGTAGTCTAGTACTAATGTATTTATCCTCTTATCATATTATCCAATTTGTACGTCTTTTTAGTATTTGTCAAGTGAATTTCTCTAAAGAAATTGACTGAAAAAAATAGAAATAAAAAATAAAATTAAAACATAAGGGTTCCCTAACTTTTCTTTTTTAGAAATTCAATATTTTACAATGTATACGCTTTTTCGCTCCTTAATAATCTATTTATGTATTTTTATTATATATATATGTCTAACTAGCAGCGATTATCCGGCATCGCCTGGGTAGAGGGTTTTTTTTTTTAAAGTTAGTCCCGCAGATCCATTGAAGTTGAATCCTCATGAGATGCCCCATTTAAATCCCTATATTGTTATGATATGAATCCAACTATTCTCCCTCCAGCTATGGGTAAAATAGTACGGCAGACTGAGCTCTTTAACCTTGGTATTTGGCAACCTATCTAGGAGAATGAAAACTCTGAATTCAAACCTATTAAACTCTGTTTAAAAACTGACCTTGTGTCACATCCTACTCGTGTGGAGGGGTTGGGTAAATATATAAATTTGGTTTTCAAATGGATCAGCAAGACCAAGTCCAATGGTTGCCAGATCTAAGAGATCCGGCCTCTACTCCTAATTTTTTCTGGGTATTTCCAGTTTCTTTTCTGTGACAGCATTTACCTTTGGTGGGATTGAACCACCTCCGTCCAACGTATTCACCTGTGGTAAATTCATGGAAGGAGTAATAAGGGAATAGTAAATTCTCAATCGGCCCCCAAACCCCACATGCATATCCTGGTCAGGGGAAGAAGATACCCTTTTTTTTTGTCACAGATTTTCAACTGACGCAGTGACAAGTATCCCAAAAGCCATTGGTTCCTAACAGAAATAATAGGAAACAAGTAAAACTACTAAGACTGTTGGTAATGCTATAAAGGAAAGGAGACAAGGCGAATATATATGTATATTCGGGTTAATAGTTTATTGGTGCTATGTGAAAAGTGTGAGTTTACAAAATGTGTTAAAAGTGTTCAAGGTGTATGTGAGATACAAATGTGCTTAAAGTGTTCAAAGAGTTTGTAAATGGTTGCCAGAGACATTCGTTCGGCAGGGATATATATTTGTCATACAAAGTACAAGGAAACTTATCTTGTGTGTATTTGCTGCTTCTGGTCTCTGCCACTAGAATTTGTCGTGTGCGTCTCACGGGTGCTTGTCTTTTCTTTTAGTTCGTCTGGTCTTACCATTTAGGTGCCAAGACAGTGTTTGCTGACCTTACTCGGCCGCTACTTAAAAATGGTCTGACTTCTGTGCCTGCTAGCTCTGTTCTGTCGAATTTTAGGGCTCTAGCCCCTGGCGTCTGATACTCAGGAACTAATAGGGGCAGATAACCCAATTTCTGATATTCCTGACAATTATGGAGACACTCTTTGGATTTTCACCAGAGCCCCTTTGGCTGGGTTGTGGCCCTTATACCATTGGGTACCAGATCTGCCTGCCTTTGGGGGTACTCCTACCAGGAACTTAAGTTCTAGATGGCATGACTCTGACACTAACAAGTTTACACAGCCTTACCACAATGAGGAGGGATTGAAGTTTAAAAATAACGTGCTTTCTCTGCCTTTTTACAGTTTCACAGTCAGATCATCGACATTAAAATTGGTAACACCACAGATTTTGTCTGGTGAAATTATTATTAATATTATTAATAGCAATGATATAATAATGATGTAACCCAGTACTACCCTATTTCTCTGAATGTTTGAGATGAGGCTTGATGATTAGTATTATCTGTGTTATTCGGATTATTATCCTTATATTCATTGTTATCTATAGAACGTTTTGGCCGATGTGCCCTCTGGCCTTCCTCAGGTATTTCTTGTCGGACTCGGGAACCTTCTCGGACTCAGGAACCTTCTTTTCGGACTGGCCAAGGGCAGCAATAACATAGAATAATAATTAACACAGCTTAATGCCTTTACCCCAGCTATGGTTAGCGGAATGAAAACAGGATACCCCCATGGATTGAATAAAGGGTTAGGTTCAAAGTTCAATGATGGTTCCTGATTACGACAAGAAGGTTCCGAGTCCGACAAGAAATACTTGAAGAAGGCTGGAGGGCACATTGGCTGAAACATTGTACAGATAACAATGAAGATAAGGACGATAGTCCGAATAATGCAGATAATACCAGTACTACCCGTTTCATAGTCAGATCATTGGTGACTAAACTGGTAACCCTACAAATTCTGTTTGGTGAGGAGAGTGGCTAGTCATTCTGCAGAATGAAAAACAAAAATATTTCCAGTTTAATACTTCAGAAGCTAAAATACAAAATTTATGTTTACTAAAAAAAGAAACCCCAAAAAACAGTTCCCTTCTGGTTATTTCCTATAAGTCTAACATGATCAAAGGGAAAACACTCTTGACTAATAAATTATTTATTTATTTTCCCATTAAGCTAACCCTCACCCTAACCCTAACCCTGTCTTCTTATTTCCTAGTAGATCAATAAATAAATAAATAATTTATCAGTCAAGAGTGGTTCCCCTTTGATCATGTTAGACTTATAGGAAATAACCTTTCTTCTTTTATAACTTTTTGTGAACAGCTCAAATTTGTCATATTTTCATCTCTGTCTGAAAATAAAGCCTCCAAATTAGATTGATTTCTTTCTTAGAACATTGACTTTGGTGATTTCCTTATGTCAATAGTGATTGTTGTTGTTTTTGTTTTCTCCTAAAAGGTAAAAGAAAAAGAAGGTGACAATATGGCAGCCATTAATCTTTATTTGAAAGCTTGTTTGCCGACCAAAGCTGCTAGGGTGGCCATCAGTCATGAGGTAAGTTAAACAAGGTTTTTCTTTTCTTCTTCAAGAAAATGACAGAAAGATAAGAAATATCTTTTCACAAGAATTCCTTTCAGACTTGGTGGAATAAAGCTGCCTGTATCTTCTCAATTCTTTCAAACAGCTTCTTTTTTTTTCATTTCTTATATATATATATATATATTATATAAGAAATGAAAAAAAATATATATATATATATATATATATATATATATATATGTGTGTGTGTGTTGAAAAAAGGAATAAAGGAAAGAAAGTATAGAATGGATAAAATAGGATATTTTAATCAATTATACTTACACGTGTTTCGGTCAGGAGTTTATCCATGTGTACATTATTAAAACTATTATTATTTTTAAATAACCAAATGAAATGAAATAATAATAATAGAAAAAATGTAGAAATGTTCTGCACACAAAGAAAATTTCGACCTTATATATATATATATATATATACACACAGGGTGTATAATTCGACCATATATATATATATATATATATATGTAATTTAGGGTGTATAATTCGACCTTATATAATATATATATATATATGTATATATATACAGGGTGTATAATTCATATTATATATATATATAATTCGACTTATATAATATATATATATAATACAGGTGTATAATTCGACCTATATATATATATGTATAATTTGACCTTATAAATATATATATATATATATATATATATATATATATATAATACAGGGTGTATAATTCATATATATATATATATATATATATACAGGGTGTCTCAGAAAGATGTATACACACTTTAAATAATTGTAAACCAGGTGTTTATTATTATTTTTTAATTTTTAATATGTAAAAGAATTTACAAACATCATTCTATCGTTTTGCCACTGCCTGTTCTCAAACTGATGTCCGTTCTGGTCCAGACACTGACAGTAATGTGAAACAATGGAATAGCACATATCATGAAACAATTCTCTTGGTATTTGTGTGCATTAATGTTCAATGGTTGCTCTCAATTCAGCGATTTTGTTGGTTTCATTGCGTAGACTTTGTTTTTACGTATCCCATAAAAAAAAGTCTAGTGGTGTGAGGTCTGGTGAACGTGATGGGTATTCAACAAGACCCCTCCGTCCAATCCACCTGTATGGAAAGATCTCATCAAGGAAGAATCTACCCTTGTGCAGGTAATGTAATTGGACCATATGTCCTTTAGGCACCCCTTTTTCATCTTGATTCAGAAGGACATGTTTTTCATTTACACCGTCAATATCTGGTTGTTTGTTAGGGGTTAAGGTTAGGGGTTTTATGATTTAAAAAAAAAAAACTCTAAAAATCGTCTGTTAAAAACAACCGGATATTGACGGTGTAAATGAAAAACATGTCCTTTCTTAATCGAGATCAAAAAGGGGTGCCTAAAGGTCATAGGGTCCATGTAATCTACAGTTTCAGTCAACAGGGCAGCAAACAGCTTGTACAAAATATATTAACTGATTTTACAATAAAGAGCTGAGTAAATTTCAAAATACTTCTCAGATTTCCCTAGTATGGTGCAAAATATAATGTATATAATTTTGCACTGACCTAATTGATGGGTGGATAGATATACGAAAATGTATCCTGTTTAAAAAATAGCTCTATACTTTGATGTCATATTGGGAAAATACTTTTTTTTTTTATCTTCATAATTTAAATATAGATCTTTTTTAGAATGAAATGATATATTGATTACCTATGATTATTTATATTTCTTTTCATCCTTCAAACTAACAAGTACTTTTTTTTTTCTCTCTCTTTTTTTATTTCTTCAGGATCTGATGTCCAATCAAGAATTAATTGGTCGAATTGCTACGGCTTTAATCAAAGCGGAACTTTATGAAAGAGTAAGTGGTTTTTGAAACAATTTTAGAATAGAATGGACAGAATGGAATGGACTGAATAGAATTGAATAAAATGAAATAGGCAGAATAAAATGGATGGAATAGAATAGACAGAATAGAATGGATAGAATAGAATGAATGAGTAGAATGGAATAGACATAATGGAATAAACGAATAGAATTGGTAGAATGGAATATACAAAATGGAATGATTGAATAGAATGGAATGAATGGATAGAATGGAATATACAGAATGGAATGAATGAATAGAATTGATAGAATGGAATAGACAGAATGGAATGAACGAATAGAATTGGTAGAATGGAATATACAAAATGGAATGATTGAATAGAATGGATAGAATGGAATGAATGGAATATACAGAATGGAATGAATGAATAGAATTGATAGAATGGAATAGACAGAATGGAATGAACGAATAGAATGGATAAATGGAATGAATGGATAGAATGGAATATACAGAATGGAATGAATGAATAGAATTGATAGAATGGAATGAATGGAATAAAATAGAATAGACAGAATGGAATGAACGAATGAATAGAATAGAATGGATCAAATAGATTAGTCAGAATAAAATGGAATAGACAAAATAGAATCCGCCCTGTTGGTGGGGCGTTAGAATGCACCGACTGCACCTCTGCAGAGGGGTAAGATTCCCCCAATGGGGCCACCTGTTGGCCGTGGGTGGCGACCCGTGATGCTTTAGGATAGAGCCCAGGTGGATGAGCAGTTCATGACATGCAATACTCCACTTTGGCCTATCTTGGGCTAGACGGGCGGTCGGAGAGGCCCCCTCCGATCAATCGGCTGGTCACGTCAAGCCCTAGCACCTATATGATTTTCCCAACCCTATTGCCCTTATGGTAAGCCCCAACCCCTTTTTATCATATGGGTGCTAGAAGGTGGTGACTGCGGGTCTACATGTCCTGGGAATGATGTTAAACTCTATCTGATGGTGAGGTTCCAGTTTCTGGAGGTTTGGGGAATGTGGAGCACCCCTTCATCACCATTGCTCCCTGGTCCACTCTGACCCGGAGTGATAGTACCTGTTAGGGTCCCATCTATGGGTTAAATAGAAAAATGTATTTATAAAAAAATTGTATTATCCATTAAGAATTGATTTATTTCAAAACTTTATCGGTATTAAATGACCCACCGAGGTTGATATGCCGTAAAACAAACCAAACCAGCAAACAAAATAGAATGGATAGAATGGAATATATAGAATGGAATGAATGAATAAAACAAACAGAATAGAATGGACAGAATAAAATGGAATAGAATTAATAAAATGGGCAGAATAGAAAAGGATAAAATAGAATAGAATAGACAGAATAGATTCACAAACAAACATTCAAAATGAAGTACATTAAAAAAACAAAAAACAATACAAATTGTATTTTAGATTTATCTACCTCTGTATTTTTTTCCATTCTTTCTTTGTTTCTCAGTCCATCTATCCTCATCAGCCAATGTTTGATTGGAGATTCTACACCATCATTCACGACTCTAAATGAATCACCTGTTTAGCTGATTTGCTAAGCTTCATCTTAATTAATGTTTTATTCTTGAATCAATGGATGAATAATAATCCTGTAGTATTATCTGCATTATTTGGACTATTGTCCTCATCTTCATTGTTATCTGTACAATGTACAGCCTTCTTCAGGTATTTCTTGTCAGACTCAGGAACCTTCTTTTCAAACTCAGGAACCATCTTGTCGTAATCGGAACCATCTTGTCATAATCAGGAGCCATCATGGAACTTAGAACCTAACCTTTATTCAGTCCACAGGAGTATCCTGTTCTCATTCCACTAACCATAGCTGGGCAGCAGTAACATAGAATAATAATTAACACCAGCTTAACACCTGTACCCCAGCTATGGTTAGTTAAATGAGAACAGGATACCCCCGTGGACTAAATAAAGGGTTAGGTTCAAAGTTCCGTGATGGCTCCTGATTATGACAAGATGGTTTCCGAGTCTGAAAAAAAGGTTTCCGAGTCTGATAAGAAATACCTGAAGAAGGCCGGAGGGCACATCGGCCGAAACGTTGTACAGATAACAATGAAGATGAGGACAATAGTCCGAATAACGCAGATAATACTAATCATCAAGCCTCATCTCAAACATTCAGAGACAATAATCCTGTATTATTATCCTTCATCTATTTATTTTAGGCAGGTGATCTCTATGAAAGAATAAAAGAATACCAAAGAGCTTTACAATGTTACCGAAAAGGAAAAAGTTACCAACCAGGTGAGATACATTATTGAAATCAATAAGTCTGTAACCCAATGAGAGCAAATAGGAAGAGGGAGGATCAAATCCCACTCATGTTTTTTTTTTTTAATTTTTTTTAAGTTGGCTGTTAGTGTTGGTCAAAACTGCAGGAGCCACCGAAATTGTTTTATATTATTAATATTGTTGGCCTTATCTACATGGTATTTTCTTTGTACCCCACTTGTACAAGGTCAGGCACAAAGGCCCTATTTACGTGGGACCACTCGCAAGCCGAGACTCATGGGTGGCAGGTGGAAAAAATTGCTTCGATCCCGTCATCATTCCCCTCAAGGGAGCACCTCAGGCGCTGGGCAATAAATCCAGCCCTGCCCCTTTAAATCGAGGGGGCAGGTATTGCCTGGGGGGATAACCCCCTGGGATCGACGCTATTAACTTTTAAAGATCCAGAGCCGAAGTCACTGGACTCCCGGCGTTGGCCTTATCTACATACTAATAACATGCTATTGTATTTATATATACAACAAAATAGCGGTTTACAGTGTGAATGGGAAGGCTAATTTGCATATTGATCTTAAAAATTTGATTTCAATAAATATGTGCTTAGTATTATTAATTTTTGATTGTTTAGTTTTATCTTAATAAATGAGCAAAAATCTTGGGATGAATCTTAAAAGAAATTCATTAACAAGAAGAAATAACTGTAATTTCAAACTTTATTTCCTATTTTAACTAAATGAATGAAAGAGGGGAGTGAAGGAAAGTGAAAGGAAGGGTTAGTTTCAAAGTTTTCTATTTTCCGACTATACTCCCCTCTGTTTCAAATCATTTTATCTGCATTCTTATTTAGTTTCATTAGTCTTTCCACAAAGGAAAATAAACAAAACAAAGTCAATAGTAAAGTTGCACAACCATCTTTCATGATGACTGCTTTCACAACTTCCTCGGACATGGGATGGCTTGTATGACATTTGGCTTTCTCTAGTCAAGTAGACTTTAACTATAATGGACATCTGTCCTGTCGGCGGGGCGTTTTCTGTAGTTCCAGATCCAGTTGGTATAGAAATTGTCCCATATTCTTTACCCTAGCTAGGCTAAAGAATATGGGACAATTCCTACTACGGATTTGAACTACGGAAAATAACTAGAAAAACTTCAGATAAAGATCATGAAAAAGAAATATTCCATTATTTTTTAACAACACTTGCTTCAATATATATATATATATATATATATGGGAGAAATGTGAGGAGGTTAATCCAACAGTATGTGGAGAAAGGTTGACAAACACTGGATGTTATGAAAACTGGATGTTTATTGTCGACAATGCAACGTTTCAGTCTATTAGACCATCTTCAGGACTTGGATATAGTTCTTGCTTCAGTGATGGACATTCTCAAAATGGTGAAACAGGAGGTCGTCAGTAGAGAGAGGGGTGGTTGGTGGATTTTCTTCTCTCTAGATGGGGAGTGTCAGCAACCACCCCTCCCCCTACTGACGACCTCCTGTTTCACCATTTTGAGAATGTCCATCATTGAAGCAAGTACTATATCCAAGTCCTGAAGATGGTCTAATAGACCGACACGTTGCATCGTCAACAATAAACATCCAGTTTCCATAACATCCTGTGTTTGTCTATCTTTCTCCATATATATATATATATATATATATATATATGTATATAGTATTTAGCTGAATGAAGTATTATTTACTAGCAGCAGATACCCGGCATCGTCTAGGTAGAGGGGGATTTTTTAAAAAGTTAGTCCCGCAGATCCATTATTACTGAATGGTGAGTTGAATCCTCGTGGGATGCCCCATTTAAATCCCTATGTAAAAAATAGACCTTTAATTGATCCAGCTACTCTGAAAAGAAATGTTAATGTCTACTATCTAAAATATTAAATGAAAAGAAAATTCCATGCTGTTATCATCTAAATTTTATTTTTTAATTATCTTTACGCATATAAATCAAATCTCTATTATTTTAGCTAAAAAACCAAGCCCTGGTGATATTTAATGTGTATATATTTACTTTGTCGTTGTTTTATTTTCGAAGTTTCCTCCGGACATACACATACATACAACTGCATTTTATATATGTATAGATGTCACAGAAAAGTTATATAGATATAAATATATATATATATTTTTTTTTTTTCTTGTCTCAAATTGCAGCTGTTGAGCTTGCACGTCACATGTATCCATCTGAAGTTGTGAAACTCGAGGAGGAATGGGGTGAATATTTGGTGTCGCAGAAACAACTGGATGCAGCTATTAATCACTTTATTGAAGCAGGGTAAGTATTTCAATCAGAATTGAAGAAGATCCTCACCGGGTGATGGATATAAATACCATTGTTCAGTCAAACAGGTGAGGGGAGATGGATTCTAGAAATAGGAAAAAAAAAGACGATATATTTAGAAAAAGGTTGGATCATTAAATCCAGTCAATGACTTATGCGAGCTGAATTTTTCGTCTGTAAATTCCGTTGTATGATATTTGATTTATGTGATTAAACATTTGATCAAAAAGAAAAAAGAAATATTTGTTGTCTACTGCAGGCATGTCAAACTGTGTATCCTCCTAGGGCCGAATGGATTAGATATTATTTCTCGGAATGTTTGACAACACAATAACAATAACACAACTCCTACCCCAGCTATGGTTAGTGGAATGAGAACAGGATACCCCCATGGACTAAATAAAGGGTTAGGTTTAAAGTTCCGTGATGGCTCCCGATTATGACAAGAAGGTTCCCGACTAGGACAAGAAAGTTCCCAAGTTCGAAAAGAAGGTTCCCGAGTCCAAGAAGAAATACCTGAAGAAGGCTGGAGGGCATATCGGCCGAAATGTTGTACAGATAACAATGAAGATGAGGACAATAGTCCAAATAACGCAGATAATACTGGATTACCTATATCTGTTATGAGGGCCGCACATGACAACTAAGTCTTTAAATCCTTCTTCTACATTAACAGAAGGATTAAAACTGTCTCCACCACTCAAGCCACACATTTAATCATTAACACTAATCACCCACTGCCTCGTTTATCCTACACCTTTTGATCCTTCTATCCAGAGTTTTTCAACCTTTTTCATCCCATGGCACAGTGAACTGGGCAATAAATTGATCTAGATACACCATCAGTATATAAACATATAATTATTTTATCATTAAATTTTAAAAGAAAAGGAATAGTGAGAATATGCTACAACTGTAGCATGATTAAAATTAACACTAAACTACATAAATTACCTCCTCCGATGGTATAAAAGAGCCTGGTCTTTAGAGCAGAGTTTTTTCAGTCTTTTTCATCTTTTTCAGCATAGTGAGCTGGGCAATAAATTGATTGAGGTATACCATCAGTATATAAACATATAAATATTTTATCATTTAAATTTTAAAAGAAAATGAATAGTGAAAATGTGCTACAAGTGTAGCATGATTAAAACAAAAATATTAATAGTATTTGATAATTTGCTTGAAGCATTGTTAAGTATATTATTATTTATTTATGTTAAGAAAGCAATTACAATGCATATTAAAAAAAAAAATAATATTCAGTCTTATCGATTTCAAAGAAACTTTATCATCAGAGACTTTTTCTGAAATGGACGCGGTCTTGTGTGGTTTTTGTTTTTGATGTTATAAACATGCGTCTCGTGGGTTTTTTTTTATAACGCCACGTGGAAGGGTCGTGATAGCTGTTGTTCAATCAATTTCAATTTCATTCTTTTTATCTATTTATTTATGTATTTATTTATTTATTTTTATTTATTTATTTGTTTTATGTATATATATGTGATGTGTATTTTAATTAATTATATATTTGGTGTTTAATTCTAACCTATTGTTTATACGAGGACCTAATTTAGCTATTAATAATCTTTTCTAATTCTGAGATTACCAATGTTGTGTATTATTGTCTCTATCTTAACGGAAAAACTATTGTCCTTATTTTTGCATTTGATGAAATGTTTATAGAATGAAGATGCACGTGTGTGGATATGTTCTTTAATTCTAATGTGGAGGGGTCTGATTGTACTTCCTATATAGAAATTAAGGCATAATAGTAATAGAATAAAAATATAAGAAGATGATCAACCGTCCTCAACACTCATGGCACACCCATGAAAGTTTCACGGTACACTAATGTGCTGTAGCACACCGGTTGAAAAACTCTGTTCTATCCTTACCCCCAACCAAACATATGTATTTCCTACTTCTGTGACAATCCATACTTTCTCCTTCTCTGGGAAAATTTTCACAAATAATAATTTGAGGTGTACTTATTTATGGGCTATACTGTATAAGGCAGGACAAAGTGCCTAATACAGAAGTGCTGGAACGAGCAAACATAAACAGCATGCCCGCCATCACCTGCGAGAGACACCTGCGCTGGCTTGGCCATGTCAGGAGGATGAACAAAGGCCGCATCCCCGAAGAGCTACTGTACGGTGAACTAGTGGAGGGCACCCGGCCGGCAGGGAGACCACGCCTACGCTTCAAAGATGTCTGCAAGAGAGACCTGAAGACATGCCGCATCGACATAGACACGTGGAAGGCTTGTGCAGAAGACCATGCAACCTGGTGCCTCCTCGTCAAACAAGGAACAAAAAGAAGTGAAGAAGAGAGGAAAAAAGCTGCCACAGAAAAGAGCGCTAAAAGAAAGGAGAAACAGCAGCACCCCCAACACCTACAGAAAGCATCATCTTTTGTTTGCAGCCATTGCACCAGAGACTGCCATTCGAGGATCGGTCTGTTCAGCCACTTACGTAGTTGTAAGTGAGAGAGAGAGAGAAATAAAAAATAAAAATAAAAAAAAAAAATTACGCCATCGTCTAAAATAGACGGAAGGTTGCCAACCTAACTGTATAAGTAAAGAGATTTCAGAACAGATCATGACTAAAACTGTACCTACACTATATATAAACCATATGACTCTTTAAAAAAGGTTTTTGTTTTTTACAAAGCGGCAAGGAATAGTTCTGAGAAAAATTTGGACTACCAAATTGAACGTACCATATTGGAACCAAGGTGTTGTATCGATTGAATAAGCATGAATTTTTTACATAGCTGCTCCAGTCAACAATTCTGTGGCATTATCTGTCCCAAGTCAATAAGGGAAGTAAAAAAAACTAAAAAAAAAAAAACCCAAAATGGATGTTATTATTTCCCTAATCTAACAGCGTAAAATACACCAACTGAAACGCTATCTGTGCTCCTTCGTTCACAACAAGAAGATTAAGAGAAATAAAAAAAAGTAGTAGATAGTCTAAAAGTAGTGTAGCTCTTCTTTTTTTTTTTTAAATTTTTTATGTGAGTAATTTTTATCTTATTATAGAGCGACTACAAAGGCTGTGGAAGCTGCTATCAACTCACGCCAGTGGAAGAAGGCTGTTCAAATTTTGGAGCTGCAGGATTCTGCAATGGCAGCACGTTATTACAAGAAGATTGCTGACCATTATGCTTCAATCAGTGAATATAAGGTTTCTATTTCGATGGATTCATTTCTTTTATTTTTTTTTTGGCCTATCGTCTGTTTCGTTTTTTTTTTTTGGTTTTTTTTACAAGTTTTATCAAAATCTTTTCTCTTGGTCGCAAGACTATATATGGGGTAATCCCCAAGTTAAGGTCTCTAAAATATTTAGAAATCACAGAAACGTCTATTGATGTTTACATTTTTTGGCTCTCGTCTGTTCTTTTTTTTTTTTTTTTACAAGTTAATTGAATATATGCAAATTCCACTCTTACACACCCTCATGGATTCAACCACCCAGAATCGGGTACTTACTTTTCTTCTCGGACTTTTTGTGTGCGATTTCTCCTTTTTTTTTTTTTACAAGTTTTATCAAAATCAAAATCTTTCCTCTTGGTCGCAAGACTCTATATGGAGTAATCCCCAAGTTAAGGTCTCTAAAATATTTAGAAATCACAGAAACGTCTATTGTCAATGATGTTTACATTTTTTGACCTCCCGTCTGTTTCTTGTTTTTTTTGTTGTTTTTTTTTACAAGTTAATTAATTGAATATATGCAAATTCCACCACTACACACACCCATGGATTCAACCACCCAGAATTGGTTACTTACTTTTCTTCTCAGATTGTTAGTCTGCGATTTCTCTTAAAACTATTGCCAGTACTTTTTTTTATCAGTCTCCGTGTTCCCACTTCTCAGACCTTTAACTTTTTCAAGATCCATTTTCTCTTAAAACCTAAAGATATCTCTAACTGGCTTAACTTCATGTTGATCGTATAATTCTCATAAACTTTACTGGCTGATCCTTTGTCTCCTTAAAGGACAAACACCCACCCATATACATATAGCCTGGACTTAACACATTCTATTTTCACCCCCTTTTTTTTTCTCTGACCATATTCCCACTTAAGGAGACCTTAATTTTGGGAGTACTTTTGTATTTTTATCCAATATTAACAAAATTTGTCTTCTTTCTCCATCAGATATCAATCTGTCATCATCCTTCTGGTTTTTAACTATTATGATTCTTGCATCTCATTTTAGATTGCCGAGCGACTTTATGTTGAGGCCAACTGCATGCGTGAAGCGGTTGATATGTACAATAATGCTGGAATGTGGCAAGAAGCCCACAAGGTTGGATATATTTCTTTTTACTTACATTCATTTTTGTTTGTTTTCTTTAGTTTAATACTGAAAAATTACTTACCATATTTGACGGCACCCCCATTTCATCAGGTCAGATTGAAGAAAAAGAGTTTTTTTAGTGTATTTAAGCATATATTGCTGAAAATAGTCTAGCTGTGCATTACACAAGTAGAAACATAGCTGTATAAAAGCAATTTGGCAGTACAGGCAAGCAATAAGCATACACAAAAAGAAACATAACTGTATAAAAGCAATTTGGCAGTACAGGCAAGCAATAAGCATACCCAAAAGAAACATAGCTGTATAAAAGCAATTTGGCAGTACAGGCAAGCAATAAGCATACACAAGACATCTCAATAGCAGGAAATAATAATAATAATAATAAAATTAATAATAATGATAATAATATTAGTATTAGTAATGATAATAATAATAACAAAACATTGGACACGTTTAGGGTAGGTAAAAGTACCGAGCGTAAGCTGGGTTAGTGAGCATCATAGAAAAGATTAGCCTAGGCCTATGGGAGGTCTCAAACTTCACCTATGATGTATAAGATGCAGGGCAATTTTTTTAGCCAAAAGTTTGGGAAAAAAAGTGTATCCTATATGCCATCAAATACAGTACAACAGGAAGAGAGGAAAAGTAAAGTTGAATGTAAGTGAATATTTTAAATGTACTAGCAAATATACACTCTTCATAGGGTGCAAATATTTAAGTTTTAATGTAATAAAATAATATATTAAATTTGAAAGGCTAATGAAATTAAATAAGAATGCAGATAAAGATTTTAAACAGAGGGGGGTGGTATAATAAAAAAAATAGAACAACTGAAACTTATTTTTCAATCACTCCTGTATTTCATTGCTAAATTTTCCTGATTTAACAATTTAGTTAAAATAGGAAGTACAGAATAAAATTACTGTTATTTCTTCTTGTTAATGGATTTCTTTTAAGATTTATTCCCGAGAGTTTTGCTAATATTCATTAAGATAAAACCAAACAATTAGAAATCAATAATACTAAGCACATATTTATTAAAATCAAATTTTTGATATCTATAAATTAGCCTTTCGATTCACACTGTAAACCGCTATTTTCTTGTATATATAGATACATATACTACCCAAAAGATAGTTTGATATTTGCTCAGAACCGAAGCTACAACATTTTGCAAAAATTGTTAAAATTTTGCACTTCTTTTTTCTGAAATTTTGTCCAGAGCTTCCCTACTCCTAAAAATTGGTTTATAAAAGCATTTTAGCCCAAGGAATCCAAAAATGCTATCAAAAAAGTCTTAAAGTTAACTAATTTTAAGTTATTAATGATTTCTGATTTGAAAAATTTTAACTGATGTAGCTTTGGTTCTGAGCAAATATCAAACTATCTTTTTGGTACAAATAATGTTTAATATATGTGATATAATAATAAAAAAAAAATTTGTCATAGATGCAGTGCCACATCAGGATATTGATCTTGCAAGGAAAAAATTAGAAATCATCAATAACTTAAAATTGGTTGACTTTAAAACTTTTTTGATAGCATTTTTGCATTTCATGGGCAAAAATGCTTTTATAAACCAATTTTTAGTTGTAGGGAAGCTCTAGAACTCATTTTACAGACAAAAATAGATTTCAAAAAGTCGCCATTTTTCACCAACCCCACCAAATTTGGAGAGCTAAAAATCAACATAACTCTGCTAATTTTTGGAATTGGAAGCTCAAATTTTGGGGATTGTCTAATGTTAACATAGTCCAGTCCACACCTGGAAAAACATTCAGAAAATTTGAAGTGGGTGGTGGGTGGGTGGTTGATAATTTCACTTTTTTCTGGAGGATTTAACATGGAATTACCCAGTTGTCAAAGGGTGTATGAGCTCTAGGGGGAGCCAATGGCTATCCACTCCGATAGTAGTAGGATTGGGATACTTACTACTCACATAAATCCCCAAATGGAGTAGACAGGGTTCCTTAGCCTTGGATGGCAATCCATCTAGACAGGGAAAAGTCTCTTATAAAACCTCTGCTGCCTAGTGGTTATACCTCATACCAAGGAAAGGCTAGGAGTAAACTCCGAAATCAAATCTGGAGCTGGAGTCCCTAAGGTAGTATAATGCTGAACTTCAATGTTACCCAGCAACACTTGTTGCCAAACTGCATTGTTTTTTTTGTTTTTTTCCTTTGGACTACAATGGCAGTGTGGAGAGGGGCAACAGCTCATCCTCCATATCAACCCACCCAAACTAAGTGGTTCCATGTTTTTTAGTGGTGTGATGCTGAACTTCAGTGCTGTCCAACACACTTGCGACACTATTGTTGCCAAACTGCATTTTTGTTTTTGCTTTTCCTTTGGACTTCAACAGTAGTATGGAGAGGGGTTACAGCTCATCCTCCATATCAATCCACCCAAACTAAGTGGTTCCATGTTTTTAGTGGTGTGATGCTGAACTTCAGTGCTGTCCAACACACTTGCGACACTATTGTTGCCAAACTGCATTTTTGTTTTTGCTTTTCTTTGGACTTCAACAGTAGTATGGAGAGGGGTTACAGCTCATCCTCCATATCAACCCACCCAAACTAAGTGGTTCCATGTTTTTAGTGGTGTGATGCTGAACTTCAGTGCTGTCCAACACACTTGCGACACTATTGTTGCCAAACTGCATTTTTGTTTTTGCTTTTCCTTTGGACTTCAACAGTAGTATGGAGAGGGGTTACAGCTCATCCTCCATATCAACCCACCCAAACTAAGTGGTTCCACATTTTTGGACACTACACCATTGTCTCTAGTAAACAGATGGATGCCAACAATACTTTGTTAAGTGCTTTAGAAATAGGAAAAATATTGTCAGTCTATTGTTAGTAGAAAGATATGAACGACCATAAAAACCAACGTTATCTTTCTGTCTGATACAAAGGGACAGAAATTGTCTTTTATTTATAAAATTACTTTTATTATATACCAATAAGATCAGCTGGGAAACTGTTGGGGGTGGGGGGAGTCTTGTTGAGAACAAAGCTGACATTAGAGATAATTCTCATTGACTTTGGATATGTTTGGAGAAATATTTATCCTTTCTTTTCATCTGATTTTGACTCAGAATAGAAAATCTCTAATGTTTTTCTCTCCATTTAATCACAGAACTCCAAATTAGTTTTTTGTTCTTTTGTATCAGATGAATGCAAAAAGTTCCCATGCTCAATATTAGGGAAATCTTAGAAGTGTTATATACCCCTTTACATCGGGTATATAATTCGGAGAGAAAGACACAGAATAAGGGGATGATGAGGAGTTCTTTCTTCTTTTTTCTGCTTGTTTACTTCATCAGCTGCCCTTTTCCTTTGGGTTTCTTCTGGGGTTTGATTTCTTCTCTGCTTGGGCTGGGTGTCTACTCATCTCTTGTTGATTAATTAGCAAAGACTTGTTTTTCTATTTATTTTTATTATCAAAAACAACCTCAGCCCAAGGTTCTAGAACCGCACAGAGGGGAAGTGGCATTTTGGAGAGCCGATGACAATGTCTTCTCTCACTGACTGTTTGGCCGCAACTAACTAAACTAGAACTAATTTCTGTGCTCACACCTTCCTTCAGCCAATCAGGTGAGCATGAGGTTAAACGCTGTCAATCATGGTAATTTTCCATTTCCTCATTATTTGAATCTTTTTGAACAAACTTCGATTCAAAATTTATAACTACACTACTTACACAATTCATAGGCTACTCATGATTTATGTAACAAGAAGTTTCATATATGATTGATGGAGATTCAAAAATTATCTGCACTCTTATTTCTTGGATGATTTGATAGGCATAACCATGACCATAACAGTAGTATGGAGAAAAAGCTATCTAATTGATGATAACTCGCTGGTTCGCCAATACCATTTCTCAAGCTTGCAGAATCTTCTCATCGGTGGTGGAGGTTGACGGGTGTTGACACTCCTTCAGACCAGAAAAATTGGGCCAATTCCTTAGTGCATACTGCTAGTGGAGTGGCCATGTTTACACTAAACAAAATGGCACGATCAGACTCAAACTTTGATAACATGACCACAACAGTGCCAACTATCAATGATTTTCCTGCATGTGCATAATGCAGTGTGATAATAAAGATATGTTACGGCTAAAGTGCAGATAAATGTTCTGTTTTAAATAACAGAATATATACACTCTTGTTTTATGGAAGCCAATCTCATCATGGATGATTTGATAAGCAGAACCATGACTAATCTGCAGAAAACAAGCTAACTCATCAATGAGGCATTACCGTCTTTCAAGTTATTTAATGCTGAATCAAGTCATTTTTGATAAACAAAGGATTCAGATCGTTTACAGTACCTGTTGTTGTTTAAGTGGTCACCCAATTAAGTATTGAACAGGCTCATTGCTGCTTAACTTCAGAGATCTAGCAGTAACTAGTGCTTTCAGTATGACTTCTGTAATATTGTTACGAATCATTATCTAAGAAACAAGACAAAAGTATGCGGTCTTAAAGTGAGGGTTCGATTTTCTACTCTAACAAGTTATAAACTGATCCCTCAATATTTGGCATTTCTCTTTATCTAATCTAAGATAAGAGCAATAGTAAGAAACATTCTTGTTGGGTTGTTATTTAGTTTTATGGTATATCAATCCATTTAATTCCAAATCATTTTGATAAACAAAAGACTCAGGTTGCTTACAGTACCTGCTATTGTTTAAGTGGTCACCCAATTAAATATTGAACAGGCTCATCATTGCTTAACTTCAGTGATCTAGTGGGAACAGGTGGTTTTAGTGTGACTTGTTGGTTGTTTGGTTTTACAGTATATCAACCCTTTTCCAGCCATTTAATGCCAAATCCAAAGGACTCGGGTTGCTTAAGTATTAAACAGGCTCATCGTTGCTTAACTTCAGTGATCTAGCAAGAACCAGTGCTTTCTGAATGACTTAACCATAATTAAAAAAATGAATCACTTTAAATGGCCTCAAAGCCATTAAAGCCTCAGTCATCCGATTCTCAAATTTAAAATCAAATTTTTCTTGCTTAAAATTCAAAAGTGATTTTTCAACTTGGCAATTTGTCAGGTTTTAAAAAAAAAAAAAATATTGATTTTCTGTTTTTGGATGGAGGTTTTTATTTGTAATATAAATACAAGGACGAAACAATCTTTTGTCTTTTTGACATGAGTTATCTTTCCTTGTTTTTATTTTCAAATGTCAACTTTGACAGAGATGTCAAAGGTCATTCCGACATTGAATTTTATAACTGTATTGCTCTAATAAAAATCTTGCCAACATTTGCCAGATTACAACCACACACACACACATATACAAACACACAGACACACACACATACACAAATATAATGAGAATTTTAGAAATAGATTTACATATATTTTTCTAATGGTTACATTTACATTATGCTCTTTTTTTTCTGTTTTTATTCAAATTGTCCAAATTTATTTAAATTTCAAATTGAATTTTAAAATCATTTCACCAAATATCTGTTTTTATTTAAACTCTGCAAATTTTCAAATTGTATATATATTATGGACACTCTCGTCGATTTTCGACGCAGGAGGGTTCACACATACAATGAACACCCACACAGTGATTTGTTTATAGTGGTGAAGGCTTGTGTTGGACCATCCACACTTTTTGGCACAGTCGATAGGAAAGAATTGGTGCATCAAGGGTTGCCACAAACCCAATCAACGACCGACCGCAGAAATTTTTGAATTCAGAGTTATCCCTCTCCTAGACTGGTTGCCTACCCAAGGCTGAAGGGCCCAGCCTGCCCTACTATTTAACCCATAGCTGGAGGGAATTTTGAATTCAGAGTTATCCCTCTCCTAGACTGGTTACCTACCCAAGGCTGAAGGTCCCAGTCTGCCCTACTATTTAACCCATAGCTGGAGGGAGAATATATGGATTCATACCTTTCCCAAGGGTATTAGCACTATGTGAAATGCCAACAGCTTCGTCTAGGAATTGAACTCGAATCGACGAGTCCATTTCCCACGACTCTAACCACTAGCCCACAAGCCTCCATATAATATATATATATATATATGAGTTAAGAGTAAGGAAATGAATCCGACAGTATATGTATAGATAAAAAGGATATGAAAACACACAATGTTGTTAAAATCAATATATTTTTTATATCATTTTCATTGCTAATATTGACAATATTTCGATTTATAAAAAATCATCATCAGAGTAAATAATAAAAAAGGACCTAATTATCATTATGCTCTGATGATGATTTTTATAAATCGAAATATTGTCAATATTAGCAATGAAAATGATATAAAAATATATTCATTTTAATAACATTGTGTGTTTTCATACCCTTTTTATCTATATATATTATATATATATAATTATATCACTGCCTACGTCACAATTACCAAAGTCGCCAATACATAGAATAAAGAACAATTATTAATAATAAAATAGATATAAGCTATTCTTTATAATTCAATGTTTGAATCCTTTCAATTGTAATAAATAAACTATATATTATTTAAAATATATAAACTATGAAATTAATTATAAAATTGTATTACTTTAAATGGAAAAAATTATTTACTAAATTTGTAATCCATTTAAAAAATTATTTTTTAATCTCGCCCCTTTTTCAGTCACAATAAGTTAATTAAAAGTTTACAAATAAATAAATACCTACGAATTTGTGTAAAATTTATGTGCGAAATACTCAAAATAGTTATTTAATTAATAAGTAATAGATGCACGCAACATATTATTTGAGGGGAACAGGACTAAGTTTCCATTTCAAATTGCTAATTTTTTTTTTTACTCCTTTAATAAATTTAATGATTTTGCTTACTTATGATAAAAACCCTCATACATTGAATTTTTAACTGCCTCCCCTCAGACAATATCTTTTAAAAATTAATTTTTACACCACCCGGAGGGTGTTTTTTTGTTGCTAGTATATATAATGTATTCTGTTGTTGTTGTCTGTATCTTGCCTTCATTTTGATTATAGTTAGTAGGTATCAGTAAAGAATTTGTTTTGTACCTATTTTTCAATAGCCTTGTAGGGGATTATCTTCCCTTTGCCGGAAGAGTTATCTTCTCGCTGCGTTGCTGTTTGTTCCCACTAGGGGACCTCTGGTAATTAAGCGCGTTCATTGGAACGTCTTCCTCTTTTTAGCTGGATCTTCTCAAGAACTGCTATGGGCTAGAGTCTATCTACCCCCTTCTCGGTGGAGCTTTTGCCCCCCCTTACATTACTCTAAGTCCTTAATACAGCATGGACTATCATTTAGTTTCATGTCTGTAACATTTATATGTTAGGTACATTTGGGTATCTTGTTTATACCTAAATATTGTATATGTATTTGCATGTTCTATTCTCCTGTACATTATGTATCTTATCGTTTCCATGTGCTGTTATATATATATTAAATGTTTTGTCTCACAATGTGTCGGTATCTTGGGCTAGACGGGCGGTCGGAGAGGCCCCCTCCGATCAATCAGCTGGTCACGTCAAGCCCTAGCACCTATATGATTTTCCTTACTCTATTGCCCTTATGGTAAGCCCCAACCCCTTTTTATCATATGGGTGCTAGAAGGCGGTGGCTGCGGGTCTACATGTCCTGGGAATGACGTTAAACTCTATCTGATGGTGAGGTTCCAGTTTTGGAGGTTTGGGGAATGTGGAGCACCCCTTCATCACCATTGCTCCCTGGTCCACTCTTACCTGGAGTTGTAGTACCTGTTAGGGTCCCATCTATGGGTTAAATAGAAAAATGTATTTATAAAAAAAATTGTATTATCCATTAAGAATTGATTTATTTCAAAACTTTATCGGCATTAAATGACCCACTGAGGTTGATATGCCATAAAACAAAACAAAACAAACAAACAACGTGTCGGAATTGTATGTTCATTAAATAACATTGAATCTTACAGCCTCATCACAACCAACTTAGATGAGCAAGTTGACCTTCCAGTCTTTTTGCATCTTGTAACATTTTTTCTCTTCTGCGACATTCACTTTCTTTTCTTCTTCTGCAGTTTTAGTGTTTCTCTTGAGCCAACCTGCCATTCATTCTTTATCAAGAATTTCTCAACGGCTCCTTCATAATATTTCCACTCTTGTTATTTCCCCACGGAGGAAACGGTAATTGGGGATGATCCTTTCTACGACAAAAGATAATACGAACAAATACGGAAGTCAATATTTTTAATATATTTGGCTTCTCTAGTGTTTTCAAATAGATGTATATTATTTTTTTCTTTCTGGTGTCTAGCGTATGACACTAATCTGAATTCAGTGGTGAGGCTCCCGTTCCGTAGCTATGACGAATGTGGAGTCACATTTCATTACCATGACGACCAGGTTCATTTTGATTTGAAGTGGTAGTACCTGTTAGGGGCCATCTATAAGTCAAATAGATCTGTTTTAAAATTATTAGTATTTGATAGGAATACTTGCAGCCATATAATTGTGCAAACAAATAATTATTATTATTACATTGGAATAGTTATTTTATACAATATAATTGTGTATAAATTATTAGTATTAGATAGGAATACTTAAAACCATGTAATTGTGTATAAATTATTAGTATTAGATAGGAATACTTGAAACCATATAAAAATTATTAGTATTAGATAGGAATACTTGAAACCATATAATTATGTATAAATTATTAGTATTAGATAGGAATACTTAAAACCATATAATTGTGTATAAATTATTAGTATTAGATAAGAATACTTAAAACCATATAATTGTGTATAAATTATTAGTATTAGATAGGAATATGTGAAACCATATAATTATGTATAAATTATTAGTATTAGATAGGAATACTTGAAACCATATAATTATGTATAAACTATTAGTATTAGATAGGAATACTTGAAACCATATAATTGTGTATAAATTATTAGTATTAGATAAGAATACTTGAAACCATATAACTGTGCATAAATTATTAGTATTAGTTAGGAATACTTAAACCATATAATTTGCAAACAAATGATTATCATTAAATAGGAATAGTAATTTGGTTACTTCCTATAAGTCTAACATAAACAAAGGGGAACTACTCTTGACTGATAAATTATTTATTTATTTTCCCATCAAACTAATCCTAAACCCTAACCCCGTCTTCTTTTTCCTAGTAGATCAATAAATAAATAATTTATCAGTCAAGAATGGTTCCCCTTTGTTTATGTTAGATTTATAGGAAATAACCAGTAACTTTATACCATATAATATCTGGTGAATCAGAGAAGAGGTCAAACACAGGCTAAAATCTGTCAATTAAATAAACTGTATTTTTCCACAAAACCATTAGTTTGATTTAAGTTACACTATCATGAATAATCGATAGTCAATCCATAAATTATGCAACATGTTGACAATCAAAATTTCAGTGATTTTTCTACTAATTTACCATAATTTTCAAACTATACTACACTACTTGCTAGAAATGATAGGCTGTGCCTATCCTATATGTAACAAATATATCTTTATATTCTGCATCTTCATTGCTAATCCATTTATAATGATATAATCCAATATATACCATTATCTCTTTCTAATGTTAATAAAAGTCAAAGTGTTATAGCCTCTCCAGGCAGTTACAAGGTTAGGGTATTTGTCTCATACCCCACTTGTATGGACTGGGCACAAGGACTCGTTTTAATGTGGGCCCACCCACAAGCCGAAGCTCATGGGTGGGAAAGAACAAAAATTGCGTCGATCCCTTTGGCATTTCCCCTCAAGGGTGCGCCTCAGGCGCTGGGCAATAAACCCAGCCCTGCCCCTTTAAATCAAGGGGGCAGGTATTGCCTGGGGGGAAAGCCCCCTAGGATCGACGCTATTATTTACAAAAACCTAATCCAGCGGCCGAAGCTCACTGGACCCCCGGCTATGCCAGGTACTAGGTTAGTGTTCAAGAACAAACTGTAACAGATTAAATAATTATTGCCACTACTGCCAGGAACAGTCTATTAAGCTGAGGAGGTGTTTGCCTGTTCCACTAAACAATAGTTAACAATCTAAGACAGTTCTAAGTGACAGTCATTTCTAGGCTGCAGGTTCAATCCTGGTCAAGGGTGAGAGTAACATAGAATAATAATTAATTAACAAATGTTAAATGAAAAGTAAGTGTTGGATTTTGTAGTGTTCCTGTTTGCAGCGCCATGTTGGATTTTGTGTCAAATTTGTTGTATTTAACCTATTGTTCTTGTTGGATTTTGTGTAAAGTATTCAACTCTGTTACAAGATGAATGCAAAACTAAAACTAAAGTTTGGTAGGTGGCTTATATGGAGATTTGGATTGTTCCATTATGAACTCAGGCAAGTTCATTTCCTGAGTTCTGATTGGCTGTTGGATTTCAGGGTGAGTAAGAACATGGATAAGTACCCACTCTTCAGCCATCACTTTGAATTATGCCAGCAGCATGCAACGACTGTATTTAAGTTACAGCTTGCCTGTTGTTCTCGTCTACTAACTTGACGGTAGTTAGAACCCCACTTCGACGGTGAGTATCATATTGTTTCTATATCTGGAGGATAACTTCTACAGTAAGTAATTTGTGTCCTATATGTTTTGTATTTTATCTTTCTTTCTTACAGTTGGCGTCAACATTTATGAACAGTGAAGATGTTAGTGCATTGTATGTGACCCAAGCAAATAAATTAAAAGACCAAGGCAGATACAAAGAAGCAGAAAGGTAAGAGCATTATAAGATCATTTCTCTGAATGTTTGAGATGAGACTTGATGATTAGTATTATCTGCGTTATTCGGACTATTGTCCTCATCTTCACTGCTCGGTCTACATAACAACCCAGTATTATATGAGCTGATTCTTTGAGGCGTCTTCTCTAGTCGCCGGTAAAAAATCATACATAAAATGAATAGGTAGATATACTAGCCAAAACAAGACATTAGGTTAATAAATTCCCAAAATTCACACTGAATTGTCCAATTGGACAAGCTAGTTAGGTTAAGACAGTTTTAAGTGACAGTTATCTCTGGATTCCAGGTTCAATCCTGACCGGTAGCAGTAACATAGAAAAATAATCAACACAACTCCTACCCCAGCTAAAGTTAGCGAATGAGAACAGGATACCCCTGTGGACTGAATAAAGGGTTAGGTTCAAAGTTCCGTGATGGCTCCCGATTACGACAAGAAGGTTCCTGACTATGACAAGAAAGTTCCCAAGTTTGAAAAGAAGGTTCCCAAGTCCAAAAAAAAGGTTACTAAGTCTGAGAAGAAAGGCCGGAGGGCATATTGGCCAAAACGTTGTACAGATAATAATGAAGATGAGGACAATAGTCCGAATAATGTAGATAATACTAATTATAAGATCAATAGAAATTTCCTTTGTAATTTTATTTCTTTTACAATCTCATATTTAAATGTGAATATGAATTGATAATAATAATAATTGTTTTTATTTAATATTTTATTTATTATTTAATAATTTTTTTTTTTTGATAATAATAATATTTGTTTTTATTTCTCACCAACTATGGTATAGGAGGATTTATATAGGTAAAACATTTACTCCCCAGACTTGGTCTGTTGTCATGGCGCCATCTTTGTTTTTCCTCCCTCATCCTCATTTCCTTTCTGATCTGACTTCTGCTCTTTTACTAAAGAGTGATATTGTTCATTAGGGAAGAGTTATCTCCCCAAACACTCATCTTTTTAAATCTACCATATTTATTTTTTATTTCTCAGCAACCATGGTACAGGAGGATTTATACGGTTACGACATTTACTGTCCACATGTATGTGTCATGCAGCCATCTTTGTTTTTCCTCCCTCATTCTCATGAGCTGACTTCTGGTCTTTTTCTAAAGTGATATTGTTTGTTAGGGAAGAGTTATCTCCCCAAGCACTCACCTTTTTAAACCTACTATATTTGTTTTTATTTCTCACTAACCATGGTACAGGAGGATTTATATGGTTAAGACATTTTCTCTCCACACTTGGTGTATTGTCATGTAGCCATCTTGTTTGTGCCTCCTTCCCAATTACTTGCCATGCTCTTTCTCATTGTTGCCTGATACTACTCTTTTACTGAAGAGTCATATTGTTCATTAAGGGAGATAACTCTCTCCTAACAAATTCTAAAAACTGATAATAAAAGAAACAATTATTTTTTTTATCATTCTAAAGGTTGTTTGTAGCTGTTGAAAAACCTGACCGAGCTATAACCATGTACAAGAAATTGAAAATGTATGCTGATATAATTCGACTTGTGAAGCAATACCATGGAGACATGTTGGAAGAAACTTATTGTCGATTAGCAAAGGTAAATATTTCTTGAATTGGCTTTAGATTTGGAAAAGAAACAAAAAAAATCTTTGAATTTTCTCTTGTGGAATTTGCTTTGGTATAATTTTTGGACCATATGACCTTTAAGCACCCCTTTTGTGATCTTGATTCGTGGGGACATTTTTTTCCATTTACACCGTCAAAATCTGGTTAATTATTAACTGATGATTTTTAGATTTTTTTTTAAATTATAAAACTAACCCCTAACCCCATAACCGTAACCCCTAACCCTAACCCCTAACAAACAATCGGATTTTGATGGTGTAAATGAGAAAATGTCCTTGTAAGTTGAGATCGCAGAAGGGATGCCTAAAAGTCATATGGTCCTAATTTTTTAAATCTTTTAAAAATTTTTTTATCTTTTTTCATTTTTTTTTAGGAATTGGAGATGGAGGGTGATTTACGCCAAGCCGAGTTGTATCTGTTAGAGGCCAATAATGCAAAGGCAGCCATCAATATGTACAGAGTGCAAAACATGTGGGAAGATGCATATAGGGTAAGTAATATTTATTGGTAGGGTCACCTGGTGTTCTGCCTACATACATACATACATAGACTCCTCTCTGAATTCATTCCTTCCTTCCTATCCCTGTGTTCAACCCCAGCATCAACTAGTGATCAATTGTGTGACAAGCAACATGTACACCCTACCCCACCCCAACGTGTACATGACAATCAACACATATTCCACCAGACCCTTACCTGCTTTTGGACGATTCGGCAGTTCTGACCTGTTAGGGAGAGTTGTCTTCCCCTAACGATTCAAACAGGATACTCTCCTATGCAGAAATCCCTCAAGATGAAAGAAATAATTGGTTCTGGGGCAAATGGAAGATCAGGACTATGCCTTCACCCATAGCGGTCTATCGTGGTTTAAGGCAGCGGTCCCCAATATTTTTTGCGCCACGGACAAGTTTCATCTAAGACAATATTTCCACGAACTAGCCTTCACATGCTCTGGCCTACATTTGCTCGATAATCGTTAATGACGTAATCTAATAATAAATCATCCACAGTCGTCTTATGTCAAATGCAAACATCAACAGACAATAAACAACCTTTTGTTCATAAATTAATAATCAACAACATCTCTGTAAACGAAAATATTTATTTTAGAACGAAAATCCTTTCTAATAAGAAATAATTATAATAAAAAACTCGATTCAAGTGACAATACTGATCATTTCTATATAAAAGAGGGAACAAGTAAATCAAAAGAGGCTCAGAAGTCACTTTTCAAAATAAAACATCAACATTTAGACTGATAATCAATAAAAAAAGAAAAAGAAAAATTCAAACGTTCTGTGCAACCCGCAGCCCGGTACCCGGGGGATCGCTGGTCTAAGGAATCCATGTTAAACAAAAGGAAAATGATTTTTTGGAAGAAATTCATCAACTTGAGGAAGTCAAGGGTATTGCTACAGCATGGACCAAGTGGGAGAGTGCAAAAGAGAGAGTTGTCACATGGAGCAATATGAGGGCTACAGAGTTCAACAAGAAATACCTGTAGAAGGCTTGGGGGGGAACATTAGCCAAAACATTAAGTATACTAGCAAATATATGCACCCTCCGGGTGCAAGTATTAATGTCATAATATATTATATTAAATTAGAAAGTCTAAAGAAACTAAATAAGAATGCAGATAAAATGATTTGAAACACAGAGGGGTATAATCGAAAAATATAACAGCTGTAGCTTCCTCTCCCATCGCCACCGTCTTTCATTGCTAAACTTTTCTAATTTAACTATTTAGTTAAATTAGGAAGTAAAGAATAAAATTACAGTTATTTCTTTTTTGTTAATTAATTTCTTTTAAGATTTATCTCGACATTTTTACTCATATTCATTAAGATAAAAATCAAATAATTAGAAATCAACAATACCAAGCAGATATTTATTAAAATCAAATTTTAAATATCAATATGCAAATTAGGCTTGCCGTTCACACTGTAAACCGCTATTTGTTGTACATATAAATACAATTGCATGTCATTACTACGTAGATATGGCCAGCAGTATTAATAATGAAAACCAATTTTATTAATAATTGAGGCTTAAATAAAAATGATTCATCGAGAATGTGATGTATGATAACTAAATGGATAGTGACTTGAGTAGTGATATAGTTTCGGTTACAGAAAAACAAACACATAATCTCCATTATAATAAGATAACAATGAAGATGAGGACAACAGTCTGAAAAATCCAAATAATACATTATTATTTACTAGCAAATATATGCACCCTCCGGGTGCAAGTATTTAAGTTTTAATGTAATGAAATATTGTATTAAATTAGAAAGTCTAATAAGAAGGCAGATAAAAAGATTTGAAACAGAGTGGGGGTATAATAGAAAAATAGAAATGAAACTTACTCTTCCATCACTTCCGTCTTTCATTGCTGAATTTTACTTATTTAACTATTTAGTTAAATTAGGAAATAAAGAATAAAATTACACTTATTTTTTTCTTTCTTAATGGATTTCATTTAAGATTCATTGAAGAGATTTTTGCTTATATTCATTAAAATAAAACCAAACAATTAGAAATCAATAATACTAAGCACATATTTAATAAAATCACATTTTTAATATCAAATATGCAAATTAGCCTTCCCATTCACACTGCAAACCGCTATTTTTTGTATATATAAATACAATTGCATTGTATTTGTATGTGGGATATGACAACACTATAAAAAAGGGGAGCAATTTTTATTAATAATTTAGGTTTAAAATAAATAAAATCATGGAGAATGTGATGTAAATAACTATGTTAATTGTGACTCGATTAGTTAATATAGTTTCGGTTACAGACAGTAAAACACACAATCTCCATTATAATAAGATATTTTTGAAGGCAATTACAATGTGTATATTGCCTGGGCATAGGTCTAATTTGCATTCCTCTCAATGCTCACTGTACTATGTATAGTAGTGGCGTGTTATCATTGAGAGGTTGATTTGGCATGTTTCATGTGCAACGGGCTGGTAGCCCAGAGATAGAGTTTCTGACTCTGCATGCTGGGTTCTCGGTTTCAATCTCTGTCAGAGGGAGATCATAGATATACACTGCTGATGAGACTTAATAAAGTTAAAACAGCTGTACGGTGTTTCACGTTGCACACGTTATTCGCCAAGTTTGCTTGTCATGATTATTTTCAATAATTATCGAATTTTATATGATATACACATTGTATTGCCTTAAAAAAATATAAATAATAATATACTTTACATAACAATGCTTCAAAAACAAATTATCAAATTCCAAATAATACAATTTATCTAGTCTTATTGTAAAAATTCAGACAAATTGTTTTTTTTCTTTTTTTCTTTTAAGGTTTCCAAATCTCATGGCAGCAATATGATGGCAAAGCAAGTTGCATTTTTGTGGGCAAGAAGTCTCTGGGTGGCGACTCGGCAGTGAAAACTTCTTACAAAGTTTTAGCCTTTTAGAAGAAGCTATTGATTATGCTGCAGAACAATGGTAAGTCATAAAAGGGTTAATTTTTATTTTGGTTTTAATTAATCATTGGAATATGCTCATTACATCAAATACATAATTTGGACCATATTGCCTTTAGGCACCCTTTTTTGATCCCGATTAAGAAAGGACATGTTTTTCATTTACACCGTCAATATCCGGTTGTTTTAACAAACGATTTTTAGATTTTATTTTTAAAATTATAAAACTAACCCCTAACCCCTAACAAACAACCAGTTTTGTGTTAGGGGTTAGGGTTAGGGCTAGGGGATAGTTTTATAATTTGAAAAAAAAAACCTCTAAAAATCGTCTGTTAACAAACAACCGGATTTTGACAGTGTAAATGAAAAACATGTCCTTTCTTAATCGAGATCAAAAAGGGGTGCCTAAAGGTCATATGGTCCTACATAATTCATCAAGAACTGTAACATTGTTTACCCAACCCCTCCAACATGGGCAGGGTGTGACACAAGGTCAATTTTTAAGCAGAGTATAACTGGTTTGATGGGTCGAGTCCTTGTAGTATAGTGGCTAACATAAAAATAAACTATTGTCTTCTTCTATTTCTATAGAAAATGATAAAAATCCTCTCCAGTTATAAAATACTCTTCCANTTCATTATCATCAGGGTGGTCTGGCAGCGCAGATATCCATGACTCTCTCTCTCTCCAGCCATCCCTATCAGTCATCAGCCAAGGAGGTCCTCTGTGCAGCATCCAGAATCTGCACAGACCTGATTGATGTAAGTTGAAGAAGAGGAAATTGTTGAGAAGTAGAAAACTGTCAGGAGATGAGACATGTAAGTTTTTGCTGGGTCAGCCCACTCTGGTGTGTCCATGTGTAGTTGTCCAAAATGAACTTAGGAGATTATCCTTACTTCTCCAGCATGTCCATGTTTATCTTATTTAGATGGTTTATGTGATAGGCGGTAAGTGGCTATACAGATGGTTTTTTTTTTTAGGGGTGCTGTTTATAAGTTGATAAAATCAATCATCAGCAATGTGTGGAGGAGATCACTAATTAGGACTCAGCCTATTCTTAGTAGTGACCGCCTCGGTTGTTGTTTTTTTTGTTGTTTTTTTTTTGTTTTTTTTTACATAGTTTGAAATCTCCCCCCCTCATATTTGTATATTTTTTCTATTTGCAAATTTTTTATTATCTTGTGTTTTTTTTTGTTTTGTTTTTTTTTTTGTTTCTTGGCGTTTTTTTCTTTCTTGATATTTGGCAGCAATGTTGCAAAGAAAATTTTTTTTTCCCATAATGCAACAATTTTTTTTCCCATAATGCAAAACTTTTTTTTTCCCATAATGCAACAACTTTTTTCGCAGAGTGTAGAGTTAGATGGCTGTTTCTTAGATGACACCCAAACTCTTCTCTTCTCAAAAGAAGGACTCGATTATCTAAAAGGAAATCTATTTTCTTTTGAGTGCACCCCTGCGCTCAAGATCAAAACAAAAGATGACAGAATTTGGTCTCCTCTGCTCTTATGGTTAGGGAAATGTCATTGAAGTAATCTGCACATGTCTGTGCATTTGGTGTAATGCAGAGAGAAGAGAGAGAGAGAGAGAAGAGAGAGAGAAAATGATATTTTGCATTTCTGCCGGCACTTTGTTGTTCATAGTTTGTCTATTTTCACACCATGCCATACATACGATGTGAGAGAGGGAGGAGGCAGAGAAAGAGACAAAGGAGAGACAGAGAGAGAGAGAGAAAAAAGGAGGAGGAGAGATGATTGTTAGATTTACATTCACACATCAGTATGTATGTAAAAGTATATTTATGCTTATAAATATATATTATATGTAGCATATTAAATATATATATATTATATATTATATATAATATAATATTTTATCATGAAATATATATATATATATATATATAATATTTATCATAAAGTATATATATTTTATATTAATATATATATATTATATATATATATATATATATGTAGATTATATATATATAATAAAATAGCCACTGAAGAAGCCTCATATGTATGTCATGGATAAAAATAGATCTATAACTGCGAATATGACCAATTTTTAAGCCTTTTTCTTTACTATATATATATATATATAATATCTTGTGTTTGTGTTCATGTTTTGTTTTATCTTTATTTTGGATTGATATTCACAACTAAATTAAGTGCATTTAAAGAAGTTTATAGGGAAAAATATTTGTTGTTTAAAATTATTTTCTTTTTTTCAAATGGAAGTTCTAGTTTTATTGGTGTATGTATCTTCCTCTCTCTCTCTCCTCTCTCCTCTATATAATATATATACTATAATTATATTAATATATATATATATATATATATATTGATGTTATATTCCATATTTCCTCATTCAGAAAATTAGGAGAACAGATTCTTTAGGGCTGTGAGGAAAAACTCTATGGAATGCCATTTTTTGTTTTGTTGCTATGTTTAGAATAAAATGTATTGTAGTCATTTTTGCTATTTGTTTTGTGGTGGACTTTACAACAAAACAAAAGGGCGTGTCAAAAAAAAAAGAAATACAATGTATCACCTTTGCTATTATATATATATATGTGCTGTGTGATATGAGGGTATGCAAACAGTTTGTTTTGATCACTGTCGATAGCCAACAATTTTTGTGGAATATGTGCTTAATTTGAAGTATACCTAAATGAAAATTAACTAGTTGATAACTAATGAAATTAGGCGAATATATCTGCTCAAATGTAAGGCATAAACAAATTGAGAAAAATACATACAGAGAAATCATACAGAGATTGACTTTTTCTCGATTTGTTACACCTTACATTTGATACGATATATTCGCCTAATTCATTAATATATCACACTAATAATTTTCAATTAGGTGTATGACTTCAATTAAGCACAATATTCTCCCCAAATAGTATATATATATCTATATATATATATAGTAATTATATATATAAGCTTAGAGTGCAATAGGAACATAAACGTCAACGGACATTGGTAAAGTGCCAGTTTCTCGCTCTATTTTCAAACTTGATTAAAACCGAACTTAACAAGCTTACGCTACTCTAACACACTATACTATATGTAAGTTCACGTCGACTTGAATGACTACAATGTAGTGTGGTGATATATATCTATATATATATATATATATATTTATATAGCTGAATTGACCGTAATCTATGCCTACCATTAGATAATATATGCCCGTACTCACCTGATATTGAGCACATTTATTTAATAAATCTAGCCAATTATATTTATCAATATTTATATATACTAGTCAGAATATATGCAACCCTCCGGGTGCAGTATTTAAGTTTTACATGTAATGAAAATATTGTCATTAAATTAGAAAAGCTTACATGAAACTAAATGCAAGAATACAGATAAAAGATTGAAATCAGAAGGTGTATAATAAAGATTTGAACAGAGGAGTATATAGAAAAATGGAATCAACTGAAACTTACTCTTCCATCACTCTCCGTCTTTCATTGTTATTTTCTAATTTAAGATTTAGTTATAAAGATCAGTAAAGAATAAAAATGACCAGTTATTTTGTTCCTTGTTACTGGATTTCATCTCCCAAGATTATTGAAGAGAATTTTCTGGCATATATATCATTAAAATAAAACCAAACAGTTAGACAATACACTAATATAAGCACCACTATTATTATAAATCGATTTTTAATATCTAATATTGCCAACTTAGCCTTCCCGTTCACACTGCTTAAACCGCTATTTTTTGTATATATTCAAATATAAATTGCAATGTTGTCCAGTATGATAGACATGGAAACAGTATTAATAAAGAAGACAGATTTTATTAATAACTTGAGTTTAGATGAATAATAAAATCATGTCGAGATATGTCCGGATGTCATATAACTAAGAGAATTGTGACTTGAGTTAGGAATATAGTTTCGGTTACAGACAGCAAGAACTCACCACAATCTCCATTATAAATAAGATGGGTAATCCCATATCAAATCATCCAGAAAAAAAGTAAAATTGTCACCCACCCACTTCATATTTTCTGAAATTTTTCCAGGTGGACTATATTAACATTTAGCAATCCTCAAAATCTTGAGTTCCAATTCCAGAAATTTTTGTCTGTAAAATGAATTTCAGAAAATTGAAGTTGCAAAATTTTAACAAATTTTTGTAAAATGTTGTAGCTTCAGTTCTGAGTAAATATCAAACTATCTTTTGTGACAATAATGTTTGATAATGTTAAATAAATTATATAATTATAATTATAAATAGAAAAAATTGTTGTCGTAGATTGAATGACCACATCAGGATATTGATCTTGCTATGAAAAAAATCAGAAATCATCAATAACTTATATTTGGTTTACTTTAAGGACTTTTTAGCTCTCCAAATTGGTGGGGTTCAAAAAATTGGCGACTTTTTGTAATCTATTTTTGTCTGTAAAATGATTCTAGAGCTTCCCTACTCCTAAAAAGTTTATAAAGTCATTTTTACCCAAGGAATCTAAAAATGCTTTTATAAACAATTTTTAGAGTAGGGAAGCCTCTAGAACTCATTTTACAGACAAAAAATAGGTTACAAAATGTGCCATTTTTTCAACCCCACCTTAAATTTGGGAGAGCTAAAAATCGACATAACTCCGCCAATGTCCGGAATTGGAAGCTCAAATTTTAGAATTGGCTAACTTTCACATAATCCACACTTGAACAAAATTTCAGAAAATTGAAGGGATGTGGTGACATGACTGAATGATTGAAAGGAATACCCATTTATAAGTAGCACGGGGATCTGTGACTGGTTAAAGAGGACCTGATGTTAGGTGTGGCACTCACCTCAGACGCCAAAAAATCTCTTTAGTCTAGCGCTTATTGAAAAGGGAATTAGACACCCTTGCTGACTGGCTGATACCGACTTAGGCTGCCCCGACGACTTTATTACTTATATATATTAGACTAGAAATGGTAGGATTGTGAGAAAATGATTTCGAAGTGATGACATGTTTAAAAGACAAAGGAAAAGACAGTCGAGACGTTTTTTTTCGTAATCCAATAGGCAAACTGAACTAATTGTGAGCACAGAAGAAACGGACAAAACTTGGGAGTGAGAGATAAGAAAGAAAGAGAGATGAGAGAGAATGACGAAAAACTGTTGGAAGAGAGAAAATGAACATTTTTTTGGAGTTAGTTTTAACAACAAATAAGCATGACGATACAATAAGTAATGTTAATTATAAATCACTAATTCTTTTGATTGTTTTTCAGCGCGGGTTGATTTTGCTTTTGAACTTGCCCATATTGGAATGAAAAATAAACTCCCTGACATTTACTACAAAACAACTATGTACTTGGAAATGAAGGAAAATTGGCTGAAAGCAGAAGCAGGGTTCATCAAAGCTGCACTGTCAAAAGAAGCAGTTCCAGTGAGTTTATTTCAGTTGGTTAGTTCTTGTTAGTTCTTGAAATCCTATAGAAAAGTGTAGCCATAAATCCTTAGCAGAGTCTGTAGATTCTGATCCTATAAATAGCCATAGTACTCCTTGTAAGAAAGTCTGTAGTATTGGATCTAATGAAGATGTGTCCAAAACTCCTTGAGTAGGAAATGTAGATAATTAGATAGAAAAATTGTAGTTTTCCAAGATACTCCTTGTAGTCAGAAGTCTGTAGTATTCCTGGAAATCCTAGATAGAAAAGAGTGTAGTTCCAATACTTAGTAAACGTTATCTGAATCGTGAACGAGTTTGTCAAGAACCTTGTATAGAAAGTCTGTAGTATTCCTGATCCTAGGAAGAAAAGAGGTTGTACTTCATAGTATACTCCTTGAAGCAGAAAGTCTGTAGTATTCTATTGAAATCCTGAGTAAAAAGGTGTAAGTTCAGTAATTACTCCTCATAGCAGAAAGTCCATAGTATTCATGTAATCATCTTTGGTAGTCCAATGAGTGAAAAATTCAATTTGCAAATGATTTCAGGACGAGGATTACCAACAACATTAAAGTGTGTTCTGTATACATTCTTCAATTGGCCCAAATTTTTACCATGCCTGCTAATTTGGGGAAAGTCCATAAATATGGAGTGAATTGGCATACATTTTATACCTCCAAATAATCCAACAAGATTAGGTGTCTTTATGGTAAGGGCCGGTTAGCTTCAGTTGGGTAAGCGTTCGGCTAGAAACCACTAAGGTTTCCTAGTTCGATACCCGCCCTCGCCAACTCAGCGTTATGAGTAGCACAGGGATCTGTGTGGTAAAGAAGAGCTGAATGGTAGTGTGGCGGCACACCTCAGGATGCCAAAAACAATTCTCCTTGGTCTACGCTATTGAAAAAGGGATATAGACTCCCTCCGACTAAATTTTTGTCTCTGACTCTGGGAATGATTTGGAAGCTGTATATGTAAATGCAAATTTCCAATGCTATTTAAATGGATACCGGATTTTCTTTACGATCGCCCTTGACGAGCGTGTTTACTACATTGGTTGTTATTGATGTATAGGTGAAATGAATAGTATTATAAAGGTTTTTTTGTTTTAGAAGTACATTCAGAAATGATATATTTTGCTTTGAAGTGTTATTTGCTTATTTTTTTATTCTTTTACGTTTTTTTAATATTGTATTTTTTTTTGAATTTCTTTTGTATTAAGAGATGTATATGCACAACAATTAATGGTACTCTGGGGACTACTAGGACGTGCTACGGTATTGGTTGAAAATGATGAGTAATAGGGCCGATTTCATGAATATGAACTACAGAAGACTTCTTGTTGCTATTGCGGGGTGTACTTATTGGAAATAATAGTTTTATTATGATAGTTTATTAGAAAGGAATACTTAAAACCATAAAATTGTGTATAAATTATTAGTATTAGATAGGAATATTTAAAACCATATAATTGTGTATAAATTATTAGTATTAGATAGGAATACATGAAACCATATCATTGTGCATAAATTATTAGTATTAGATAGGAATACTTGATACCATATAATTGTGTATAAATTATTAGTATTAGATAGGAATACTTGAAACCATATAATTGTGTATAAATTATTTGTATTAGAAAGGAATACTTAAAACCTTATAATTGTGTAAAAATTATTAGTATTAGATAAGAATACTTGAAACCATACAATTGTGTATAAATTATTTGTATTAGATAGGAATACTTAAAACCATGTAATTGTGTATAAATTATTTGTATTAGATAGGAATACTTAAAAACCTTATAATTGTGTAAAAAATTATTAGTATTAGATAAAGAATACTTGAAAACATACAATTGTGTATAAATTATTTGTATTAGATAGGAATACTTAAAACCATGTAATTGTGTATAAATTATTTGTATTAGATAGGAATACTTAAAACCTTATAATTGTGTAAAAATTATTAGTATTAGATAAGAATACTTGAAAACATACAATGTGTATAAATTATTTGTATTAGATAGGAATACTTAAAACCTTATAATTGTGTAAAAATTATTAGTATTAGATAGGAATACTTGAAAACATACAATTGTGTATAAATTATTTGTATTAGATAGGAATACTTAAAACCATGTAATTGTGTATAAATTATTTGTATTAGATAGGAATATTTAAAACCTTATAATTGTGTAAAAATTATTAGTATTAGATAGGAATACTTGAAAACATACAATTGTGTATAAATTATTTGTATTAGATAGGAATACTTAAAACCATGTAATTGTGTATAAATTATTAGTATTAGATAAGAATACTTGAAACCATATAACTGTGTATAAATTATTAGTATTAGATAAGAATACTTGAAACCATATAATTGTGTATAATTAGATAGGAATACTTAAAACATATAACTGTTTGCAAACAAATGATTATCATTAAATAGGAATAGTAACTTGGTTATTTCCTATAAGTCTAACATAAACAAAGGGGAACCACTCTTGACTGATAAATTATTTATTTATTTTCCCATCAAACTAACCCTAAACCTAAACCTAACCCCGTCTTCTTTTTTCCTAGTAGATCAATAAATAAATAAATAAATAATTTATCAGTCACGAGTGGTTCCCCTTTGTTTATGTTAGAGTTATAGGAAATAACCAGTAACTTTATACCATATAATATCTGGTGAAACAGAGAAGAGGTCAAACACAGGCTAAAAGCTGTCAATTAAATAAACTGTATTTTTCCACAAAACCATTAGTTTGATTTAAGTTACACTATCATGAATAATTGATAGTCAACCCATAAATTATGCAACATGTTGTCCATCAAAATTTCAGTGATTTTTCTACTAATTTACCATAATTTTCAAACTATACTACACTACTTGCTAGAAATGATAGGCTGTGCCTATCCTATATGTAACTGATGTATCTCTATATTCTGCATGTTCATTGCTAATCCATTTATAATGATATAATCCAATATATACCATTATCTCTTTCTAATGTTAATAAAAGTCAAAGTGTTATAGCCTCTCCAGGCAGTTACAAGGTTAGGGTATTTGTCTCATACCCCACTTGTATGGACTGGGCACAAGGCCTCGTTTTAACGTGGGCCCACCCACAAGCCGAAGCTCATGGGTGGGAAAGAATAAAAATTGCGTCGATCCCTTTGGCATTTCCCCTCAAGGGGGCGCCTCAGGCGCTGGGCAATAAACCCAGCCCTGCCCCTTTAAATCAAGGGGGCAGGTATTGCCTGGGGGGAAAGCCCCCTGGGATCGACGCTATTATTTACAAAAACCTAATCCAGCGGCCGAAGCTCACTGGACCCCCGGCTATGCCAGGTACTAGGTTAGTGTTCAAGAACAAACTGTAACAGATTAAATAATTATTGCCACTACTGCCAGGAACAGTCCACTAAGTTGAGGAGGTGTTTGCCTGTTCCACTAAACAATAGTTAACAATCTAAGACAGTTCTAAGTGACAGTCATTTCTAGGCTGCAGGTTCAATCCTGGTTAAGGGTGAGAGTAACATAGAATAATAATTAATTAACAAATGTTAAATGAAAAAGTAAGTGTTGGATTTTGTAGTGTTCCTGTTCGCAGCGCCATGTTGGATTTTGTGTAAAGTATTCAACTCTGTTACAAGATGAATGCAAGACTAAAACTAGAGTTTGGTAGGTGGCTTATATGGAGCTTTGGATTGTTCCATTATGAACTCAGGCAAGTTCATTTCCTGAGTTCTGATTGGCTGTTGGTTTTCAGGGTGAGTAAGAACATGGATAAGTACCCACTCTTCAGCCATCACTTTGCATTATGCCAGCAGCATGCAAGGACCGTATTTAAGTTACAGCTTGCCTTTTGTTCTCGTCTGCTAACTCGACGGTAGTTAGAACCCCGCTGCGACGGTGAGTATCATATTGTTTCTATATCTGGAGGATAACTTCTACAGTAAGTAATTTGTGTCCTATATGTTTTGTATTTTATCTTTCTTTCCTACAGTTAGCGTCAACGTTTATGAACAGTGAAGATGTCAGTACATTGTATGTGACCCAAGCAAATAAATTAAAAGACCAAGGCAGATACAAAGAAGCAGAAAGGTAAGAACATTATAAGATTATTTCTCTGAATGTTTGAGATGAGGCTTGATGATTAGTATTATCTGCGTTATTCGGACTATTGTCCTCATCTTCACTGCTCGGTCTACTTAACAACCCAGTATCATACGAGCTGATTCTTTGAGGCATCTTCACTAGTCGCCAGTAAAAAATCATACATAAAATGAATAGGTAGATATTCTAGCCAAAACAAGACATTAGGTTTATAAGTTCCCAAAATTCACACTGAATTGTCCAATTGTACACATGGCCTAGTGGATAAGGTAGTTAGGTTAAGACAGTTCTAAGTAACAGTTATCTCTGGATTCCAGGTTCAATCCTAACCGGCGGCAGTAACATAGAAAAATAATTAACACCCCAGCTATGGTTAGCAGGATGAGAACAGGATACCCCCATGGACTGAATAAAGGGTTAGGTTCAAAGTTACGTGATGGCTCCCGATTACGACAAGAAGGTACCGAGTTCAAAAAGAAGGTTTCCGAATCAGAAAAAAAGGTTACCAAGTCTGAGAAGGTTCCTGAGTCCGACAAGAAATACCTGAAGAAGGCTGGAGGGCATATCGGCCAAAATGTTGTACAGATAACAATGAAGATGAGGACAATAGTCCGAATAACGTAGATAATACTAATTATAAGATCAATAGAAATTTCCTTTGTGATTTTATTTCTTTTACAATCTTATATTTAAATGTGAATATGAATTAATAATAATAATAATTGGATCCTTTCCCTCCACTAAGGACGATAGCATAGTGTCCAAAAAAAAAAAAAAAATTATCTGCACAAGTGACTCTGCAAGCCAATTCTTGAGTGACAGTCTTTGGTGCACTGAGTGCACACAAACTGTGATGCTTTCTGGGGCTGCTGGCTTTCTCTCTCTTTCTGGTTCTCTTTTCTGTCGAGGTTCCTCTCCTCTCTGCCTCACCTCTCTCCTTGCCTTGCTTAACATTGAGGCGCCAGGCTGCTCTATTTTTTGCATCTACCTCCCACGTGTTTGTGTCAATATGGCATATCGTCATGACTCTCCTGCAGACATCTTTAAATCGTAGGCGTGGTCTACCAACTGATCGGGAGCCTTTTACTAATTTGCCATACAAAAGATTTTTTCTCCATTCTCTGTGAGAGGCACTTTCGCTGGGTTGGACATGTCAGGAGAATGAAAAATGGTCGCATCCCAAAAGAATATGAATATATGGATAAAACATCCAATGAGGATGGAAGAAAACTAAGATGTGAAAAGCAATTTTATAGAATGTTTATTAGTTATGAACAAAAAAAGACAGTATGTTTTTTTACAGAAACTTAGACAGCATGTGTTTAAAACAAATCAAAAATGTAAAATTGTTAGTGTTCCTAATTACATTGCCATGACAAAAATTAAAAACATAAGGATCCCATCTTTGGGTTATATACAACAAAAATGAGTTTAAAATAAAAGAAGACCTCGAAGCCCATAAAGAATTTGAATATTAATAAATTCAAACATTAAAAACAAATGCAGAAATACACGTTACTGTAAAATGTTTTCCAACTGGAGTCTGTTAAATTGACAACAGTAATCCCTTTCGTCGTCAGCAAACTTCTCTACCAACTGAGCTCATTCCTCTCACTTCCTTCTTGTTCACCCAAAACACAGTAGTCACTGAATTTCACCTCTCTCACAGACACTTGCTTTGTTGCTGACTGTCAGTGTCAGCAACCGTCCATTTTTTATTATGGCTTGGCTACCCTTTATGCAAATTCCCTCTCGTCCCATCCAAGTCTCTTGTCTTGGTACAGGCGATTCTTTGCCACTTACGTTGGGGGGGATTGGCCATGCCCATTACATTTACTACCTACAAACTAAAATAGATTAATATGAACAGCCATTAAAATCTCTTTATGGGCACCGAGGTCTTCTGAAGATGGGATGTTAATCCCAAAATATTAAGGAAACATTAAAAAAAAAAAAATACAAGTAAATGAACCACATACTTGTTACCTTTTCTTCCTTCGCATTGTGATAAGCATTCAAAATCAATCTACAAAGCAAATATATACGCAATTCTTCTAGCAAACTATAAAACTCTTATATCGACAATATTTGTTTTTATTTCTCACCAACTATGGTACAGGAGGATTTATATGGTTAAACATTTACTCTCCAAATTTGGTGTGTTGTCATGCAGTCATCTTTGTTTTTCCTCCCTCATCATCATGTTCTTTCTGATATGACTTCTGCTCTTTTACTAAAGAGTGATATTGTTCATTAGGGAAGAGTTATCTCCCCAAACACTCACCTTTTTAAACCTACTATATTTGTTTTTATTTCTCACTAACCATGGTACAGGAGGATTTATATGGTTAAGATATTTACTCTCTACACTTGGTGTATTGTCATGTAGCCATCTTGTTTGTGCCTCCTTCCCAATTGCTTGCCATGCTCTTTCTCATTGTTGCCTGATACTACTCTTTTACTGAAGAGTCATATTGTTCATTAGGGGAGATAACTCTCTCCTAACAAATTCTAAAAACTGCCAATAAAAGAAAGAACTTTTTTTATCATTCTAAAGGTTGTTTGTAGCTGTTGAAAAACCTGACCGAGCTATAACCATGTACAAGAAATTGAAAATGTATGCTGATATAATTCGACTTGTGAAGCAATACCATGGAGACATGTTGGAAGAAACTTATTGTCGATTAGCAAAGGTAAATATTTCTTGAATTGGCTTTAGATTTGGAAAAGAGACAAAAAAAAATTCTTTGAATTTTCTCTTGTGGAATTTGCATTGGTATAATTTTTGGACCATATGACCTTTAGGCACCCCTTTTGTGATCTTGATTCGTGGGGACATTTTTTTCCATTTACACCGTCAGAATCCAGTTAATTGTTAACAGATGATTTTTAGAGTTTTTTTTTTTAAATTATAAAACTAACCCCTAACCCTAAACCCTAACCCTAACCCCTAGCCCTAATCCCTAACAAACAATCGGATTTTGACAGTGTAAATGAGAAAAGTGTCCTTGTGAGTCGAGATCGCGGAAGGGGTGCCTAAAAGTCACATGGTCCTAATTTTTGAAATCTGTTTTTTATTCATTTTTCTTTTTTTTTTCATTTCTTTGTAGGAATTGGAGATGGAGGGCGATTTACGCCAAGCCGAGTTGTATCTGTTAGAGGCCAATAATGCAAAGGCAGCCATCAATATGTACAGAGTGCAAAACATGTGGGAAGATGCATATAGGGTAAGTAATATTTATTGATAGGGTCACCTGGTGTTCTGCCTACATACATACATACATACATTCATTGACTCCTCTCTGAATTCATTCCTTCCTTCCTATCCCTGTGTTCAACCCCAGCATCAACACGTAATCAATTACGTGACAAGCAACACGTACACCCTACCCCACCCCAACGTGTACATGACAATCAACACATATTCCACCAGACCCTTACCTGCTTTTGGACGATTCGGCAGTTCTGACCTGTTAGGGAGAGTTGTCTCCCCCTAATGATTCAAACAGGATACTCTCCTATGCAGAAATCCCTCAAGATGAAAAGAAATAATTGGTTCTGGGGCAAATGGAAGATCAGGACTATGCCTTCACCCATAGCGGTCTATGGTGGTCTAAGGTAGCAGTCCCCAACCTTTTTTGCGCCACGGACCGATTTCATCTAAGAATATTTTCATGGACCGGCCTTCGTATGCCCACGGCCTTACATTTGCTCGATAATCGTTAATGACGTCATCTAACAATAAATCATCCGCAGTGGTCTTATGTCAAATGCAAACATCAACAGACAATAAACAACTTTTTGTTCATAAATTAATAATCAACAACATCTCTGTAAACAAAAAATATTTATTTTAGAACGAAAATCCTTTCTAATAAGAAATAATTATAATAAAAAACTCAATTCAAGTGACAATACTGATCATCTCTATATAAAAGAGGGAACAAGTAAATCAAAAGAGGCACAGAAGTCACTTTTCAAAATAAAACATCAACATTTAGACTGATAATCAATAAAAAAAAAAGAAAAATTCAAACTTTCTGTGCGGCCCGCAGCCCGGTACCGGGGGACCGCTGGTCTAAGGAATCCATGTTAAACAAAAGGAAAATGATTTTTCGGAAGAAATTCATCAACTTGAGGAAGTCAAGGGTATTGCGACAGCATGGACCAAGTGGGAGAGTGCGAAAGAGAGAGCTGTCACATGGAGCAACATGAGGGCTACAGAGTTAAACAAGAAATACCTGTAGAAGGCTTGGGGGGGGGGGAACATTAGCCAAAATATTAAGTATATAACAATGAAGATGAGGACAACAGTCTGAAAAATCCAAATAATACATTGTTATTTATATTTTTGAAGACAATTACAATGCGTATATCGTATAAAATTTGATAATTATTGAAAATAATCATGACAAGCAAACTCGGCGAATAACGCATGCGATGTGAAACACTGTACAGCTGTTTCAACTTTATTAAGTCTCATCAGTGGTGTATACCTACGATTTCCCTCCAACAGAAATCGAAACCGGAACCCAACACACAGAGTCAGAAACTCTACCTCTGGGCCACCGGCGCATAGCACACGATACATGTTGAATTTAACCTGTCAATGATAAACACACCATTACTATACATAGTACAGTGAGCGTTTGAGGGAATCACAAATTAGGCCTATGCCAAGGCGTAAGAAGTAAATGGAATTTGATAATTTGCTTTTGAAGCATTGTGTAAAACTATGTTGGTCGGGGTACCAAATGTAATATTATGATCTGGTCACGGGACCAAATGTAATACGATGTTGGTTTTGCTGCACGCGGCTCTGAATGTAGTACGATGTTGTCGCGGCGTCGAATCTAACGCGATGGGTGTTCTTTGACCCACAGGAAAGTTGAAGTGCTTGTTCCGGGCTGTACCTGAAAATGACCAAATTCATCAAGGTTGTTCCACAATTAACACGAACGCGTTTTTAACAACAAAAGACCTTTATTAATCATACAGTGATTAAAAATCATGTACAACCACAAAGGATATCGAGTTGAAGTTGAATCGGTATTTTGTGGACTGACTGGCGATATATGCTGTGTTCTGATTCAAATTCAGGACTTTGAGTAACAAGACGACAAAGCAAAGACGGTGACAAGGGCCATGAGATGAGCTATCAATCTGCTAGGGAAGCAGTTGTCCAATCTGGTCAAGAACCAGCTGTCCGATCTGGTCAAGGACCAGCTCTCCACTCTGGTCAAGAACCAGCTCTCCAATCTGCCTGGGACCCTTTTGGGTCCTCTTTTATGGTTCCAAACCCCCGAATCCAGGGCTCTCATTTGGCCAGCAATAGAAACGCCGGACCAATGGCCCTACAGTGTAAACATCAGGAGGTGTATGAAACCCCACCCACACGGTCGCATTTGATTGGACGGCCAATCAAAATCATGGCATTGGGTTACTTATCTCGGAGGTGGGTAACAAGTCTCCGCCCCAGTTCCCTGATTGGTGAGGCACCTGATAATATTCTTGTTATTGTATAAATGGTCCTGTCAATTGCTATGATAATTGCCAGGAACTGGCCTAAGACCACACGGGTAAATTGAGATTATCAACATTTAAAGATTTAATCTTTAAAACTGTTTTGCTAAATAAATGCCCTTATCTTACACAGTCCCCACAAGAACAATAATATATATGGATGTCATCAGTCATAAAAAGTCAGACTTATCAACCACTTTTAGCCTGGATAAAGTGGTACCTATCTTTTCGGAGTCTCCATGTAAATGATAATATGATAAAACAGACTTCTGCTTTACATCAACCTATTTCTGCCATTAGGATTGGTTTTGTTCAAAAATTATTTATCATCTTGTTTCGACGCTACAAGAATGATAATATATTTATATGAAAACATTTGTATAAACAAAAAGTCATTTGTGTTATATCAACCATCAACCGACTTTTAGCCATTAGAATTTCTTTGTGTCAGAGTAATTAATTTTATCTAGTGTTGACTTTACCACACCACTGACTTGTACTCTAATCTAAGTCGCTTGTACGATTCTAGACTCAATTGTTTTGTTTTTAAGTATCTAATCGGATATCGCCAATCAGTCTATAACACTACAGTGTTATAATTGTTATGTAAAGTATATTATTATTTATATTTTTTGAAGGCAATTACAATGCGTATATCGTATAAAATTCAATAATTATTGAAAATAATCATGAGAAGCAAACTCGGGTTGAAACACATGTATGATGTTCCACGTCACACGCGTTATTCGCCGAGTTTGCTTGTCATGATTATTTTTGATAATTATCAAATTTTATATGATATACGCATTGTAATTGCCTTTAAAAATATGAATGATAATATACTTTACTTAACAATGCTTCAAAATCAAATTATCAAATTCTATTATTCTTCAGCCTGAGCAGGGGCCTAATTTGCGATTCTCCCAACGCTCACTGTACTAAGTGTAGTAGTGGTGTGTTTATCATTGACAGGTTAATTTGCTGTGTTTCGTATGCGACATATCGGTAGCCCAAAGGTAGAGTGTCTGATTCTGCATGCTGGGTTCTCGGTTTCAATCTCTGTCAGAGGGAGATCATAGATATACACTGCTGATGAGACCTAATAAGGTTGAAACAGCTGTACGGTGTTCCACACATCACACGCATTATTCGCCGAGTTTGCTTGTCAAGATTATTTTCAATAATTATAGAATTTTATACGATATACGCATTGTATTGCCTTAAAAAAATATAAATAATAATATACTTTACTTAACAATGCTTCAAAAGCAAATGATCAAATTCCAAATAATACAATTTATCTAGTCTTATTGTAAAAATTCAGACAAATTGTTTGTTTTTTTCTTTTAAGGTTTCCAAATCTCATGGCAGCAATATGATGGCAAAGCAAGTTGCATTTTTGTGGGCAAGAAGTCTGGGTGGCGACTCGGCAGTGAAACTTCTTACAAAGTTTAGCCTTTTAGAAGAAGCTATTGATTATGCTGCAGAACAATGGTAAGTCATAAAAGGGTTAATTTTTATTTTGGTTTTAATTAATCATTGGAATATGCTCATTACATCAAATACATAATTGGACCATATTGCCTTTAGGCACCCCTTTTTTGATCCCGATTAAGAAAGGACATGTTTTTCATTTACACCGTCAATATCCAGTTGTTTTAACAGACGATTTTTAGATTTTATTTTTAAAATGATAAAGCTAACCCCTAACATTAACCCCTAGGGTTAGGGTTAAGGTTAGGGGTTAGTTTTATAATTAAAAAAAAAATAAAAAAATCGTCTGTTAACAAACAAATGGATTTTGACAGTGTAAATGAAAAACATGTCCTTTCTTAATCGAGATCAAAAAGGGGTGCCTAAAGGTCATATGGTCCTACATAATTCATCAAGAACTGTAACATTGTTTACCCAACCCCTCCAACATGGGCAGGATGTGACACAAGGTCAATTTTTAAGCAGAGTATAACTGGTTTGATGGGTCGAGTCCTTGTAGTGTAGTGGCTAACATAAAAATAAACTATTGTCTTCTTCTATTTCTAGAAAATGATAAAAATTTCTCCAGTTATAAAATACTCTTCCATTCATTATCATCAGGGTGGTCTGGCAGCGCAGATATCCATGACTCTCTCTCTCTCCAGCCATCCCTATCAGTCATCAGCCAAGGGAGGTCTTCTGTGCAGCATCCAGAATCTGCACAGAGCTGATTGATGTAAGTTGAAGAAGAGGAAAATTGTTGAGAAGTAGAAAACTGTCAGGGAGATGAGACATGTAAGTTTTTGCTGGTCAGCCCACTCTGGTGTGTCCATGTGTAGTTGTCCACAGATGAACTTAGGAGTTATCCTTACTTCTCCAGCATGTCATGTTTATCTTATGTAGATGGTTTATGTGATAGGAGGTAAGTGGCTATACAGATGGTTTTTTTTTAGGGGTGCTGTTTATAAGTTGATAAAATCATCATCAGCAATGTGTGGAGGATGATCACTAATTAGGACTCAGCCTATTCTAGTAGTGACCGCCTCAGTTGTTGTTTTTTTTGGTTTTTTTTTGGTTTTTGTTGTTTTTTTTTACATAGTTTGAAATCTCCTCCCCCTCATATTTGTATATTTTTCTATTTGCAAATTTTTTATTATCTTGTGTTTTTTTTTTGTTTTTTCTTGTGTTTTTTTTTTCTTCTTGATATTTGGCAGCAATGTTGCAAAGAAAATTTTTTTTTCCCATAATGCAACAATTTTTTTTTTCCCATAATGCAACAATTTTTTTTTTCCCATAATGCAACAACTTTTTTCGTAGAGTGTAGATTTAGATGGCTGTTTCTTAGATGACACCAAACTCTTCTCTTCTCAAAAGAAGGACTCGATTATCTAAAAGGAAATCTATTTTCTTTTGAGTGCACCCCCTGCGCTCAAGATCAAAGCGAAAAGATGACAGAATTTGGTCTCCTCTGCTCTTATGGTTAGGGAAATGTCATTGAAGTAATCTGCACATGTCTGTGCATTTGGTGTAATGCAGAGAGAGAGAGAGAGAGAGAGAAAATGATATTTTGCATTTCTGCCGGCACTTTGTTGTTCATAGTTTGTCTATTTCACACCATGCATACATACGATGCGAGAGAGGGAGAGAGGCAGAGAAAGAGACAAAGGGAGAGACAGAGAGAGAGAGAGAGAAAACAGAGAAGGAGAGAGATGATTGTTAGATTTACAATTCACACATCAGTATGTATGTAAAGTATATGTATGCATATGAATATATATATATATATATAATATTTATCATAAAATATATATATGTATATATATAATATTTATCATAAAATATATATATGTATATATATAATATTTATCATAAAATATATATTTTATATTAATATATATATATATATATATATATATATATATATATATATATAAATAATAAAATTAGCCCCCTGAAGAAGCTCATATGTATTTACAGGGATAAAAATAGATCTATAACTGCGAATATGACCAATTTTTAAGCCTTTTTCTTTACTAAAATATATATACATATATATATATATCTTGTGTATGTGTGCATGTTTTTGTTTTATCTTTATTTGATTGATATTCACAACTGAATTAAGTGCATTTACAAGAAGTTTATAGGGTAAAATATTTGTTGTTTAAAAATGTTCTTTTTTTCATAATGAAGTTGTAGTTTTATTGGTGTAAGTATCTATCTATTTATCTATCTCTCTCTCTCTCTCTCTCTCTCTTATATATATATATATATATAATATATATATATATATATATATATATTAGAGAGAGAGAGAGAGAAGAGAGAGAGAGTCATATTTTAGCCCTGAAGAGCTTTATGCGAAACTAATAGTAGGTTTCGTCTGACTCAGTAAGATATCCTTATTACTTGGCTCTACTTAGGTATCGAGCACTTTTTACAAAATTAGCTTCTCCCTAGCGGTTATATGAATATATATATATCTTATATACATATATATACATATAAATTGTTTTTTCTTTTGCCAAATACTATACCAATAGATTATTTTTTGTTGGTACGAATATCTTGGTCTTTTCTTTTTTTTCAAAAATTTTTTCTTCCTGGTTGATGTTTGGAGTATATTTTTACAATCAAACTCTCTGCCGGGTTTTTTCTCTCCGCAAGGATCTACCAACACGCTTGGTATATTAAATATTATATATATATTGATGTATTCATATTGCTCATTTAGAAAATTAGGAGAACCGATTCTTAGGGCTCTGAGGAAAAACTCTATGAGACTGCCATTTTTTGTTTTGTTGCTATGTTTAGAATAAAAATGTATGTAGTCATTTTTGCTATTTGTTTTGTGGTGGACTTTACAACAAAAACAATATTGTTGTGTCAACAAAAAAAAGAAATACAACGTATACCTTTGCTCTCTCTCTCTCTCTCTATATATATATATATATATATATATATATATATATATATATATATATATAAAGTCAATGGACAGTGGTATCAGTTTCTCGCCTATGCAATTTTCAAACTTGATAAACTGACACTTAAGAAGCTACGCTACTCGAACTTTTATATATATGTATATATATATATATATAAGTGTATTTTGGCAGCATTTTTTCTTTTATACAAGTTTTGTTGAACTGTACAGACAATTCCTGTCGGACAAGTTTTTCATTGATCCGTTCCAATTTTCGGACCATCTTTCTGGTGTCGGGGTGTAACTGGTATAACAGTCCCCCAAAGGTTTCCAAATATTTCGGCAATACAATTTGCCATACTCAGGTGTGAAATGATGGTACGATTTCGTGTCTCGTTTTTAACAAGAACGAGTAGTAGCAAGGAATTAGTAGTAGGAGGTTGTAGGAATGGTAGTGGTTCGAGCGAGCTTTGCAGTGATTTTATGTGGGAGGGGGGCACCTTTGGGGGACTGTTATACCAGTTTCACCCCGACACCAGAAAGATGGCCCGAAAATTGGAACGGATCAATGAAAAACTTGTCCGACAGGAATTGTCTGTACAGTTCAACAAAACTTGTATATATATATATATAATATATATAGTTGAATTGACTTTATCTATGCTACCACTATATGCCCTATCACTGATATTGAGCACTTTTTATTTATAAATCTAGCAAATTATATTATCAATACTCATATATATATGGGTAATCCCATATCAGAAAATGGGTAATCCCATATCAGAAAATGGGTAATCCCATATCAGAAAAAAGTAAAATTATCACCCACCCACTTCAATTTTTCTTAAATTTTTTCCAGGTGGGGACTATATTAACATTAGCAATTCTCAAAATTTGAATTTCCAATTCCAGAAATTTGTTTTGTAAAATGAATTTCAGAAAATTTGAAGTGCAAAATTTTAACAAATTTTTGTAAAATGTTGTAGCTTCGGTTCTGAGTAAATATCAAACTATCTTTTTGGTACAAATAATGTTTGATTTATGTGAAATAATAATTATATAATTATAATAGAAAAAATTGTTGTCGTAGATGGAATGCCACATCAGGATATTGATCTTACTATGAAAAAAAATCAGAAATCATCAATAACTTATATTTGGTTGACTTTAAGACTTTTTAGCTCTCCAAATTTGGTGGGGTCGCAAAAAATGGCGACTTTTTGTAACCTATTTTTGTCTGTAAAATGAGTTCTAGAGCTTCCCTACTCCTAAAAATTAGTTTATAAAATCATTTTTACCCAAGGAATCTAAAAATTCTTTTATAAACCAATTTTTAGGAGTAGGGAAGCTCTAGAACTCATTTTACAGACAAAAATAGGTTACAAAAAGTCACCAATTTTTGCGACCCCTCCTTAAATTTGGAGAGCTAAAAATCGACATAACTCTGCCAATGTCCGGAATTGGAAGCTCAAATTTTAGGGATTGGCTAACTTTAACATAATCCACACTTGGACAAAATTTCAGAAAAATTGAAGTGTGTGGGTGACATGACTTGAATGATTTGACATGGAATTACCCATATATACATATGTATATGTATGCATATATATATATATATATATATATATACACACACACAAGGCTTATTCTGCCTTCTCACTTGGGCGAAGGAATTGGGCAGTTGTTAAACCAAACAAAGAAAATTTGACACAGCCGTGAGGTAAATTTGGTAGGCGCCGAGTTAACAGGAAGAGAGAAAAAAGTGAAGTTGAATATAAATAAATATTTTTATATATATTAGACTAGAAATGGGAAGGATTGTGAGAAAATGATTTGGAGTGATGACATGTATAAAAGACAAAGGAAAAGAGACAGTCGAGACTGTTTTTTTTTTATCCATAGCAAACTGAGCTAATTGTGAGCACAGAGAAACTGGACAAACTTGGAATGAGAGATAAAGAAAGAAAGAGAGAGAGAGAATGACAAAACTGTTGGAGAGAGAAAATAAATTTTTTTGTGAGTTAGTTTTAACCAACAATTAAGCATGACGATACAATTAAGTAATGTTTAATTATAAATCACTAATTCTTTTGATTGTTTTCAGCGCGTTTGATTTTGCTTTTGAACTTGCCCATATTGGAATGAAAAATAAACTCCCTGACATTTACTACAAACAAGCTATGTACTTGGAAGATGAAGGAAAATTGGCCGAAGCAGAAGCAGGGTTCATCAAAGCTGCACGTCCAAAAGAAGCAGTTCTCATGTGAGTTTATTTCAGTTGGTTAGTTCTTGTTTAGTTCCTTGAAATCCTAGATAGAAAACAGTGTAGTTTCCATAGATACTCCTTGTAGCAGAAAGTCTGTAGTATTCCTTGAAATCCTAGATAGAAAAGAGTGTAGTTTCCATAGATACTCCTTGTAGTAGAAAGTCTGTAGTATTCCTTGAAATCCTAGATAGAAAAGAGTGTAGTTTCCATAGATACTCCTTGTAGTAGAAAGTCTGTAGTATTCCTTGAAATCCTAGATAGAAAAGAGTGTAGTCCATAGATACTCCTTGTAGTAGAAAGTCTGTAGTATTCCTTGAAATCCTAGATAGAAAAGAGTGTAGTTTCCATAGATACTCCTTGTAGTAGAAAGTCTGTAGTATTCCTTGAAATCCTAGATAGAAAAGAGTGTAGTTTCAGTAGATACTCCTTGTAGTAGAAAGTCTGTAGTATTCCTTGTAATCCTAGGTAGAAAAGAGTGTGGTATCAGTAGTTACTCCTTGTAACAGAAAGTCTGTAGTATTCCTTGAAATCCTAGGCAGAAAAGAGTGTAGTTTCAGTAGATACTCCTCATAGCAGAAAGTCCATAGTATTCATTGTAATCCTTCTTTGTAGGTCATGAGTGCAAAAATTTCAATTTGCAAATGATTTCAGGACAATTACCAACAACATTAAATGTGTTCTGTATCATTTCTCATTGGCCAATTTTTACCAGAAATGCCTGCTGCTAATTTTGGGAAAGTCCATAAATATGAGTGGCAATTTGGCATACATTTTATACCTCCAAGATAATCCAACAAGAATTTAGTGTCTTTATGTTAAGGGGCCGGGTTAGCTCAGTCGGTACAGCGTTCGGCTAGAAACCACAAGGTTCCTAGTTCGATACCCGCCCTCGCCAACTCAGCGTTATGAGTAGCACAGGGATCTGTGTGGTAAAGTAAGGAGCTGATGGTAGGTGTGGCGCTCCACTTCAGACACTAAAATAATCTCCTTGGTCTAGCGCTATTGAAAAGGGATAGACTCCCTCACTGACTGGCTGATACCGACTTTAGGCTACCCCGACGACTTTACTTACTTTTTTATGGTAATAATTGATAAAATATTTGAGTTATTTTTTTATGCTTTTTTTTTTTTTTTTTTTTTTTTTGTCTTTTGTAGGTATATGCACAACAAAGACTGGGACTCAGCTCTACGGATTGCAGAGGCCCATGACCCAGACCTTGTTGCTGAGGTGCTGGTAGGACAGGCAAGAATTGCCTTTCAAGAAGAAGATTTTACTCGAGCTGAATCTCTCTTGTTACGAGCCCAACAACCAGAACAAGCCATCAAATACTATAAAGCAAGACTTTGAAATTTATCTGATAATTGTGATTGGAGAGAAATAGTTTTTTATGATTTGGGAATCATCAACATAATTTTGCAAGTTTCTAGGATGCCAAGAATTTGCTCTCCATTAATAAATGCTTATGGTGAATTCTTTGAAGAAAAAAAAAATAGGAATTTGTTTTAATTTGTTTTTGATTATCTGCAACTGGTAATGCATTTCTTACCAGTTTGTATTAACAAAAAATCTACTAAATACTAAATGACTTACTTTAATAGAACACACCTAGTTTTTCTACACAATTAATATGCGCATACAATTACACTGATTATATCCACTGCAGAGGGGTAGGACCACCTCTCCGCCCTGTCGGCTGAGGTGTTAGAATGCACCGACTGCAGCTCTGCAGAGGGGTAAGACTCCCCCAAATGGGCATCTGTTGGCTGTGGATGACGACCCGTAATGCATAATGATAGAACCCAGGTGGATGAGCAGTCCATGACTTGCAAAACTCCACTTGGCCCTTTCTTGGGCTAGAAGGGCGGTCGGAGAGGCCCCCTCCGATCAATCGGCTGGTTATGTCAAGCCCTAGCACCTATATGATTGCCCCAACCCTATTGCCCTTAAGGCAAACCTGAACCCCTTTTATCATATGGGTGCTAGAAGGCGGTGACTGAGGGTCTACATGTCCTGGGAATGACGTTAAACTCTATCTGATGGTGAGGTTCCAGTTTTGGAGGTTTGGAGAATATGGAGCACCCTTTCATCACCATTGCTCCTAGATCCACTCTGACCCAGAGTGGTAGTACCTGTTAGGGTCCTATCTATGGGTTAAATAGAAAAACATGAGTTTATAAACAAAATTTGATTATCCATTAAGAATGAAATTATTTCAAAACTTTGTCGGCATTAAATAACCCACCGAGGTTGATATGCCGTAAAACCCAAACCAAACCAACCAAACCAAATAAGACCACCTCTCACCCAAAAAGCGTCTCTTAGCCACCTCACAACTTTCTGGATTTGTCCACTATGGACCAATTTATTTACCTTAAGCTAACCCCTGAACTATCATTGTATGCTATATTTCATTTGTAAATTTGATATTTTTATACAGAAGAATTTGTTACACTAGTTCATAAATGTTGAATCTACTATCATTTGTATTTCATGACATAGACAGATAGATAGACAGAGACATAGACAGATAGATAGATAGATAGACATAGAGATATAGATTGACAGAGACATAGAGATAGACATAGAGATAGACATATAGATAGATCGATAGACACAGAGACATAGACAGAGATATAGATAGACAGAGACATAGACAGATAGACATAGACAGAGATATAGATAGAGACAGAGATATAGATAGATAGATAGACAGAGACATAGATATAGATAGATAGACATAGACAGACAGAGATATAGATAGATAGAACATAGAGATAGATAGACAGAGATAGAGATATAGATAGATAGATACAGACAGAGACTGATAGAGACAGAGACAGAGATATAGATAGACAGAGACATGGAGATAGATAGACTATAGATAGATAGATAGACAGGACATGCATATGGATATACATATGGGTCTTATCTTGGTTTTACACCTAATCTTTATACATATATATACACATGTACATAAACATACCCCACCCTCTCCCCCTTCTAGTCTGGCTATATACACACACACACACACATCTTCTTAGCCTCTTGACAAGGTCTGCTCCCCCCCCCCCCATGCACACATTCATTGTGTTACAGCTGACCCTTGATCTATCATTGCATGATATATTTCATTTGTAAATTCGATATTTTTTATACTGAAGAATTTATTGCAGTAGTTGATAAATCTTGAATGTATAACCATTTGGTATTTCATGATATTCTATTTATTTCTAGGACCGTGAAATGTGGCAAGATGCTCTTCGACTCTGCAATCAGTATTTGCCGAACAAGTTGCAGGCTCTACAAGATGAATATGAGAGGGAAATGATCAGTAAATCCTCCAGGTATTTGTTACGATTGATTTTAAATTATTTTTGATAATTGTTATGGGTTGGTATATTGCCTCATGTCATGCTCTGGGAAAAGAGTATGTATTATTAAATGTGACTTCCACATGGGTACCCACTGATAAACTTATGCAATTTCTGAGGGTATTGTGATGTAAGCAGTGACATAGTTTTGGTTACAGACAGACACCAGATCTCTATTATAATAAGATTATATCAGGAACATGGTGACATTTTGTGTACATTTTTTTATTCAATTCTCTGATTCCTAACCCGCATGTGTGGGGAGAGAATCAGCACAGACGCAGAACACGTTGCCCAACAGCGCTGTTGGCTCAACTGACTAATTCTCATCTTGCTTTCCCAGACTCATCCAATCATGTGACTCTCTAAGACAATCTGCTCCTCTGCTCAGGAACACGGAGACATATTTTGTGTACACACTCTTTATTTCATAATATCATGTTAACCCTGATACAAGGAGAATCATCAATAGAGCTATTGGCTCAACTCTGACCAATTCTAATCTTACTTTCCTAGATTTATCTGATCACATGTCTCTCTAAGCCAATAGAGAGCCCCATTCCAGATGAACTTGGAGTTGAACTTTATCAATTCAACTTCCGCCCTGTTGGCTGAGGCATTAGAATGCACCTCTGCAGAGGGGTAAGACTCCCCCAAATGGGGCCACCTGTTGGCCGTGGGTGGCGACCCGTGATGCTTAAGGACAGAGTTTTGGTTGATGAGCAGTCCATGACCTGCAACACTCCACTTAGCCCTTTACTTAGGCTAGACGGGTGGTCGGAGAGGCCCCCTCTGATCAGTCGGCTGGTCACGTCAAGCCCTAGCACCTATATGATTGCCCCAACCCTATTGCCCTTATGGCAATCCCCAACCCTTTTTATCTTATGGGTGCTAGATGGAGGTGACTGAGGGTTTAATGTCCTGGGAATGACGTTAAACTCTATCTGATGGTGAGGTTCCAGTTTTGGAGGTTTGGGGAATGTGGAGCACCCCTTCATCACCATTGCTCCCTGGTCCACTCTGACCCAGAGTGGTAGTACCTGTTAGGGTCCCATCTATGGGTTAAATAGAAAAATGTATTTCAAACCATTAAATTTAAAATCTAAACTATACTTTCTTATAAAAATGATAGGCTATGCCTATCAATTGTAACAATTCAATGAAAAGGTAAAAGGAACCCCCACTACTCAAAGACTATTTTCCTATTAGGACATCTTTATTGTGTATAAGAAAAGATAACAATGTATAATCTCTTCTTTCTTCTCTCCTGTCATGTCTGTATTCTCTTCTATTAAATTTGCTCAGGCAATGAAATATCCTTGTTGTGACTTTATTATGAATTGTTCTTATGCTCAACCCACTATCAACATAAGGGTAATCTGAACATTAGCTACATAAATGAGAGTAATCTCCCCTTGTTTGATTCACTTTGAGGAAGCCGTTATGTTTTGGTTGGCCACATTCATTTCAGTGTAAATCTACACGGAAAATACAAACTTGTTTGAATCAATACAACTACATGTTTTAACATGAAAATATCATAAAATGTGTTCTTAATTGTGTTTGCACATTATTTGAAATGAACTTAATTGTTATTAAGAACACATTTTATGATATTTTTCGTGCTAAAACATGCAGTTGTATTGATTCAGACAAATTCGTATTTTTGGTGTAGATTTACGATGAAATGAAAATGGCCGACCAAAACATAACGGCTTCCTCAAAGTGAAAGAAACAATGAGGAGATTACTCTCATTTATGTAGCTAATGTTCGGATTACCAATTCAGTATATGTCTATATATTTCCATGAAGATAGAGAAAAGGAAAATAACATGAATTTTTTAAAATTTTTAAAATTTTTTTTTCTTATAGAGGAATTGAAACTTTGGTGAAGCAAGCCCGTGAATGGGAGAACAATAAAGACTATGCTCGTGCTGTGGATTGTTATCTGAAAGTGACTCAAACAGTCACTCAAGATACTAATGTTTTACTCAAGTGTTGGCACAAGGTCAGTATAACTGTGAATTATAATTATCAAGAGTGTTGTTTAACTTTTTGCCTACCAAATTTTCCCCTGCCATGGCGGTACCAAATTTTCTCCATATTTTTGGCTGCCCTGTCAGTTGGGGCGTTAGAATGCACCTCTGCAGAGGGGTAAGACTACCCCAGTGGGCCACCTGTTGGCTGTGGGTAGCGGCCCGTGATGCTTAAGGATAGAACCCAGGTGGATGAGCAGTCCATGACTTGCAATACTCCACTTTGACCCTTTTTTGGGCTAGACAGGCGGTCGGAGAGACCCCCTCTGATCAATCGGCTGGTCATGTCAAGCCCTAGCACCTATATGATTACCCCAACCCTATTGCCCTTATGGCAAGCCCCAACCCTTATTATCATATGGGTGCTAGAAGGCGGTGGCTGAGGGTCTTCATGGGAATGACGTTAAACTCTATCTGATGGTGAGGTTCCAGTTCTGGAGGTTTGGGGAATGTGGAGCAACCATTCATCACCATTGCTCCCTGGTCCACTCTGACCCGGAGTGGTAGTACCTGTTAGGGTCCCATCTATGGGTTAAATAGAAAAATGTATTTATAAAAATTTGAGTATCCATTAAGAATGACTTTATTCCAAAACTTTATCGGCATTAAATGACCCACTGAGGTTGATATGCCGTAAAACAAAACAAAACAAACCAAATCTATTAACCACATAGGACACATGGTGCAATGGATATAAGGATTGAGTTAATACAGTTCTAAGTGAAAATCATCTGGAGGTTGCAGGTTCAATCCCAACTATGGGTGAAAATATCACAGAAGACTTAACATAGCTTAACATTTGTACCCGGTCATGGTCAATGGAATGAAACAATCTACCCCAATGGATAAAATAAAGAATTCAGTTCGGAGTTCTGTGAACGGTACTGATTATGACATGAGGTTCCCAAGTTTAATAAGAAGGTTCTTGAGTTCAACAAGAAACACCTGAAGAAGGACAGAGGGCACATTGGCTGAAACCTTTGTAGATAACAATAAAGATGAGGACAATAGTCTAAAAAATCCAAATAATACAAATTATCAAGCCTCATGTCAAAAAATAACAATAAACACCTGAAAAAGGACGGAGAGCACATTGGCTGAAACCTTTGTAGATAACAATAAAGATGAGGACAATAGTCTAAAAAATCCAAATAATACAAATTATCAAGCCTCATGTCAAAAATAACAAGAAACGTCTGAAGAAGGCCAATGGGCATATCAACTAAATTGTTGTGTATATAACAATGAAGATGAGGACAACTGTCTGAAAAATCTGAATAATACAAAATATTATTGATGAAAAGCTTTTTTTGAATTTTGGTACTCCAAGCGACTAAAAATGGCCTCGATTTGTTTATTTGTTGATTTTAACGGCATATCAACCCATCTGGGGTTATGTCCTAATGGTTAGGAATTGATACATATCGTGTATTTATATTTATACTTTTTAGTAATTGGTTTTAATAATGTGTTAGCATTATTGGGGATTATGTTGTATGGTATTGATTTGTTTCATGTCTATATTCTATGGTATAATTTTATTTCCCTCAAAAAAGAGAGAATATCCTCCATGTTGACATTTTCATACAGATCTTTTATATTGTTTGCTTTAAAATAACGGTTTCTGATGTGAGCAAAAAACCTGCATTCCATGAATAAGTGTTAACTGTCAAAGGTGTTTGACATGTTTCACATTGTGGTTGTTCTTGTTTAAGTATATATGAATGCATTAGTCTTGTGTGACCAATTCATAATCGAGACACAATGACTTGTTCCTTTCTAGACTTCCTTAATTTCCTCGATTTGTGTATTTGTCAAAATATTAAATTTTTCTATTACCATTTTTCTTATCAGGCAGTGGATTTGGCAGTGAAGTTTCTTGGACAAAATAAAGCGGTGTCTGTTGTTGAAGTCCTAATTCCTCGACTTGAGAAAATGGACAAATTCAATGCCGTAAGTATTTCCCATCGTGTGTTGAACTTTTGTTTAAAAATAAAAGAAACTTAACCAAATTTTGTATTCAAGAGATATTCCATAAATCTTTTTGTAGTAGGTTTGTTTTTTAAGTGTTTTTTTAAAGGACTATATTTTTATCTTTTCACTCGATATTTTCTAGAAAAAAATCACATTTGAGTTAAAGTATGAATTTGGGTAATAGCATTATGCATACTCCAAGTCTTTGTGTTTCTGATTAACAAGAATTATTTAACCATCTTACTTGTGCGAATGAATCAAACAGCAGTTTAACCAAACAGCGGTGAAAGAAAATAAAACAATAAAAGAAAAAACTGGAGACAGGAAAATATAACATAACAGTTAGGTTTTATTAATAAATACATACATTAAGACGAAGAAATAACAGAAAAGGGTAAAGAAAAGTTCAAAGTCTTTCACTAACCTCAGGTAAAAAAGATTAAGGGAATGTGGTATGTCTCTTTGGAGAATCATGTAGATGCATCTGGGTTGAACAACAGACTTGGAAGGAACTGAAGAAATGTCTAAAACTCAGCATCAAAATCTGATGACATAGTTGGTTTTGAATTGGCAAGAGCGAGAGAAATGTTGTCAGAAGGGGAAATTGAGGTGTTTTGGATTGATGGAAATTATAATTCGCAGAATCCTTAAGAAAAAAAGGGGCTTCTACACTGAAATTGTTTGAAGTCCTTGGTATATCTTAACTTTGAAAAAAGAAAAAAGAAAAAAATGTATTAGATAAAGGGTGTTACATAATTATTAGCTACCTAATGATTATGGCAATAGTGTAGAAATCATAATGGCGATTAGTGCAGCTGATGGCCTTGAGAGTGAGTGACGGCGCTTGACCTCCCTCTCACCTTGTCTTGCGGGGATGGATCGTGAGAACCGGAAGCCATGGAAGACCTGTCTTCCGGTTTAAGGATATAGTAAGTTTAAGTCAGTTAGAAGCCGAGCTCGTAACATGTAAGCCTTATCTGCGCAGATTGTCTGGGTTGGGGATTTGGAAATAAAGTAACATCAACGTAAATCGAAGTCTTGTGTTTATTACCTAAAAATAACAATGACACAGGGCTTCTGATAAAGAGCAATCCCCAACAGAAACCAGACCCGGAATCCCCATAGAAGAAAGTCCAGACCTTAGAAGAGACCAGACCAAGATGTTAGACGATCAGAATAGCAAAGCCGGCCAGAAGAATAGATGACCAAGATATAGAAGAAGTAAAGAAGTAAAGAAAGGTATATAACATTATATGCTGATTGGTATCGTGAAAAGATCAGTATATAACAAGGGAACTGCAATGTGAATTATAAGTTATCTCCCTTGAATCATTTCCCTATCAGAAGAGAACTCTTCAGTCAAAAGAGGAAAGGAGTAGTGTTGACAATAGATGAGAAACACAGTGAACATCAAAAGCATGGACATTACAATTCATATTAGAAATTAGTAGCTAAGTTGAAGGCATAAAGAATAAGATTTTTTGTAATTAATTAACATACAATAATAGTTGTGTAATAAGTAATTGAGAGTTACTTCCCCTGTTTTATTATTGCTTCCCCTTTGTGTAAATCTTTAGCTTTTTGAAAGTATATAAACTCCCAAGAAAACTGCAACTGTATTCTAAGTAGAATAAAGCCAACTGTAATAAGTAATTGAGAGTTACTTCCCCTGTTTTATTATTGCCTCCCCTTTGTGTAAATCTTTAGCTTTCTGAAAGTATATAAACTCCCAAGAAAACTGCAACTGTAATAAGTAATTGAGAGTTACTTCCCCTATTTTATTATTGCCTCCCCTTTGTGTAAATCTTTAGCTTTCTGAAAGTATATAAACTCCCAAGAAAACTGCAACTGTATTCTAAGTAGAACAAAGCCAACTGTAATAAGTAATTGAGAGTTACTTCCCCTGTTTTATTATTACCTCCCCTTTGTGTAAATCTTTAGTTTTCTGAAAGTATATAAACTCCCAAGAAAACTGCAACTGTATTCTAAGTAGAATAAAGTGTGTGTTCATTTATTATTAGAAGTTGTTTCCTTTTCTTTTCAGGCTGCTCATTTTTACCTGAAGGTCGACCTTTTTAAAGAAGCCATAGACATGTTCATTAAAGATGAAGATTGGACAAGTGCTAGAAACTTAGTACGAGAACACGAACCAAGGTTTGTACTTTGATTTATAATATTGTGGGACCAAGTAACCAATAAGCACCCCAAATCATCAACTTAATGAAAGGTTCATATTTTAGCTCGTCACCGTTAACTTCCGCTTCCAAATTTTTGTAAACAAATTATTTTAATCAAAGGTTTATGGAGATGTTGAACTCACAATAAATTAAATAAATAGATGGTTGGTACACGTAATCAAATTAAAATTCAATAGTAAAATCTTTTTTTTAATAAATACTTTTTAATCAGAAATTTATGAATATTTTTTTAACACTTACGATGATTTTAAAAAAAGACAAAAGACGTTTTTATACTAAAATAGTTTTTACATAATCAGAAGAGAAATGCAATTATGTCTATTTAAATAAAAATACAGTTTTTACTTACAAACTATTTTTATGGTTATTTAAATAAAAGGATGTCATTCAGAAATAGTATCACACAATTTGTAAAAAATTATTTTTGTCAGAGACAATATAATTGCAAAAATCGTCTGTTCGTTTATTTTCAGATATTTGAAAGTGAAACTTACCGGTGATGAGTTAAAATGTGAACCTTTCATTAAGTTGATGATTTGGGGTGCTTATTGGTTACTTGGTCCATATTGTGTATTGAGTGGAATATATTGTTTTCCACTGTGAAAAATGTATGAGGGAGAGGCAAAAATTATCCGCATTTTCGCCATAACATATTTTTATCATCGTCACACTGTGTTCTGCCTATACAGTTGGCACTGTTGTCATCACATGATTGAAGTTTGAGCCAGACCAAGTAACCAATAAGCACCCCAAATCATCAACTTAATGAAAGGTTCATATTTTAACTCATCACCGGTAACTTTGACTTTCAAATAGTTGGTCCTTTGAACCTGATCCTGCAATGTTGCTTGCTGTCTTTACTGTGTAAACATGGCCTGCTCCACTAGCAGTATGCACCTAGAAAGTCACCTGATTTCTCTTTTAAGATGAGGACAACAGCCCGAAAAATCTAAATACAAATTATCAAGCCTCATCTCAAAAATTCACACAAATATGAATAAGCATTAATATAATCTGCATTATTCGAACTATTGTCTTCATCTTCATTGTTTTCTTTACAACGTTTTGGCCAACGTGCCCTCGGGCCTTCTTCAGGTGTTTCTTTTCAGACTCAGGAACCTTCTTTTCGGACTCAGGAGCCATCACAGAACTTTGAACCTAACCCCTTATTCAGTCCACAGGGGTATCCTGTTCTCATTCCGCTAACCATAGCTGGGGTAGAGGTGTTAAGCTGTGTTAATTATCATTCTATGTTACTGCTGCCCTTGACCTGGATTGAACCTGCTATCAAGAGATAACTGTCACTTTGAAACTGTCTTAACCTAACTCCTTTATCCACTACGTTATGTGTCCTAGACCGTAGGTTCAATCCTGGTCAAGGGCAGCAGTAACATAGAGCAATAATTAACACAGTTTAACGCCTCTACTCCAGCTATGGTTAGCGGAATGAGAACAGGATACCACTGTGGACTGAATAAAGGGTTAAGTTCAAAGTTCCATGATGGTTTCCGAGTTTGAAAAGAAGCTTCCCAAGTCCGACAAGAAATACCTGAAGAAGATCGTAGGGTATATCAGCTTAAACATTGTACAGATAACAATGAAGATGATGACAATAGTCTGAATAATTCAGATAATACTAATGAATAAGCCTGTTTTGGGGGGGGGTGTTTTTGTTTTTATTTAGACAACAAATAAACTTAAATAGAGAATTTCAATCTCTGCCACCATTTTGATTTTGTTTTTATTTTATTCCAAATATTCTTTTTCTGTTTAAGGTATGAATCCTATGTTGAAGAACGCTACAAAGAATCAATGAAAAGCCAGGGAAAAGCAGATGCCGTGCGTATATATTTTGATATCTTTTTTGTAAATATTTCAATTATTAGAAGTTGTTTCTTACGGATAGTTTTAGATTAACTGACCCTTTTTTTTTTGTCTGAATTTGATTTTTTTTGTTTTGTTTTTTTTAAATGAATCATGACATTTCTCATTGTTACATAATTGATAGGTTGTCTATAAATTATGTACAGTAGTGTAGAAATTAAAATAACGGTAATTTCTAAATTATGGAAAAATACAGTATAGGTGATAGATGGAACTTATCCTTTTAATTCATTTCGTTTTCATTGGCCAGAACCGAGTGTGCAAATAGAAAGGATTTAGAAAGTCAGTTTTGTGTGGGTGTTTGAAGGGGACTGTGGCGAAAATGAAGGGCAGAGCTGTGAAAGAGCGGATTCTCAGCCTCCACAAACAAAGCGCGTCAGGATATGTTTGGCCTGTGCGAAGGGGAGGAGTGTGGCGAGTGGCCACGGATATTTGAACTTGCTACCTCTTCATCACTGAAATGCCGTTGGCAGAAACTCGGATGAGACCAGTAGGAATTTGCATAAAGCGTGGCCAAGCGATGATAAAAAAACGGAGATTGGCTGATACTAAAGGAGAGAGAGAGAAAAAAGCAAGTTTGTTAGACCAGAAGTAAAATTCGATGACTGCTGTGTTTGGGGTGTCAGGAAGTGAGAGTAATGTGCTCAGTTGATAGAGACTGTGCTGACGGCGAAAGGAATTTACATTTCATTTGCTAGACACAAAATGGTGGTTTGTCACAGGACATTTCTCAATATGTGTTTGTGTTGAATTGGGATAAAATCCAGTTTAGCTCAATTGATAGGGCACTTGACTAGGAATCGGGAGGTCCCTAGTTCAATACCGGCCCTCGCCAACTCAGCAAATGAGGGATCTGTGCAGTATAGTGAGGAGCTGATGGTAGATGTGGCCCTCCATCTCAGACACCAAAACAATCTCTTTGGTCTAGCACAAGTGAAAAGGGGATTGACTCCCTCTCTGTCTGGCTGATACTGACTTTAGACCACGCCAACGACTATATATATATATAAACGATCACATGACTTGTGTGCTTTTTGGAACATCAATGTTTTCGTTTGAATTCAAATTATTTTCAGCTTCTCTCTCGATGAGTCCGGAATAAAAAAACAAGCTCTGAAGATGATTTTTATAAATCGAAATATTGTTCAATATTAGCTATGAATATGATATAAAATATTTTCATTTTAAACAGCATTGTGTGTTTTCACATCCTTTTATCTATCTATCTATCTATCTATATATATATATATATATATATATATATATATATATATGGTGGACTCTCCTATCAAGAACGATAGATGAGGGTCAGCAGTGAGTGATTTGATTCCTCCCATGTTGTGCATGCTGTCAAGAAGACATTTTATGTTTCCTCGAGTGTGACAGCAGCCCAGCCCTGCTGCGAGCCATGAAGCCACACTGACAAACGAAATGATCCAAGGCAGGAGTTAAATGTTTTTCTTTTAAAGTTAGGCGGAGCCAATCTCTATGCTTCAGTCTATTTTGTTCAAAGCTCTTTAGTTTAGCGAAACAGGTCTTACGCCATTCCTTCCGATCCAATGCTAGATCTTTCCAAGCACTCAGGTCAATATCGAGGCGTTTCAAATTGTCCTTCAATTTGTCCTTGTAGCGTAAGAGAGGACGTCCAATTGAACGCTTAGCATTTGGTAGTTGCCCGTAAAATATCTTCTTTGGAAGCCTGTTCTCATTCATTCGGACAACGTGACCAGCCCACCTAAGTTGAATCTTGGATAGTAGGGTTTCGATGCCAGCAATATCACATCTTTTTAAAACTGTACTATCTATCTATATATATATATATATATATATATATATATATATATATATATAAGACGTCTGAAAAAAAAGATTAAGTCATGTGTTTGTTACTAAAAACTAACTATGACAAAGAGATGAAGTACCCAAGAAAAATCCTAAGAACAAAAGTAACAGAAAAACAGAGAAGCCAGCTCAACAGCCCAGATGCATAACCAAACCAGGTTTTTATTTATGGATAAATTTTTAGATCAACCAATCCTTTTTTTTTTTTTTCCATTTGTTTTTTTTTAATGATTGTGATGCTTCTCAGATTGGTGGGAATGCAAAAACGACGGTAATCCTTAACTTTTTCCTTATAAATTCCTACCATAAAATAAACTGAACCCTCATTTTATGTCCGTGTTTTTGCAATAAATGTTTTATTTTTCTTGCACCCGTTATTTTACAATACTAAATATATTTTCTTTATTCTTTATTCTTTAACAAATAAAGAAAATATATTTAGTATTGTAAAATAACGGGTGCAAGAAAAATAAAACATTTATTGCAAAAACACGGACATAAAATGAGGGTTCAGTTTATTTTATGGTAGGAATTTACGAGGAAAAAGTTAAGGATTATCAAAACGACATCATTATTTGAATGAGATCTTCATAAGTTCTTTAATGTCTTATTTGTTCAAGAGTCAAATTATTCAAAATGACTTCCCAAGTTAAATCTTTGCTACGCTCGGACAAACAAAGTACACCTGAAGAAGGCTAGAGTGTACAACATCCGAAACGTGTTTTTATATAAATTCTCCAACACCTTGCTTGCTCAAGAATCAAACTATTCAAAATGATTTCCCAAGTTGAATCATTGCTATGCTCGGATAGACAAAGAATACCTGAAGAAGGCCAGAAGGTGCAATGGTCGAAACATTGTGTTTTATATATATATATCACAATAAATATGAGACAACGGTCTGAAAAATCAAAATAATGACCATTGTTTTGTGTCTACTTTGTTTCTTTTTTATCCTAGTTGGCCAATGTGGATATAATCGGAGCTTTGGATATGTACGTAGAGAAAGGTCAATGGGAGAAATGTTTGGAGACGGCGGAAAAACAGGTGAGATTCATTTAATATTTTACTTTTTTTACTCACTTTTCAATGCATTTTAAAGAATTATTGGACCAGGTATCAAATAAGCACCCCAGCTGAAGTCAGTTTTGAAAAGAACAGCTTTTGTTTTTCTCCGTAAACTTCTGGTTGTTTGTAAACAAACAACAGACGATTTTTTTACATTAGAATTTTCATATTTTAAAAGTTCATGTTTATTAACAAACCAAATACGTTTTTATATTAAAATAGTTTTTATTTAATCAGAAGAGAAATGCAGATATGTTTATTTCAATGAAAGATTTTTTTTTTTTAATTATAAAACTTTAAACAAAAAACTATTTTAATATAAAAATGTCTTTCGTTTAAAGTTTTATAATTAAAAAAAAATCGCTATTGAATTGACTACAACAACATGAAATTGTTGAGAAATTTCTCTTATAAGGTGTGTGTTAAAAGCCCACTTCTATTTAAAGACTCGGCAAGAACCATATGATCAAACTCTTGGCCAATCACTGGCAGTACTCTGTTGCTGATATAATACTTAAACTGACAGTACTGGCCATAACTACTTTGCCTTTTGTGGACGACGGACATAGGATTAAATCACTGGACTTTTAACAATACACAGGATAGGACTTATACGCAGGATAGGACTTATTCGCTTACCAAGGATTCCATAATTCAGGACATACTTACTTTAAGCCCTTTTCAACTGGCCAAGGATGGCATTTAAAAACTTAACAGAAATAACTATTCTTTTTTATTATAATCAAAAACTATTTTTATATAAAAACATTTTTTTAATCTTACAGTGAAATTCTAATTTAAAAAAATCAAAGGTTGTAAGTCTACAAAGAAGCGGAAATTTACATGAAAAGCAAAAGTTGTTCTTTTCAAAACTAACTTCATCTTCTGTGCTTATTTAATACCTAGTCCTAATTATTCCTATTCTGGGAAAATCTTATTATAATGGAGATTGTGGGTTTTTCTGTCTGTAACCGAAACTATATTACTATACAAGTCACAATTCCCTTAGTTATTTACGTCACATTCTCTATGATTTTATTTTTATTTAAACCTTAATTATTAATAAAATTGTTTTACATCATTAAGACTGTTGACCATATCTACATACTAATAACATGCAATTGTATTTATATATACAACAAAATAGTGGATTACAGTGTGAATGGGAAGGCTAATTTGCATATTGATCTTAAAAATTTGATTTTAATAAATATATGCTTAGTATTATTGATTTCTAATTGTTTGGTTTTATCTTAATGAATATGAGCAAAAATCTCAGAGATAAATTTTAAAAGAAATCCATTAACAAGAAGAAATAACTGTAATTTTATTTAAACTAAATAGTTAAATTAGGAAAATTTACCAATGAAAGACGGGAGTAATGGAAAATGATGGAAGAGTTAGTTTTGAAGTTGTTCTATTTTTCGATTATACTCCCTGTTCGAAATTTTTTTATCTGCATTCTTATATACTTCCCTGATTAGAGGGGATCAGAGTGTAGTATCTGTTCCAGGTGCTGTGCTCTGATACTCTTACCTATCCACCCGGCCTCAGCTGGGGGTCCAGTGTGCTTCGGCCACTGGACTGGTAAAGTAAAATTAATAGTGTCGATCCCAGTCGGCACCCCCCTTGAGGGGGAATGCCGACGGGATTGACGCAATTTTTATATCTACCACCTATGAGCTTTGGCTTGTGGGTGGGCCCACATAAAAATGTCCTTGTGTCAAGCCCTCATAAGTGGGACGAGAGGCAAATAACCTTCTCATATAGTTTCATTAGCCTTTCTAATTTAACATGATATTTTATTATATTAAAACTTAAATACTTGTACCCGGAGGGTGCATATATTTGCTAGTAATAAGAATTAAAAATCCCATTAACCCATTCCAAATCATTGCCTTGAAATTTACCAAAAGCAAATTACGTTATTATCACAAGATGTCCATGTATAAGTGCAAATGTTTATACAATATTTAATCATTGGATTATTCTTTTGTTTTCAGGGTGAAAAAGTTCTTCATAAATACGTGGCTATTTATGCTGCTAATCTGATCACAGAAAAGAAAGCAAATAAAGCACTTGAATTATACAGCAATTATGGTGCACCCCCAAATCCGCAGGTCAGTCTTGATTAATTCTTTTTTTTTTTTTTTTTTTTTTTTCTCATCAGTGCACAAAGCACAGAAAATATATTTATACTAAACATTTTTGTATATTGTTTTCTGAATTTTTGAGATGAGACTTGATAATTTCTATCATTTAGATTTTTCAGACTGTTGTTGTAGAATACTGATAATTGTTATTCTGTGTTACTTTCACCCTTAGCCAGGATTGAACCTGCAGTCTGGAAATGACTGTTACAGATTGTTAACTATTGGACAGTAGAACAGTCAAACACCCCCTCAGCTTAATGGACTCTTCCTGGCAGCAGTGGCAGGAATTATTTAAGCTGTTATAGTGGGTTCATTAATGAACTAGTAACTTCATGTTAGGCTTGGCCAGTCAAACCAATTGTTGACTGTCTAACTGACTTACTTCAATAGTTGTCTTCATCTTTAATATGCTATGCTTTATTCTATCATCTTTCTGTACATATACTGTCTTTTATTAGCATTCCCAGTTGATTTTTTTTATTTGAGGTTATTGGTATTTAAAATCAAACATTTGTGACGCTAAAAGGGTAATTCCATGTCAGATTATCCAGAAAAAATTGTCACCCACCTACTTCAATTTTTCTGAAATATTTTTGGAGAGCTACATAACTCTGCCAATTTTTGGAATTAGAAGCTCAAATTTAGGGGAGTGTCTAACTTTAACATAATCCACAAAATTTCAGAAAAATTAACATGGAATTACCCAAAAGCTTTTCTGTCCTTGGTTGCACATAGTTATAATAATCCAGTAGCATATTTTCTTTCTTAATTGATAAATTTTTTCAATTTACTGTAAATATCTTTTATAAAAAGTTTTCATGTTGACTCAACAATATTTTTTTTATTCTCTTCCCAGAATTTCAACATCTACAAACGAATTATGAGTGATCTCCTTAACATGAAACATTTGAATGACCCAGCTGCTATAAAATCTGGGCTGCTCTCAGAAATATGTTCTATACTTTGGTAAGTAACATTTCTTATGGCCTGTAGCTTCAGTCTTATGATGTATTATTCATGGCCCACTAGAGCAGTATCAAACAGTTGGCATCTTCCATCTGCTAAAGATGATGGTGTTGTGTCCAAATTTTCTTTTTCTTTTTCTTTAACTGCATCTGCACGAGTGGTTGAATAGGCCAAATTTTGAATGGTAATCTCTGGTGCAGTGACTGCAAACAAACAGTGATGTTTGCTGGAGTTGCTGTTGTCTCTCCTTTCTTCTGACTCTTTTTTGTGGTGGCTTCTTTCCTCTCTTTTTCACTCCTTTTTGTCATTTGTTTGACACTTGGTTTTCTACACCAACCTCCCATGTGTTGGTATTGATGTGGCATGTCTTCATGTCCTTTTTGCAGACACCTTTAAAGCGTAGGCGTGATCTCCCTACTGGTTGGGTGCCTTCTACTAATTTGGTCTTTGGGGATGTGGCCTTTTGTCCAGCCTCCTGACATATCCAACCCAGCGCAGGGGTCTCTCACAGATGATGGCAAAACATGCTATTCATGTTTGCTTGTTCTAGCACATCTGTGTTGGGCACTTTGTGCTGCCAGTAAATGTGTAGGATGTGACATAGGCATCTTGTTGAGTCAAGTATCAAACAGTACATGGTACCAATTCATTCCAGGCAATTTGAACTAGAATCCATAAAATTGCCAGACAAGTTAAAAATGTTTCACTTTGTGCTTTCTTTCTGGTTGATTTGTAAACATAATCAATATTTAGAATAAAACAAATATTGTCTGTTGATGTCAATTTCAATGATGAAGATTGGAAACACATGCCTAATACATGTTTATTTTAAATATGTGTATGATACTGTAAATCACAAATCAAAACACTAAGTGTTGGTATATTTTTCAAATATCAATATAAATCTTCCTCACTATTTTTCACTCTCAATCATCATTCTTCAACATACTGTCATATTCATTTCCATTTTTTTTTGCCTACATATATAAATTGAGACCCCCCCACACACACTTTCTCTCTTTCTCTACCTATTTTTTTCCTCTTCGGTGTCAGACTGTCCACAGTCTTCCTGTTGCTTCATCTTATGAAATTTTTTTCTGAAGTGTTATAAGTGAAAGATCTTTTCCAAAATATGAATCTTTTTTAAATGCAATATATATATATATATATATATATATATATATATATATATATATATATATATGTGTGTGTGTGTGTTTACAATAAAGCTCTGTATGTGTGTGTGTGTGTGTGTTTACAATAAAGTTGTGTGTGTGTGTGTGTGTGTGTTTACAATAAAGCTGTGTGTGTGTGTTTACAATAAAGCTGTGTGTGTGTGTGTGCGTTTACAATAAAGCTGTGTGTGTGTGTTTTACAATAAAGCTCTGTGTGTGTTTACAATAAAGCTGTGTGTGTGTGTGTGTGTGTGTGTGTACAATAAAGCTGTGTATGTGTGTGTGTGTGTGTTACAATAAATAAAGCTGTATGTATGTGTGTGTGTGTGTTACAATAAAGCTGTGTGTGTGTGTTTACAATAAAGCTGTGTGTGTGTGTTTACAATAAAGCTGTGTGTGTGTATGTGTTTACAATAAAGCTATGTGTGTGTGTGTGTGTACAATAAAGCTACATATGTGTGTGTGTGTGTATGTTTAAAATAAAGCTACATGTGTGTGTATGTTTACAATAAAGCTGCATATATGGGTGTGTATGTGTGCGTACATTTATAATAAAGCTACAATAATATTCCATCATACCAAATACTATTGTTGTTCTGTTTTTTTTTTAGTTTAAAAAAAAAATAATTTTGTTCTTGCTTCTTCTGCTGCATCCTATAATGTATTTTTTTTCACAATGTCAGATCTAAGCTCCTATTTTATGGAGCTGAAATATTAATCCAGAAAACCGAACCTATTTATTTAGACAAACATTTTCAATGATGCATCTAATCTTTTTTCTTTCTTTTTTTTTTTTTGATCCATTTTGCAGAATGTGGAACTCGAGAAATCCACTGACACGAGCGACTCCATTAAAAGAGAATTTGAATCATTGCTGCTCATCAGTCATTATTACGCCACACGAGCGGCTGCCCAGACAAATCCATCTTTGGCTCCTATTGCAGCAAAACTCTCAGTAGCTCTGCTACGACACACAGACATTATCCCAGTGGATAAGGCTTTCCATGAAGCTGCTATGGCATGCAAGGTGAGATTTGATCTGTCTTTTTTGAGAAACGTCTTTTGAGCGCAGTTGTCTTTGTGTTGCCTTAGAAACCAATTTTAATCAAGGAATATCTTTAGCGGATCTTTTACTTTTAGTCAGAGCATTGTCTGCCATTATTAATTTTGATAAGTATTTTCTTTGCATCCTATTGGCAAAGTCCGCCCTGTCGGCTGGGGTGTTAGAATACACCGACTGCACCTCTGCAGAGGGGTGAGACCTCCCCAATAGGGTTACCTGTTGGCCATGGGTGGCGACCTGTGATGCTTAAGGATGGAACCCAGGTGGCTGAGCGGTCCATGATATGCAACACTTCACTTGGGCTAGACGGGCAGTCGGAGAGGCCCCCTCCAATCAATTGTCTGGCCACATCAAACCCTAACACCTATATGACTGCCCCAACTCTATTGCCCTTATAGCAAACCCCAACCCTTTTTATCATATGGGTGCTAGAAGGTAGTGGCTGAGGGTCTTCATGTCCTGGGAATGATGTTAAACTCTATCTGATAGTGAGGTTCCAATTTTGGAGGTTTGGGGAATGTGGAGCACCCCATTCATCACCATTGCTCCCTAGTCCGCTCTGACTTGGAGTGGTAGTACCTGTTAGGGTCCCATCTCTGGGTTAAATAGAAAAACATGAGTTTATAAAAAAAATTGAGTATCCGTTAAGAATGAATTTATTTCAAAACTTTGTTGGCCTTAAATGACCTACTGAGGTTGATATGCCGTAAAAATTTGCTAACTGCATCCCCTTTAGAGAGAAAATATTAAATGGGAGTTACACAAGGATGTTGAACAAATGGAAGCAGAATCTCATAAGAAAATTACTGTATGGACATCTGCTTCCTATCACACAACCCATCCAAGTGAGACGAATGAAACATGCTGGACAGTGTGGGCCAACCGGCAAAAAACTATATTAATTAACTCTGTGCAGATTCTGGATGCCGTGTAAAAGACCTGCCATGGTGATGATCAATAGGGATGGTTGGCAAGAGAGAATCATGGAAGCCTGTGCTGACTGCATGCCCTGATGATGATATAATTGTATGCAAGTTGTTGGTATTAAATAAGAATACTTGAAACTATATAATTTTGTGCAAACAAATTATTATTATTATTATTAAATTATGTCAAATCATCCAGAAAAAAAGTTTTAAAAAACTCATTTTACCAACAAAAAATTGATTACAAAAGGTCATGACCCCCCCCCCCAATTTGGAGAGCTAAAAAAACGACATAACTCCGCCAGTTTTTGGAATTTGAAGCTCAAATTTTGGGGATTGTCTAACTTTGACATAATCCACACCTGGACAAACTTTCAGAAAAATTGAAGGGGGTGGGTGACATGGCCTGGAGGATTTTACATGGAATTACCCAATTGTTCCTTGAAAGCATACAATTACTTGAAGAAAAAAAAAGACTTTGACATTAAATAACCCCTCAAAGTTTGACATGCCATAAAACCAACCAATCATAATTAATGTTTTTTTTCTTTTTTCCTTGTCAGTCTGTCGGCTGGGAAAGTATGGCTTTGTTTGTGCAAATCATTACTTGGATCTTTCAGAGGTAAGTACTCTAAACTTCTAAACTTCTAGTCATTGTCAATAAAGTTTTGATTAATTAATCTTGACGTTTTCATCAAAGTTTTTTATTTTTAAATTCAACACATTTCCGAAAATATAATGGAGGGGCTGGTTTAGCTCAGGTAGTAGAGCATCTGCCTCGAAACCACAAGGTTCCAGGTTCAATGCTGGGACCATATGACCTTTAGGCACCCCTTTTTGATCTCGATTAAGAAAGGACATTTTTCATTTACACCGTTAATATCCGGTTGTTTTAACACAATTTTTTTGATTTTTTTAAAAAATTATAAAACTAACCTCTAACCCTAACTCCTAACCAACAACCAGATATTGACGGTGTAAATGAAAAATATGTCCTTTCTTAATCAAGATCAAAAAGGGGTGCCTAAAGGTAATATGGTCCCAATGTTGGCCCTCGCCAATTCAGTGTATGAGTAGCACAGCATGAATATATGCAGTAAAGTGGAGAGCTGGTGATAGGTGTAGCATGCCATGTCAGACTTGTTTTTCTATATTTTTTTTTAATTAAAAACAACCCTAGCCCAATTTTCTAGTGTAGCATAATTATTGTGGTCTACGGGGATTGAAAGGAGAAAGAGAAGAAAAAGAAATAAGAGCAAATAAAGATTAAAATTTGGAAGAGTAAACACTAAGCGGGGTGCCAGTAATGTGACCGACGAATGACCCCGGAAATAGATTTTAAAATAAAAACGGAAGTTCTAGGTTTTGACTGGAAATGGATGTGGCTCTCCCACCCCTGGGATAAGAAACAGAAGAAGAAGAAAATTGGTCTCTTTTCAGCCAGGCTTCATGGGAAGCAGGTGGGACCTTCACGGTTCCCCTGATGGGTTCAATATAGTAGTAGCAAACATGATTTACAACAGAGTAATTTGACCGTACCCTCTCTCTCTTTCTCTCTATCTTTCCTTCTCTCTGAAAAAGAACCCATGTGCATCAAAGAAATAAACATCCCCTGTGACTATACAACTTGTGTGTGTTATTTCTGAACTAATCACTATTACTACTACTACAACTTGAGTTAGCCTATGTGACACATATAGTTCTGATACATATATCGTTCTGGAGCTATGCTACTCAAAATGGTGTTACATAATCATAATATGATTTATATACGTACCTGTAGTTAGAATATTTTGAATAAGGTCCGTTAGATTAAAAATGATGGGGTCCATGGAAAGTTACCGGAGTCGATAAGTGACAACGGTGACATTTGAACTGACCTCCTGGTAGATGGATTAGACACGTGAGAGTTAGTTTAGTTGAGATGTGGCAGAGAATTCAGGCGAGCGGACCTGTAGGTTGCTGCTCTGAGGTGGAATCATGGGCTGGGTTTGGAAATAAAGCTTTATTAAGAAACAACCAAGTCTTGTTTGTTGAATTGAATATTAAAAAGAAGAGATGACAGCCCAAAGAAATCAACAAAGAAGATCAACCCCTAGCAGAAGCCCTGAAGAGAAGGAAGCCCACTAGATCGATGGAAGAAAATGTCAGCTGAGGTAGAACCAGTAATCAGAAGTGTAAGGTTAATTCCGATAATTCTAACATGATCAAAGGGGAACCACTCTTGACTGATAAATTATTTATTTATTTATTGATCTACTAGGAAAAAAGAAGATGGAGGTTAGGGTTAGGGTTTAGGGTTAGTTTAATGGGAAAATAAATGTCAAAGTTCCCCTTTGATCATGTTAGACTTATAGGAAATAACCAAGTGTAATACGTAAGACCATCATCAGTCATCTCATCTCTACTGTCTAGTTTATCTGTCTGTCTGTCTGTCTCTCTCTCCGTTTATATACCCGATGTTGAACGAGTATATAACAACTGGCACAAAAGTGTTATATATTGTACAAAGGGAAATATGAATTCCCGGTTTTATTAAACAAAGAAGTTTTTAACACCTGCCTGTTATCAGATCAAGAGATAAAAATACGTGGGTGTAGCTAGGAAGAAAAAGAACTGAGGGCTTCAGACAGGAGTCGTCAGAGTCCAGAGAGTGAGGGATCGGAGTCAGTAGTCGGCCGAGCGGGACCTCGTATAGTTGGTGTCGGAAAAGCTAGCGTTAATATTTACCAACTGAAAAAGCTTGTCGCCCAGAAATTTAATTGAAGGACCGAAAGTGTAAAGACTGAATATATTGATTAAACTGACCCTCTCTCTCGAAGTTAAGAAGCTTGAATTTATTTCAATAAACTTCTGGAGGATAACTTTGGTGTTATTGTCATCCCTTACAACGAAGATAAAACTATTGCAATTTAGTACAGTGACGATGCGCTATGCAACAAAAGGAATACAAGTGTAGGCTTGATTGGATGGTAAAGGAGAATCACTGAGAATTGTGCAAGTAAGTAAAGTTTAGCCTTGCTGACAAATGGTATATGTACAAACCAGAATCTGCTCTGGAAAATGAAATGCATAAAATTCTTTGGGACTTTGAGATACAAATGGATCACCTAATCCCAGCCAGAAGACTAGACATAGTTTGAATTATTAAGAAGAAAATGGATATTGCCATTCCAGTGGACAAGAGAGCCAAAAGAAGTTGTGGAAAATGATGTTGACAGTGATACTGATTGTAGTTGGTGTACTAGGAACAGTCCTCAAAGGCATGGGCAAGAGACTGTGGGAACTGGAGGTCAGAAGAAGAATCAAGTCCATCCAGACCACAGCACTGCTAAAATCAGTTTGGATACTTTGAAGGGTCCTGCAGACCTCGAGACTTGTCACTTAGACTTCAGTGTAAATCCACCAGTTGAAACGTGTGGGAAAAATTTGCAATGTGTAAAATAATTCTTCATTTCAGAAATTCAAACAAAAGATTTTGCTATTTTTTCCGATTTTATTTTTTCCAGGCCATTGAGGATGGGACATTGGATAGTGTCGACCACAGTGACTTTCAAGATACGGATGTTCCATTTGAAATTCCCTTACCTGAACATCAATTTTTACCTGTGAGTTTTAGTTTTGATTTTTATTGGGTTTTTTTTACATAATAGGATTGACATGTTCCATATAATAGATTAACTCTTAACATCCTGTTGAGAATTTTTTAAAACCCAGAGTCCCATTCCTATAAGGATCTATCAAAAATTCTAAAAATGGCCTTTTCATTTAAAGTTACCTGTTATTTCCCTTAAAATAAAGATTTTTAAATATGTTTAATATTACATTTAAACAAAGTCCAGATCCTCATTCCTATAAGGATTTATCAAAAAATGGCTAAAAATGGCCTTTTCATTTAAAGTTACCTGTTATTTCCTTTAAATCAAAGATTTCTAAATCTTATTATAATGGAGATTGTGTGCTTTTCTGTCTGTAACCGAAACTATATTACTACTCATATCACTATTCCCTTAGTTATTGACATTACATTTTCCATGATTGTATTTTTATTTAAACCTCAATTATTAATAAAATTGTTGTACATTATTATTACTGTTAACCATGACTACATATTGACAACATGCAATTATATTTATATATATAACTAAATAGTGGTTTACAGTGTGAACGGAAAGGCTAATTTGCATATTGATATTAAAAATGTGATTTTACTAAATATGTGCTTAGTATTATTGATTTCTAACTATTTGGTTTTATTTTAATGAATATAATAAAAAATCTCTTCAATGAATCTTAAATGAAATCCATTAACAAGAAAAAATAACTGTCATTTTATTCTTTACTTCCTCTTTTAACTTAATACTTAAATTAGAAAAAATAACAATGAAAGACGAGAGTGATAGAAAAGTAAGTTTCAGTTGTTCTATTTTTTATTATACTCCCTCTGTTTCAAATCTTTTTATCTGCATTCTTATTTAGTTTCATTAGCCTTTCTAATTTAATATAATATTTTATTACATTAAACTTAAATACTTGCACCCGGAGGGTGTATATATTTGCTAGTATGTTTAATATTACATTTAAACAAAGGCTATCATTTGGGGTAGATTAGGAAAACAAATGTGACTTCTGGCTTGGTGGAATGATTCGGTATAGGATGTTAAGAGTTAAAAGCCCTTAAGAGTTACCTCCTTTGCAGCCCTTTTTAACAGTAGGACTAATCCCTAAATTGTCACCAGTCTGGGGGTGGGGATTTCTGTTTTCTTTCTTTTTCATCATAGTGCTGCAGAGTAAGCATGTAGAATTACCTACCCCTTCTTAGTTAACTTTAATACTGATCTTAAAGTTTTGACACTTTTCTACAGTAAATAAACTTGTTGACAATAGGGTAATTCCATGTCAAATCATCCAGGTCAACCACCCCCTTCAATTTTGCTGAAATTTTGTCCAGGTGTAGAATATGTTAAAGTTAGACATTCCCTAATGTGGCCCTGTATCTATGATAAACAATTTTTCTATTATTATTTCAGATATATTGAACATTATTTGTATCAAAAAGATAATTTGGTTTTTGCAAAAATTTGTGAAAATTTTGCACTTCAATTTTTCTGAAATTTTGTCCAGGTGTGGACTATGTTAAAGTTAGCCATTCAGTAGGGAAGCTCTAGAACTCATTTTACAGACAAAAATACGTTTCAAAAAGTCACCTTTTTTTGCAACCCCCTTTAAATTTGGAGAGCTAACAATCGACATAACTCCGCCAATTTTTGAAATTGGATGCTAAAATTTGGGGGATTGTCCAACTTTAACATAGTCCATCATCATCATCATCATGTCGCACAAGTAGCACGGATATCCATGACAATCTCTCGCCAACCTTCCCTATCATTCATTGCCCCTGGGAGGTCTTCTGTGCAGCAACCAGCATCCTCCCATAGTTGGCCAATGTAGGTCCTTGTTGGGCGGCCCACATTAGCATGTGCATGTGCATGTATTGGCTTCCACAGGAGAACGTTGCTTATGAGCTCATCCTTGCTTCTCCAGCAGTGTCCTGCTTGCCTTGTCTGTCTCACTCGGATGGTTTGTGAGATGGTGGGCAGGTGGCCATACAGCTGCTTCCTTGTCGGGTGCTGTTTCCACAACTTGTTCAAGACTGCACGCAGCATTCTTGTGCAGGTGCCATCTTGCTTAGCTGTACAAAATTTCAGAAAGATTTAAGGGGGGGGGGTGACAATTTTATTTTTTTCTGGATGATTTGACATGGAATTACCCAATTCATCTTTAGAGTCTTTACTGCGGGGAAGAGCTGATGGTGAGTGTGGTGTTCCACCTCAGACCTAAAAGCAATTCACAAGTAAAAAAGGGGATATAAAAAGTATAATAATCTTTATTTGATTTAAGTCTCTCTTACTTTTTTTTTTTTTTTCTTTCCTTCTTTTCATTATTTTCGATTGAAACAGATTAATGTTATCACTTCCACATGCTCACCCCCCCTCTCTCTGGATTTCCTCTATTCTTTTTCTTTCTTTCTTCCTTTCTGATATAATGGAATGACCCATCTTCCCCTGTACCTCAACAGTGGCGATGGTTCTAGACACTATTTAAGAATACACATATTACTCTGTGCAGAACTCACTTGAAGTACTTAGACGACGGACTCTCCTCCTAATACTCATGTGACCTTATTATAGAACACTTTCTTATATTTTTCTTTATTGCATATACTTTTCCTTCCCTTTCTTTATGATAAAAAATGGAATGGTCAGTTATTTAGCTGAGGTGACGACACTCGTAAAAAATAAGAATTCGGTGGATAAGTAACACCAGACAATCAGGATTTACATTTTTGCATTTCATCTTGGACAGTTTCATTTTTAACCAGAGGGTATTGCAATATGACAATGGTTATACTTTTAAGGAACAAGAGTATTGGTAAATAGATGATGATAATAATGATGATGCTATATTTCTCTATTTGATCAGGCCAATGAAATTGAAATTTTAAGAGAATGGGTGTTGGAAGTATCCATGAACCAAACTGTTGAACAAGTGTTGCCTAAAGATAACCGTGGAATCTATGAGGCTTCTCTTTTGGATGTTAACTCTGGACATACAGCTTTACCTTGTGCCATTACAGGTAAGAAAAACATTCTTCTACTCAAAATGATTTATTATATTTAGTTTTCAATTTTTTGTTTTTGTCTTCTTTGATTGGTTATTTAATGCTAAAATTTTATTAATTTTTAGATGTTTGATTATAATCACAACTATATGTTGGTTTTTGTTTATTTAAAGGCATATCAACTCTTTATGGGTTATTTAATGCCAAAATTCGATTCATTTCTAGATGTTTGATTATAATCATAACTATATGTTTGTTTGGTTTTTTTAAAGGTATATCAACTCATTATGGGTTATTTAATACCAGAATTTGATTAATTTCTAAATAGATTTTTATACATTCTAAGATTATTACTATAAAATCATGTACTGGGTAAGTGAAAGGTTTGTTTTTTTGGGTTTTTTTCGTCTATTTATTTAATGGCATATCAACTCCTTGTGGGTTATTTAATGCCGAAATTTGATTCATTTCAAAATATTTGATTGTAATCCTAACTATATGTTGGTTTAGTTTTTTTTTAAAGGCATAAAACTCTTTATGGGTTATTTAATGCTGAAATTTGATTCATTTCTAAATATTTGATTGTAATCCTAACTATATTTTCAATGTTTATTTTTTTAATTGTATTTGTATATAACCATTTTTTTTGCACACAGTTATTGTATAAATAAAAGGAAGATTCTGTATGTTTCTTTGTACAACAACCGAATGCACATTCTTTTTATAAAGAAAAATTGGTGGAGACTAACAAAAACTGAAGTTCAATAAAATTTGCACACTATTTTTGTCAAAGAGAGCTTTAAAAAAATTTTTAACCCCTTATTTTCCATAAGAAAAGCTAAATAGAAATACAAGATTACAAATCAATGATATAGTAAAAGAATTAATTTAGAAAAATGATTAAAAAAAATTAATTAATAAAGGATAAAAACTGATAAAAAGCAAATAAAAGACAAAATACAAATACAAACAATAATAATAATAATAATAATAAAAATAAAGAATTTAAAAACAAGAATATATAAGATATTAAAAGAAATAAATAGAAAAATAATTTTTATTAATCTATATATAAATATAGATAAGTTCATTTTTAACTTTTTAAATCCCAGGCAATGCAGGTAGCTCTGCTAGTATTATATTCAGTATTCCTATTTAACACAAATAATTTGCATAGAGTTTTATTTTTTCATGTATTGATATCTAATACTAATAATTCAATAACAGTTGTTTGGTTTCAAGTATTCCTAATACAAATAATTTAAACATAGTTTTATGGTTTAAAATTACTTTCTATTTAATTGAGCATTTTAAAGATCACAGATTAAAACGTTTTTGCCTTAATTTGAATCATAGCTTAGAGGCTGAGAATCTCAAGGTTTTGGTTTCGATACGCTCTCGGCCAACTCCATCGTATGGTTATAGCACTGGATCTTGTACAGTAAAGTGGGAAGCTGCTGTAGGTATGGTAAGTTGGTCCAAGTGGAGAGCCAATCAACGTTCAAATGATTTTTGTACAAAGCTGTTATTTTGTAAAAAAAAAAATGGATTAAAAAATCGGTCAAAATTAACCTCTGTGTGTGGGTGTGTGTTGTGTGTGTGTGTGTGTGGTGTTAGAATAGCGTTGACGGAGTCAACGGCGCTTGGTGACACTCAGTTTCTCGCCTAATCTCGCCTAATTAAACAGCTCCATAAAGGGTGATGGGTAATCTTCAACTTGTTCCTCGTAAATTCCTACTATAAAATAAACTGAACCTCTCATTTTATGTCCGTGTTTTTGCAATGAATGTTTTAAATATGTTTGCAATAAAATGTTTTTAATAAATAAAATATATCTAGTATTGTGAAATAACGGGTGCAAGAAAAATAAAACATTTATTGCAAAAACACGGACATAAAATGAGGGTTCAGTTTATTTTATGGTAGGAATTTACGAGGAACAAGTTAAGGATTACCGGGTGATGTGCCAAATCAAACTAAACCAACAGGCAGGATATTATGACACATTGTCAATCATTAAGCGGAGTAAAGCTGGTTTGAATTCAGGGTTTTCCTTCTCCCATACTAGTTGCCTTAAAGAAAAGAAAATTTCCCAAAATGTTTACCCATAGTTGGAAGGTGAAAAACATAAACAGCTTCAGCTTTTATTTCTTACAACGATAACCGTTGCGCAAAGAGCACCTCCATTCAGAATTCCAGATCATTTTTAAGTAAGTTCGATTCTCTCACTTCCGGGCTTGCGCACTATAACCGCCAACCAAACTTAACAAAAAACTAAATTGCGCAAAAGAAAAAAGTTTCCCGGCATCATTTTTCGTCCGCTTTTCGGCTGCTTATTCCAATGGTATCTGATGTCGCTAAAACGCATTACAATATGTGGTTGTCTTATTAGTTGTATACCACCTCAATTGACGACTGTAGAATCACATAGATATCATTTTATTTATTTATTTATCAACCTCTCCACACAAGCAGGATGCGACACAATTATTATTTTTATTATAATTTTGGACCATATGACCTTTAGGCACCCCTTTTTGATCTCGATTCAGAAGGACATGTTTTTCATTTACACCGTCAATATCTGGTTGTTTGTTAGGGGTTATGGTTAAGGTTAGGGTTAGGGGTTAGGGGTTAGTTTAATTTTTTTTAAAACTCTAAAAATCATGTTAACAAACAACCGGGTGTTGACGGTGTAAATGAAAAGCATGTCCTTCTGAATCGAGATCAAAAAGGGGTGCCTAAAAATATCTTAACTAGGTACTACCAATTTGTTCGCTCATTTTCATTTTAAAAACGAATTGAAATTAATTAAATCGATTATTTTAGGTCAATTTTTTTTGTTTTTTGTTTTAGTCGAAAAGTCGTAACATAATGAGCATCAGTACAAAAAAAAAGTAAAATAATATTACATATGTAATTTATTTTTAATACATTTTAAACAATTAAATTCTGCTAAAAATGGCTCAGTGAAGATTTATGATGCACTCAAAATAAACGCTTTGAAAATTATTTCTTAAAAGTTTCTTCTTAGAAATCAATAACACAAAGTTCTAAATACACTATTTGCAGTAGGTACCACCAAAATAGGTCACGCGATCAGTTTAGGCCATATTGAAGGAAGAAACGTAAATATCTTTTTATTTCTTTTTTTAAATCTCGCAAAAAAAAGAAATAATGAACATAAAGAGTTGTTACAAAGACAAACGGTTAATTCAAATATCAAATTATCCGATTGTGGAAAAATTACTCACGTTATCTTGAAAAACAGTCTGTTTTTTGTTTGTTTGTTTTTTCCAACGGGGGCGATTTCTTCTAAAGCTCTCGCATCGAAACTTATAAAAATCTTTTGATATAATTATTCAGACTCTTATCTTTATAGAAAAAAAGTAAAAATATTTTATTGTCGGTTCATTTTTTCATATTTCATAAAATAAAATAGGAGGGTAGACCTCGTAAAAAAAATCTAAGACATGTTTACATCAAAAGGTAAATAATTATGGAAATTTTCCTAAAAATCAGACATTTAATTCATTTTTCATAAATTTTTTTAAAAAGCCGGTAGGCATAACTTGTTTTTGGCTACGTTAAATATCAATTGATTTAACGGTGCAAAAATGTAAACATTGTTTTTCGTTCATAATTTTCATTATTTCCGTAAGCTGAAAAACAAATTTACAATCATCATGAGTTTGTTTAATGTTTCTTTCGAATGGACAAAAAATTTTCAAAATAATATTAACCTTTATGCAAGTTTCATTGTGTTAAATATAGGGTGGGGGGTAAATTTCACAGGGAAAATTGGTGGTACCTAATGTACAGAAAAATGAGTAACTTTTGATATTAATTTAAAATGAAAACATTTTTTTTTTCAAAACACGCAGAAAAGTAAAGAGTTTAAAAAAATCTGGCGTTTTAAAAACGCCAGATTTTTTAAAACGCTTTACTTTTCTGCGTGTTTTGAAAAAAAAATGTTTTCATTTTAAATTAATATCAAAAGTTACTCATTTTTCTGTACATTAGGTACCACCAATTTTACAAAAGTCAGCTAGAAATATGTTAAAAAAATGCCGAGGCTTGTGGGATGGCAAGAGGTTTTATATTTTAGGTTTAAGGGTAGTTGGTTATTCTTGGTGCATATTCCTAGGTTTTGCTTTTAACCCCATCATGTTTGGTGGTCGCGCTGAAAAAGGAATTCAAGGAAAGAAAAGGAAGAGACAAAGACAAAAGGTAGTTTTATTGTTTAAGCTTTATTCACAGGTCATAGCCACCATGTGGCAAGGAAATATCTCCCTGGCCAGTAAATAGTGTCTTCTTCCAGTTAAGGCTTAAGTCCGAATGGCCGAGAGATTATATTGGGGGTCGGAAGTGAGTCCTTTTCCCCGCACATGCTCGGAGGGTTCTTCTGGTCTGAAAGCTCGTGGGGGTTTGTTGGGGTTTTTTGTTTGTTTTTTTGTTTTTTTTGTTTTTTTTTGTTTTTTGTTGGATTTTTTTTGGGGGGTGGGGGTAATCCCCACAGGCCCAGGTTGATATTTTTTAAAAATACCAAAAATCACGGAATTGTCTGATTTTTTTAAAAAATGTGTTCACTAATTAATCAACGAATTCTTTCTTTTAAATTACTGAATCGTTTCAATCAAACTGATTCAATGAAAATAAATGGAAATCATTTAAAATAGATATTACCGTTCGCGCCACCCATACACGCTTTGGAGGAAACAATTTATATAAATTCATTTAGAATATGAAACGCATAATTTTTAAGTTTTAAAATTTCATATTTCTAGATTCTAAAAACAATACTTATTTGATAAGAAACCTACTTTAGTATGGTTATCTAATATTTTTAGGAGAAACAGAACAAATATCGATGTATAATTTTTTTCTCTGATTTTCTAAAAGTAAATTATATACCAAAACAACAGAGTAAAAAAAACTCTAAATTTTTGTTAATTTTTTATTTTTTTTTTTTTACATTTAATTTTCAGATTTTCGGTACTTATTTTCTAGCAGAGTGCCTCCCTTAATTTGTTTTTCTCTATTCACACTTGCGGCCTTTTGTCTTTTTATTTACTGTAATTAGTTTCGAAAAAATATATGCCACCGATAGTTTGCGCCCTCCCCCCCCAAATAAGGGGAGGGGTTTAAGTGACCTGAAAAAATCAGAAAGTTTTGAAATAAAATAACTAATGTAGAATAAAATTCATTCATTGAAAATTTAATTAAAATCAGATAATTCCCTGATTTTTGGTAATTTTTTTTTTCAATCAGGGGTTAAATTGATTTTGTAAAATACGCCTATGGTGTCAAAATTGGTGGTACCTACATTAAAATCATTCCAAAATATTTTGATAGACACCAGACGACCTGTGAACCTGTTGGCTTCCCGTTGTAACAGTTGTCCATGATGATATTGATGCTTCTATTTATGATGATTATAATTAGCATTTCAATGTTAACAGCTGTCCATGATGATATTAGTGCTCCTATTCAGAAAGAAGTGAAAGATTCTGACTAGCATTTCATAGTTAACAGCTGTCCATGATGATATTGATGCTTCTATTTAGAAGGAGTGATAGATTCTAATTAAGTATTTCATAGTTAACAGCTGTCCATGATGATGATATTGATGCTTCTATTTCAGAAAGGAGTGAAAGATTCTAAATTAAGTATTTCATAGTTTAACAGCTGTCCATGATGATATGATGCTTCTATTTCAGGAGTGAAAGATTCTAATTATTATTATAGTTAACAGCTGTCCATGATTGATATTGATGCTTCTATTTCAGAAAGGAGTGAAAGATTCTAATTAGCATTTCATAGTTAACAGCTGTCCATGATGATATTGATGCTTCTATTTCAGAAAGGAGTGAAAGATTCTAATTAGTATTTCATAGTTAACAGCTGTCCATGATGATATTGATGCTTCTATTTCAGAAGGAGTGAAAGATTCTAATTAAGTATTTCATAGTTAACAGCTGTCTATGAGATATGATGCTTTTATTTCGAAGGAGTGGGAAAGATTCCAATTAGAATTTATAGCCATTCCGTTATATCAAGAATTTGAATGATTTTCAAAAAATGAAATTCAGAGCAAATGAAAAATCCCACAAAAATTATCATTCACTTGCAAATAGGACTGGAAATTGATTTATTCTCTAAACCATTTTTAGTGTATTGCTCTCATAAAAATATGGCTATGATGTGCCGTTTTTTTTTCTGGTCAACAATTATAAATGTATTATATATAGGAAAATTATGCGTCCTAGGACATGCTGAAAACAAATTGCTGAATAAAAGAAATGAATTGATATCAAATGTAGACATATTAATAAATTTCTCGTGCGTTATTTACCACCTTACTAATTCCAGCTATATATATATATATATATCGGCTAGAAACCTCCAGGTTCCTAGTTCGATACCGGGTCCTCGCAACTCAGCGTATGAGTAGCACAGGGATCTGTGCGGTAAAGTAAGGAGCTGATGGTAGATGTGGCGCTCCACCTCAGATGCTAAAAACAATCTCCTTAGTCTAGTGCTATTGAAAAGGGGCAAGTCATGTGAGTTATATTCTCCGGCCAAGTCAATAGCCATAATTCTTGCTGATTGACTACTTAAACACTGATACTTTCCATGGTCCATTTGCAATCAAAGGATTACCAAAGGATTTCTGCTGGACATGTGCTCTTCTTGACACGCCTAAATGGACAATTTCTAAATGATGTTTTTGGAGTTCACCAGAAACAGATTTTACAAGAATTCTGACTAGTTTGGAGGCACATGTTGTGTAATGGTTATTGTCATAGGAAATGAACATGCGCGAAACGAGTTCAAATCCTGGACGAGCTGTTTGCATTTCACATAGTGCTGATACAGCCCTGTTGGCTGAGCTTTAGAAACACTGATTGCACCTCTGCAGAGGGGTAAGATCCCTCCCTAATGGAGCCATCTGTTGGCCATGGGTGTATCCCGTGATGCTTAAGATGGAATCTTGGAGGCTGAGTAGTCCATGACATGCAACACTCCACTTTGGCCCTTACTTGGGTTAGACAGTCAGCTAGAGAAGGCCCCTCCAATCAATCATCAATCATGTCAAGCTCTATCACCTATATGATTGTCCCAACCCTATTGTTCTTATGGCAACCCACCTTTTTATCATAGTGACAACCTGTAATGCTTAATGATGGAATCTGGTGGCTGAGTTTATATCAGTTTATATAATGCGAAGTGTGTTCACGCGATGGAATGTTATAACGCTAAAGTTGTATTGAAAAATAAATAGACATGCTTATTTGATGAAGGGATTTTTTCATCCCGAAATATTAATAGAGAATAATCAAAGATAAATGAACAGTTACCATCATTTTTCTTTACACTTGCATTGTGATAGCTTTCAAAGCCAACGAACCAATATCTTATTATAATGGAGATTTGTGGTTTGTCTGTCTGTAACCGAAACTAATATCACACTAAAGTTACAATTCCTTTAGTTATTTGCTTCACATTCTCATGATTTTATTTTTATTTAAACCTCAATTTTATAAATTATTTTAAATTATCAATACTGTTTATCATATCTACATACTAATAACATGAACATTGTATTTATATATACAACAAAATAGCGGTTTACAGTGTGAATGGAAAGGCTAATTTGCATATTGATATTAAAATTTGATTTTAATAAATATGTGCTCAGTATATTTGATTTCTAATCGTTTGGTTTTATCTTGATAAATATGAGCAAAATCTTGAGGATAAATTTAAAAGAATACAATTAACAAAGAAATAACTGTAATTTTATTCTTTACTTCCTATTTTAACTAAGTTGTTAAATCAGGAAAAATTTAGCAAGGAAAGACAGAGTGATGGAAGAGTAAGTTTCAGTTGTTCTATTTTTCGATTATACACTCTCCTCTGTTTTTAAATCTTTTTATCTGCATTCTTATTTAGTTCATTAGCTTTTTTTAATTTAATATAATATTTTATTACATTAAAGCATAAATACTTGCGCCTGGAGGGTGCATATATTTGCTAGTAAACACAATGCTTCAAGCAAAGTATAAAACTCTTGAATAAACTGTGAATAAGTAAAAACTTAAAAAAGAAAAGGCAAGTAAATTATTATAATTTAATACTGATATACAACTCATTCAACTGTGGCATACGAAATCTAATAGACTGCAATGAAGTTGTAAATGAACAATATCATAAAAAAAAAGAGTGAGAGAGAGAGTTAAATCAAGATTATTAAAGTTTTTATATATTGAACTATTTAGCAATAGCTCTTAAGTAACATATCAAACTTGTATAATTAAAATTATCTTTCTGTGGTATATCACAGTTCCTGCTAGTTTCGAATAACTTGCTCATGTTATAACATTATTTTCATTGTCAATTCTTTAACATTATCAAACAAGAAATATAATTTACAATCTCCCAGATCTTGCGCTGATACGACAATAGGTCTCTCCACCAACTTATCTCTTTTCTAAATAGAAATTGTTTTTCTGTGTGTTTCCTTCTCATTTTTGTGATCCATGCATAGGGTATATTCGCAGAGTTCCGGCCTGGCCTCCTGCTTCAAAAACCACTAGCCGGTGGCTGCTGAAAAACAAAACACCAGCATTTTCTCTTTACACTTGCATTGTGATAGCTTCAAAGCCAACAAACCAATATAAACACAATGCTTCAAGCAAATTATAAAACTCATATGTAATGTATTTTTGTTATTTTAAGTTTAAATTTATTTTATTTATTTCTATTTTATTGTTAAATTCTGTTTTTCTTTTTTTGAAGGTTTCCCACAGTGCGGAGTTACAAGATGTCTTGATGTTATAAGTCATTGGTGTCAGACTTCCCAAGACCCAGTTACTCCTTAGCATGTCTTGATCAACAACACACCACACCACCCACTGATTGTGATGCTCGTTCACATAGCCAGTAACCATGGCAATAAAATCCGTCCAATGATTTTTTTTTCAATGATTGTTAATTTTTCAAAATTTTTTCTAAATAAGAAAAAAAGTTTTAAAAACACTCTCCAAAATTTGCTGAAAGATTCATCTTTAGGACCAAGTATCCAATAAGACGCCCAGCTGGGAGCTGTTTTGAAAAGAACACCTTTTGCTTTTATCATGTAAACTCCCGGTTGTTTGTTTCAAACACAGGCGATTGTTTTTGCATTAGAATTTCACTGTAAGATTTTTTAAAAGTTTGTTCGTGTATATTTACAACCCAAGGCATTTTTTTATAATAAAATAGTTTTCGATTTTAATAAAACAATAGTTATTTCATATTGTTGTTGTTAATTCAATACGAAAATTTGTTTAATTATAAAACTTTAAACGAAAGCAACGTTTTTATATTAAAATAGTTTTCATTTAATCAGATGCAGATATGTTTATTTAAATGGAAATAGTTTTTATTTACGAATATTTTTTATGTTTATTTAAATAAAAGGATGTTGTTTGGAAATGGTATCACACAATTTATAATAAAGTTATTTTCCATGTGCCTCGCGTACACAACGGAAGTGTAACATAAAAAGCAAAGGTGTTCTTTTCCAAACAGCTCCCAGCTGGGGTGCTATTGATATCTCAGCCCATCTTTTGTATCTGATGAGAGTGTGTGTGTGTGTGTGGGGGGTCTATTTAGCACAAATGCAGAAACAGATTATCTTTTAAACAGGTGATTAGATATACTGTATAATATAGTGAAAGAAAGAAAGAACGAGTAAGAGAGGGAAAAGAGTGTGTCCTGTGGGATATATATATATTATATATATAATGATATATATATAGAGATATTTACCAACCCCTCCGACGAACAGGATGCGACACAAGGTCAATTTCTTAAGCGGAGTTTAACAGTTTTGAATTCAGAGTTTTCCTTCTCCTTACCCTAAAACGTTTGCCTAACATGGTTAAAGAGCCCGTTGCCCTACTATTTACCATAGCTGGAGGGAGAGTAGGATCATACCTCTTCCCAAGGGTATATAGCGCTAAGTGAAATGACATATTACCACGTCCAGGATTTGAACATATATATTATATGTGTGTGTGTGTGTGTGTAAATTGAAAATGGAAGTAAATCGATGGTATGTTGAGAGAAATAAAGGAAAGAAAGTACTGAATGGATAAAATAGGATTATTATTAATTAATTTTACTTACACGTGTTTTGTGTCAGGATTTGTGTCCATGTGTACATTATTCTATCTATTATTATTTGAAATAACAAAATGAAAGGAAATGATAATAATAGAAAAAATTAGTAATGTTCAGCACACAAATATCGACCTTTGATAGATATATATATGAGAGAGAGAGAGAAAGAGTGTTTGTTTGTTTGTTTGTTTTGTTTTACAGCATATCAACCTCAGTGGGTCATTTAATGCCGAAAAGTTTTGAAATAAATCAATTTCATGGATAATACAATTTTTTTTTTTATATAAATCATTTTTTCTATTTAACCAATAGATGGACCCTAACAGGTACTACACTACCGGGTCAGAGTGGACCAGGGAGCAATGGTGATGGAGGGGTACTCCACATTCCCCAACCTCCAAAACTGGAACCTCACCATAGAGTTTAACGTCATTCCAGACATATAGAACCCGCAGCACCCTCTAGCACCATATGAATAAAGAGGGGTTGGGGATTGCCATAAGGGCAATAGGGTTGGAAATCATATAGGTGCTAGGCTTGACGTGACCAGCACGATTGATCATACTAGCCCAAGATAGGCCAAAGTAGAGTATTGCATGTCATGAACTGCTCATCACATGGGTTCTATCTTTAAGCATCACGGGTTGCCACCATACGGCCAACAGGTGGCCCATTGGGGGAATCTTACCCCTCTGCAGATGTGCAGTCGGTGCATTCTACAGCCCCAGCCGACAGGGGTGGAAAGAGTGTGTCCTGTAAGATATATATTATATATTATATATATATAGAGAGAGAGAAGGAAGGGCACCTCATGGGGTGTAATGGTTAGAAAGCTAGATTTGCAGATCATTGTTAGTGAGTTCGATCTCATTGGGCGCCCATACTTTTGGTCTTGTGCCACATATAAACTAAGCTTTATAATACTATATATACATAGAGAGAGAGAGACTGATTGGTGAATGTTTCAAATGATAAAAGAAAAGGATATTTCAAGAGAGAAGCAAGAAAGAGAGAAAAGGAAAGTGTCCTGTGAGGAGAGAGAGAGAGACAAAACTTGCAATAAAACTGCTAGCAAACTGAAATAATCAATTTATTCTGGTGCTGAGATTGGATTTGTGCTGATCTGGAGCCATTGAATCGTACCTAACCAGATGTCACGTTCCTCTAAAATGTCAATTCTGTTTTATACATCTGTTAATAAGTTGGGACCATATTTGTTGGGAATTTATTAATCTAATCCACAGAAAAAGAGATATACCTTTTTTCTCTCTGGCAAGCACAGTTATCATCATGAGACATATTCCAAATGAGACACTTCCATTAGATTAACGAGGCATATACATAACGACTGCTTTTTCATAACACGAGGTGTGTAATTATTTTTAAAACAATAACTGAAAACAAAGGTCAAAGGGCAAGTAACTCACACCGTACAATAATGGATTCAGGCAGATAACTTCTGACCTCACTATTATTAGAGTCTGTTTAGTATACAAAATTAGTACTGACTAAAGTGATTTTCAACACATATGCCCTTCCGCGATCTCGACTTGTGGGACACTTTTCTCATTTATACCGTAAAGATACGGTTGTGTTGTTGGGTTAGGGTTAGGGGTTAGTTTATAATTATAAAAAAAACCTCTAAAATCATCTGAAAACATTAAACCGGATTTTGATGGTGTAATGGAAAAAATATCCCACGAATCGAGATTGCAAAGGGGTGCTTAAGGGTAATATCAGTCATAAGTTGAATAAGAAATGATTTAAGAAACACTTAGCAGCGTTATTATTCCTTCTCAAAGATGAAATGCAAAAATCGTAATCTGATTATTAGTGTTGCTTATCCATGAATGCTTTAATTTCTTATGAGTGTCGTCACCTCTGATAGTAATGGGCCATTCATTTTTATTTAAAAGAAGGCGAGAAAAAAAACATGCTACATACAGAAAAAAATGTAATAAGAAAGAAAGAGAGTAAGGGAAAAAAAGAGTGAGGGGTGATCCACCGAAGTGATAAACCTAATGTGTCAAATCAACATAATGAGAAAGAAAGAAAGAAAAAGAGTTAAATCAAGATTATTATAGTTTTTATAGTATTGAACTATTTAGACTATAGCTCTAAGTAAAACTATCAAAACATTGTAATAATTAAATTCATTCTCGTGGTATACTTGCTTATGTTATAAACATTAATTTTCATTCCATCAATTCTCTTAACATTATCAACACAAGAACATATATAATTCAATCTCCCCGATTTGCGCTGTATGACAACTAGGTCTCTCCACAGGAATAAGAAGCATTTTGGGATGGAGAAGGAAGAGATCAAATCAAATCAATAGCAGCAGTCTGACATTTTTTGTTATGGCAAACTGGAGGTAACAATGTGCTAACAGAAGAGATTTAAAAGAGAGACGTAAGAGAAAAGACGGTGTAGGGAAGATAACTAGGAAAAGCAGAAGTGGAACAAACTGACCTCACCATACTACACATTGATACACCACTCTTGTTTTTTTGGTTATTCATTGTTGTTGATGACATCATCATGGCATCATAGGTGTACAGACGTCCCCATGAAAGGATCTTCATATGATTATTGATCAACTTCTTTGGAAAAGTCAACGGAAGCTGTTAATAAATAGTAGTAAAGTAAAGTCGTTGGGGCAGCCTAAAGTCGGTATCAGCAATAGTGAGGGAGTCTATCCCTTTTCAACTAGCGTACGACCATGGAGATTGTTTTTTGTGTGTCTGAGGTGGAGCGGCGCACCACCTACCGATCAGCTCTTAATTTACCGCACAGATCCTCTGCTACTCATACGCTGAGGTTGGCGAGGACCGGGATCGAACTAGGAACTTGTGGTTTTCTAGCTGAACAAATACGTTAATGCTACAATTCCCCACCAAAATTTATAGACTAGGCGAGGTCATGTGGTTTATTTCTCTGCCAATCGACAGCCATAATGCTTGGCTGATTGACTACTTAAACACTGATACTTGTCCATAGTTTTCATTTTGCAATCATCTTCACGAAGGAACTCAACAATACTAAGGAGAACAAAAGGATTCTTTACCAAGGATTTACGTAGGACAAGTCTTGCTTAGTAACACAAAACATGGCCAAATAAATCCTAACAAAGAGTTTATTGGAAACTTTGTTTTTTTGTTGTTTTCTTTTTGGATGGTTGAGCAGTTCAACTGCAGAAAAGACAATGGTAGAGTCGGATGATGATTATGGAGATTATAGGGAAAACAAATGCAGAAGAGTGCATTTGTAGCGGAAATAACGCGCATGGAAACAGCCAACTATTTCGATGAATCAGGTCGTTTCGTCATTCAATAAAAGACGAGTGGCCATGCGGCATATGTAGGTGATGTCAAATCCAACATGAACTCAAATCCATTTGACTACAAAGTATACAGTACAACTTCTGATCATATGTAGAATCGCATTTGATTGAGTGAGATTATTATTTGCATAAGAAAAGTGTTTGAACCCCTTTGGCAATTGTTTTTACAGTGGAGAGGAAACGGTTGGACTTATTTTTCAAGATCAACTAACAAGGCGAGTGTTACTTTATCAGTGGAAAGATTCATCTGAAAGATCCAACAGTAAGAGTTTCGAAGCCTGATCTAAAATGAGTGCAATCCATCTTTGAGAAGAAGCACTTGTCGAAAGTGAGGCGCCATCTCTCTGCCAGATTGTGTGTTCAGGTATATCGAATGGAGTGTAGTGAGAGATGAGACTTTTTCTCATGAGCAAAATGGACCAGAACTTGTCTCGCATGTAGGTTCATGATTTAGGTGAGATGGTAAAAAAAGACAATATGTATTGCTTTCCTTTGCTTCACAGAAAAAATGGCTTGTCTCCTTTTAAATTTTGAACTACAGTATGGCAACTTATCCAGGAGAAGGAAAACTCCTCAATTCAATCTGTTAAACTTCACTTAAAAATAGACGTTTGTCATCCTACTCATGGCAAAGGGTTGGGAAATAGAGGCAACAATTGTCCGAATAATCAAATAATACTCAATGTATCAAGACTCATCTTCAAAAATTCTGAGAAATAAGACATCAATATTTTGGTATTTTTCACCTTTAGTTTTCAAAATTCCTAGCAATAAGGCAATTAGAGTAACCTCCTTGACTTTTCACTTTGAACAAGCCGGGTCGCTATTTGTGAAAGTCCTCCAGCGAAATCACAAATCTAGAAACTTTTTTTCAAAAATAATACAGCACATGCATATGCTTTAAAAGACATGAAAATATCATAAAAAAATGTGTTTCTTATAACAATAAGTTCATTCAGATAATTGTTAAGCGTAAGGAATTTTGCCAATTCTTTGAAACACAGCCGTTTGTTGAAATGTGAAATATACAAATCTTGAGAATCGTTTCGAAAACAATACAACTGCAGCTCGTTATAACAACAAATATCATAAATGTGTGTTCTTAATAACATAATACAGTTTCAATTTAGATACAATGCGCACGCACATTATTTCTTAAGCAAGAATTTTAACAATTAAGAGTGAAAGATTAGACCCAATAATTTATTAGTATAACACCGATGTCTAAAAAATAAATAAATAAACTAATTAAAACTGTTACAGAACGGTTTTAGAAAAGTCCTAACGTGTGAGGGAGACTACTACTATACAGTCACGAATCTAACAAGTAATTTTACTAAAATTTTTAATTATAAAGCGGTATAATAATAGATAGAACAGCCGATTAGAGTTACTCCGCTTACCATTTTTCGTGGGTGTCGGTAAGCACAGTTTATTCCGAAATTCACGATTGTTTTCTTCTTTTTTATTTATCTTTAGGAAGTGCCGATTTAGTGAACCGTCCAGTGCCGGTGAGCCATCCTCCAATTGCAGCCTACCCTATTTGACACTAAAGGGATTAAGGGCTATATTTGACACCCTCAATAATGTACATACGGCGACAAAGGGAAATACGCCAGTCGGCGAACAGTTGACAATTTTGTTCTGCTGTTTCGCTGCCCCTGTACAGGACAAATACTACCGTATGTTTGAATCTATCCTTTATTATTGTTTATGGGGAGGAGTAAACTGTGAATTTCAGGGCGCGTAATTTATTGAAGGAGGAGATACTTAAGCCAAGGTTCCGGGTCAGAATAGACAAAATTTGCTTTTTAGTTCTATTTTACCGGCCGCCCGTATAAGTATTTTTATTATGAATGAAAGATAATGTTACAATAACAACACGATTTAACACACACAAGTTAAGTTGTAATAGATTTGTCGCGTCGATACAACGTGTGATAGGCACGTGCGATACCACTGTCCTCGTCGAGCTGTCGAAAGGAGTGATTAACACAGATGTGAACACAAAGTTAAGTTTTATTTCTTTATATTTATATTTCTTCTGAAGGATAAAGATACAAAAATATCATTCTAAATGGAAAAAATACTAGGCATTACCATTGGCATTCGTTAATGACTTTCTGATCAAACGTGAATTTAAAAAAAAAAAGAAAAAATTTTTTAATAAAGGAAATGATAAATAGGTAATGTATCGATCATGAATTTTTACCCAAAGTGGAAAAATGCATTTATCCACTTCAATGTTAAAGACATAAAATTTAACCTCAACCCCAAACGAACCTAACCCTAACCTTAACTAACCCCCTAACAAATTTGATTTTCTTGTTTTGAATATTTTTCGAAAACGTAATATATTCTTTTTGTTCAAATCACAAAAGGTTGTAAAAAGTTATTTACTTACATTTATAAGTGAAAGCATGAAACCTAAAAATGCCCCAGAATATAACATGGCTGAATAGCAGCTCGACATTTATGCCTAACCTGTCCGACAATAAAAAATTATATTCCAGGACGATCAATTAAGTCATCTGGACAAGTTTCGGGGCGGTAAAAATTTTCCTAAAAGTATACGTGATGCCGAATGCTGACCTATGAGGGCTACGGTACTGCAGGTCCTATTCTCAAGCCTGTAAGTGAATAATGTGAGGGAGATAGCTTTCTAAAAGGTCTGATTAATGTTATACTTAAACCCCTACTCAGGGGTAACTTAAAGTAAAAAAGTTATATTTAGACTCAAAACACACTAGGACAAATGGTAATTTTTGGTCATATATCCAGATTATCACTGTTCAGCTTTTCTTAATGTTTTATACATGTATTATGCTACTGATGACTGACAAGGCTATAGATGATGCTAATGAATGAAACAAATATTTTGATTTTCGGGGACGGTGATAATTTTGTTCGAATGCGCGTCATTGAAAAAAGTTGTTGCGGTCGGGCGCTGTGATAGCCTATTCATAAATTTTCTACCCGCTAGTCTACGAAAGATGTTTAGTTGTAAATAAGAAAGACAGTCCAGTGGCATATATTTTTAATTTCTCAACTGGGATTAATATTTTTAATAAAAATGAAAACTCTAAAGGAAAACATAACTTAATACGTTATTCATTAATAAGTTGATTTTTTTTTTTAAATTAAATAACAGCATTAAATTGATGTACATTGATTTAAACTTGTTGTTCCCATGAAAAGCTTACCAGTCTGACGAAGAAAGCGTCTCTGAAGTTCTGACAAGACACACCTGAAAGAAGGCCAGAGGGCATGTCCGGGGCAAATCATTATATAATTTGACAATAAAAGACGGGGACAACTTGTCTGAAAAACAAATAATTACAAATTAATCAAAGCCTCATCTAAAAAATAACAAGAACACCTGAAGAAGGCTCTGAGGGTACATTAGCCAAATTGTTGCATATAATATAATCAATAAAGATAGGACAATAGTAAAAAAAAACCAATAATACAGATTTCATGCTCCCATTTCTTACAAAATAACAAAAACATCTGTAAGAAGACTGGAGAGAAATAAACATAACCAAACATTGTAGTATATAAACAATAAAGATGAGAACAACCAGTCTGAAAAAAGTCTAATAGTAATTGAAACTTTACAAGCCTTCATTCTCAGAATTTCTGACAAATAAGATGAACATTTCTCGGTAATTTTTCAGCCTTTGTTGTCAAAATTCCTAGCGAAATAAGGCATTAGAGTAACCTCACCTTAGACTTCAATTTGAAACAAAGCTGCGTAGCTATTTATTTAAGTCTCCGTGCGAAAATAAACAAATCTTCAGAACTTTTCGAAAACAATACACTGATAGCTTTAACAAAAAATATAAATGTGTTCTTAATAACAATTAATTTCATTTCAGATATATACTACGCACAATTTTGTATTGTTAGGAATTTAGTCTCAATCTAAGATGAAAATTACCAAATTTCTTGTTATTAATTTGCAATATACAAGATATAATTGCAAAGTCATGCTCAGTTTCCCTCAATTGCTAGATCGCATAACAAATACGGCAGTTATTCCCTGTTTATTTCAAATCTTTAAAAATAAACATTTTCTACTTTGGGGAAAATATTTCTATATTCTTATAAAGATAATTAATATTATTGTAAATTTTATTATTATTGTCAAATTTTATTTTATTGTCACAATTTTTATTTTATTGTTAAATTTATTATTTTATTGTAAAATTAAACGTTTGTGAAGAAGCAACATCCCCACTCTCTAGCAGAAAACTCTGCAAGAATTGTCAAATTTCAAGAAATAAATGTAAAACTAAAATGAATCAACTTTATTTGAAAATGTTTATGAAAAAAACTGGACCACTATGACCTTAAGGCACTCCGATTTGCCTATTTCGATTCGTGGGGACATCTTTTTCCATTTACACCGTCAAAATCCGTTTAATAGTTTATTAGAAGATTTTAGAATTTTTTTTTAAAGTTATAAAACTAAACCCTAACCTGAACGCCTAACCCCTAACAAACAACGGATTTTAACAGTTGTAAATGAGGAAACAAGTGTCCTCAGGGAGTCGAAAGTCTGGAACGGGGTGCCTAAGGGTCCATATGTTCAAAAAACTTTGTAGAAATATGATTTTAAGTAATATTTACTAATCTGCCATCACCACAAAAAGTTTAACAGGCTGAATTCAGTTTTTCCTTGCTCCTAGGCTGGTTAACCCAAACGCAATATAAAAAGCTCGTCAGGCTCTAACGTTTACCCATAACTGAAGAGCAATAGTTGGATTCCAAAAACCTATTTAGCATGTGTTAGCCAGTGAGTGAAATGCAACAGCCTTGTCAGTGGTAAGTGCATTGTACCACACTTGAGGCCGCCAACAGAGACATGTAAAATTACTCAAGGGGGAGATAAATTGGTTTCTTTGAATTTCCTTTATAATTAACTAATTAGAAATTTACTTCCCTGGTAGGCGTCAGACGACACATCTCTACTGTTCAAAGAACAGAGGAATAACAAGCGAGGGCAAGAAAGGGTTTGAGTTACTTAGTGTGACATCCTTGAAGCCCCACAAAAGGACATGTATTATCAAGGGGTGTTTACAATTTTCATGTGGCCTCCTTCTAGGTTCCTAAGAAGAGCCGTCTCTAGCAGAGTATCCTTTGTGTTAAGCAGAGCCGGTGATCTTATAGAATCCTTGTGTTCTTTTGAGATGTCCCTTAAATATGTAAGTATGATCTCTTGGTTGTTTCTTGGTGCTCCTCAGTCTTGTTCGTCATGAGATTGGTACAATGTTATCTGTCATAATCAGCCGATATAAGTACGTAGTTACACCAACCAGTGTATCAGGCTGTTGATGGGCTTGAGGTTTAACCATGTGACCTCGCTTAGTCTATAAATTTAAGTGTTGATTGCCAGCATCAGCCTTATATTACCAAAAAATAATCAACAAATGTAGATAGATTAAGTAGGTTAACGCAACCATGTATTTGGGTATTGATTAGCGTGGTATCAAACCCCTGTTGACTCGCTTAGTCTATTAAATTTAAGTAGTGGCTTGCAGCATGGCTTATATGATTAACAAATAATCAAACAAAAGAGGTAGATAATAGGTTTCTTTGAATTTCATTCTTCCTGTTGCAGTTGCAATCAGTACTAGTCAGTTAACTAAAGAGAATGACATGGCAGTGTTTCATTGGAGTGGGATGTTGGGACAGGCTAGCGTCAGATCTCCCTCTTCAAAAGGATGGAACCTTGTTGGCCAAAGCGTGCTCAAGAGCATACATTTCACAATCAAAAGGAATTATTATAAGACACATCGGACCAGACAACATTTGCGGCTGCTACTTGTCGCCACAATTAAAGGTAGCTGCTACTTTTCCTGTTTGATTTTTTATGTATTTTGTTATGGTGTAGGATTTCAGAGAGTGTATTATTAATGAACATACACTCCGACACGCAGTTGTGACCTGAGTGACATGCAATTTTTTATAATAGACAGAATAAGACATAAATACGAGTAACGATGAAATACATTAAGGCACATGAATAAGACATACTATGAGAATTCTGGGTTATGGGGTCTATCGCCTTTGTTCTGCAGAGCCTCTGTTTGCAAACCAACCAATCACGAGCACATTACTTTGGTGGCTAAAGTCGAATAGGCAGACTCGTGCCCCTCTTTGATCCAGGCTCTCACTGCGGACAGACCTAATAAGGGTTGCTCCTCTTTCCTCTAAGCAATAGAATCGGAGTGGACGTCCAATCATAATCCGAACGGAACAGTAGTGCCGTAGAGGTCTCCGTTAAATACCTCGCATATCTCAGACTACACCAGAAAGTACAAAATTATATTTGTGCAAAAGAACTAAGTTTGCAATCCCTCTTGTTATATCTGTAATACAGTCTTTTATTCATATTTCCAGTTGTTTGATTTTTTTTTTGTTTTTTTATTTCTTTAACTCTACTGTCTCCACACTCGGTTACTCGTGTTGGGTTGGGTTTTGAAAACAGAGGCTTCGCAGACAAAGGAGATAACCCATACCAGAATTCTCATGAGATTTGTCTTATTCATGTGCGCTACATGTTTTCATGTACATGTATTTTATGTTTATTTCTGTGCTATAAATATATGAAGATGTCAGGTCCACACAGCGTGTCGGAGTGTAGATGTTTAATAAAACCTTGATCTACACATTAACCAAAATAATAAAAAATCAAACAGAAAGTAGAGCTACTTAATTGTGGCGACAATAGCAGCAATGTTGTCGGTCGATTGTTCATAATAATCTCCTTTTGGATTGTGATATCGGATGCTCCGCACAGTTTTGGCCAAGAAGTTACATTCCTTTCTTGGAAGAGGGCAGATCTGACGCTAGATGAATCAAACATAAAACTCCAATGAAACATCCATCGTCATTTCTTTAGTAAACGACTAGTACTGATTGCACTGAACAGGAAGAGAAAATTCAAAGAAACAATTTATAATCTCTTGTTGGATTATTTTGGTATATATAAGCATGCTGCAACACTACTTAAATTTTATAGACTAGCGAGGTCAACGTGTTATACTCAGCTAATCAATGCCATACATGGTTGGTTAACTATTAATCTAATCTAGCAATTGGTTGGATTATTTTTGGTATAGTAAGTATGCTGCAATCAACCATATAATAATATAAATAAAGACTAAGCGAGGGTACATAGAGATATTATACAGCATCACGCCTGATAAAATGGTTGGATATAACATAATTAATGGCTATTTTGACAGATAACCATTTACACTCATGACGAACAAGACTGAGGAGCGACAAGAACACAAAGATCATACTCTAATATTAAGGGACACTAAGAAAGGACACAAGGATTCTTTAACTAGGATCACGCTCTGCTTTAACACAAAGGATATCTGCTGAGAGCGCTCTTGCTTGAAACTAAAGGATGGCCAAGAAATTTGTAACACATTGAAATTACATGTCTTTTGGGGGTTCAAGGATGTCACATGACAGTAAACCACAAACTTTCGTTGCTGTTGTTTTCCTCTGTTTCTTGACAGTAGAGATGGTGTCTCTGACCCTACAGGGAATGTTAAATTCTAATTTACACATTTTATAAGAAATTCAAAGAAACATTATATCACTTAAGATAATTTCAATAGTAATGTTAGGGGCCTCAGTGGTGTCACATGACTTCCCTGGACAAGGCTGGTTGCATTTCACATACTGTACACCCCATGCAAAGGTATGATCAACTATTCGCTCTAGTTATGGGTAAACAGTAGAGATGACTGAGCTTTTTAATATTGGTTTTGGGTTAACAGCCTAGGAGAAGGAAAACTCTGAATTCAAGCCTGTTTAAACTTTTGTGTGGATGGTTAGTAAATATCTATAAAATATATTCTTACAGATATATATTTGAACCATATGACCTTTAGGGCCCCTTCCCACGATTTGACTTTGAGGACACTTTTCTCATTTAACTGTAGAAAATCCGGTTGTTTGTTGGGGGTTAGGGTTAGGGTTAGGGGTATTTTATAATTTTAAAAAAAATCTAAAATCTTCTATACTATTAAACGGATTTTGAGGTGTAATGGAAAAATGTCCCAAGAATCGAAATTGCAACGAGTGCTTAAGGTCATATTGGTCCAGTTATATTTTACATAACCATTTCAAATAAAAGTGATTCATTTTAGTTTATAATTTAATAATTTTAAATTTACAATTCTTGCAGATTTCTGCTGAAGGGAGTGGGGAATGTTCTTTCACAACGTTTTTTACAATAATAAATAATATATATAAAATAAAATTTAAATTATTTGACAATAAAATAAAATGTTACATATAATTATCTATCATATAAGTAAGAAATATAATATTCACAAGTAGAAATGTTTTTATTTTTAAAGATTGAACTAAACAGGGAGATACTGATGTCATTATGTATATAGAGATTCTAACAATAGGAAATAGACATGAGTATTGAAATAATGATAACATTATTTAATATTAGGATTAATAATAAAAAGAATATATGAGTAAAATCTCAATATCAATCATATAAGATTAGGATAATTACTACATAAAATGTGCGTATATATTATAATGATATATATAGATTATTAAGAACCATTTTATATTTTTTGTGTTAGCATACAGTTGTTATAGATTTTGAAAAATTTCTAAGATTTGTTTATTTCGCACGGAGACTTTAAAAATAGCTACCAGCTTGTTTCAAATATAAGAAGTACAGGAGAGATATATATATAATGATATAATATTGCTAGGAATTTTGACAACAAAGGTGAAATACAGAAATGTTATTATTTGTCAGAAATTCTGAATGAGGCTTGAGTTAATTTAATTATTTAGATTTTTCAGACTGTTGTTCTCATCTTTATTGTTATATATTACCAAGTTTGGCTATTGTCACTAATAATTATTTCATAACCAGTAATTCATGAAGATATTCTTGTTATTTTTTAGAAAATAGGAAGAATATAGAAAATAATTGTATTATTTGGATTTTTTTATATTAGGTCCTCATCTTTTATTGTTAATATAATGCAACAATTTGCTAATGTACCTAGGCCTTCTTCAGGTGTTTTCTTGTTAATTTTTTAGATGAGGCTTGAAATTTGTATTATTTGTAATTTTTCAGAACAGTTTCCTCGCTTTTATTGGTCAAATATATAATGTTATAATAGAGCGACATGACTCTGGCCATAATTAGAGAATGTGTCTATGTACACTCAGAGGCCACTTAACTCTGTCAGACTTGGAGCTTTCATGGGAGCACAGTTTAAATCAATACATCAATTAATGCTGTTTATTTAAATTTAAAAAAAGAAAAAACAACTATAAATGAATTTACGTATTAAGTTATTTTTTCCTTAAGAGTTCATTTTTATTCAAAAGGTTTAATCCAGTTGAGAAATTAACATAATATGCACTGGACTTCAAATTTTCCTTATTACACTAACATCTTTTCCGGTAGAAACTAGGGTGAAAATTATGAATAGGCTATTCACAGGCCCGCACTAACTTTTTTCATGACGGACTCGAACAAACATTATCACCGTCCCGAATCAAAAATATTGATTTGTTCCATTCATTAGCATCTCTATATTGTCAGTGCATCAGTAGCATAATACATGTAATAAATCATTAAGAAAAGCTGAACATGATAATTCTGAGAACTATCATGAGAACCAATAACCCCATTAAATCCTAGTGTTTTTGAGCTAAAATATACTTTTTTTTACTTTAAGTTAACTGAGTAAGGGTTAGTATCTTTCAGCCTTTTAAACTATCTCACTCCACCATTAATTCATTCATGGTTTGAGAATAGACTGCGGTACCGTAGCTCATTTTGAGGTTCAGCATTCCGGGCAATCACAGTATAATTTTAGGAAAAATTTTTACCGGCCCGGCAAACTGTCCCAGGATGACGTTATGTATCGTCCTGGATATAATTTTACTTGTCGACGGGATGGCATTAATGTGAGCTAGTATAATACAGCTGTTAAATAATCATGGGATTTGTTTCATGTCTTTCTTATAAAAGGTATAGTAAATAACTTTTTAAACGCTTTGTGTTTGGAAAAAAAAGAATTATATTAGAGTTCTATAACATACACCAAGAATTACATTGTATAGGAGATTAGTTAGGAGTTAAGAGAGATTAGGATTGATAGTTTGGAAAGGTTGAGGTTAATTTACTGTTTACATTGATAGTGGAAAAATGCCATTTTTCACTTTGGGTAAATTCATGATAGATAAATTGTACCTTATCATTTCTTAATTAAAAATTTTTTTTTTTTTTTTTTTAAATTCACGTTGGATCAGAAAGTCATTAAGAATGACAATGGTTATCTATTTTATTCATTTAAAGAGAATATTTATATGTATATTCTAACTCAACTATCAGAAAATATACATATAAATGAATAAATAAAATTAAACTAATATTGAATGTTATATGTGATTTACATACATAGATAAAGAAAAAGCTGAAGAAGAAAAGGGATATCAGAAGATGAATATAAAAATTGTAATGACGAATATAAAATGAAATTAACATTTTGTGATTAAATTGTGTATAGATTAAATATATATTACATTATATGCATATAATATAAAAAATAATTTACGGGGAGCAGGTAATATAAAACTAAAGACAATAATAATGTATAATTTGAGCCGAACCGGCTAAGTATCCTTTCCAAAAAATTGCCTGAAATTAACACAGTCTACCCCTAAACCAAATAAGGATAGATTAACACTACAGGTAGAAAAAAAATAAATTTTCGTGTACAGGGCAGCGAAACAGAGACAAAATTGTCAAACAAAATGTTGTTCGCCGGCACTGGCGTATTTTCTTTTGTCGGCCGATGTAGACATTATTGAGGGTGTCAAAATATGCCCCTTATCCTTTAGTGTAAAAGGTAGAGTGCAAAAATAATATGTGAGGATGGCTCACCGGCACTGGACGGTTCACTAAAATCTGCATCCTAAAAGTAATAAAAAGAGAAAATAACGTTGAATTATGGAATAAAGTGACTTCCAAAACCCAAAAAAAATTTGATAAGGGAAGATACTTAATCGGTGTTCTATCTATTTATTACCGCTTATATAAAATTAGTAAATCTACTTGAATTCTGTGATTATAGAGTAGTTCCCTCACATCGTAGGATCTTTTCTAAAACGTTCTTATAAAAGTTTTATTTATTTATTTTTTTTTTTTTTTAGGAATGTGTTATACATAAAATATTGATGGTAATTTTTCGACCTTTAATTGTTAAAATTCTTAGCATAAAAACTTGTGCGTGGCATTATCTGAAAATGAACTTAATGTTATTAAGACACATTATGATTCTTTTGATGTTAAAGCATGCAAAGTTGTATTTGTTTTCGAAACGATTTAAGATTTGTATATTTCACATTTCAAAACGTGCTTGTTTCAAAGGATTGGGCAAAATTCCTAGCATAATATCTGAATGAACTTAATTGTTTATTAAGAACACATTTTATGATATTTATAAAATCAGATGATATACACAAGCATGCAGTTGTATTATTTTTGAAAAAGTTCTAAGATTTGTTATTTTCGCATGGAGCTTTCAAAATAGCGACAGAATATATAAGTGAAAGTCAAGGGAGGTTCTCTAATGTGCCTTATGTGCTAGGAAATTTTGAAATTAAAGGTGAAAATTACCAAATAGTTGATTCTTATCTTTCTCCGAATTTTTGAGATGTAGGCTTGATAATTAGTATTATTTGAATTATTGGTACAATTGTCTATTTCCAACCCTTTTTGCCATGAGTAGGATTTGACACAAGGTCTTTTTAAGTGAAGTTTTACAGAATTTGAATTGAGAGTTATTATACAATTAATACTGGTAGTTAATGACAATAAATGTAAAAAAGTTAAAATTAATAAAAGGGACAACCTTTTTTCTGTGAGCAAAGGAAAGAATACAATATTTGTCTTTTTTTACCATCCTCACTAATCATCGGACCTACATGCGAGGACAAGTTCTGGTCCATTTTGCTCCAATGAAGAAAGTCTCATCTCTCACTACACTCATTTGATATCTGAACTACACAACTGGCAGAGAGATGGCGTCCACATTTCGACAAGTATGCTTTCTTCTCAAGATGGATTGCATCATTTATCAGGTCGAAACTCTTACGTTGATCTTTCAGATGAAAAAAATCAAATATCACTGATAAGTAAGCTCTCGCTGTAGTTGACTGAAAACCTAGTCCAACCGTTTCTCTCCACTGTAAAGACAATTGCCAAAGGGGTTCAACCACTTTCTTATGCAAACTAATATTCACTCAATCAATGCGATCTACAATGATAAAGAAGTTTTGTACTGTAACTTTGTAGTCAAATGGATTTGAGTTCATGTTGGATTTGACATCACCTACATATGCACGATGCCACTCGTCTTTTTGAAAATGAGAAGACGACCTGAATTCATCGAAGATAAGATTGGCTGTTTCAAAAGATTATAATAACGTACAAATGCAACTCTTTCTGCATTTGAATTCACATAATATTCCACAATATCATACCGACTACATACCATTTGTAGCTCTTCTTTGCAGTGAAGCTGCTACCCCTATCAAAAGAAAACAAAAAAAACAAGTTTCAACAATATAACTCTTTGTTAGGATAATTTATGGGCCATCGTTTTGGTGTATATAGCAAGAGTGCTTGTCCTACGTAAATCCTTGGTAAAGAATCCTTTGGTTTCTCCTTTAGTATTGTGAGTTCTTCGGTGAATGATTGCTAAATGACATATGAGACAGTATCAAGTGTAATTAAATAGCTACAACTCAGACCAGCATTATGGCTGTCGATATGGCAGAGAAATATAAACCACATGACCTCGCCTAGTCTATAAATTTTGGTGGGGAATTGGTAGCATTAATTTTTTTCAGCTGAAACAAGAAAGATTTAAGGGGTGGGTGACAATTTAATTTTTTTCTGGGTGATCTGACATGGAATTACCCATAGCAATTCATCTTTAGAGTCTTTACTGCGGGGGAGCTGATGGTGAGTGTGGTGTTCCACCTCAGACCTAAAAGCAATTCACTCCGGTCTAGCGCTAGTAAAAAGGGGATATAAAAAGTATAATAATCTTGATTTGATTTAACTCTCTCTTACTTTTTTTTTCTTTTTTTCTTTCTTTTCATCTTTTCGATTGAAACTTATTAACGTTATCACTTCCACATGCTCAACCCCTCTCTCTGGATTTCCTCTAATCTTTTTTTTTCTTCTTTCTTATATTTTTTCTGTATTGTATATCCTTTTCCTTCCCTTTCTTTCTTTATGATAAAAAATGGAATGGTCAGTTATTTAGTTGAGGTGACGACACTCGTGAGAAATAAGAATTCGGTGGATAAGTAACACCAGATAATCAGGATTTACATTTTTTGCATTTCATCTTGGACAGTTTCATTTTTAACCAGAGGGTATTGCAATATGACAATGGTTGTACTTTTAAGGAACAAGAGTATTGGTAAATAGATGATGCTAATGATGATGCTATATTTCTCTATTCGATCAGGCCAATGAAATTGAAATTCTAAGAGAATGGGTATTGGAAGTATCCATGAACCAAACTGTTGAACAGGTGTTGCCTAAAGATAACCGAGGTGTCTATGAGGCTTCTCTTTTGGATGTTAACTCTGGACATACAGCTTTACCTTGTGCCATTACAGGTAAGAAAAACATTCTTCCACTCAAAATGATTTATTATATTTAGTTTTCAATTTTTTGTTTCATCTTGTTTGATTGGTTATTTAATGCTAAAATTTTATTAATTTCTAGATGTTTGATTATAATCACAACTATATGTTGGTTTTTGTTTATTTAAAGGCATATCAACTCATTATGGGTTATTTAATACCAAAATTTAATTCATTTCTAAATAGATTTTTATACATTCGAAGATTATCACTATAAAATCATGTACTGGGTAAGTGAAAGGTTTGGGTTTTTTGGGGTTTTTTTTGTCTATTTATTTAATGGCATATCAACTCCTTATGGGTTATTTAATGCTGAAATTTGATTCATTTCAAAATATTTGATTTTAATCATAACTATATGTTGGTTTAGTTTTTTTTTTAAGGCATAAAACTCTTTATGGGTTATTTAATGCTGAAATTTGATTCATTTCTAAATATTTGATTGTAATCCTAACTATATTTTCAATGTTTATTTTTGCAGACAGATATGTTGTTTCAATGTCGTTTCATGTATTCCTATCCAATACCAATAATTTTCAAACATATATTTAACTCTTAGACGAGACCGGTTATTTCCTATAAATCTAACATAAACAAAGGGGAACCACTCTTGACTGATAAATTATTTATTTAGTTTCCCATTAAACTAACCCTAAACCCTAGCATTAACTCCGTCTTCTTTTTTCCTAGTAGATCAATAAATAAATAAATAATTTATCAGTCAAGAGTGGTTCCCTTTGTTTATGTTAGACTTATAGGAAATAACCAACGAGACCATAACAGCAAAGACATAAATTCAACAGCACTTGGTAACTGTCAGTTTTTTACCTTTATGATTTTCAAGAAACTAACAGTTCACTAAGTGCAATTGATTTTATGTCTTTGCTACCCAAACTTATATATCACTAGAAGCGGCTACCCAGCGTCGCCTAAGTAGAGGTGGGGGTAGCAAAAATAGTTAGTCTCGCAGATCCATTATTACTGAATCACAAGTTGGATCCTCGCAGGATGCCCCATTAACATCCCTATGCTTAAAAAAAAGACCTTGTGTTGATCCAGCCACTCTGAAAAGAAAAATTATTGTCTACTATTAAAATCTTAGATGCCAAAGAAATTCTATGCTGTTATCATTTAAATTTTATTTTTTAATTATCTTCACAAATATGAATCAAACCTTCATTATTTTTGCTCAAAAACCAAGCCCTGGTGATATTTAATGTGTGTATATATATACTTACTTTGTTGTTAATTGATTTATTTTTGTAGTTCCATCCGGACGTACACATACACACAACTGCCCTTTATATATGTATAGATTAAAACAAAAAAAAATTGGTGAAAGATTTGATATGGAAAAATCTTTTTCAATTGTGTTTTTTTCCTTCTCTTTTGTAGGTTACCCAGTAATTGAAAACAAAATGGTTTTTAAACATCCTGGCATCAGTGCAAACAAAGAAGATTGGAATAAATTTTACATGGCAGCCAAGGTAAGAAAAAAACAAAAATGGACAATTTCTAAATGATGTTTTGGAATTCAACAGAAATAGATTTTACAAGAATTCTTGACTAGTTTGAACTGCTTTGGAAAAAGTCAATGGAAGTGTTACGTCATCTAAGAGTGTTGGAATATTTTGGTGCATATAAGGTGTGCTACAATTCCCCACCAAAATTTATAGACTAGGCAAGGTCATGTGGTTTATTCCTCCGGCCAATCAATAGCCATAATGCTTGGCTGATTGACTACTTAAACACTGATACTTTCCATGGTCCATTTGCAATCAAAGGATTACCAAGGATTTCTGCTGGACATGTGCTCTTGCTTGACGCCTAAATGGACAATTTCTAAATGATGTTTTGGAGTTCACCAGAAACAGATTTTACAAGAATTCTGACTAGTTTGGAGGCACATGTTGTGTAATGGTTATTGTCATAGGAAATGAACATGGCGAAACGAGTTCAAATCCTGGACGAGGCTGTTTGCATTTCACATAGTGCTGATACAGCCCTGTTGGCTGGAGCTTTAGAATACACTGACTGCACCTCTGCAGAGGGGTAAGACTCCCTCCCTAATGGAGCCATCTGTTGGCCATGGGTGGTATCCCGTGATGCTTAAGGATGGAATCTTGGAGGCTGAGTAGTCCATGACATGCAACACTCCACTTTGGCCCTTACTTGGGTTAGACAGTCAGCTAGAGAAGGCCCCTCCAATCAATCATCAATCATGTCAAGCTCTATCACCTATATGATTGTCCCAACCCTATTGTTCTTATGGCAAACCCCAACCCTTTTTATCATAGTGACAACCTGTAATGCTTAATGATGGAATCCTGGTGGCTGAGTTTATATCAGTTTATATAATGCGAAGTGTGTTCACGCGATGGAATGTTATAACGCTAAAGTTGTATTGAAAAAATAAATAGACATGCTTATTTGATGAAGGGATTTTTTCATCCCGAAATATTAAGAGAATAAATCAAAGATAAATGAACAGTTACCTCATTTTTCTTTACACTTGCATTGTGATAGCTTTCAAAGCCAACGAACCAATATCTTATTATAATGGAGATTGTGTGTTTGTCTGTCTGTAACCGAAACTATATCACAACTAAAGTTACAATTCCTTTAGTTATTTGCTTCACATTCTCCATGATTTTATTTTTTATTTAAACCTCAATTATTAATAAAATTATTTTAAATTATCAATACTGTTTATCATATCTACATACTAATAACATGCAATTGTATTTATATATACAACAAAATAGCGGTTTACAGTGTGAATGGAAAGGCTAATTTGCATATTGATATTAAAAATTTGATTTTAATAAATATGTGCTCAGTATTATTGATTTCTAATCGTTTGGTTTTATCTTGATAAATGAAGCAAAAATCTTGAGGATAAATTTTAAAAGAAATCAATTAACAAAGAGAAATAACTGTAATTTTATTCTTTACTTCCTATTTTAACTAAGTTGTTAAATCAGGAAAAATTTAGCAAGGAAAGACAGGAGTGATGGAAGAGTAAGTTTCAGTTGTTCTATTTTTCGATTATACACTCTCCTCTGTTTTTAAATCTTTTTATCTGCATTCTTATTTAGTTTCATTAGCTTTTTTTAATTTAATATAATATTTTATTACATTAAAGCATAAATACTTGCGCCTGGAGGGTGCATATATTTGCTAGTAAACACAATGCTTCAAGCAAAGTATAAAACTCTTGAATAAACTGTGAAATAAGTAAAAACTTTAAAAAAGAAAAAGGCAAGTAAATTATTATAATTTAATACTGATATACAACTCATTCAACTGTGGCATACGAAAATCTAATAGACTGCAATGAAGTTGTAAATGAACAATATCATAAAAAAAAAGAGTGAGAGAGAGAGTTAAATCAAGATTATTAAAGTTTTTATATATTGAACTATTTAGCAATAGCTCTTAAGTAAACATATCAAACATTGTAATAATTAAATTATCTTTCTGTGGTATATCCACAGTTCCTGCTAGTTTCAGAATAACTTGCTCATGTTATAACATTATTTTCATCTGTCAATTCTCTTAACATTATCAAACAAGAACATATAATTTACAATCTCCCAGATCTTGCGCTGATACCGACAATAGGTCTCTCCACCAACTTATCTCTTTCTAAAATAGAATTGTTTTTCTGTGTGTTTTCTTCTCATTTTTGTGATCCATGCATAGGGTATATTCGCAGAGTTCCGGCCTGGCCTCCTGCTTCAAAAACCACTAGCCGGTGGCTGCTGAAAAACAAAACACCAGCATTTTTCTTTACACTTGCATTGTGATAGCTTTCAAAGCCAACAAACCAATATAAACACAATGCTTCAAGCAAATTATAAAACTCATATGTAATGTATTTTTGTTATTTAAGTTTAAATTTAATTTTATTTATTTCTATTTTATTGTTAAATTCTGTTTTTCTTTTTTCTTGAAGGTTTCCCACAGTGCGGAGTTACAAGATGTCTTGATGTTTATAAGTCATTGGTGTCAGACTTCCCAAGACCCCAGTTACTCCCTTAGCATGTCTTGATCAACAACACCACCACCACCACCACTGATTGTGAATGCTCGTTCACCATAGCCAGTAACCATGGCAATAAAATCCGTCCAATGATTTTTTTTTCAATGACTTGTTAATTTTTCAAAATTTTTTCTAAATAAGAAAAAAAGTTTTAAAAACACTCTCCAAAATTTGCTGAAAGATTCATCTTTAGGGACCAAGTATCCAATAAGCACCCCAGCTGGGAGCTGTTTTGAAAAGAACACCTTTTGCTTTTCACTGTAAACTCCCGGTTGTTTGTTTACAAACAACAGGCGATTGTTTTTTGCATTAGAATTTCACTGTAAGATTTTTTAAAAGTTTGTTCGTGTATATTTACAACCCAAAGGCATGTTTTTATAATAAAATAGTTTTCGATTTTAATAAAAACAATAGTTATTTCATATTGTTGTTGTTAATTCAATACGAAAATTTGTTTAATTATAAAACTTTAAACGAAAGACACGTTTTTATATTAAAATAGTTTTCATTTAATCAGATGCAGATATGTTTATTTAAATGGAAATAGTTTTTATTTACGAAATATTTTTTATGTTTATTTAAATAAAAGGATGTTGTTTGGAAATGGTATCACACAATTTATAAAGTTCATTTTCCATGTGCCTCGCGTACCACAACCGGAAGTGTACAATAAAAAAGCAAAAGGTGTTCTTTTCCAAACAGCTCCCAGCTGGGGTGCCTATTGCATACTCAGCCCATCTTTTGTATCTGATGAGAGTGTGTGTGTGTGTGTGGGGGGGTCTATTTCAGCACCAAATGCAGAAACAGATTATCTGTTAAACAGGTGATTAGATATACATGTATAATAGTGAAAGAAAGAAAGAACGAGTAAGAGAGGGAAAGAGTGTGTCCTGTGGGATATATATATATATATATATATATATATATATATAGATATTTACCAACCCCTCCGCACGAACAGGATGCGACACAAGGTCAATTTCTTAAGCGGAGTTTAACAGGTTTGAATTCAGAGTTTTCCTTCTCCTATACCGGTTGCCTAACCATGGTTAAAGAGCCCAGTCTGCCCTACTATTTACCCATAGCTGGAGGGAGAGTAGGATTCATACCTTTCCCAAGGGTATTAGCGCTAAGTGAAATGCAATTACCACGTCCAGGATTTGAACATATATATATATATGTGTGTGTGTGTGTGTGTAAATTGAAAATGGAAGTAAATCCGATGGTATGTTGAAAAGAGAAATAAAGGAAAGAAAGTACTGAATGGATAAAATAGGATTATTTTAATTAATTTTACTTACACGTGTTTTGGTCAGGAGTTTGTCCATGTGTACATTATTCTATCTATTATTATTTTGAAATAACAAAATGAAAGGAAATGATAATAATAGAAAAAAATATAGTAATGTTCAGCACACAAATATCGACCTTTGATAGATATATATATGAGAGAGAGAGAGAAAGAGTGTTTGTTTGTTTGTTTGTTTTGTTTTACAGCATATCAACCTCAGTGGGTCATTTAATGCCGATAAAGTTTTGAAATAAATCAATTCTTAATGGATAATACAATTTTTTTTTTATAAATACATTTTTCTATTTAACCCATAGATGGGACCCTAACAGGTACTACCACTCCGGGTCAGAGTGGACCAGGGAGCAATGGTGATGGAGGGGTACTCCACATTCCCCAAACCTCCAAAACTGGAACCTCACCATAGAGTTTAACGTCATTCCCAGGACATATAGACCCGCAGCCACCGCCTTCTAGCACCCATATGATAAAGAGGGGTTGGGGATTGCCATAAGGGCAATAGGGTTGGGAAAATCATATAGGTGCTAGGGCTTGACGTGACCAGCCGATTGATCATCTAGCCCAAGATAGGGCCAAAGTAGAGTATTGCATGTCATGAACTGCTCATCCACCTGGGTTCTATCTTTAAGCATCACGGGTTGCCACCTACGGCCAACAGGTGGCCCCATTGGGGGAATCTTACCCCTCTGCAGATGTGCAGTCGGTGCATTCTAACGCCCCAGCCGACAGGGCGGTGGAAAGAGTGTGTCCTGTAAGATATATATATATATATATATAATATATAGAGAGAGAGAAGGAAGGGCACCTCATGGGGTGTAATGGTTAGAAAGCTAGATTTGCAGATCATTGTTAGTGAGTTCGATTCTCATTGGGCGCCCCATACTTTTGGTCTTGTGCCACATATAAACTAAGCTTTATAAATAACTATATATACATAGAGAGAGAGAGACTGATTGGTGAATGTTTCAAATGATAAAAGAAAGGATATTTCAAGAGAGAAAGCAGAAAAGAGAGAAAAGGAAAGTGTCCTGTGAGAGAGAGAGAGAGACAAAACTTGCAATAAAACTGCTAGACAACTGAAATAATCAATTTATTCTGGTGCTGAGATGGATTTTGCTGATCTGGAGCCATTGAATCGTACCTAACCAGATGTCACGTTCCTCCTAAAATGTCAATTCTGTTTTACATCTGTTAATAAGTTGGGACCATATTGTTGGGAATTTATTAACTTAATCCCACAGAAAAAGAGATATACCTTTTTCTCTCTGGCAAGCACAGTTATTCATTGAGACATATTCCAAATGAGACACCTTCCATTAGATTAACGAGGCAATACATAACGACTGCTTTTCATAACACGAGGTGTGTAATTTATTTTAAAACAATAACTGAAAACAAAGGTCAAAGGGCAAGTAACTCACCCGTACAATAAATGGATTCAGGCAGATAACTTCTGACCTCACTATTATTAGAGTCTGTTAGTATAAATTAGTACTGACTAAAGTGAATTTCAACACATATGACCCTTCCGCGATCTCGACTTGTGGGGACACTTTTCTCATTTATACCGTAAAAATCCGGTTGTTTGTTAGGGTTAGGGTTAGGGGTTAGTTTCATAATTTAAAAAAAAACCTCTAAAAATCATCTGTAAACAATTAACCGGATTTTGATGGTGTAAATGGAAAAAATATCCCCACGAATCGAGATTGCAAAAGGGGTGCCTTAAGGTCATATGGTCCATAAGTTGAATAAGAAAATTTCAAGAAACACTTAGCAGCGTTATTTTCCTTCATCAAAGATGAAATGCAAAAATGTAAATCCTGATTATCTAGTGTTGCTTATCCACTGAATGCTTATTTCTTATGAGTGTCGTCACCTCTGATAAGTAATGGGCCATTCCATTTTTATTATAAAGAAAGGGAAGAAAAAGGACATGCTACACAGAAAAAAATGTAATAAGAAAGAAAGAGAGTAGGGAAAAAATAGAGTGAGGGGTGAGTCCACCGAAGTGATAACACTAATCTGTTTCAATCAAACATAATGAAAAGAAAGAAAGAAAAAGAGTTAAATCAAGATTATTATAGTTTTTATATATTGAACTATTTAGCAATAGCTCTTAAGTAAACATATCAAACATTGTAATAATTAAATTATCATTCTGTGGTATAACTTGCTTATGTTATAACATTATTTTCATCCATCAATTCTCTTAACATTATCAAACAAGAACATATAATTTACAATCTCCCCGATCTTGCGCTGATACTGACAATAGGTCTCTCCACCAGGAAATAAGAAGCATTTTGGGAATGGAGAAGGAAGAGATCAAATCAAATCAATAGCAGCAGTCTGGACATTTTTTTGTTATGGCAAACTGGAGGTAACAATGTGCTAACAGAAGAGATTTAAAAAGAGACGTAAGAGAAAAGACGTGTACAGGGGAGATACTAGGAAAAGCAGAAGTGGAACAAACTGACCTCACCTACTACACATTGATACCACACTCTTGTTTTTTTGGTTATTCATTGTTGTGATGACATCATCACCTGGCATCATAGGTGTACGACGTCCCATGAAAGATCTTCATTGATGTTATTGATCAACTTCTTTGGAAAAAGTCAACGGAAGTGTTAATAAATAGTAGTAAAGTAAAGTCGTTGGGGCAGCCTAAAGTCGGTATCAGCCAATCAGTGAGGGAGTCTATCCCCTTTTCACTAGCGCTAGACCAAGGAGATTGTTTTTTTTGTGTGTCTGAGGTGGAGCGCCACACCTACCATCAGCTCCTTACTTTACCGCACAGATCCCTCTGCTACTCATACGCTGAGTTGGCGAGGACCGGGATCGAACTAGGAACCTTGTGGTTTCTAGCTGAACAAATAAGTTAATGCTACAATTCCCCACCAAAATTTATAGACTAGGCGAGGTCATGTGGTTTATTTCTCTGCCAATCGACAGCCATAATGCTTGGCTGATTGACTACTTAAACACTGATACTTTCCATAGTTCATTTGCAATCATTCACGAAGGAACTCACAATACTAAGGAGAACCAAAGGATTCTTTACCAAGGATTTACGTAGGACAAGCACTCTTGCTTATAACCAAAACGATGGCCCATAAAATCCTAACAAAGAGTTATATTGGAAACTTGTTTTTTTTTGGTTTTCTTTTTGGATAGGGTTGAGCAGTTCACTGCAGAAGAGACAATGGTAGAGTCGGATGATGATTATGGAGATTATAGGGAAACAAATGCAGAAAGAGTGCATTTGTAGCGGAAATAACCGGCATGGCAAACAGCCAACTATCTTCGATGAATCAGGTCGTCTTCGTCATTCAAAAAGACGAGTGGCATGCGGCATATGTAGGTGATGTCAAATCCAACATGAACTCAAATCCATTTGACTACAAAGTTACAGTACAACCTTCTGATCATTGTAGATCGCATTTGATTGAGTGAGATTATTATTTGCATAAGAAAAGTGTTTGAACCCCTTTGGCAATTGTCTTTTACAGTGGAGAGAAACGGTTGGACTTATGTTTTCAAGTCAACTAACAAGCGAGTGTTACTTTATCAGTGGAAAGATTCATCTGAAAGATCCAACGTAGAGTTTGAGCCTGATCTAAAATGAGTGCAATCCATCTTTGAGAAGAAGCACTTGTCGAAAGTGGACGCCATCTCTCTGCCAGTTGTGTGTTCAGGATATCAGAATGGAGTGTAGTGAGAGATGAGACTTTCTTCATGGAGCAAAATGGACCAGAACTTGTCTCGCATGTAGGTCCATGATTTAGGTGAGATGGTAAAAAAGACAAATATGTATTGCTTTCCTTTGCTTCACAGAAAAAATGGCTTGTCTCCTTTTAAATTTTGAACTACAGTATGGCAACTTATCCAGGAGAAGGAAAACTCTCAATTCAAATCTGTTAAACTTCACTTAAAAATAGACCTTGTGTCAAATCCTACTCATGCAAAGGGTTGGGAAATAAGGACAATTGTCCGAATAATCCAAATAATACTAATTATCAAGCCTCATCTCAAAAATTCTGAGAAATAAGAATCAATATTTGGTAATTTTCACCTTTAGTTTTCAAAATTCCTAGCAAATAAGGCAATTAGAGTAACCTCCCTTGACTTTCACTTTGAAACAAGCCGGTCGCTATTTTGAAAGTCTCCATGCGAAATACACAAATCTTAGAAACTTTTTTCAAAAATAATACAACTGCATGCTTTAACACAAAAATATCATAAAATGTGTTCTTAATAACAATTAAGTTCATTTCAGATAATTTTATGCTAGGAATTTTGCCAATCCTTTGAAACAAGCCGTTTTGAAATGTGAAATATACAAATCTTAGAATCGTTTCGAAAACAATACAACTGCATGCTTTAACACAAAAATATCATAAAATGTGTTCTTAATAACAATTAAGTTCATTTCAGATAATGCGCACGCACAATTTTATGCTAAGAATTTTAACAATTAAAGGTGAAAATTACCCAATATTTTATGTATAACACCATTTCCTAAAAAAATAAATAAATAAATAAATAAAACTTTAAGAACGGTTTTAGAAAAGATCCTACGTGTGAGGGGAGACTACTCTATAAATCACAGAATTCAAAGTAATTTTACTAATTTTATTATAAGCGGTAATAAATAGATAGAACACCGATTAGAGTTATCTCCCTTACATTTTTGTGGGTGTGGTAAGCACGTTTTATTCCGAAATTTCACGATTGTTTTCTCTTTTTTATTTACTTTTAGGAAGTGCAGATTTAGTGAACCGTCCAGTGCCGGTGAGCCATCCTCACAAATTGCACCTACCCTATTGACACTAAAGGGATTAAGGGGTCATATTTGACACCCTCAATAATGTCTACATCGGCCGACAAAGGGAAAATACGCCAGTGCCGGCGAACAACGTTGACAATTTTTGTCTCTGTTTCGCTGCCCTGTACACGAAAAAATACTACCTAGTGTTGAATCTATCCTTATTTGGTTTAGGGGGTAGACTGTGAATTCAGGGGCGTAATTTTTTGGAAGAGGATACTTAGCCGGTTCCGGTCAAATAGACAAATTTGCTTTTAGTCTTATTTTACCGGCCCCCGTAAATATTTTTATTATGAATGCAAGTAATGTTAAAAATAACAACACAGATTTAACACAAAAGTTAATTTAAAATTTTCGTCATACAACGTGTGATAGCACGTGCGATACCCTGTCCTCGTCAGCTGTCGACTAGGAGTGATAACACAGATTTAACACAAAAGTTAATTTATATTCATTTATATTTATATTTTCTGAAGGATAAAGATACAAAAAATTCTTCTAAATGAAAAATATAGATACCATTGGCATTCGTTAATGACTTTCTGATCAAACGTGAATTTAAAAAAAAAAAAAAAAATTTTTAATTAAAGGAAATGATAAAGGTAAATTTATCTATCATGAATTTTACCCAAAGTGGAAAAATGGCATTTTCCACTATCAATTGTTAAAACATAAAATTGTAACCTCAACCCCAACACGAACCCTAACCCTAACCCTAACTTTAACCCTAACAATGAATTCTTGTTGATATTTTTGAAAACGTAATATAATTCTTTTTGTTCCAAACACAAAGCGTGTAAAAAGTTATTTACATTACCTTTTATAAGGAAAGACATGAAACCTAAAATGCCCAGATATAACAGGCTGAATAGCCAGGGCTCGACATTAATGCCATCCCGTCGACAATAAAAATTATATCCAGGACGATCAATACGTCATCCTGGACAGTTTGCCGGGGCCGGTAAAAATTTTTCCTAAAAGTTAGTACTGTGATTGCCCGAATGCTGACCTCAAAATGAGGCTACGGTACCGCAGGTCTATTCTCAAAGCCATGTAAATAATGGTGGAGGAGATAGTTTAAAAGGTCTGAATTATGTACTACTAACCTACTCAGGGTAACTTAAAGTAAAAAAAAGTATATTTTAGCTCAAAACACACTAGGAAATGGATTTTTTGTCCATATATCCAGAATTATCACTGCTTCAGCTTTTTTAATGTTTTATTACATGTTATTATGCTACTGATGACTGACAAGTATAGATGATGCTAATGAATGAAACAAAAATATTTTGATTTCGGGACGGTTGATAATTTTTGTTCGAGCCGGTCATGAAAAAAGTTAGTGTCGGGGCCTGTGAATAGCCTATTCATAATTTTCTACCCTAGTCTACCGGAAAGATGTTAGTGTAATAAGAAATGAAGTCCAGTGCATATATTTTTAATTTCTCAACTGGGATTAATACTTTTAATAAAAATGAAACTCTAAGGAAAAAATAACTTAATACGTTAATTCATTTATAAGTTGTTTTTTTTTTTAAATTAAATAACAGCATTAATTGATGTATTGATTTAAACTTGTTGCTCCCATGAAAGCTTCCAAGTCTGACAAGAAAGGCTCTCGAGTTTGACAAGACACACCTGAAGAAGGCCAGAGGGCATGTCGGCCAAAACATTATATATTTGACAATAAAGACGAGGACAACTGTCTGAAAAATACAAATAATACAAATTATCAAGCCTCATCTAAAAAATAACAAGAAACACCTGAAGAAGGCCTGAGGGTACATTAGCCAAATTGTTGCATATATAACAATAAAGATGAGGACAATAGTAAAAAAATCCAAATAATACAAATTATCAAGCCTCATCTAAAAAATAACAAGAAACATCTTAAGAAGACTGGAGAAAATAAACATAAGCCAAAACATTGTATATATAACAATAAAGATGAGAACAACAGTCTGAAAAATCTAAATAATTTAAATTATCAAGCCTCATCTCAGAATTTCTGACAAATAATAACATTTCTGGTAATTTTCACCTTTTGTTGTCAAAATTCCTAGCAAATAAGGCAATTAGAGTAACCTCCCTTGACTTTCAATTTGAAACAAGCTGGTAGCTATTTTTAAAGTCTCCGTGCGAAATAAACAAATCTTAGAAACTTTTTCGAAAACAATACAACTGCATGCTTTAACACAAAAATATAAAATGTGTTCTTAATAACAATTAAGTTCATTTCAGATAATATATACGCACAATTTTATGTTAGGAATTTAGCCAACTAAGATGAAAAATTACCAAATTTCTTGTTATAAATTGCAATATAAAAGATCAATTGCAAATCATGTCAGTTTCCTCAATTGTAGATCGCATAACAAAGTACAGGCAGTTATCTCCCTTGTTTATTTCAATCTTTAAAAATAAAACATTTCTACTTGGGGAAAATATTTCTATTTCTTATAAAGATAATTAATATTATTGTAACATTTTTATTTTATTGTCAAATTTTATTTTATTGTCAAATTTTATTTTATTGTAAAATTTTTATTTTATTGTAAAATAACGTTTGTGAAAAGCAACATCCCCACTCCTTCTAGCAGAAAATCTGCAAGAATTGTAAATTTAAAAATAAATTAAAACTAAAAATGAATCACTTTATTTGAAAATGTTTATGAAAAAACTGGACCATATGACCTTAAGGCACCTCGTTTGCAATTTCGATTCGTGGGGACATTTTTTCCATTTACACCGTCAAAATCCGTTTAATAGTTTATAGAAGATTTTTAGATTTTTTTTTAAAATTATAAAACTAACCCCTAACCCTAACCCTAACCCCTAACAAACAACCGGATTTTTACAGTGTAAATGAGAAAAGTGTCCTCAGGAGTCGAAATCGTGGAAGGGGTGCCCTAAGGTCATATGGTTCAAAAAACTTTGTAGAAATATATTTTATAGATATTTACTAACCCATCCACACAAAAGTTTAACAGGCTTGAATTCAGAGTTTTTCCTTCTCCTAGGCTGGTTAACCAAACCAATATTAAAAAGCTCAGTCAGCTCTACTGTTTACCCATAACTGAAGAGCGAATAGTTGGATTCATACCTTTTGCATGGTGTTAGCAGTATGTGAAATGCAACCAGCCTTGTCCAGGGTAAGTCATGTGACACCACTTGAGGCCCCAACAGACATGTAAATTATCAAGGGGAGATAATTGTTTCTTTGAATTTCTTTATAATAATAATAGAATTTACCATTCCCTGGTAGGGTCAGAGACACCATCTCTACTGTTCAAAGAACAGAGGAAAAACAAGAGGGCAAGAAAGGGTTTTGGTTACTGTCATGTGACATCCTTGAAGCCCCCAAAAGACATGTAAATTATCAAGGGGTGTTACAATTTTGTGGCCATCCTTTAGGTTTCAAGCAAGAGCGCTCTCTAGCAGATATCCTTTGTGTTAAGCAGAGCGTGATCCTTAGTAAAGAATCCTTGTGTTCCTTCTTAGTGTCCCTTAATATTAAGTATGATCCTTTGGTTGTTTCTTGGTGCTCCTCAGTCTTGTTCGTCAATGAGTGTAAATGGTTATCTGTCAATATCAGCCGATTAAGTAGTTAACCAACCATGTATTCAGGCTGTTGATTGGCTGAGGTTTAAACCATGTGACCTCGCTTAGTCTATAAATTTAAGTGGTTGATTGCAGCATAGCTTATATACCAAAAATAATCCAACAATGTAGATAGATTAAGTAGTTAACCAACCATGTATTTGGGCTATTGATTAGCTGAGGTATAAACCACGTGACCTCGCTTAGTCTATAAATTTAAGTAGTGGCTTGCAGCATGGCTTATATATACCAACATAATCCAACAAGAGAGATAATTGTTTCTTTGAATTTCTTCTTCCTGTTGCAGTTGCAATCAGTCTAGTCGTTACTAAAGAGAATGACGATGGAGTGTTTCATTGGAGTGGATGTTGGGACAGCTAGCGTCAGATCTGCCCTCTTCCAAAAGGATGGAACCTTGTTGGCCAAAGCTGTGCAGAGCATCGATATTCACAATCCAAAAGGAGATTATTATGAACAATCGACCGACAACATTTGGGCTGCTATTGTCGCCACAATTAAGGTAGGCTGCTACTTTCTGTTTGATTTTTTATTATTTTGGTTTAATGGTGTAGGATTCAAGGTTATTATTGAAACATACAACTCCGACACGCTGTGTGGACCTGACATTTCATATATTTAATAGCACAGAAATAAGACATAAAATACAGTAACGATGAAATACATGTAAGGCACATGAATAAGACATACTATTGAGAATTCTGGGGTATGGGGGTTATCGTCCTTTGTCTGCGAGCCTCTGTTTCAAACCAACCAATCACGAGCCAGCATACTTTGGTGGCAAAGCCGAATAGGCAGACTCGTGCCCTCTTCTGATCCAGCTCTCACTGGGGACAGACCTAAATAAGGGTTGCTCCTCTTCCTCAACAACTAGAATCGGAGTCGGACGTCCATCATATCCGAACGGAACAGAGGGCCGTAGCAAGGTCTCCGTTAATACCCCATATCTCAGGATACACCAGATAAGTGACAAATTATATTTGTGCAAACGAACTAAAGTTTGCAATCCTATTGTTATTCTGTAATACAGTCTTTTATTCATATTTCTAGTTGTTTGGTTATTTCTTTAACTCTCAACCTGTCTGCCACACTCGTGGTTAACTCCATACTTCAAACCTCGGATGACCGTGGTTGATATGCCATAAAACAAACCAAACCAACACTAGGGTATCTATGTATGGGAATCCATAGGAAAAGGTCACCTATGGGTTCTTCCTTAGTTTACCATCAGTGCCCAGTATGTCCAGTTTGTTTTTACATTAGTTTGTAAGATGGGAAGTAAGTGGCTGTACAACTGCTGTTTTGAGTGTTGCTGTTTCCAAGATTTGTTCAAAACAACATGCAGCATTCCTTGTGTAGTTTCCAGCCAATTTTTTCTCCAAGAATTTTGGTAAATTCCGATTCTAATTTGTCTATTTTCTTTATTTTAGGAAATCATTTCCCGCAGTCATGTTGAAACGTCTATGATTAAAGGAATTGGATTTGATGCTACATGTTCTCTTGTTGTACTTGATTCTAATGAACAACCTCTCTCTGTCAGTCCGACAGGTTAGTATCTATATTTACTATTTTTCACTTAGTTTGGCACAAGGATAGATATACAGGTATAACTCGTCAGCCGCTACAGAGCTAAAGGGCTCACAGATTTTCCGAAATTGGCCGTCAAGATTGGATCTTCTGCATCAACCATGGATCTCAGGATCTCTATACTTGCCGAAACTCTAGCTGATTGCCCACGTTGTGTTCAGATCTTAAACGACTAGAAATCTGCTATAGAAACTGATATTCCACGGTTAATAGCGGCCTAGTGGTCACATAAAGAAACAACAACTCTTTTTCTTTTTCAAACTCAACAACATTTATATTCAATAAGAGAATACAAAACAATTATTTCTCAAGGCTGTGGGAGTGATGGACCTCTAATTAATAACTTCTGGTCGAAATATAATCAGAGCTCTGCAAAGATATTGCTCAAAACAGTTCGTAAAGTTTTTCAATAATCTTGGCTTGAAGTCAGTTTTCTGTTGGCTCTCGGTATTTGCGTCCACTGTTAAACACAGTCTCGCTCTTCGCTCGCTAGCCTGCTCAGCTCATCTGCCTTATCGTCAAAAACGTCTCAGTTATCTCTGGCCACATCAGAAGGCTGTTTCCAACAATCATAGCTGATTTAAGTGGACTCACTCTGGGAGGTCTCCCAAATACTTGAGATTTACTTTTCAATTTCTTTGCATACATTCCAATCACATTGTGTGGCCTTATGATCGCGACCATCTGTTTTGATTTTACTCACAACTACCCAGAAAAATCTATATTTCCGGGCTTTTTTTTGTTGTTTTTTTTTCTAATTCCATTCAAACAATGAATCAGGTCACACAGGGTGTGGCATAAGTAACAGTCGTTATGAGACGTGATACGTCAAAACACGGTGTCTGTGGATGACTATATATACACAACTAACATACATATATATATATATGTATATATCACACATACAATTAGCCTATATATACAGGGTGTGGCATAAGTAACAGGCGTTATGAGACGTGATATGTCAAAACATGGTGTCTGTGGATGACTATATATATATGTGTGTATATATATATATATAAATATATACATACAACTAATATACATATATATATATATGTATATATATCACACGTACAATTAGCCTATATATACAGTGTGCGGCATAAGTAAATGGCGTTACTTATGCCTCACCCTGTATATGTGGCATCAAGTAAGTATTGAATCATCCCCCACCCCTATGGTGAAGTTCGAATTCTGGATCTTTGGAGAGTGTTGAGTATCCCTTCATCACCATTACTCCCAGATCTGCCCTGACCCGGAGTGGTAGTACCTGTTATGGTCCCATGTATTCGTTAAATAGAAAAAAATGAGTTAGAAATAATGTGTTTAAAAAAATTGAAGAATGAATCAAACAAAACGTTTTCGGTATAAAATAACCCAACAAGTGTTGACATGCTGAAAAATCCAACCAACCAACCAACGAACCCCTCTTGTGACACAAGGTTGGTTTAATGTGTTACATAACTGATAGGTTGCCTATAAATTATACATGGTAGTGTGTAGTAAAGATTAGAGGGAGAAATATGGACAAAGGAACAAAACTCAAACACGTATATATAGGAGATATATTTCGCCGTGCATTGAGCTTGGCTTCATCAGTCGTTTATTTGATCATTAAAGCATCATACATGTGTTTTATAGAAGAGAAAGGGACAGGAGAGGGGTGGATTCAGGGATGAAGTTGGGTGGATGGGATAGCGTTTGTGAGGATTTGATTGGTCAAAGGGAATCTTTGGTGGATGGGGAGGGAGAGAAGTGAGGAGAGTTGGAAAGGATATGCAGAGTAAGGTGGTTGAGTACAGAGAGAGAAACGAGATAGGGGAGAAGATAGGTCAACATTCTTGGAGAGAAAATTGATCAATTGAAGCAGAAAGATATCTCCTACATATACGTGTTTGATTTTTGTTCCTTTATCCATATTTCTCCCTCTATTCTTTACTACATTCTGTCAGATTTACTCCAATCCTCCTATCCTCATATATATATGTATATATATACCCTCATATGGTGATGTAGAAATTAAAAACAACAGTAATTCTGAATCATGGAAAAAAACTGTATGATTGACAGGACTTAACCTTTTATTAACCTTATAGTTGGTCTTTGATTGGCCAGAGTCAAGTGTGAGAAAATAATCTTTCTCAATATATAATTTGTATGAGTCTTTATCCATTGAATTATTTTTTATAGCGAGTTAAAAAAATGATTTTGCTTCGGACAACAAAAATGTTTAAATGAAAAATCAAATCTTATTCATATCGCAATCTTTTTATTCCTGTCTTTAAAATATCAATTTAGTTAGAAATGAAATGAAATAATCTATCTTACAAATATTTATTTGGTAAGAAATATGTGGTTTTATTGATTGAATTATTTTTTTAGAGCGAATTAAATAACAATAATAAGCGAAAACATTTAATAATAACTCAACTTTGTTTTTAATCAGTATCTAATTTTTTCTTATATACAAAAGAGTTTTAGAAAAAAAGCCTTTTACAAAAATAGGTAGTTAAATTATATAACTACTTATTTTGTAAATAAGTAAACATATAGTTGTAATAACAATAACAAAATTTAAAAAATAAAAATACGATGTAGTTGAATAAATTATATGAAGAAGTTTAACTTAACATTTCGTATATAGTTAAGCTTTGTTTCTTTCGTGTTTATTAAACACTAACACTAAACAAACTTAAATTAGAAAGAAATAGAATAGAAAGTCAGTTTTAGGTGACTGAACAGAACAGATGATAACCATTACACCATGAGTGCCCCTATGAAATGTAATATATAAGCAGTAAGCTCAGTCGTTCGGCTAGGAATCACAAGGTTCTTGGTTCGATACCAGCCTTCACCAACTCAGCGTATGAGTAGCACAGAGATCTGTGTGGTAAAGTGAGGAGCTGATGGTAGGTGTGGCGCTTCACCTCAGATGCTAAAAAAAACAATCTCCTTGGTCTAGCGCTAGTGAAAAGGGGATAGAATCCTTCGCAGTCTAGCTGATACTGACTTTAGGCCACCTCGATGATTAAGAAAAAAAATGGACTGTTGAATATTTTCTTTTTTTTCTTTTATTTTTATAATGGTTAGCTCCCTCTCTTGTCTTCCAGGTAAGAATAAATGGAATGTCATCATGTGGATGGACCATCGTGCTGCAGAGGAGGCCAAGTTTATCAATTCCACCAAACACGACGTGCTCAAATACGTTGGCGGTACCATGTCATTAGAAATGCAGCCTCCAAAATTAATGTGGCTAAAAAAGGTGACAATTTTCTTTCTTTCCATATTTTTTTTTGTAATTTTCACTTTTAGTTGTCAAAATTCCTAGCAAATAAGGCAATTAGAGTAACCTCCCTTGACTTTCACTTTGAACTAAGCCGGTAGCTATTTTGAAAGTCTCTGTGCGAAATAAACAAATCTTAGAAACTTTTTTCGAAAACAATACAACTACATGCTTTAACACAAAAATATCATTAAATGTGTTCTTAATAACAATTAAGTTCATTTCAGATAATTTTATGCTAGGAATTTAGCCAACTGACTTTCACTTTGAAACAAGACAGTAGCCATTTTGAATGTGTCCGCACAAAATATACAAATCTTAGAATCATTTCGAAAACAATATAAGTGCATGCTTTAACACAAAAATATCATAAAATGTGTTCTTAATAACAATTAAGTTCATTTCAGATAATGTGCACGCACAATTTTATGCTAGGAATTTTGACAACAAATTACCTTTTTTTTATTCCACATGTAACACTCCACATGTAATATGATAAAGGTAGAAAAACCCAAAAATTTAAATTATGTGTAGATAATAATTGAAATTTATTAGAATTTTTGGAATGACGAAGGAGTGGTTACCTGTCGATGTTTTCTTGGTCAGCACAATGCTACATGTAGATTTTTGATTGTGATATATCCAGGTAAGGGATTATGATGGAGAACGAGAAAAGAAAAAGAGCAAGACATTGTCTTGCCTGCCGGGATCGAACCCGCGTCTTCCCACATGCAAAAACAAATGCGATTTAGGCACTGGACGGATGCAAGGTTCGACTGATATGCCCGGATGTTTGGGTAATATGCCCATAAATAACCAAAGCGAGAGAAGCATTCGGCTTACGTGAGACGGCAGTCAAAAAAGATTAATTTGTCAATGACAACGACGGATTTTCAGCTGCTGGTCGAAGACAAAGACTGTGTTGACCAAAAGAAAGTTTGGCCTGCAAGAAGACGGTGGTGAACTTGCTTCTTTTTGGCCCCCCCCCCTCAGCAGGAACTTGTTGACTCAAATATCTATTTTCCCCCCTCTATTTTTTCCCCTTCTATATATATATTAGTAAAAGTTGTAGGGAGGTATACGTGCAGGTAAGTATGAAACTGGTGCGTCGTAGAATTAGTAATAATAATAGTAGTTGTCAGCGTAGTAATAGTGGTAGGCATTGTAGTAGGTGTTTGTACTGCTACAGTGTTAAGTATTTATGGTGGACACTAACCAATCAGATTACTGTGACAAGGGTACCTAAGTACATGCATATTCATTACATCAGATTGGTCAGCACAAGGCAAAGAAGAGAGAGAAAGAGAGAGTGATGAGTTGTCAGTCTGAACTGAGTAGTTTAAGGGAATAGTTGAAAGATGAGTGTCTGTTCCCCAAGGCATTTTACTTGGGATGAAATAAATGAGCTCAGAAAAAAAAAAAGAATGTCTCGTGTTGTTATTAAAAACTATCAACAGCACAGTACCAGATATCCCAAAGGATTTCTTGACACTAAGATAGCAACAATACCATCCAGCTCAACAATAGATCTAACAACCAGATCCCAGCCAAGAGACTAGATGAACAGCAATGTAATCCTTAACTTTTTCCTCGTAAATTCCTACCAAAAAATAAACTGAACCCTCATTTTATGTCTGTGTTTTTGCAATAAATGTTTTATTTTTCTTGCACCCGTTATTTTACAATACTAAAAATATTTTCTTTATTCGTTAAAGAATAAATAATAAAGAAAATATATTTAGTATTGTAAAATAACAGGTGCAAGAAAAATAAAACATTTATTGCAAAAACATAAAATGAGGGTTCAGTTTATTTTTTGGTAGGAATTTACGAGGAAAAAGTTAAGGATTACCAACAGCAAGAAGATAAGTATAGAATTATTACAATTGAAACCTATGATGACAAAATAAAATGTATGGCTAGTAGAGGTGATATACTGTAATGACAGTGAAGAAGAATTTTTAGGATTCAGTCCTGATGAATTTAAATAACTATTCTTATATCTAAACGATTAAACATTTTTTCTAAAGTCTTCTATACTGTTTGTAAGTGTTGAGTAGATAATTATTGATTTTTATATTATTGAGTTGACTGTTACACTTTTTTACCCAGACTCATTTACGATTATTGTTCTAAGAAAAGCAACCTTTATTTCTATGTTTACATTATGCATCACAGTCTATGGCAAAGTGTTCTAGATTTAATATTGTGGGTCACCCGCAAATACCACTTTGACAACCACAAATTAGGGGTGTGACCTATCCAATGGTGTGTCCAATCCGCGATTATATACGGTAAATATTTTGTTCCAAATTTTGATTCTGTTTTTTTTTTTTTTTAGAATATGGCCAACACTTGGCAGAAAGCGGCACATTTCTTTGATTTACCTGATTTTCTCACCTGGAAGGCAACAGGATCCGTGTCAAGGTAAGATTTCTTCTTATCTCATATATAATCTATGGTTATTTCCTATAAGTCTAACATAATCAAAGGGGAACCACTCTCTCTCTCTTTCTCTCTCTCTCTATATATATATGTGTGTGTGTGTGTGTGTGTTTGTAGTGTCTGAAATTCATTATTAATTCTAAATTTTAAATACCAATCATAACGTATTTCATGGCATTACCAACTTGGTTATTTCCTATAAGTCTAACATAAACAAAGGGGAACCACTCTTGGCTGATAAATTATTTATTTTCCCATTAAACTAACCCTAAACCCTAACCCTAACCCTGTCTTCTTTTTTCCTAGTAGATCAATAAATAAATAATTTATCAGTCAAGAGTGGTTCCCCTTTGAATTTTGCTTTTCACCGGTTGTCAGTAAACAAAATCAGCAGCCGATAAAAATGAAAAAGATTTTGCTATCAAATTTTAATTCTAAAATATTCAAAAATTCTGAAATAGGGTTAGGGTTAGGGTTAGCAGTTATTATTATAACTTTATAATATACTTTTTATAAATCTTTTTTATTAACTATCCGTAGAGGCACATGGAAAATAAATAAACATGTCTTTCATTTTAAGTTTTATTTAAAAAAAAAAAAATAACAATATTAGTTTATCTTTAGTGCAAAATTAATTTTTTCACATCTGCTAATGACAACATGAAATAACTAATTTTTTTATTAAAATCAAAAAATATTTTAGCATAAAAACGTGCCTTTCATTTTTTATTGGCTGCTGATTTTGTTTACTGACAACCGATGAAAAGCAAAATTCAGTTCCTTTCAAAACTGATCTGGGCTGGGGTGCCTGTTGGTGACTTGGTCCAAAAATCCAATACGAACACCCAGGTTCACAAGCATTTTCAGACACTTTCTGGGCACTGTGAATAAGCCCACCTCTCATGTGCATTACCAGGTACTGTTGCTAGTTAATAATGAATGTAATTTTTTTTTTTAAATTTTATTTTTGTTTTAATTTTAGATCCCTTTGTTCTTTGGTGTGCAAATGGTCTTATTTTATGGGAGACAACATTTCAGCGGCTGGATGTTCTGAAAATGGTTGGAATCAAGAATTCTTCAATATTTTGGGCCTTCAAGATCTTGCAGAAAACAACTATACTAAAATTGGTAATTCCTTTTGTTACGATGATCTTATGTGTTAAGCAGTGCGGATCCTTAGTGAAGAATCCTTTGGTTGCTTAATATTGGGTATGATCCTTTGGTTGTTACTTGGTGCTCCTCAGTCTTGCAGGTCGTTTGTCAATGATTGCAAATGGACATCTCTCGGTTATTTCCTATAAGTATAACATAAACAAAGGGAAACCACTCTTGACTGATAGATTATTTATTCATTTTCCCATTAAACTAACCCTAACCCTAACTCTTACCCTATACCCTATACCCTAACCCTTAACCCTAACCCTGTCTTCTTTTTTCCTAGTAGATCAATAAATAAATAATTTATCAGTCAAGTGTGGTTCCCCTTTGTTTATGTTAGACTTATAAGAAATAACCCATCTCTCAGTATCAGTGATTTAGTTGTTAACCAACCACGTATTTGGGCTGTTGATTGGCTGTGGTTTAAACCATGTGACCTTGCTTAGTCTATGAATTTAAGTGGTGGAGTGCAGCCCGGCTTATATACTGAAAATATTCCAACATATTTTTTCTTAGATATCTAATAGAATCTGTGTGTAGGTTGATGGGGAATACTTGATACATAAGGCAGAGTTACATCTCTTGACAGGTGCATTGTGGGGGTGCAGACCGGAAGTGGGATTCCTCCATGACACATGGACTGATATGATAAGTTTATATTTTAGTCACACACAAGTTGAGCCTTTAAGTAACTGTTGTGGGAAGAAACAATTTTCTACCTTGCATTTGATAAAAACTTTGTTGGTTATTTCCTATAACTCCAACCTAAAAAAAGGGGAACCACTCTAAATGAATTTTATCTGTTAATTAATCTCCCCATTATTTTCCCATTAAACTAACCCTAAACCCTAACCCCAACCCCTAAACCCTAACCCCATCTTCTTTTTTCCTAGTAGATCAATAAATAAATAAATAATTTATAAAATTCGTTCAGAGTGGTTTCTCCTTTTTTAGGTTGGAGTTATAGGAAATAACCTCCAAAGGTATTAGGGCTATGAGAAATACAAACAGCCTCATCCAGGATTTGAACTCAGATCAACAAGTCCATTTTCTACTACTCTAACCATTACACCACACGCCCCCATCCATTAATTAATTTATTTTTGTTTTCAGGTAATGATGTAAAATCCCCAGGTGAGGCTGTATGTCTAAATGGACTGTCGTCAAGTGCGGCTGCAGACCTCGGCTTGAAAGAAGGAACAGTTGTAGCCACTTCAATTATTGATGCCCATGCGGGTGGACTTGGTAAGTAAATATAATACGGAAGTTGTTAGGTACACCTAAAAAGACTTGAACAAAAATAGAGTTACTTCCCTTTTGTTTTGTTTATATTCGAATGTTGGAACTCTCAGCGTTCACAGTCACTGGTTAATGTCGTCTGCGAGTGGAAGCATTCTGGACCATATGACCTTTAGGCACCATTCTTGTGATCTCATTCATAAGGACATTTTTTCAATTTTTTCATTTACACCATCAAAATCTGGTTGTTTTGTAGGGTTAGGGTTAGGGGTTAGGGTTAGGAGTTAGTTTATAACTAAGTGATACTGTAGTGTAGAGATAGATGTACTCATTATTTATTGCCCGATTAAGGAAGTAAAATCGCTAGTGTAAATTTTTTGCAGTTAATGGATTATATGAAGATGTTTATAAGTTATCACCAAATCACACAAATTGTTTAGTTAAAATATTACTAAATCACACTAAACTCATTCTCCTAAGTAAATAAGATGGTGGATATCCGGGTCAAAATAAACTGATGTTTAAGAAATACTGTATCGCGACTCCTACTTCGCCGCTTATATCTTTTCCGAAGTGTATGAACGACTTTTCATCTCACGTAGTCTAACTCCCTTCGGCATAGAATAACAAACACCGTGGATGAGGTAATCTCTTCATTCCTTTCACCAGAAAGTGTAAAAAACTGAAATAGGAAAGAAAACAGGTTTATTAGAAAAAGCACAAACACAGGGATGGTACAATGTCTGAACAAGGCAATGGATGGGTGTTAATAGAAAAAACTGAAGGTTCATAGATAAAGACAGTGAAATAATAATGACATACGATAACACCACCAAACAGGCTTAGAAGTTAAGAAAGGTACAAACGAGGGGGGCAGAGTCTATGAGAGAAAGTCATCGAGCGACAAGGGAGTGAACATTACAAAAATCTTTCTTAGTGTAGAAGGTTCAACAAAACGTCAAATAATATAGTCAGATACACGAGGTAAAAGTCTATTACAAAATTTAATAAGAAGGTTACTGAGAGTCAAGTGACGTACCGTTCTCTATAGAAGAACACAGAAAAGGAATTGAACGCATGTGGATAAGCCTTGAATTTACCGCTGAATAATGGTAACCGGAAGTCGGCAGTCGAAACGTAAATAATACACTATTTACGAAAATAACACAGTTGGTTTAAGGGACGTAACTCTTACCAGAATCGTAAATACAAGCCGAGACACTGTCGACTTACCAATTTTGTACGAATTCAAATTGTAAGTTATTCTGTAGTGCAGAGATATATATACAATCATTATTTTATTGCCAGATTAAGGAAGTAAAATCACTAATGTAAATTTTTTTGAAGTTAATGGGTTATTTTTGGAAGTTACCACCAAATCACATATCAGTTCTACTTAGTAAAATAATTTTCTAAATAATTTTGCAAACATGCAAACCATCTTCCAAAAGAAATAACCATCTTAAAAAAATGTACATTAGTGATTTTACTCCCTTAATTGGGCAATAAAAATAATGAATATATATATCACCAATCACCTACACTACATTCTAAAATTATTTAATTATATAGAGCCCTATTTCTATAAGGATTTATCAATAAATTGCTAAAAATGGCCTTTTCATTTAAAGTTAGCTGTTATTTCCCTTAAATCAAAGACTTCTTAAATATGTTTAATATTATATTTAAACAAAGTCCAGAGCCCCATTCCTATAAGGATTTATCTAAAATGGCCTTTTCATTTAAAGTTAGCTGTTAATTCCCTTAAATCAAAGACTTCTGAATATGTTTAATATTACATTTAAACAAAGTCCAGAGCCCCATCCTATAAGGATTTATCTAAAAATGGCCTTTTCATTTTTTGAATTTAAAAAAAAGCTGTTTTAAATTTCCTAAATCAAAGACTTCTATAAATATTACATTTAAACAAAGTCCAGAGCCCCATTCCTTATAAGGATTTATCTAAAAATGCCTTTTCATTTAAAGTTAGCTGTTAATGTCCCTTAAATCATAAGACTTCTGAATATGTTTAATATTACATTTAAACAAAGTCCAGAGCCCCATTCCTGTAAGGATTTATCTAAAAATGGCCTTTTCATTTAAAGTTAGCGAGATTCCTTCTTAAATCCAAAAGACTTCTGAATATGTTTAATATACATTTAAACAAAGTCCAGAGCCCCATTCCTATAAGGATTTATCTAAAAATGGCCTTTTCATTTAAAGTTAGCTGTTAATTCCCTTAAATCAAAGACTTCTGAATATGTTAATATTACATTTAAAACAAAGTCCAGAGCCCCATTCCTATAAGGATTTATCTAAAAATGGCCTTTTCATTTAAAGTTAGCTGTTTAATTCCCTTAAAATCAAAGACTCTGAATATGTTAATATTACATTTAAACAAAGTCCAGAGCCCCATTCCTATAAGGATTTATCTAAAAATGGCCTTTTCATTTTAAAGTTAGCTGTTAATTCCCTTAAATCAAAGACTTCTGAATATGTTTAATATTACATTTAAACAAATGTCCAGAGCCCCATTCCTATAAGGATTATTCTAAAAAATGGCCTTTTCATTTAAAGTTAGCTGTTAAATTCCTTAAATCAAAGACTTCTGAATATGTTTAATATTACATTTAAACAAAGTCCAGAGCCCCATTCCTGTAAGGATTTATCTAAAAATGGCCTTTTCATTTTAAAGTTAGCTGTTAATTCCCTTAAATCAAAGACTTCTGAATATGTTTAATATTACATTTAAACAAAGTCCAGAGCCCCATTCCTATAAGGATTTATCTAAAAATGGCCTTTTCATTTAAAGTTAGCTGTTAATTCCCTTAAATCAAAGACTTCTGAATATGTTTAAATATTACATTTAAACAAAGTCCAGAGCCCCATTCCTATAAGGATTTAATCTAAAAATGGCCTTTCTAAATAGTGACTTAATTCCCTTAAAATCAAAGACTTCTGAATATGTTAATATTACATTAAACAAATGCCAAGCCCCATTCTATAAGGATTTATCTAAAAATGCCTTTTCATTTAAAGTTAGCTGTTAATTCCCTTTAAATCAAAGACTTCTGAATATGTTTAATATACATTTAAACAAAGTCCAGAGCCCCATTCCTATAAGGATTTATCTAAAAATGCCTTTTCAATTTAAAGTTAGCTGTAATTCCCTTAAATCAAAGACTTCTGAATATGTTTAATATTACATTTAAACAAAGTCCAGAGCCCCATTCCTATAAGGATTTATCTAAAAATGGCCTTTTCATTTAAAGTTAGCTGTTTAATTCCCTAAATCAAAGACTTCTGAATATGTTTAATATTACATTTAAACAAAGTCCAGAGCCCCATTCCTTAAGGATTTATCTAAAAAAGGCCCTTTCATTTAAAGTTAGCTGTTAATTCCCTTAAATCAAAGAACTTCTGAATAGTTTAATATTACATTTAAACAAAGTCCAGAGCCCCATTCCTATAAGGATTTATCTAAAAAATGGCCTTTTCATTTAAAGTTAGCTGTTAATTCCCTTAAATCAAAGACTTCTGAATATGTTTAATATTACATTTAAACAAAGCTCCAGAGCCCCATTCCTATAAGGATATTATCTTAAAAATGGCCTCTTTCATTTAAAGTTAGCTGTTAATTCCCTTAAATCAAAGACTTCTGAATATGTTTAATATTACATTTAAACAAAGTCCAGAGCCCCATTCCTATAAGGATTTATCTAAAAATGGCCTTTTCATTTAAAGTTAGCTGTTTAATTCCCTTAAATCAAAGACTTCTGAATATGTTTAATATTACATTAAACAAAGTCCAGAGCCCCATTCCCATAAGGATTTATCTAAAAATGGCCTTTTCATTTAAAGTTTAGCTATTTCCCATAAATCAAAGACTTCTGAATATGTTTAATATTACATTAACAAAGTCCAGAGCCCATCCTATAAGGATTTATCTAAAAAGGGCCTTTTCATTTAAAGTTAGCTGTTATTCCCTTAAATCAAAGACTTCTGAATATGTTTAATATTACATTTAAACAAGTCCAGAGCCCCATTCCTATAAGGATTTATCTAAAAATGGCCTTTTCATTTAAAGTTAGCTGTTAATTCCCTTAAAATCAAAGACTTCTGAATATGTTAATATTACATTTAAACATATCCAGAGCCCCATTCCTATAAGGATTTATCTAAAAATGGCCTTTTCATTTAAAGTTAGCTGTTAATTCCCTTAAATCAAAGACTTCTGAATATGTTTAATATTACATTTAAACAAAGTCCAGAGCTTCATCCCATTCCTATAAGGATTTATCTAAAATGCCTTTTCATTAAAGTTAGCTGTTAATTCCCTTAAATCAAAGACTTCTGAATATGTTTAAATATTACATTTAAACAAAGTCCAGAGCCCCATTTCCTATAAGGATTTATCTAAAAATGGCCTTTTCATTTAAAGTTAGCTGTTATTTCCTTAAATCAAAGGACTTCTGAATATGTTTAATATTACATTAAACAAATGCTATCGTTTGCCGTGAATTAGAAAAACAAATGTGGACTTCCAGTCGGGTGGAATGAGGTGGTATACGACATTAAGAGTTAATACATGAGCACATATAGAACTACATTTAACAATAATGCATATACAAATTAGAAGGTATTCACAAAAGAGATACATAATGAGACAAAGTATTAGAGGTTTATAAAGAAGATACATAAATGTATTATAAAGATAGGATGTAGGCTTTCATCCTAAAGAAGTGATGAGAGTCCATGAAGGGAATGTCACTTACATATGACAATGGGGGACGCAGTAACCCTACATAAAGGTATAGACGCAATGTCTAACCCATGTGTGCTGTTTGGTGTTCCAGAGAGAAGAGAATTTCAAACTTGACGCTTCCATGATGAAATAGTCAGCACCCCTAGTGGTAAAAACCTGAAAACAACGGAATTAACTCTTCCAGACCAAACAGGGGCAGACAATCGCTACAACAGTACTTCATCTAAAAAAAAATTGTGAATAACTTGAGTCAATTCTTTCAGGAGTTTGGGATGTGTTCCTGAAGGAATTTGAGATTCCAGATTTTGGTCAACAGAATGGTGCTCATCAGTGGCAATCATCAAATTGTCACATGGCGGTGATTTCTATTGAATCTCTCGTTTAGATTATATATTGTGTAATGGCTATCATCTTGGGAAATGGAACTCGGCCTAACTGAGTTCAAATCTTGGACGAGGCTGTTTGCATTTTGCATAGTGCAATACCCTTGGGAAAGGTATAATCCAACACAGGGCACCTGGTTCTAATGGTTATCATTGTGGGAAATGGACTTGGCAACACAAGTTCAAATTTGAAGGCCGTTGCATTCACATACCACTAATGCCCTTGGGAAAGTATGCATTCAATGATTCTCCCTCAGCAATGGGTAAATAGTAGGGCAGACTGGGCTCTTTAACCTTTGATATGGCAACCGGTCTAAGAAAAAAAAAACAACTTTACATTCAAACCTGTTAAATCCACTTAAAAATTGATCTTTGTGTCACATCTTTTTTGTGCAGAAGGTTGCGGTCAAAACACTATATTAATTTGATTGGTTGCAGCGTAAATACAATGATAACTTTTTCACATGGCACTAATACCCTTAGCGGGAAAGTATGAATCTAACTACAGGGCCCTGTGAATGGCTATCATCTGGCGTAAATATCGCGCCATAACTGAGTTCAGAATCCTGCGATCATGAGCGCTGTTTACATTTCACATCGGACTATACCCTTAGGCGAAAAGGGGGTTTTTTTTTATGCAATCCATACCTGATTTTAACCAAAGTGGGGGGGGGGAAGGGGTGTTTTGTAGTGCGTAATGGTTTTATAACATAGAAAAAGGACATTGAACACACTGATTTCAAATGCCTGGATAGGCGGTTTTTTTTTGTTAAAACATTTCACATTGCACTAATACTCATTGTGAAAGGGTATGTCATCACAACTAATTCTCCCTTCCAGTTGGGCTTGCGTTGGTTGCCTTTCACATGCCCTCGATTTTACATAAAGGTTCCTGAAATTCAAACAAGAAACTCCTGAAGAAGGCACAGATGGGCACATCATCCGAGAAACATTGCACGAACACAACAATAAAGATTGAAGACAACAGTCTCAAAAAATCTAAATAATGCAAGAGTTCTCAATGATGAAAATTGGTTCCCATCTTTATTGTGTAATATATATAAATTTACCAACCCCTCCGCATCGTGATGCATGGATAGTGACACAAGTGTCGCAATCATACGATCAACAGGTTTGAATTCGCGAGTTTTCCTTCTAGACTGGTATGGCCTAACCAAGTTGTTTAAAGAGTCCAAGTCTAGCCTACTTATTGTATCCATACAGCTGGAGGAGAATTAGGATTCATACCTTTCCCATGCGTATTAGTGCTAAGTGAAATGCGAATTACCAGTGTCCAGATTTTGAACTCCTCTGGGGTGCACGAGTCCATTTCCCATGACTTTAACCATTACACCACGCGCTCTATGTATAGTAAACGTTTCAGCTGATTGTGACCTCTGCTTCTTCAGATGTTCTTATCAAACTCGCGAGAACCTTTCATGTTGTAATCAGAAGTGATTCACGGAACTTCAAACCGAGCCCTTTAGTCAATTTTTTTTTTTTTTTTCCCCCCCCCCCCCCAACCTGGGTTTGAAAGCTGTCTCATTCCGTTAATTCATGATGGGTTGAGCTTGAAAAGAAATACCTGAAGAAGGCCAAGGGCACATCGGCCGAAACTTGTGTTAATCTTAAACAATATAAAAATGTAGGACAACTTTTGCCAGTTGAGATTCCCGCTAAAATAGTTGTTTGGATTCGGCAATTTCAGGTGAACAAGATGATCAGCAACCAGCGAAGACGAGATCCAAGGCATCCAAACATGTCAATATAGGCGTATGGGTACATCTTCAAGTTATGTTATGGTGTCTGCGGTGTAAATGACACCAATTCGTATCCCTAAAATCCTGACAGACATGTCCTTATAAGTAAAAGTAAAGTCTTTGGGGCGGCCTGCCTAATGTCGTATCGAGCCATGACAGCGAGGGAGTCATAATCCCCTTTTCACTAGACACCTAGACACAATGGAGATTGATTTACAGCGTCTTGAGGTGGACGAGCCGCCACTCCTACCATCAAGCTCCAAAAACTTTACCGCACAGATCACGTTGCCTACTATACGCTTGAAGTTGGCGGGCGGCCAATATCAAAACTAGGAAACCTTCTGTTATCTAGCCGAACGCTCTACCCGACTGTAGCTAACCAAAAAGCATTTCCTTTGATTAATTAACTTTTCTCATTTTTAGTTTCTCGTGCAGGTGAGCGCCAATCTCCGAAATTCGTCGCCTGCGAATTCTGCGGGGTCCATTACTTCTCAGCCCATGGGTGCCATTTTTTTCCCCCCCAATTTTTGAGTTCAAATTGAAGGGTCAAAGCTGCGGCTGCGTCAGTTGGTATGTTCTTTTGTTTTATTTTTTGTTTTCTTTTGATTAACCAGTAATAGATTAATGTTAAACTAGCAAGAATAAATTGCCACCGCTCCAAGGCAGAAGTATTTAATTCTAATGTAATGAGAATTATTAAATTAGAAAGACTTAACAAAAATAAATGAAGAAAACCACATATTAAAATTAATATTTAACAATTTAATTATTTTAATTGCGCTTTTCTATATTTTTTAAAAAAAAAAAAAATTTCATTTTTTTCATGATTATTTTTGGAAATTGTTGCGAATGAGAATAAAACAATAATTATTTAGGGATCCAAAACACTTCTCTCGGTTATCTCTTATAACTCCAACATAAACAAAGGGGAACCACTCGTGACTGATAAATTATTTATTTATTTATTGATCTACTAGGAAAAAGAAGATGGCGTTAGGGTTAGGGTTTAGGGTAGGTTTTAGGTTTAGGGTTTAGTTTTAATAATAATTTATCAGTCAAGAGTTCTGGTTTCTCCTTTGTTTATGTTTGGAGTTATAAGAAATAACCCCACCTCTCTTTCTTTCTCTTTACACCCTCCTCGCGGCCTCTTCTGTGCCTCTCTCTCTTCTCACACTCTCTCTCTCTCTTCTTTTTATTACAATCTAGTCTCATTATTTAATGACCAGTCTTATATATATCTTATATATATATATATACATATTATAAGATGGGTACAAGAGATAAAGACCTTAGCTGTGAGTTTCGACGCGTAAGGATCTGCGAGTGTAAGCCAGCTGAATTAATTGAGACACTGATTAATAGGCAGTCGAAGTCAGCGTTCTTTCATAATGAACATTTTAATGCAATGACCACACACGAAACTCACTGACTATTAATGGTTGTCTCGATTAACAGGGATTTAACCCGAAGATACCTTATGGGTGTGAGAACTGGAGTAGGTTATCTCTTGTACCCATCTTATAATAAATATTTACTCTACTTCTTAAGTATTGAGCACTTTGTATTTGTTATATCGCTGACTTACCCCTCTGAATTCATACACTTACTAAACATCTCGTGAACGATGGAATTTCACCGGTATAAGTCAACTTCCGTATATATATATATAATATATTATATATATATCTTTCAACTAAATACAGCTTGTCAAGATATGCTTATAGGTATCTTGTTATTTATCTTTTCATTTTCTAGTTGAAAAAAAAAAAAAAAAAAAAAAAAAAAAAAAAAAAACCCCCCCCCCCCCCCCCCCCCCCCCCCCCCTAAAAACCCCTGTCCGAGAAAAAAGATAAATGTTAGAAAATCACAGTGCCTTTAGCTCACTAATGAGATGCATCAACTGAAAACGATGGGGTAAGAACAGACGAGGGTCGTTTTCAAAAAGTTTCCAAGCCTCAACCAGTTATAAAATTTGATTTATTTTTTTTTTGGGTATTTCCTTGAAAGTAGTAGTAGTTAGTACAGGAGAAAGGAAATTTAGATGTCTGTTTGATACACCTTGTCAGTCAATCTGTAGTATTTCCAGGTAGAAAGATTATTAGTATAGGGGCTAAGCTTAAGTTCGGTTTGTACTCGTATCTTGTCCCTAATAAAAGCTGGTTCTTTGTTCTTGTGGACTGGTAAGCTGAAATGGAACTTAAGGAGAAAAGGAACAAAAGAAGAAAGAGACCAAAGGCAAGACGGTAGTTTATGACTTTGGCTTTATTGAAAACGGGGGGCATAGTCGGCTGCTGCCAAGGGAGAACTCCGCTGGCCAGGAAACGACGTTAAACTCTGAGTTTGCCGAGGCCCCTAAGTTTAAATGGCCGGGGTATTATTTTGGGGATAGGGATCGGTCCCTTTTGTCCGACATGGCGCGAAAGGGCGTTCTTCTTTTTTATTGGGGGGTTTTTTTTTTTTTTTTCTTTTTTTTTTTTTTTTTTTTCCCGCCCCAAAGGGGGGGGGGGGGGGGGGCCCCTCCATGGAAAAAAAACTTTTAAATTTTGATTTCATTTTTTGGATTTTTAGATCCCCACGAGCTATTAGTTACTCTTGTGTAGCCTGTAGCATTCCTTCTGCGAGGGATCCCAGTTGAAAACTGAATTTTAGATGGATGTTATCAACAACGATTAAATAAAGGTTTTGTCATGTTTTTTCATAGTCCCAGTCCAAGCTCCGTGCCCTACTTGGGGACAATCTATAAATATTAAGTGGCTGACTTTTTGCTACAGTGTGTACCTGAGGATAATCCAACACACCAGACACATTCTGACTGCTCAAGCCTTTGTTTTGTCCATTTTTAGATTTTGCCACACACGGTCTCACCTTTGTGTTATTGCCCACAGAAATTAATACATAATCTGAATTTGCTGTTCTAGTTTTATAAAAAGTGACTCTTGTTCTGGCGGTGAGGCTTAAAACTTTTTGAATGACCCTTTTGTATATCAACTTTTGGTAATTTTAGAGGAAGTGCCGTCCCGGGTCTCCTGCCCTTCAGAAATTGCTTACCCGGTGATATTAAAAATAACGTCCCCTGCTATGTCGTCTTGGCCGGTGTTACTTGAAAAGAAAACAACCAACTATAGGGCGTAAATGTATTTTAGAGGGGGGGGGCTTTTCTCTTTTTTTTGTCAATAATTTTTTTATTTATTTATTGTAATTTGTCATAATTCTTGTTCATTTATAGAAATTTGACGTAATTCTTGTTATTTATCGTAATTGTTCGTAAATTCTTGTTTAGATATTGTTGATGATTTATATAGTTTGGAATAGACTGAGATAAAAATAGATAAACAAACCAAAATAATATAGATAGATATGAACAAATGGAGATGGTGGATAGATATATATAAACAAAGTATAAAAAATGAACAAATTGAGTAGAATAGATAGATAGATATCCCATCTTCATAGCTGAGACTAACATAGCCTGGGGTCGTTATTTAAAGTCACCAGGTAGCAATTTTCTGAGGCAGGGAGAACCCCGGGACGCCACTCCTCATAAGATTACCCAACTTTCTCTATATATAATTTATATGCATGTTCCTATATTTTGTATGACCCATTTATCATCCTTGGCAACACCCCTTCTGTTTTTAAAGATTGAGACCCTCCCTTTAAGAAAGGGAAAAGGAAGGAAGGAAGAAAGGAAAAAAAAAAGATCAAAAGGGAAAAGCCTAAGGAAAGAAAAAAAAAAATTATTTAAAAAAAAAGGAAGGTGAGTCAGAAGAAAGAAAGAAAGAAAGAAACAGAAAGAAGAAAAGAAGAAAGAGGAAAGAAGAAAAAAGAATCTTGNATATATATAGATAAGCCACACACAAGGGATGGTACAGTGGGATTGTCGTGAACAAGCGCATTGGATGGGTTTGTTATATTTAGATAACACTGAGCATTCATAGAGTAAATCGCAGGAAAATTATAATTTAATCGGTACATGACCGAGTAACACGGCACCAACGAACGGCGTTGAAGTTAAGAAGTACAGAACGGAGGGGGGCAGGAGTCTCTAAGTGAGAGAAAGTCAATCGGATTGTTCGTACCAAGGGAGTGAACATTTAAGAAGGTCGGTCTTAGTGTAAGAGGTGTCAACTCTGTTCTATATATCGTCAAATAATATTAGGTCGAGATAGCACGGGTAAAAGTCTATATACAAATTTAATAAGAAGGTTTTGTGTACGGTAGTCATTTTAGTGACGTAACCTGTTTTCCTTTAGAGGAAGACGACTAGAAGAAAGGATTATTGAACGTCTATGACTGGATATAGTCCTTGTAATTTTTTACCAGGTTTTTGTTGCTTTGAATAATGTAACTTGCTTGTAAGTCGGTCTAGTCGAATACTGTAAATAATCACTGTATTATAGACGAAAATAAACTTAGTTGTGGTTTAAGGGACGTAACCTACCACGCACGGAATCGTAAGATACAAGCCGGATGACAGTTGCTGTCGACTTATGGCCGAATTGTGTGGTACGAATTTCATAATTGTTGTTATTCTGTTGTTGATGTTCCGCAGGATGGGATAACTCGTGATAATCCAACATTGATTTGTATTGCCCGATGTAAGGAAGTAGAGATGCACGAATTAATTTTTTTGAGAGTTAATGGGTTACGTTATTCGGAATTACCCAGCCAAAAAGCACAGATCAGTTCTAGCTTAGTAAATAATTTTAACTAGAAATAATTGCAACAGTCAAACCATCTTCCAGGAAAAATAACCCATACACTGTTAAAAAAAATGTACAATTAGTGGATTTACTCCCTTAATGGGGCAGATGAAAAATTAAATGAAGTATATAGTAGTCACAATTCACCTACACCGACATGTTCTTATAAATTATTTAATTATACTAGAGCCATTTCTTATAGTGAGGATGTGTATCAATAAATTGCTAGAATGGCCTTTGTCAGTGTTAAGAGTAGGCTGTTTATTTTCCCTAATATCAACAGATCTTTCTAAATATGTTTAATTATGTATATCTAAACGAACCAGTCCATGATGCCCCAGTCTATATAGGATTGTATCTATAATGGCTTTCATTTAAAGTTAGCACTTGTTAATCTTCCTAAAGTCAAGGACTTCGTGAATATGTTTATGATTATCATCTTAACAAAGTCCAGAGCCCCAGGTCTGATAGTGGAGGCATTTATCGTAAAAAATGGCCTTTGTCATTTAAGTTAGCTGTTAATTCCGTTTCCCTTAAATTAAAGACTTCTGAATAGGTTTAAATTATTCACATTTAAACAAAGTCCAGAGCCCCACAAATGTCCTTATAGAGGATTTATGACTAAAGGCTTTTCATTTTAAAGCTAGCTGTGAGATTCCTTAATCAAATAGTTACTTTTCTGAAGAATATGTTATATATATTACATTTAAACAAACGTCAAGGGAGCCCCATCCTGTAAGGATTTATCTAAACAATCAAATTGTGCCTTTCCATTTTAAAGTTAGTCTGTTAATCCCTTAATCAACTCAAAAGAACTTCTGAATATGTTAATATGTACAGTTTAAACAAAAGTCCAGAGCCCCATTCCTATAGAAGGTGTAAGATTATATCTAAAAATGGCCTTTTCGATTTTAAAGTTCTGTTAGATCCCTTAAATCAAAGACTCTGATATATGTTTAATTATTGACATTTTAAACAGAAGGTCCAGAGCCCCATTCTCTACTAAAGGATTTAGCTAAAAATGGCCTATTTTCATTTGAAAGTTAGCTGTTAATCGTCCCTTAAATCAAGAGGACTTCTGAATATTTAATATTACATTTAACAAGCCTCTCCAGAGCCCCATTCCTAATACTAGGAGTTTATTCTAAAAGATGGCCTTTATTCATTTAAAGATTAGCTGGTTAATTTCCCTTAATCAAAAGACTCTGAATACGTCGTTTATATCATTTAAACAAATCCAGAGCTTCCCGCATTCCTGATAAGAGGATTATCTAAAAATGCCTTTTGCATGTAAAGTTAGGGTCTGTTAATGGTCCTTTAATGATCAAAGACTTCTGAATCATGTTTATATTTACCATTAAACAAGTCCAGAGCCCCATTGCCTGGTAAAGGAGTTTATCTGAAAATGGCCTTTCATTTAAGAGTTAGGCTGTTAATGTCCCTAATCAAAGACTTGCGTTGAATACTGTTTTACATACTTGAACATTTGAGAATCAAAGTCCAGAGCCACGAATTCCTATTAGACTTTATCGGTAAAATGGCCTTTTCATTTAAGTTAGTTAGCCTGTCGTAATGTCCCTTAAATCAAAGACTTCTGAATAGTTTAATATTACATTAAAACAAGTCCAGAGCCCCATTTCCTATACGGAGTTTATGCGTAAAATGGCCTTTTCCATTTTAAAGTAGCTGTTAATATCCCTAATCATAGACTTCTGAATATGTTTAATATTATTACAGTTTAAAACAAAGTCAGAGCCCCAATATCGCCTTATGACCAGGATTTCATCTAAAAATGGCCTTTTGCATTTAAAGTTAGCTGTTAATCTCCCTTAAATGCAAAGATTCTGAATTAGTGTGAGATATTACATTTTAAACAAAGTCGCAGAGCTCGCCATTCCTATATAGATGTATCAAAAATGGCCCTTTTGCGATTTAAAGTTTAGCTGTTAATCCTTAAAGTCAAAGACTTCTGGAATATGTTTAATTATTACATCTTTAAACAAACGTCCATGAGCGCCCATCCTATAAGGATAGGAATTTTAATCTAAAAAATGGCCTTTTCATTTTAAAGTTAGCTGTTAATCGCCTGTAACTAGTCAAAGAGCGTTCTGAATATTGTTTTTAGTATTTACTATTTAAACAAGTCCAGAGCCCATTCCTGTAAGGGATTTTTATTACTAAAATGATGCCTTGTTTTCATTTAAAGTTGAGCTGTTTAATGTCCTACAATCAAGAGGAACTTCGTGAATAATGTTAGATTACTGTTAAGCAAAGGTCCAGGAGCCCCATTCCTATATGCGATGGACTTACTCTAAGAAATGGCCTTGTTCATTTAAAGCAGTTTAGCCTGTTAATGTCCCTGTAAATCGCGAAAGACTTCTGGATTGATCGTTTACAGTATTAGACAGGTTTAAACTAGAAGGTCCAGAAGCCCCATTGCTATAAGTTGATTTATCTAAGAAATGGCCTTTGTCATGTTTACAATTATGCTGTTAATATTCCCTTTAAATCAGATGAGACTTCTTGGAAATATGTTTAGATTATCTTTAAACAAAGTCCAGTAGCCCATTCCCTATAGCAGAGGATTTATTACTTAAAATGGTCCTTTTTCATTTAAAGGTTAGAGTGTTAAATGTCCCTTAAATCAAAGACATTCTGATGAATTATGTTTTAATTATTACATGCTTTAAACAAAGTCCCAGAGCCTGTGCGCGTATTGTCCCATGAAGGGATTTTGAATACTAAAAGATGGCCTTTTCATTTAGAAGTTTAGGCTGTTATTGCCTCGCCATATAATCAAAGACTTCTGAATATGTTAGATATTAAAACATTTAGAAACAAGAGTCCAGATGCCGCCGCTATTCCTATATCGTAGGATGTACTAAAAAGGGGCCTTTTCATTTAAGTTAGCTGTTATTTCCGCCTAAAATCAAGACTTCGAATATGTTTAAGATTTAACATGGAAACAAAAGTCCAGAGCCGCCATTCCGGTGAAAGGATTTATCTAAAAATCCTGGCCCTCTTTCAATTTAAAGTTAGCTGTTATGATTTCCCTTAGAAAATCAAAGACTTATGAATATGTTTGTAACTATTTACATTAAACAAAGTCCTAGAGCCCCATTCCTATAAGGATTTCTACTCTAAAAATGCTGCCTTTTTTCATTTAAGTTAGTTATGCTGTTAATTGTCTTAAATCAACCAGAAATTCTGATCATGTTTAAGTATTACATTTGTTTAAACAAAGTCCAGAAGCCTCCATTCCTATAAGGATTTATGCTAAAGAATTGGGGCGCTTTGACTTCAAATTTAACAGTTAGCTGTTAATTCCCCTTAAAATCAAAGCACTTGCTGAATATGTTTAAATATGCACATTTTAAACAAAGTCCAGACGAGCCCATTTCCCTAAAGGATTTAATCTAAAATCGGCTTTTCAATTTAAAGAGTTAGCTGTTTATTTCTCTTAAATTACAACGAACTTCTGAATATGTTCAATATTACAGAATTGAAACAAATGCTATCGGCTTTGCGGTGGAATTAGAAGACAAATGTGGACACTTCCAGTCGGGTGAATCGAGGTGGTATAGGACATTAAGGAAGTTAATAGCAGGTGAGCACTAATAGAATACAGTTTAACAATAATGCATGATAACAATTAGAGGTATTCACAAAAGAGATACTTAAGAGGACAAAGTTTAAGCGGTGTTATGGAAAGTAAGATACATACATGTAAATGTATTGATAGAAGATAGGATGTAGGTTGTTCATGCCTAAAGGAAGTGATGGAGGAGTCCATGACAGGATATGTCACTGTACATATGACAGAGTGGGGGGACGCAGTGAGACCTATCAGTAAGAAGGGTGATAGACCGCTAATGTCCTTAACCCATGTGTGCTGTTTGGGTGTTGCAGAGAGAAGAGAATTCAAACTTGACGGCTTCCCACATAGATGAAATAGTCGCACGCCCTAGTGGTAAAAGAAACCTGAAAGCAAGAGGAAATATTAACTCTTCCAGACCTAAACAGGGCCAGACAATCGCACAAAACCAAGTACTGTCATTGCTAAATAAAAAATTTGTGAATAACTTGGTCAATTTCTTTCAGGATGTTTGGGGATGTGTTCCTGAAGGAATAGAGATTCCATAGATTTGGTCAACAGAATGGTTTATTTTGGGTGAACTGGTGGTCTGGGGGGGGGGGGGGGGGGGGGGGGTGGGAGGGGGGGGGGGGGGGGGGGGGGGGGGGGGGGGCGGGGGGGGGGCGTCTCAGGATGGGGGGGGGTCACCACCCCCGCCCCCCCCCCACCCTTTTATTTTTTTTAGTGCTTGGTCTTGTTGTTCATTTTTTCGGGTTTGTCGGTGCGGTGTGAATGTCCGGCGCCTGACGCCGGTGTGTGCCTGTTGGCTGTGACCGGGCTTGGTGTTATGGTGTGCGCGTCCATGTGGGGTTGTGGTTTCGTGGATCGCCGAAAAAAAGCAAAGAATTTGGTGTTGTTGTCGCGCAATGGTGCGCAGCGTATGGGGCGTCCTTTTGTTTTGGTGTCGAAGAATGTGTTGGGGGGGGGTTTGGGGTGTTGAGGGGGTCAGTGGAACATCAAATTGTCACATGGCGGTGAGTTCTATTGAATCTCTCGTTTTAGATTTATATTATGGTGTAATGGCTATCATCTTGGGAAATGAACTCGGCATAACTGAGTTCAAATCTTGGACGAGGCTGTTTGCATTTTGCATAGTGCTAATACCCTTGGGAAAGGTATAAATCCAACTACAGGGCACCTGGTCTAATGGTTATCATTGTGGGAAATGGACTTGGCAACACAAGTTCAAATTCTGGATGAGGCCGTTTGCATTTCACATAGCACTAATGCCCTTGGGAAAGGTATGCATTCAATGATTCTCCCTCCAGCAATGGGTAAATAGTAGGGCAGACTGGGCTCTTTAACCTTTGTATGGCAACCGGTCTAAGAAAAAAAAAACAACTTTACATTCAAACCTGTTAAATTCCACTTAAAAATTGATCTTGTGTCACATCTTTTTTGTGCAGAAGGGTTGGGTCAAAACATATATAATTTTTGATTGGGTTGGGTCAAATACATATATAACTTTTTCACATGGCACTAATACCCTTGGGAAAGGTATGAATCTAACTACAGGGCACCTGGTGTAATGGCTATCATCTTGGGAAATGGACTCGGCATAACTGAGTTCAAATCCTGGATGAGGCTGTTTACATTTCACATAGGACTAATACCCTTGGGAAAGGTATGAATCCATACCTGATTTTACAGAGGTGTTTGTAGTGTAATGGTTATAATCATAGAAAATGGACATGAACAACTGATTTCAAATCCTGGATGAGGCTGTTTACATTTCACATAGCACTAATACTCATTGGAAAGGTATGCATCCAACTATTCTCCCTTCCAGTTGGCTGCCGTTGGTTGCCTTCACATGCTCTCGATTATTACATAAAGGTTCCTGAATTCAACAAGAAACTCCTGAAGAAGGCCAGATGGCACATCATCCGAAACATTGCGAACACAACAATAAAGATGAAGACAACAGTCCAAAAAATCTAAATAATGCAAGAGTTCTCAATTGATGAAAATTGTCCTCATCTTTATTGTTATATATATATTTACCAACCCCTCCGCACGAGCAGGATGTGACACAAGGTCAATTTCTTAAGCGGAGTTCAACAGGTTTGAATTCGGAGTTTTCCTTCTAGACTGGTGGCCTAACCAAGGTTAAAGAGTCCAGTCTGCCCTACTATTTATCCATAGCTGGAGGGAGATTAGGATTCATACCTTTCCCATGGGTATTAGTGCTAAGTGAAATGCAATTACCATGTCCAGGATTTGAACTTGGGGTGACGAGTCCATTTCCCATGACTTTAACCATTACACCACGCGCTTCTTTATTGTTATATAAACGTTTCAGCTGATGTGACCTCTGGTCTTCTTCAGATGTTTCTTATCAAACTCGGGAACCTTCATGTTGTAATCAGAAGTATTCACGGAACTTCAAACCGAGCCCTTTATTCAATCCACTGGGTTAGACTGTTCTCATTCCGTTAATCATGATGGGGTTGAGCTTGAAGAAATACCTGAAGAAGGCCCAAGGGCACATCGGCCGAAACGTTGTGTATATAACAATAAAAATGAGGACAACTTTTGCCAGTTGAGATTTCCCCGTAAAATAGTTGTTTTGGGATTCGGCAATTTTTCATGTGAACAAGATGATCAGACCAGCGAAGACGAGATCCAAGGATCAAACTGTCAATACTAGGCGGGTGACATCTTTCAATTATTGTGGTGTCTGGTGTAAATGACAACCATTCTATCCCTAAAATCCTGACAAGAATGTCTTATAAGTAAAAGTAAAGTCTTTGGGGCGGCCTAATGTCGTATCAGCCAGACAGCGAGGGAGTCTATCCCCTTTTCACTAGCACTAGACCAAGGAGATTGTTTACAGCGTCTGAGGTGGAGCGCCACTCCTACCATCAGCTCCAAACTTTACCGCACAGATCACTGTGCTACTCATACGCTGAGTTGGCGGGGGCCAATATCAAACTAGGAACCTTCTGGTTTCTAGCCGAACGCTCTACCGACTGAGCTAACCAAAAAGCATTTTCCTTTGATTAATTAACTTTTCTCATTTTATTTCTTCTGTCAGGTGAGCGCATCTCCGAAATTCGTCCCTGGAATCTGGGGTCCATACTTCTCAGCAATGGTGCCTCATTTTTGGTCAAATGAAGGGGGTCAAAGTGCGGCTGGTCAGTTGGTATGTTGCTTTTTTATTTTTTGTTTCTTTTGATTAACCAATAATAGATTAATGTAACTAGCAAGAATATGCACCCTCCAGGCAGAAGTATTTAAGTTCTAATGTAATGAGATATATTAAATTAGAAAGACTAACAAAATTAAATAAGAACACATATAAAAATATTACACTTATTTTAATTATATTTTAATTGGTTTCTATATAAAAATCATTCATAGGATTGATTTTAATATGTTGGAGAATAAAACAATAATATTAGGGATCAATAACACCTCTCGGTTATCTCTTATAACTCCAACATAAACAAAGGGGAACCACTCGTGACTGATAAATTATTTATTTATTTATTGATCTACTAGGAAAAAAGAAGATGGGGTTAGGGTTAGGGTTTAGGGTTAGGTTTAGGGTTTAGGGTTAGTTTAATAAATAATTTATCAGTCAAGAGTGGTTCTCCTTTGTTTATGTTGGAGTTATAAGAAATAACCCACCTCTCTTTCTTTCTCTTTACACCCTCCTTTCCCCTCTTTCTTTGTGCCTCTCTCTCTCTCTCACACTCTCTCTCTCTCTCTTTTATACAATCAGTCTCATTATTTAATTGACCAGTCTTATATATATCTTATATATATATATATACATATTATAAGATGGGTACAAGAGATAACCTACTTGAGTTTCACCATAAGGATCTTCAGGGTTAAATCCACTGAATTAATTGAGACACTGATTAATAGCAGTCGAAGTCAGCGTTCTTTCATAATGAACATTTTAATGCAATGACCACACACGTGAAATCGACTGCTATTAATTGGTGTCTCGATTAATTCAGTGGATTTAACCCTGAAGATCCTTATGGTGAAACTGGAGTAGGTTATCTCTTGTACCCATCTTATAATAAATTTACTCTACTTAGTATTGAGCACTTTGTATTTGTTATATCGCTGACTTACCCCTCTGAATTCTACACTTACTAACCATCGTGACCAAATTCACCGGTAAGTCAACTTTTCCTTTATATATATATATATATATATATATATATCTTTCAACTAAATAACAGCTTTCAAGATATGCTTATAGTATCTTGTTATTTATCTTTCATTTCTAGTTGAACCACATTGTAGAAAATCACAGTGCCTTTAGCTCACTAAAACAACAAGCTGAAAACAGGTAAGAACAGACGAGGGTCGTTCAAAAAGTTCCAAGCCTCACCAGTTTATAAAATTTGATGTATTCCTTGAAGTAGTTATAAAGGAGAAAGAAATTAGTGTCTGTTGATACACCTTGTCAGTCAATCTGTAGTATTCCATGGTAGAAAGATTATAGTATATGGGGCTAAGTTAAGTTCGTTTGTACTGGTATCTTGTCCCCAATAAAAGCTGGTTCTTTGTTCTTGTGGACTGGTAAGCTGAAATGGAACTTAAGGAACGAAAAGGAACAAAAGAAGAAAGAGACAAAGGCAAGAGGTAGTTTTATGACTTTGGCTTTATTGAACGGGGCATAGTCGGCTGTGGCAAGGGGATAACCCCTGGCCAGGAAACGACTTAAACTCAGTTGCAGCCTAAGTTTAAATGGCCGGGGTATTATTTTGGGGATAGGGAGTCAGTCCCTTTTGTCGGACATGCGCAAAGGGGTTCTTCTGGTCAAGGCTCCATGGGAAAAAAAACTTTTAAATTTTATTTTCATTTTTGTATTTTCTAATCCCCACGAGTATTAGTTACTCTTTGTAGCCTGTAGCATTCCTTCTGCGAGGGAATCCAGTTGAAAACTGATTTTAAGATGATTTATCAACAACATTAAATATATTTTTGTCATTTTTTCATTAGTCAGTCCAGCTCCTGCTACTTGGGACAATCTATAAATATAAGTGGTGACTTTTTGTACAGTGTGTACCTGAGGATAATCCAACACACCCAGACACATTCTGACTGCTCAAGCCTTTGTTTTGTCCATTTTTAGATTTGCCACACACGTCTCACCTTTGTATTGCACAGAAATTAATACATAAATCTGAATTTGGTTTTCTAGTTTTATAAAAAGTGACTCTTGTTTCTGGGTGAGGCTTAAAACTTTTTGAATGACCCTTGTATATCAACTTTTGGTAATTTATGAGGAAGTGCGTCCCGGTCTCCTGCCTCAGAAATTGCTACCCGGTGACTATTAAAATAACGTCCCCTGCTATGTCGTCTTGGCGGTGTTACTTGAAAGAAAACAACCAACTTAGGGCGTTAAATGTATTTTAGAGGGGGGGGCTTCTCTTTTTTTGTCATAATTTTTATTTATTTATTGTAATTTGTCATAATTCTTGTTCATTTATAGAAATTTGACGTAATTCTTGTTTATTTATCGTAATTTGTCGTAATTCTTGTTTAGATATGAAGATGGATATATAGTTTGGAATAGACTGAGATAAATAGATAAACAAACAAAATAATATAGATAGATATGAACAAATGGAGATGGGTGGATAGATATATATAAACAAAGTAAAAAATGAACAAATTGAGGTAGATAGATAGATAGATATCCATCTTCATAGCTGGAGACTACATAGCTGGGGTCGTTATTTTAATAGTCACCAGGTAGCAATTTCTGAGGCAGGAGACCGGGACGCACTTCCTCATAAATTACCCAACTTTTCTCTATATATATTTATATGCATGTTCCATATTTGTATGACCATTATCATCTTGCAACACCCTCTGTTTAAAGATGAGACCCTCTTTAAAAGAAAGAAAGGAAGGAAGAAAGAAAAAGAAAAGATCAAAAGAAAAGCTAAGGGAAAGAAAAAAAATATTAAAAAAGAAGTGAGTACAGAAAGAAAGAAAGAAAGAAAGAAAACAGAAAGAAGAAAAGAAGAAAGAAGGAAAGAAGAAAGAAAGAAAGAAGAAAGAAAGAAGACGGAAAGAGAGAAAGACAGAAAGAAAGAAAGAGAGAGAGAAAGAAGAAGAAAGAAAGAAGACAGAAAGAAAGAAGACAGAAAGAAAGAAAGAAAACAGAAAGAAAGAAAGAAGAAAGAAAGAAAGAAAAGAGATAAAGAAAGAAGACAGAAAGAAACAGAGAAAGAAAGAAAGAAAGGAAGAAGGAAAGAAGAAAAAGAGATAAAGAAAGAAGACAGAAAGAAAGAAAAAAAAAGAAGAAAGACAGAAGAAAGAAAGAAAAAGTATTTAAACAGAAGTATTTAAAGAGAGTGCAAAAAAAGAAAGGAAAAAATGTAAATCCTGATTATCTGATGTTGCTTATCTGCTGAATTCTTATTTCTTATGAGTATAGTCACCTCAGCTAGATAATGGATCATTCCGTTTTTGTAATAAAAAAGAAAGGGAAGAAAAAGGACATGTTACACAGAAAAAATGTAATGATAAAGAAAGAGTAAGGGAAAGATAGAGAGAGGGAGTGAGCACATGGAAGTGATCATGCTAATTTGTTTCAATCGAACATAATGAAAAGATGAAAAGGACGAAATAAATAGGGAAAAAAGTGAGAGAAAGTTGAATGAAGATTATTATACTTTTTATATATTGAACTATTTAGCAATAGCTCTTAAGCAAACATATCAAACATTGTAATAATTAAATTATCATACTGTGGTATATCCACAGGTCCTGCTAGTCAAGATTATTATACATTTAAAATATTGAACTATTTAGCAATAGCTCTTAAGTAAACATATCAAATATTGTAATAATTAAATTATCATAAGTACATGGTTTTTACACCATCAATATCCAGTTGTTTTAACAGACGATTTTTAGATTTTAAAAAAATTATAAAACTAACTCCTAACCCTAACAAAAAAACGGATATTGACGGTGTAAATGAAAAACATGTCCTTTCTTAATCGAGATCAAAAAGGGGTGCCTAAAGGTCATATGGTCCATATAATGGTTATCGACGTAAGTAATGGATACGGTAATTGGAGTTCAAATCCGGGATGAGACTGTTTGCATTTCACATGCTTGTGAACTTATTTCACATCCCGCCCGTGGCGAAAAGTTTGGATAAAAAGAGACGTCCCATCATCATTAATGAGATGAATTCTGTGTGTATGTTGATTTCTTCTCTGTTTTTTATAATTACCAAATAGGATCAGATAGTAATTAATTTTTTGAGCGCGAATGCGCGGACGTAGTAGAGATCAATGCTAATCTAGCCAATCGAAGCTGACATTTGTATAAACATTTGTTTTAATCTCTTTTAATTAAGTTTGGGAAAAGGATTGTGTTCGTGTGTTTGTTTTAATCTCTTTTCCTTAAGTTTAGGAAAAGGATTGTGTTCGTGTGTTTGTTTTAATCTCTTTTCCTTAAGTTTGGGAAAAGGATTGTGTTCGTGTGTTTGTTTTAATCTCTTTTCCTTAAGTTTAGGAAAATAAATATGTTTATGTGTTTTTATCTTTATTTGGGTATGAAATATATGATTGTATTCTATAATCACAATTTTCTATAACCTTTTTCTCCTTTTTTTACTGTATAATCAACGTATATTCAAACTTAGTTCGATCCTCGCTGGATACCCCATACTTGGGACCTTGTATCACATCTTACTCGTAGCGAATAGGTTGGGAAAAAAGGGCGTCTCATCGTGTTATAATGGATAGCATGTTAGTCTCGCCAATCTTTTAACTACTGAATCGCGAGATTTGCACTGTACCTCCAATTTGCACTGTGGAATGTACCTCTCCCCTATATTTAACACAATGAAACTTGCATAAAGGTTAATATTATAATATTTTAAATGAATTTTATATATTAATTTTTCATAGCAAAAATACTAAATTAAAGTTTTGTAATAAAATAACTGATGCATTATAAAATTAATTAATTGATAAATCAATACTGAAAATTTCATTAAAATCGGATAATTACCTGATTTTTGTTAAATTTTTTTTGCAATCGCGAATGTTACATTAAAATTGTAAACAAGCGCGTAAAACCATTGAAAAATAGACAAAATGGCGGATCGCGTATAATTGACCAAAACAAATCGTTTTAAATCTATTAAAAATAAAGTGCATATGTAATGATATTTTTCTTTTTTTAATGATGGTCATTATGTTACTACTTATCGATTTAGACAAAGTTTGACCTTAAATAATAGATTTAATTATTTTTAATTCGCTTTTAAAACTCGTAGCAGACGACAAAATTGCCAGTACCTATTTAACACAATGAAACTTGCATAAAGGTTAATATTATCTTGAAAAGTTTTTGTCCATTCAAAAGAAGAAAAATTTTTAGAAATTCATGATGATTTTTTTTTTTAAATTCAGCTTACGGAAATAATGAAAATTATGAACGAAAACAATGTTTACATTTTCGCACCGTTAAATCAATTGAAATTTAACGTAGCCAAAAATAAGTTACGACTGGAGGCTTTTTAAAAAAAAATTCTATGAAAAATCAATTAATGGTCCGATATTCACGAAAATTTCCATGATTACTTATCTTTTGATTAACATATGTTTGAAATAGGTTTTTCCTAAAAATATATTAGGGTAAATATTTTTTACGAGGTCTCTTCCCCTTGTTTCATTTTATGAAATATGAAAAAATGAACCTACAAAAAACGATTTTTACTTTTTATCTATAAAGATAAGAGTCTGAATAATTATATCAGAAGATTTTTATAAGTTTCTATACGGGAGTTTTTTTTTAGTAAAAGAACTATGAATGCAGAATTCTGCTAAAAATTTCGGACCAAGACACCATTAAGCACCCCATTTGCAACCTAAATTCAAAAGGACATGTTTTGCTCTTCACCGTCAAAATCTGGTTGTTTGTTAACAGATGATTTTAGACGCGCTTTTTTTAAAATTATAAATCTATAAACGAAAGACACGTTTTTATATTAAAGACATTTTTTTTTTACTTATTTCATGTTGTTGTTAATTCAATAGCAATTCTTTTTTAATTATAAAACTTTTAACATTAGACACGTTTAACACGGGAATGATTAAAGCTATAAAAAGTATATTATAAGGTTATAATAATAACTGCTAACCTTAACCCTAGCAAAATGTTTAATATTAACTATCCGTAGAGGCACATGGAAAATAAATAAACGTCTTTCGTTTTAAGTTTTATTTTTTTTTAATACAATATTAGTTTATCTTTAGTGCAAAATTAATTTTTTTCACATAATCTAACGACAACAGAATGAAATAACTTTTTTTTTTTTAAATCAAAATCAAAAACTATTTTAGTATAAAAATGTTTCTGGTTTTTATCTACTGGCTGTTTTGTTTACTAATAATCAGTGAAAAGCAAAATTCAGTTCCTTTTTGGGCTGGATTGCCTAATAAAGAAACTGACACTGTTGTAAGAAAAAAAAAAAAAAAAAAAAAGACTGTTTTACTTATTTTTCAAGATAACGGTGAGTAATTTTCCCCAATGGGATAATTTAATCTTTGAATTAACTGTTTTTTTTTTTTTTGTAACAACGCTTCATGTTCATTAACTTTTTTTTTGCGAGATTTTTTTTGAAAGTTCAAAAATATTTACGTTTCTTCCTTAAATATTGCCTAAACTGACCACGTGACGTATTTTGGTGGTACCTTGAGTTCGATCTTCGATGAATGCCGCATACGACCTTGTGTCACAATCCCACCCGCAGCGAACAAGTCGGGTAAAGCACCTACCGGCTGAGTTTATTTTTCTTTTTCGTCAAGTATAGTTTTAGCGCCCAAAATTGCGTTCTATCACAATGACTGAGTTCTTTCTATCACGTGACACAATGGTTTCCATGGAAACACTTCATTAGCGTTTTTTTTTTTTGTCTTTCGTTGTTTTAACTTTTGAATAAAAGACTATTTTAGCTTTGCGTCTCTCAACTTAGTTAATATCTATCTATTTATCGATCGATCGAGTAATCGATCGATTAACATGTTTTTTGAAAATAATTACCCAAGAGAAAGAGCTGTCTCTTCCAAATTGACGCAAACGTCAAATGAAATATTCCCCGGTAACTACCCAGCTGTCCCAGACTCCATGATGTTCCAGCCGACGCCTCGTCCTCCCGAGGGCATGCGTAGGTATAACGGCATACATAGTCAGGCACCTTTGCATATCCCCGGGTCTGTGATCGATCTTGACGAACTGTGGGAGGACCCAGTTCAAATATACCAGGAACAATCCTTTAGAAATAACGATGGATATTGCTGGGTTAGGCCTTATCGGTCACTACCGCTGACCCCGGAACCACTCCCCGCTTACGACAGACTACCAAAATGTCGCTACGGTGGGTTCTACTCGCACGGGGATTGGCAACTGTGGGTGCAGTCGCAAAAGTCCCACCCAGCAAATGCCTCTCGGTCCAGGCGTCAACGGCATTCTAATAATCATCAACATCATCATCGTGATTGTCGGCATAAAGAAAGTAAAAGAAACATTCCTGAAAATGCGACGTCTTTTTACGGAAGAATGGTGAAGAAAAGCCAGAAGTTCTTGAAGAATTTTAGGAAGTTCTTTGGAAAAGATGTAAAAGAAAACAACAATTTTTCGGATGAACAGGGTAAAAAAGGAAAACATCAGGACTTGTTAAAGGGGTCGTGTGCACACAATGCAAATTGGATATAAAACTAACAAACACCATTCTCTCTTATTATTTTAATTTTTTCGGGCTGTTGTTCTCATTTCTCAGATTTTTTTTTTAGATGAGGCTTGATAATTTGGATTATTTAGATTATTCGGACTATTGATCTCATCTTTATTGTTATCTGTATAACGTTTCGGCCGATGTGCCCTCCGTGTTTCTTCAGGTATTTCTTGTCAGACTCGGGAACCTTCTTTTCGAACTCGGGAACCTTCTTGTCGTAATTGGGAAACTTCTTGTAATCGGGAACCATCACGGAACTTTGAACCCAACCCTTTATTCAATACACGGGGGTATCCTGTTCTCATTCCGCTAACCATTGCTGGGGTATAGAGACGGTTGCCCTTATCTTTATTATGGTATGCAAAAAAAGAAAAAAAAACAAAACAAAACAAAAAAACAATGTTTCGGTCGCTGTATCCTCCGGCCTTCTTCAGGTGTGCCCTGTCTATCCGAGCATAACAATGGGAAATCATTTTGAATAGTTTGACTGTTGATCAAACTGTGGGGATTTTTGTCCCCGGAAAAGCACTGTTTAAACCCTACGTTTTGTAAGAAAATAAACCGAACGCAGTGAGGAGATGGGTGCTGCTTTTGAAGAAAGGAGACACACGACTTTTTAAGAACAAAATATTTACTGTACATGTAAAACATAAAACAAATATCAAACAGGGGTATACAATATACATAAAATGAAACAACCAAACAAGTTTTAAGGAATGTTCATAGAGTCCTAAAGGAATTCAAAGAGTTCAATGTGTTTGGTTGGTAAAAGATAGTTTAAGGAGAATTGAATGTAGTTAAAGGGTTAAAGGGTTGGTTGCAGATTTAAAAAAAGCCTACGGAACTTAGCTGAAATCCTTGAGAGTTCTGTTCCTTGTGACCTGTTGAGCCCTGTATAATTGGTTTTAGGTGTGCGTTTGCCGCTCCAGCCTCTAACGAGGTGAGGGTTCCGATTCGTCGCCGTTTGGGGGCTTCTAACGATACGGAACAAGTGTAGCTAGCCAATGCTAGATGAAAAAAGAGGTCGAATTCTTCAAAGACCCCTCTTTTATAGTGGAAATCATGTGACCCTAAGGAACTGCTGCTAGTGTCCAGTGAAAGAGGAGCACCATTCCCTTAATAAATTTTCACAAAACAAAAGATCGAAGAACTTTTGAAGATCTATATATTGTTTTTTTTTTTTGGTGTTTCCTGCAAAACTTGAGGCGTAAAACCCAATAGCATCAATTATTGCCTGACTTCTGATTTAGGTCGGAAAATTAAAACTTACATAAATTGTTGCAAATTTAATGGTATTTGCTACGAGACTTATCTGTGGAGGAATTTCTGTTTTGGGGCTAAGTGAGAGAGCGTTTGTTTTTACGTCTCTCTTTGTTAACGGTTCCCTGATAAGTGACGTTTTGGTATTTGGCGCCAACATACGCTGTTGGCATTCGACCCCTGGCGTCAGGGGGAGATAATTGGCTATGGAATTTCCAACAGTATAAAAAGTAGTACATTTCATTGCATTTCACAGAAATACCCATAAATCTTTGAGACGCTAGGGTTTGAGTTAGAGTAAAGATTAGGATTAGTTTTAGGTTTAGGCTACTTTGGGAGTTTCCGTAATCTAATGATATTTATAAAATTATATTTTTGGTACTAATGCAGAATAGCGGGCAAGAGATAATATCATTAGATTACGTATAAAAAGCATTACTTTTCACTACATTTCACGGAAATACCCGATACCTTTCATACGCTAGGATTAGGGTAAGGGTTAGTGTGAGGTTTAGAGTTAGGGTTAGGCTACCTCGGGTGGTTCCGTAATCTAATGCTATTTATAAAATTATATTTTTGGTACTAATGCAGAATAGCGGGCAAGAGATATCATTAGATTACGTATAAAAAGCATTACTTTTCACTACATTTCACGGAAATACCCGATACCTTTCATACGCTAGGATTAGGGTAAGGGTTAGTGTCAGGGTTAGTGTGAGGTTTAGAGTTAGGGTTAGGCTACCTTGGGTGGTTCCGTAATCTAATGCTATTTATACGTAACATGTGATTTTAATGATATTGTATATTACGCACTATTCTGCATTTGTACCCAAAATCCAACCAATATGATATTTACCACGTATTGTTACATAATTATTAGAGACCTGATATTTATGTGCAATAGTGTAGAAATCAAAATGGCCGTTATAAGCTGCAGCCCACGGCCTTGAAGGATTTGAATGACAAGGCTTGATCTGTCCTGATCCTTCCTACCGTGAAAATCGGTGGAGAAGACCCTCTTCCGGTTTAGATTAGAAATAGATTTTAGTCAGTCGGCGAGAAACCACGACGGTGGTGAGTCGTGTTATACACGATCTGCGCAGGTAGTCTGGTGGGGATTTCGAGAATAAAATGTGATCTAAGTAAATCGAAGTCTTGTGTTATTATCTAAAAACTACCAATGACACAGGGCTTCTGATAAAGAGAAATCCCCAATGAAAGACCAGACACGAAGTCCCTAAGAGAAGTCCAGACGAAGAAGAGATGTTAGAAGAGACCTAGAAGAACTTAAGATGTCAATGACGTCAGAAGAAGAATAGAAGTAAGTAAGAAGTAAAGGGTATACAACAGTATTCCACGTATACGGGTCAGGCAAAAGGTCCTATTAATGTGGGACCACCCACGAACCGAAGCTTATGGGAGGCGGGTGCAAAAATTACGTTGATCCCATCGGCATTCCCCCTCAAGGGGGCGCCTCAGACACCGGGCAATAAACCCAGCCCTACCCCTTTAAATCAAGGGGGCTGGTGTTGCCTGAAGGGATGCCCTCCTGTGATCAACGCTGTTAATTTTATCAACGGTCCAGGGCCGAAGCCACAGGACCCCAGAATCCAACCACTGTAACTGTAACTAAATATGGTTATCGCTACGAGATTAAATGAATTACGCTAGACAGGAAAAATGATCGGAAAATATGTGGTGATTCAGACCATGAGTGGTGACAGACAAGTTAGAGTTAAAGAATAAAACGAACACAAACTTAGGATTGGAATAGACATTTATTACTGACATACATAACAAATTGTTGCAAACTTTGGTTTGTCTGCGGGAATGTTAAATTGAATAATAGTCCACTTAGCTGAAATTCTGAGGTAGGTGAATTATCGGAGTCACTTGCTACGGCTAATCTGGTCGTTCTGCTGGATATGAGAGACGTCCTTTTTTGACGTCCGACTCCGGTGCTGGTCGATCAGAAAGAGAAAGAATTTGCCTCTTTGGCTTTGCCGCCAAAGTATGCTGGCCCGTGATTGGTTGGTTTGATAGAGAGGCTCGTAGACAAGGACGATAACCCCTACCTCAGATTTCTTTACAAATACTTACATCAAATATAAACAGCGTCACTGGATTCCTCGTAGAATTCTACCGAAGAAAAGTTTTGTTTGATCCTGGTACAAGGTTGGGTTTTTTTTTGTTTTTTTTACAATTGGGCTAAACTTGCAAATTGGTCGGAAAATTAAAACGGAAACCTTTTTGGTGGTCCCCCATGACAGTTTAACTACAGTGTTTGAATGAAATTTTTTGCGAATTGGGTTACGGTTTAGGATAAAGGTTGTTTTTTTTTTATTACGTATTGCTTAACAGAAAAAAAAACAACAAAAAAAAACAACAAAACCCCCAAAATTACTATACATTTAATGTTGAAAAATATATTTTTTAAACCAAGTTTAATTGAAATTATACATTGCAATACTAACACAAACAACTGAGACTAATGTGTCTACCGTTGGATTCAATAATTAATTTCAATGGTTAATTATATGTATTAATATTTGTTGTTTTTAAGCAATACGTAATTAAAAACAACCTTAATTCCCAAACCCATAAACCGTAAATGCCATTCTCCATTTGTACCCTTTTTTCTCACTACTATTACAAGACCTACGAGGTTTACTTCACGTTAAACTTATCGTTTTGTTTAATTCATTCTTGATGGGTACTCATTTTATTAAACTCAATTTTAATGGTACCCAAACGTACTACATAATATTCTTCTTGGTTTAGCGCTAGTGAAAGGGGATAGACTCCCTCGCTGTATGGCTGATACCGATCTTAGGCCACCCCGACGACTTTTATTAATTCACTACTTGTGTAAAATATACGAGACTTGGTATTTTTTTTTGTACTATACAGGACCTGTGGATATACCACAGTATGATAATTTAATCATTATAACGTTTGATATGTTTACTTAAGAGCTATTGTAAAATACTTCAATGTGTAAAAAGTATACTGATCTTCATCAAAATCTCTCTCACTCTTTTCTTTCTTTCTTTCTTTCTTTGCATCTTATTATTATGTTTGATTGAAACAGATTAGCGTTATCGCTTCTGTGCGCTCATCCCCTCTCTTTATCTTTCCCCTACTCTATTTCTTTTTTATTATATTTTTCTGTGTAGCATGTCCTTTTTCTTCCTTTTCTTTCTTTATGATAAAAACGGAATGGTCCATTATTTAGCTGAGGTGATGACACATAAGAAATAAAAATTTGGCAGATAAGCAACACCAGATAATCGGGCTTTACATTCTGATTCATCCTTAAAAATTTTCCATGCTAACCTACTGGATCTTTCCATTCTCTCTCTCTCTCTCTCTCTCTCTCTCTCTCTCTCTCTTTCTCTCTCTCATTCTCCCTTGTTACTCTCATCTCCCACCTCTCTCTTTTGTTTCACTTATTTTTTTCTATCTCTCCCTTTTGCTTCTCATTTCCTCCCTCTGTCTCTCTGTCTCTCTATTTCTCTCTCATCTTCCCTCTCTCTTTTGCCTCTCATTTCCCTCTCTCTTTTTCTTCTCATCTCTCTCCCTCTCTGTTTTGTCCTTCATCTCTCTCTCTCTCTCTCTCTCTCTCTCTCTTCTCTCTCTCTCTATTATGTTACAAAAAGTTTCTTTCTCTTTCCAGAAAACAACATATCTTTGCCATCCTCAATGAAAAAGTCCATGACCTAAAAAATGAACAAGGATTAAAATCCGTTGCCTCTCTTACGTCCAACTTACATATCTGGCCTGATTTCCATGGCAACCGGTCACCACTGGCCGACCCAAATCTTCGAGGAATGGTAAGTTCCTTTTTGCCCATCATAAAGAGAAGTAAGTAAATACAGCAAGGGAGTCTATCCTCTTTTCACAAGCATTAGACCAAAAGAGATTATTTTAGCATCTGAGGTGGAGCACCACACCTATCATCAGTTCCTTACTTTACCGCACAGATTCCTGTACTACTCATACGCTGAGTTGGCGAGGGCCAGTATTGAACCAAGAACCTTGTGATTCCTAGCCGAACACTCTGACCTAACATGATGAGTCTCTTTACCAAACCGAAACAGCAGACCTGAGTTCGGACGGAATTAGGATGAAGACACCTGGAACTACATTACGATAATTACTTATTGATATATCTACAAATATACTTTTTCTGCTAAGGGCATCTATTGTGGATATAAAAGTCGTCATCGTCAGGTCGGCCTAATGTCAGTATCAGCCAGACAGCGAGGGAGTCTTTTCACAAGCGCTAGACCAAAAGAGATTATTTTAGTGTCTGAGGTGGAGCGCCACAGCTACCATCAGCTCCTCACTTTACTGCACAGATCCCTATACTACTCATACGCTGAGTTGACTAGGACCAGTATCGAACCAGGAACCTTGTGATTCCTAACCGAACGCTCTACCGACTGAGCTAAACCAGCCCTGTACTCGCTTATCTGCTCTGTGTACAAAATTATTGTTTGGTAAACAATTTAAATTTGAACTGCCAATCTGTTACATAAGGAATGGGTAGCCTATTCATTTTGTAATAAAGTGTAATATATACATATGACCTAGACTTTCTCCACCGTCATAATAAAACCATTACACCACGATTAGATGCCCTTCCCTTGGGAAAGGTATGAATCCAATTATTCTGCCTCCAACTATGGGTAAATAGCTGGACTCTTTAACCCTGGCTAGGTAACCAGTCAAATTGAGTAAACTAGAATGTTATATAATAGAATGGTAGCCTATTCATTTTGTAATAAAGTGTAATATATACATATGACCTAGACTTTCTCCACCATCATAGTAAAACCATTACACCACGATTAAATGCCCTTTCCTTGGGAAAGGTATGAATCCAATTATTCTGCCTCCAGCTATGGGTAAATAGCTGGGCCCTTTAACCCTGGCTAGGTAACCAGTCAAATTGAGTAAACTAAAATGTTATATAATAGAATGGTAGCCTATTCATTTTGTAATAAAGTGTAAGATTTGCATTTAAAAGTTAACTGTTAATTCTCAGTAAGAGTCATGGAAAATAACCAGTAGTTCTATTGACAGCTTTTGACCCCTTATTGGCCAGGATATGGTGTTCTAATTGGTTTAAAATATCATGTGGCTGTAGGGGATTATCTTCCTTTTGCCGGAAGAGTTATCTCCTCGCTGTGTTGCTGTTTCTTCCCACTAGAGGGACCTCTGGTAGTTAAGCGCGTTCATTCAAACGCTGCTTCCTTTTTAGCTACATCTCCGGAACGAGCACATGGGTTAGCCTACTGTCTACCCCTTTCTTGGCAGGGCTTCAGCCCCCCCCCCCCTAGTAAGTGATCTCTATGTATGGACGCTCCAGTCCTTTGATGTATATATGTTTATGTACACTATCTTGTATTTTATGTATCGTTTTCCATGTGCTGTTATCTATATAAAATATTTTGTCTTACAAACGTGTCGGAGTTTGTTATGTTTCAACTAGTTATGACTTTGTTATAACTTTGAATCTTACGTGGCTAAGAGTAGTTAAGAGTTGAACATAGGCAATTAAGTGAGGCAGAGGTGAATAGTGTCTCCCAATCCAATCAACCAACCAACCAACCAGCCCATAGATGGGACTCTAACAGGTACTACCACTCCGGGTCAGAGTGGACCTGGGAATAATGGTGATGAAGGGGTACTCCACATCCCTCAGAGTTCCAGAATTTGAACTTCACCATTAGACGCAGTTTAACGTCATTCCCAGGACACTAAGACCCTCAGCCATCGCCTTCTAGCACATATATGATAAAAAGGAAGCGCGTGGTGTAATGGTTAAAGTAATAGGAAATGGACTCGTCGCCCCGAGTTCAAATCCTGGACGTGGTAATTGCATTTCACTTAGCGCTAATACCATTGGGAAAGGTATGAATCCTACTCTCCCTCCAGCTATGGGTAAATAGTAGGGCAGACTGGACTCTTTAACCATGGTTAGGCAACCGGTCTAGGAGAAGGAAAACTCTGAATTCAAACCTGTTAAACTCCGCTTAAGAAATTGACCTTGTGTCACATCCTGCTCATGTAGAGGGGTTGGTAAATATATATATGATAAAAAGGATTAATGATTTGCCATAAGAGCAGTAGGGTTGGGACAATCATATAGGTGCTAGGGCTTGGCATGACGAGCTGAATGAGTAGAGGTGGCCTCTCCGTCCACTCGTCTAGCCTAAGTAAGGGTCTAAATGGAGTGTTGCATGTCATGGATTTGTAAGATTTCACATTATTATAATTGGTTGGGAGGCTTAGGTGGCCTTCCCATGTGGGTATATAAAAAATACCAGACATATTCCGACAAAGAAGTTGAGAGGTGTAACAAACATGGACTTTATTACATGAGAACGTGGAGAAAATACATATGTAAGGGCAGTCTCTCTTGTCTGAGTGTTTTGGTGAATCTTCCGTGCCAGGAGACGCTATTTTGGTCACGTGACACAGGAACGCATGGAGAGAACGCTCTTCTTCCGATGCCACTGAACAAGCCTGGACGGGCTTGTCATCTCTCTCCAGCAGACACCTATGGTGCATACCAGACGCCACAGCCTCTACTTACAGTAAGTGGTTACCACTTTGTCTATTAACACTATTGTGTATGTTTGGACACTTGTGACATTAAATAGCCTGGGGAACTTTGTTCCCCTAATATGTTATAATAAAGTTATATAAAATGTAACTAACGCGTTTGTTGTTTTCCTAACTGAAGTATTCCGCATTGGGTACTTATCCTTTAAGTAGCCCAATGTTTTATAAGAACCAGAGTTAACACTCTGTGGACATCTTATACATATACCAGGAATACATATACGAGTAACAGACATAAGAAGAAGATATAATAAAGAACACGTATATGAGATAAGGTACAATATACAAGTTTGCAGAAAATACATAAACATGTTGTAAAGAAGGTAGGACGAAGTGAGGGAGAGTCCTGAAGTAAAGTCACTTACTTAGGTTGTGCTGGGGGGCAAAGACTCCCCCATGTAAAAGGGTGTAGACGCAAACGTCTATCCCATGGTTAAATGCAAACGTCTAACCCTAGAGACAAGAGGGAGAGAGATCAAACTTGGCGCTTCCCCAATTAAATAGTCAGGGGCGCCTAGTGGTCAAAACCTGAAACAAGAGAAGATAACTCTTCCAGACCAAATGGGAGCAGACAATCGCTACAGACTGTTTAATCACCAAGAATTGGTCCTTAAGCATCATGGGTCGCCACCCACAACGAACAGTTGGTCCCATTGGGGGTCTTACCCCCCTACAGAAGTGCAGTTGATGTATTCTACAGCCCCAACTGACAGGATGGTATAGATTTGAATTAATTGGTAATATCATATGATTTGTATTATCTGCATTATTCGGATTATTGTCCTCATCTTTATTGTTATCTGTACAATGTTTCGGCCGATATGCCCTCCGGCCTTCTTCAGATATTTCTTGTCAGACTCGGGAACCTTCTCGGACTCGAGACCCTTCTTTTCGAATTCGGGAACCTTCTTATCATAATCGGGAGCCATTACGGAACTTCGAACCTAACCCTTTATTCAGTCCTCATTCCGCTAACCATAGCTGGGGTAGGAGTTGTGTTAATTATTTTTCTATGTTACTGCCTATACTTAGGATTGAACCAGGAATCCAGAGATAACTGTCACTTAGAACTGTCTTAACCTAACTACCTTATCCACTAGGCCATGTGTCCAATTGGACAATAAAGATGGGGACAATAGTCTGAATAACGCAGATAATACTAATCATCAAGCCTCATCTCAAACATTCAGAGAAATCATATGATTTGTTATCAACATGAATTGCAATCAATTTATATTTTATTTGGTAAGAAAGAGCGAAGTAAAAAGCAATAATAAGCGCTTATTATTTATTTCGTTTATTTAATAAATATAATATAACTCAACTTTGTATATATACGAAAAAATTAAAAACAAAAGAATTTTAGAAAGAAAAGCCTTTTACAAAAATAGGTAGTTAAATTATAACTACTTATTTCGTAACTAAGTAAACATAGTTGTATTCGTATTGTTATAAATAAAAACAAAAAAAATTTATAATAAAAATACAATGTCGTTAACATTTCGTATATAAACAAAACAGTGTATGATATGTTCTTACCTTAAACATAAAATAAAAATGATTCTAATGTACGTAACTTGAATGATAAAGTTTGTTATTTAATTTATCATAATTCTAATGATAAATAAATAGGCAGATTTTTTTTTTAATTAAGGGCGGACTTGAACTTTTGGAACCCCACCTCTAAAATTTTTGTTTTAAATTTTTTCTTCTTCTTTCAATGGATTGTTATCGATTGCACACCAATCTATCTTTTTTATTGTAGATTTCTGGTTTGAGTTTATCTTCTACAATGGAAGACCTGGCCCTTTTGTATTTGGCTACTGTACAAGCAATTGCTGTAAGTAACTGAGCTGTTATATATATATATATATATATATATTATATATATATATAGGGGTAAACTATAGACACGTGTTTCGAGGTATCACCTCTCATCAGTATAGTTATACGGTTTTAGCAGCTGCCTCTGGCTGGGTTCGAAACCCGAACGAACTTACGCTCGCCAAGCTTCTTACCCACACATCCACAGTCAGTCGCCAAGTATAGCAGGCTGTTTAATTGCTATATTTCTAAGGGGAAATGACCTTCACCTAGAGGTCTCAAACTTTGTAAACAAAGTGAGATTTGGCCGAGCCGAATACGGTGAATCTGCAATTATATACCTTCTAAATAGAGTGCTCAACCGAGAACGGGAAGCGTATAAAGGGGTAAACTATAGACACGTGTTTTGAGGTATCACCTCTCATCAGTATAGTTATACCGTTTTTAGCAGCTGCCTCTGGCTGGGTTCGAAACCCGAACGAACTTACGCTCGCCAAGCTTCTTACCCACATGTGTGTGTGTGTGTGTGTGTGTGTGTGTGTGTAGAAAGTTTTGTAGAAAAAACAACAAGATGTTTAGAGTTTTGCTGACAGAAATCTGTTTCAACCATATGCGGTCTTTATCAAAGCAACATTGTAAACGGAAAAAAAAAAACGAATAAATATATCATTAATCACGAGGCACAGAACACTCTCGATCAGTACCGGAATTTTCAAAAAATATATGCTTAAATACACGAATATATATATATATATATATATATATGAAGATAGGAGGGTTGGAGTAAAATCCGACAGTATGAGGTGAGGTGAAAGGAAGAATGAACAAAAATGATGACTCAAATAAGTCCAAGTGGGGGAGAAATATTTCGTCCTTCTGACGCAAAGAACTTCCTCAGTCGATGTGACTCTTTATTCAAAGCTAGCATCTTCCCAGCTTCCTCTAAACGCTTCCCCCTCCCACTTTATATCATGTTATTCTCATTTCATCAATTCTCCCCTAACCTCCCTACCCCTCAATTCCACTACTAACTTTTTTCTAAAAACACAAATCTACGTATTTTGCTTTGAATAAAGAGTTACATCGACTGAGGAAGTCCTTTGCATCAGAAGGACGAAATATTTCTCCCCCACTTTGACTTGTTTGAGTCATCATTTTTGTTCATTCTTTCTTTTATCAGCAGGTCAGATTCAGGAAAAAAGTATTTTGTGTATTTAAGCATATATTGTTGAAAACAGGGACCATATGACCTTTAGGCACCCCTTTTGCGATCTCAATTCATAAGGACTTTTTTAAAAATTTACACTGTCAAAATCCGGTTGTTTGTTAACAGACCATTTTTAGAGTTTTTTTTTAATTATAGAACTAACCTCTAACCCTAACCCTGACCCCCTAACCCTAACCCTAACAAACAACCAGATTTTGACGGTGTAAATGAAAAACATGTCCTTATGAATCGAGATCGCAAAAGGGGTGCCTAAAGGTCATATGGTCCGAAAACAGTCTAACTGTGCTTGATTATAACAATACCAGCAATAAAATAAGGATGCATGGAGTTTAGGGTAGGTAAAAGTACTGAGCGTAAGCTGGGTTAGTGAGCATCATAGAGAAGATTTGCCTAGGCCTACGGGAGGTCTCAAACTTCATCTACGATGTATAAGATGCCAGGCAATTTTTTGAGCCAAAATTTTGGAAAAAAAGGGTGTCCTATATGTTGTCAAATATGGTATCAAGATGATTATAAGTTGGACCTCACTTCCAACAGCAGAATGTTAGAGTTGTTCATGTCCAAATTGACAGCTCGATATTCAATATTATTGAAAAGAGCAATATAATTGGCAAAGAAAAAGGTCTAAAAATCGGCCACTTTGTGGTTATAGACTGTTTCTACCCACAGTTATCTGTGTATACCTATAAGTTTCATCAGACCGCTAACTTTATTGAAAATGGTAAACAGAAATTCATGGGCCTTTATTTACATCTTTTTTTCTTGGGAATCCAGAATTGGACAATTTTTAAGCCCTTTTCTTTAAGTCGGTAGCGTAGCTAATGGGTTAACTTTACCCCATTTCTTATTAAATCAGACTTTCTTCTTCTCTGAAAAGGGTTTTGTTTATTTGTTTCTATTAGGGGAGATAACTCTTCCCTAATAAATGATGACTCTTCACTAAAAGTTTAGTAAAAGGCAACATTCAAAAAGAGCATGGAGAGCAACCAGGAAGGTGGAAGAGAGAAAAAACATAGATATCTTTGTGACATACGTGTGGAGAGTAAATGTCTTAACCATATAAATCCTCCTGTACCATGGTTGGTGAAAAATAAAAACAGATATAGTAGGTTTAAAAAGGTGAGTGTTTGTGGGAGATAACTCTTCCCTAACGAACAATATCACTTTAGAAAAACAGCAGAAGCCAGATCATGAGGATGAGGGAGGAAAAACAAAGATGGCTACATGACAAATACACGTGGAGAGTAAATGTCTTTCTAATCAGGAATGAAAGTAATCTCTGGGGGTCACAGTCAAGTCCGACGCAATGTTCAGTCTTCAGTCTAAACACTCTCCCAACTGTATTACGCTCGTCTCAACAACAATATCCACATGTATTTCTTTTCCCGCTCGTCTCGACAACAAAATGCTACTGCAGTTGTTTCTTTCTCCTGGTCTGGGAGAGTAAGTCCTTAAATAAACATCAATCCTCACAACATCCGTGCTCCTCACTCTTAATTGTCCGTGCCGCACGTGCGACACTTGTCAGCACTGCAAGTACGCATCAATCCTCACAACGCGACTGCTTAAATCCGGGTTACTCTGCACTGCTCGTCCACACCACTTTCGCATTCTGAAGGACGTGGGTTCGACTAGGTCAGTCCTACACGCCAGACAAAGCCTAGCCCGCTTCATGCCCGCCACTCTCTCTGTCACCTCGTGTTGCACAAGGTAGATCTCTTCTCTCACTACAGTCTTAACCGTATAAATCCTCCTGTTGCACCATGTACATCCATGACAATCTCTCACTAAAAAAAAATTAAAATCAAAAATTAAAATATATCTGTTTTCTAATATATTTCGTTGTTCCTTATATTTTGGGTTATAATTGTTTTCCTTTTCTCTCTCTTTTTGGACAAGTATGGCACAAGGCTAATTGTGGATGAGTTACAAAAGCATGGTCATTCGATCAGTGCAATCTACATGTGTGGGGGTCTTAGAAATAATCCTTTGGTTGTGCAGACCCATGCAGATATTGTGGGTAAGGAAACTTTTTTCTTTCTTTAATTACATCTCGAATAATTGATTCTTAAACTTATAGAAGCCTTGAATATTTTTTCAACGTTTTTTGATCAGACGTGAACTAGGCGGTGTTAGCTTAACAAAAATTGTCTATTAAAACGCCTTCAATTAAATATGAAAAAATGAACCGACAAAAAACGAATTTTACTTTTTTTCTATAAAGATAAGTTTGTAGTATATTAAGAAATTTGAAAAGATAAGTTTGTATAATATAATATAATGTGTAAATTTGAAGAGATAAATAATAATATAATTTGTAAACAACAATATAATTTGTAAATTTGAAAAGATAAGTTTGTATAATTATATCAGAAGATTTTTATAAATTTCAATGTGAGAGATTTTTAATAAAAGAATCATGAATACAGAATTCTATTAAAAAGAAATTGAACCCAAAAAAACGGACTGTTTTACCATAATTTTTTTTTTTTTTCAATTAAAAATGATCTGATATTTTTTTCATTAAAATATAAAAGAATATCTACATATTCAGATTTTCTTTTATTAATGTTTGTTTAATGTCTTGTTGTTAGTTTAAATAAACAAGAATATCTAAATATTTCATTGAAGGCGTTTTTATCGACAATTTTTTTAAGCTAACACCGTCTAGCATTTTTTAAAGCAGGTGACCGGGATGGAACTCTTTGAATAGTACCAAAATTTCTTAAGAAATAACTATACACAAAGTGTAAATATGAATGTAAAATGAATGAAGTTCTCTAAATTCTAGGCATGAAATATCCCTAGACAAGCTGACATGCCTTAAAATCAATTAATCTTCAGATGCTTTCTCTTTCCTCCTTGTCTATATCTTTATATAATCTCTCTTCTTTTTCTACCGATCTTAACAAATACAAAATAATTAAAAGACTTTTTGATATTTCAACTTCCTTCTGTTTCCTGTTATATAAATCGGCTTTCGTAAACAAACGCACATATAAAAATTAACAGTTAATAACATCATGTTCACACATTCACTATACACTTAACATCTTTCATTTTGTCCATCACAAAAACATTACTTAACAGTGTCCGGAAGATGGTACAATATACCGAAATGCTTAAGTATTGACACATAAAATTGTTTCCCCTGATCGTAACATCCTGTGTTTGTTATATTTTTAAAATATTTTCTTCTCATTTCTTTTTTTGTATTTCTATCCAGGTTTACCGTTTATTCTGCCGGACATGGATGAGTCAGTTCTTCTTGGTGCTGCCATTTTGGGTGCTTATGCTTCTGGGAATTTCACAGACATACAGGTCAGTCATAATAGTAGGGCAGACTGGGCTCTTTAATCCCTAGTTAGGCAACCAGGCTAGGAGAAGGAAATCTCTGAATTCGAACCTGCTTAACTCTGCTTAAAAAATTGACCTTTTGTCACATCCGGCTCATGTAGAGGGGTTGACAAATACATACAGGTCAGTCATAGTAGAGCAGACTGGGCTCTTTAACCTTAGTAGGGAAACCTATCTAAGAGAAGGAAAACTCTGAATTTAAACCTGCTAAACTCTGCTTAAGAAATTGACCTTGTGTCACATCCGGCTCATGTAGAGGGGTTGATAAATACATACAGGTCAGTCATAGTAGGGCAGACTGGGCTCTTTAATCTCTAGTTAGGCAACCAGGCTAGGAGAAGGAAATCTCTGAATTTGAACCTGCTTAACTCTGCTTAAGAAATTGACCTTTTGTCACATCCTGCTTATGTAGAGGGGTTGACAAATAACATACAGGTCAGTCATAGTAGAGCAGACTGGGCTCTTTAACCTTAGTAGGGAAACCTATCTAAGAGAAGGAAAACTCTGAATTTAAACCTGCTAAACTCTGCTTAAGAAATTGACCTTGTGTCACATTCTGCTCATGTAGAGGGGTTGATAAATACATACAGGTCAGTCATATTAGGGAAGACTGGGTTCTGTAACCTTGGTTAGGCAACCTGTCTAGGAGAAAGAAAACTCTGAAATCAAATCTATTTAACATAATACTGTATTAATGTAATACCCCCAGGAAGGGGGCAAGCCTCCAAAAGTGTAAGATTCATATATTTTCTATGAATACTACTTTCTAAAAATTTACATTTAATAGAGTGGGGGTACTGTATCACAGAATCATAGTGGGGGTGGGTGGGCATGAGGCTCTAGCTGGATTATTTGTGTGATAGGCGATAAGTGTCCATACAGCTGCTTTTTTGTGAGGTGCTGCTTCCAGGATTTGTTTAAGACAGCATGCAGCATCCTTGTGTAATTCCAATCTAGCTTTTACTCCAAGGGTTTCGTTAAATTCCAAGTGGTGCAGTTGTACAGTAGTACTGATACTGCTACAGTGTGGAAGAATTATCACTTTATATCAGGGATAAGATTTCCATATGATTGATATACAGTGGGGAAAATAAGTATTTCATCCCCTACTGATAGGAGGCTAGTGGCCATACAGCTGCTCTTTTGTGAGGTACTGCTTCCATGATTAGTTCAAGACAACACACAGAATCCTTGTCTAGCTTTTTCTCCAATCGTTCATTAAAGTGCAGCCATACAATAACACTGACACAGCTACAGGTTGGAAGAATTCTCGCTTTCTCATCAGAGAGATCAGATTTTGATATGATTGATAATCTGTCTATGGCAGATATATATATATATATATATATATGTACATATATTGACATTGCTTTCTGTAGATGAGATATTACTATATATGTCCAAAGTTTTTAAGGGCCATTCTTTGGCATTAAAGCAGGAGTCAATCAGTGGAATTGAATCCTTGATAAAGACTCCCTCGATAATGAATCCTTTGGTTATTTTGGTAAAGAGTTCTTCAATAATGAATTCTTTGGTTACTCTGGTAATATGTCCTTCCTGAATATTGGTAAAGGTCTGGTAATCCAGTTTCAATATAAAATATAAAAGAATATCTAAATACTCAGATTTTCTTTTATTCATGTTTGTTTAATGTCTTGTTTTTAGTTTAAATAAACAAGAATATCTAAATATTTCATTGAAGGCGTTTTTATTAACAGTTTTTTTAAGCTAACACCGCCTTTCCTCATTGAGCGCAATTATGTCCAATGTGGGGGGTTTAAGTATTCTATCAACCACACAGTATGGCTAGTGATTGGCTGCAGGAATAACTCACGTGACCTTGGATAGTCTATAAATCCAGGTGGGGAATTAGAGCACACCTAATATACACAAAATATTCCAACAATTACTTCCAAGGTATGTGAACTGGTCAACTAATTTCAGAGGTTTACCATGTTTCTATTTTGTTTAAAACACATGAACTTGCTGATTTCTCTTGGTTATGCACCAGTGATTTTGCTTGTGCAGGTACATTTGTGAGAAGTGCTAGATCATCTACATAGTCTGCATGTGTAATAGTTTCTGCAGGATATTGCCTGCATCTTGCTCTTATTGTGAAGTGTTTTTCCCTCATTAAATGTAATGATGTTTGTAGTATGTAATCAAGGCCTAACTGCTATATCCATTGTAAGTATTGACAGATGAAGGCTTTACTCTTGGAATACTACTACTACTACTACTACTACTAATAATAATACAGAATAACTGCTATATCCATTATCAGCATTGACATGGATCTTTTATCAATGCAAGTGTAATATTTCTTTCGTTTTGTTTTGAATTTCAGTCAGCCATGCAAACAATGGGTGGAAAAGGTGAAGTCGTTCATCCTAGAAAAGAAGACATTGTGTGAGTCATTTAAAAAATCTTTGTTTTTTTATAAAAATGAAAACCAATTCTTGAAAGAATTCAGTTAGAAGTGTACTCCCAGTCCCACCCACCAACAAATTAATTTTTATCAATTATTACTTCTGAAAGTCAACTTTTTCTTCAGCAAAATAACTCTCGCTGCAAGAAATCTTACTATCTGGGCAATTTTCTGATCCAACAATCTCAAAATTCTCTCTTTCCTTTTTTCAAAATCGTTCCTGTAATCTTCTTTAAAACCTTCTCAATCTTTCCATTAATCTCTCAAACTTGTCGTCTGTGAAAAAAAAAATCTCTCGTCTGCCTTCAATCAAACATTCCCTCCCTGGCCATTCATTAAATAACAGTTCATGGGGAGCAACTCCTGATTTCTTAAAATCTTTTATTAAAGTTAAGATAAACGAATATTGTATTTAATTATTTTCTTTTCTTTGTATACTTTCCTGGATTAGGGACTTTGGCCTCGAGTCCTTTGAGTAAAGTAAAATTAATCGCATGATCCAGAGGCCCCCCACCACCACCACCACCTACCCATTTGTTTAAAAGAGGCAGGGCTGGGTTTATTGCCCTGTGCTAAGGGACACTCTAAAAGAGGAATTCTGAAGGGATCACACACTTTTTGCACTGGCCACTGCCTGAGCTTCGGTTTGTGTGAGGCCCCCCACGTTAAAAAGTCCTTGTGTCAATCTGGCCTGGTGGGAGGTGAGAAAAATACTTACCTTATTTTCTTTCTTCTTAAACTATTTATAAGTAAATTAATTAAAAAAGTAAAGTTGCAGAGTGGCTTATTGTCAGTATCAGCCAAACAGTGAAGGAGTCTATCCCCTTTTCGCTAGCACTAGACCAGGGAGATTGTTTTTTGGGGGGATTTTTTTTCTGAGGTAGAGTGTCACACCTAACATCAGTTCCCCACTTACTGCATAGATCAGATTTACCCCAATTTTGTGCTACTCATGCACTGAGTTGGCAGGGACAGGTATTGAACCTGAAACCTTGTGATTCTAAGGTGTGTGCTTTACCGTCTGAGTTGTTAATTAGGTTATTTCCTATAAGTCCAACATAAACAAAGGGAACCCACTCTTGACTGATAAATTATTTATTTATTGATCTACTAGAAAAAAGAAGATGGGTTAGGGTTAAGGTTTAGGGTTAGTTTAATGGGAAAATAAATAAATAATTTATCGGTCAAGAGTGGTTCCCCTTTGCTTATGTTGGACTTATAGGAAATAACAAGTTGGTAATGCCATGAAATACGTTATGATTGGTATATAAAATTTAGAATTAATAATGAATTTCAGACACTACAAACACACACACACATATATATATATGTCGGAGGGAGTCGTTAGTATACATCGCTGATGAGACTTAATAAAGTCGAAACAGTCTGTACCGGTGTTCTGCATAGCGAGCCATCCTTTGCCGGGATTCACTTGTCAAGATTATTTTCTATAATTATCGAATTTTATGCGATACATGCATTATAATTGCCTTCAAGCAAATATAAATAATAATAATAATAATATATATATATATATATAGAGAGAGAGAGAGAGAGAGGATCGAACTCGCTATTCAGTAGTAATGGGTCAGCGAGATTAGCTTGTTAACCATTACCACCACGATGGACGCTCAGTGTGGAGAGAGAGAGAGAGAGAGAGTATAAATGAATGAATAGTTGTTTTATTTCTTTATTTCTTTTTGAAAAGTTCTGACTGATTTTTTACTTCAACTCGTTTTATTTTCTCTTTTTTTTTATTTTCACAAGAAGAAATACATGTGTGTTTCTACGAATGCTACAGGATCAGAGAGCTTACAAGGATATAATCCAACCTGATTGACAGCTTACACCAATTCCCCCATCATCAGTTTCAGTTATTTACAGAGAAATTCTGGACCAAGTTATCTTTAAGCACCCAGGGGTGACCTGGATTCAAAGGGACATGTTTCGCTTTGCACTGTCAACATCCGGTGGTTTGTTACCTGACGATTTTTAGACGCATTTTCTTTTAAATTATAAAACTAACCCTAACCCTAACCCTAACAAACAATGATGTTGACGGTGCAAAGTGAAAGATGTCCTTCTGAATCCAGGTCGCCCCTGGGGTGCTTAAAGGTAACTTGGTCCACATATCTTAACAATCATGTTCATTCCGGCCAGTTAGCGGCTTACTAATCGCAACAAAATTATTTCAATCCAATTTTAGGACCATATGACCTTTAGGCACCCCTTTTGCGATCTTGATTCATAAGGACATGTTTTTCATTTACACCATCAAAATCCAGTTGTTTGTTAACAGACAATTTTTAGAGTTTTTAAAAAAATTATAAAACTAACCACTAACCCTAACCCTAACCCCTAACAAACAACCGGATTTTGACAGTGTAAATGAAAAACATGTCCTTATGAATCAAGATCGCAAAAGGGGTGCCTAAAGGTCATATGGTCCAAATTTTATATTTGTTGGATTTTTTAAAAAAATGATTAAATCTAAAATTAATTCATTAGTTTAGATGTGGCACAAGGCCATAAGTATGGGGCACCCAGTTAGAATCAAATTCAGTAACAATGGTCTGCAAATCTAGCTTGCTAACCATTACACCACGTGAGGTGGCCAGATATATAAATATATAAGTGGATGATATCAGGTGTTTCCTTGACACTGTGTTCATATTGAAAACGTCTCTGAAAATGAAGATACTTTGAAATTAATAAGACCTGGGACAATTACTTTTGCATTGCAATAGCCTTCAAAAAATAAATAAATAAATTAATAAATAAATCAAAAAAATATAATGAAATTATTTTAATCTAATTTTATATTTGTATCGGATTTTTTAATAAAAAATGATTAAATTTAAAATAAATTTATTGTCGAAACATTTAATAGTATGAACTGAAAAAATAACTTTCAAAGTATTTACTCATTCAGTTGTATATTTGATTGTATGATACATTGGATATATTTTGTGGAGCCTCACATCAGTGAGGGCGGCCGGTGTGCAAATAAAACCATTGTATAAAGAAATCTGAGGTATGGGGATTATCATCCTTGTCTACGAGCCTCTCTATCGAAACCAACCAATCACGGGCCAGCATACTTTGGCTGCAAAGCCAAAGGGGCAAATTCTTTCTCCCTCTTTCTGATCGAGCAACACCGGAGTCAGACCTCAAAATAGGGTCTCTCTTTTATCCAGCAGTATGATCAGAGTAGCCGTAGCAAGGGACTTCGATAATTCCCCTACCTCAGGATTTCAGTTAAGTGGTTTATTATATGTATAACATTCTGCAGACAAACCAAAGTTTGCAACAATTCTTCCAATAATATATGTTTGTGTTTATTTTATTCTTTTGACTTGTCTGTCACTATTCGTGGTCTAAAACACCATAATTGAGAGGAAGGCCCCTGAAATGGTGCACATTTTCTCCTGATGACCCCAAAACTGAATACATAACAAATCAATAACAAACAAAATAAAGCAATCAAGGAGTTAAACTTCTTGTCGGTTTTGCTATTGGAACAAGGAGCATTCTACAGCCCGCTTGCTTTCTGGTGAGTTTCGTTACTTATCAAGTAACTTTCTTCTACAAACAATTCTTGTTGAGAAAAGATTGTCAAAAACATTTTGATCATGAGGGTGTGATAAAAAAAAAAAAAAAAAAAAAAGAGACAAGGGCATAGAGTCTGTGGTTAAATATCCTAATTCTTGCGAAACAATGCAGATCTCATGGCCCTCTGGTACGATCATAATGATAATGGCAGTCAACTCATGTTCGAGTAAGACCATTTCCTGTTTTTTTTGGGTTTTTTGGGGTTTTTTTATCATCATAATTAGGTGCCAGTAGCATTTGACACTCTATCCTTGTGTTTTCTTAGATGCCTCCCCAGCCCAGCCCTGAAGAGACATACTCTTCCACATAAACTACATGTTGGAACTTCTCCACTTTGAATGTTGCTGGACTGAAAATTACCCTTTCTAATAGCCGCTTCAATCTTTGGTGTTTAATTCGGCTGGACTCAAATTCTTCCACAGACAGGTAGATGGTGGCTCTCCAGCCAGGTCTATTACAAGCTAGCTTCTCCCAGTCCTCCACAGCAATAGCAGTATTCTTCAGAGTGTCCTTGAAACAGTCCTTAAACCTCAATTTGGGTTTGCACTGACGACCTTTGCCAGTTGAGATTTCCCCGTAAAATAGTTGTTTTGGGATTCGGCAATGACCCGACCAGTGAAGACGTGATCTAAGGATTAAACACTCAATACTAGGCAGGTGACATCTTTCAAGTATTGTGGTGTCTGGTGTAAATGACAACCATTCTATCCCTAAAATCCTGTAAAGGCAATTCTGATGGAATCTCTCGAGTATCCTGAGATGTCGTTTGTAAACAACCTAAGTCTCACAGGCGTACAAAAGGGCAGTGAGCCCACAGACTCTATATACACCCAGCTTGGTGGAGATCTTAATGCCACGTTGGCTCCAAACCCTCTCCTCAAGCAAACCAAAGGATCTCGTTGCTTTTTGCAACCTAAGGGAAATTTCTCTATCTAAAGTGTTGTCTTTTTTTTTTTTTACCGGTACTATCAAGGGTCTATTAACAATCTGGACCATATTACCTTACCTTAGGCACCCCTTTTTGATTTCGATTAAGAAAGGACATGTTTTTCATTTACACAGTCAATATCTAGTTGTTGGTTAGGGTTAGGGGTTAGGGTTAGGAGTTAGTTTCATAATTTTTTTTAAAATCTAAAAATCGTCTGTTAAAACTATCAAGGGGTCTTTTAACAATCCGGACCATATTCCCTTTAGGCACCCCTTTTTGATCTCGATTAAGAAAGGACATATTTTTCATTTACACGGTCAATATCCAGTTGTTGGTTAGGGTTAGGGCTTAGGGTTAGGAGTTAGTTTTATAATTTAAAAAAAAAATCTAAAAATCGTCTGTTAAAACAACCGGATATTGGATGGTGTAAATGAAAAACATGTCCTTTCTTAATCGAGATCAAAAAGGAGTGCCTAAAGGTCAAAGAGAAATAAAGGAAAGAAAGTATTGAATAGATAAAATAGGATATTTTAATTAATTTTACTTACACGTGTTTCAGTCAGGAGTTTATCCATGTGTACATTATTCTATCTATTATTATTTTTAAATAACAAAATGAAATGAAATAATAATAATAGAAAAAATGTAGAAATGTTCTGCACACAAAGAAATATTGACCTTCTTCAGAGTAAATCCTTATAATAGATTGAATAATCTACACATGGATAAACTCCTGACCGAAACACGTGTAAGTAAAATTGATTAAAATATCCCATATTATCCATTCTATACTTTCTTTACTTTATTTCTCTTTTCAACATACCGTCAGATTCACTTCCATTTTTATTTTACAAACTGTTATTTGCAACTTAAAAATGGCAGCATCCAGTATCTGCACATAGTTGGTTAATGTAAGTCTTTGCTGGGCAATCTGCACTGGCATGTCCATGTGCTGGTTTCCATAGGAGGACGTCACTTATGAGTTCATCCTTACTTCTCCAGCAGTATCCGGCATGTCTTGTCCGTCTCACTCGGATGGTTTGTGTGACAGGAGTCAATTGACCATAAAACAGCTTTCTTGTGGAGTGTTATTTCCACGATTTGTTCAAGATCGCACGCAGCATTATTGTGCAGCTCCCATCTAGCCTATTCTCCAGTCACCTCGTCAAGGTCCAAGTGGTGCAGCCATACATTAGCACTGATATGAGCGCAGCCTGGAAAAATCGTCGTTTTAACCAGTCGGCGAGGTCTGACTTCCATATAACTGATAATCTGTTTATAGCAGACCATGCCTTCCCTATGCGTACATTAACATCGCTTTCTGTGGAAGAGATATTACTACCTTAGTACGTGAATTATTCTACTGGCTTTAGAGCAGCAGGTAAATTTCAGACATTGTCTATAGTAGATTTTAAATCCAATATATTTATTCTTTTTAACTTTACACTTGATTTTTTTCCTTTATTATTATTACTAGCAAGTATTTAAGTTTTAATATAATAAAATATATTAAATTAGAAAGGCTAATGAAAATGAATAAGAATGCAGATAAAAACATTTGGAACAGAGGGGGTATGATTGAAAAATAGAACAACTTTGAAACTAACTCTTCCATCATTTTACATTACTCCCGTCTTTCATTGGTAAATTTTCCCAATTTAACTATTTAGTTAAAATAAGAAGTAAAGAATAAAATTACAGTTATTTCTTCTTGTTAATGAATTTCTTTTAAGATTTATCCCCGAGATTTTTGCTCATATTCAATAGGAAAAAAACCCCAAACAATTTGAAATCAATAATAATAGGCATATATTTATTAAATCAAATTTTTTAATATCAATATGCAAATTAGCCTTCCCATTCATACTGTAAACCGCTCTTTTGTTGTATATTTAAATACAATTGCATGTTATTAGTATGTAGATATGGTCAACAGTCTTAATGATGTAAAACAATTTTTTATAAATCGAGGTTTAAATAAAAATAAAATCATGGAGAATGTGATGTAAATAACAAAAGGAATTGTGATTTGTATAGTAATATAGTTTCGGTTACAGACAGAAAAACACACAATCTCCATTATAATAAGATATCTATCTTGGATATCTTGGACAACAGTTTAAGTTAGAGCAACATACATACCATACAGTGGGTTAACACCTGAAACCATGGGTAGCAGCATGGTGGATGTGAGACATGGCGGACGAATCCAAAATGGGCCAACAGTGTACCTCACATGATGCTGGGTGAATGAGGTCAAAAGCGAGCCAACGACCAGGATCAAACAGTTCAATTAGGAAACTACTGCTCCTCATCTCTAAGTCAGGCGTATATTGATAAGTCAACTTAGCCAGCGAATGGTATTGATGACATCAGGCCAACCAAACCTATGATGACATATCTATCTCAAAGCAATTTCAGGTACTCTTTCATTCGCAGAATTAAATAACAAAAAAAACAAGATTTGGGTTTATATTGTCTTTATAAAAATGTCCACATAAAAAAAGGAGGGGGGAGAGGTTAGAAGTGATCGATAATGAATTAAAAGTGTAATAAAAACATTTGGCAGAATTAACCATTTTGTAGTGAAGATCACCTCCCTCCTCATGGTCTTCGACATGTGAAAGGTGATTGAGGGTTAACAAAATTATTATTCCACAAACTAGTGTGCAGTTTTGGAGAACAAGAGAAAAGGATTGTTCTTAATTAAATCACAGCAAGTAATAATCACAGGATGCTTAAATTAAGGTTCTTATATATATATATATATATATATATATATATATATATATAAGGTGTGTCAAAAAGTATCAGGATTTTTTGTATTTTTTGACACACTTTGTAAAAAAAAAAAAAAATGTTCCATTCATTCTTTATTTCTATCTTGGTAAATACAGTTTAAACTTGGTACTTTTGACACACCTTGTATTCTGAAAAAAATTATTGAATGGAACGATTTTTTTTTCAAGAATACAAGGTGTGTCAAAAGTACAAAAATTCTCAAAATTTTTGACACACCTTTAATATATATATATATTTATATATTATATATATATATATATAAAGTGTTATGGGTCAAATGGGAGTCAATTGAATGTTTATAAAAAAAAAAAAAAAAAGAAGATCCACAATATGGTTTGAATTTTGTTTTTTCAAAAAAACTTTTTTTTTCATTTTCAGTGACACGTATTTCAGATTTTAGTATCTTCAGGCTGAAGTGAAATAGAAAAGTTATTTGAAAAAAAACAAAACAAACCATTGCAGATACTTTTATTTTTAATTATATTATATATATAATATATATATATATATATATATATAATGAATAGAGAATAAATGAGAAAATAAAAGTATTGGCATGAAAAGGTGCTCAATGCTAATAAAGCAGAGCAGATTTATAATCAATAGTAATGGTATTATGGATGATTTAGACTCTTAACTTTAAGTTTCATGGTTATGCAATCCTCAGATGAGTCCAATGGTGAGATCAACCATTTGACTCATCTGAGGATTGCATAACCATGAAACTTTAAGTTATGAGTCCAAATCCATAATATTACAATTGATTATATATATATATATTTAGAAGCATTGTTGAATAAAGTATATATATTAATATTTATATTTTTGCTTGAAGGCAATTACAATGCGCATATCGCATAAAATTCGATAATTATAGAAGAGAAATAATATTGACAAGTGAATCTCGTAAAGAATTACTCGGCGCGTAGAACATCGTACAGCGGCTGTTTCGACTTTATTAAGTCTCATCAGCGATGTATACTAACGATTTCCCTCCGACAGAAATCGAAACCGGGACTTCAGCAGGATAGTCAGAAACTATACTGCCTCAGCCACCGATACAGTAAATCTTTGCGAGATTCACTTGTCAATATTATTTATCTTCTATAATTATCGAATTTTATGCAATATGCGCATTGTAATTGCCTTCAAGCAAAAATATAAATATTAATATATTCACCAATGCTTCTAAAAAATAAACAAACATCCCAAAATCTTATTTCCATATATATATATATATATATATATATGTGTGTGTGTGTGTGTGTGTGTATATTTAGATAGCATTTTTTCATTCAAACAAATTTTGTTAAACACAACAGAATCCCATTGACTTTGTATTTTTTTAAATTTTAATTTTCAATTTTTCTAATAATTTTTTGGAATTATCATGAAAATATTTCATGAATTGTCTGAAATTTTGAGTACTTTCGGTTCTACATAGAACCATTATCAAGGATGCTTTACATGAAGAGTTGTTAAAGTTATTACATATCTCTTATTATAATGGAGATTCGGTGTGTCTGTGTAACTGAAACTATGTCACTGCTTACATCACAATATCCTCAGAATTGTGTAAGTTTATCAATAAGTATTTAATTTATAGTCAAAATCATAATACATAGAATAAATCTTATTTATAAACGATGTCTCTATGAAAATCTAAGTTAGATTTGCCTCAAAACAGTTCATGTATATTTAAAGTCCTGTAATGTGTCTTATATATCACAAAGAAATAAATTTTTACATAATATATGGTGTGGTTAATTTGCATACTGGTTTTAACAATACTGGTTTAATAAATAATTACTTGGTATTATTGATCTCTTATAATATTGTTTTATTCTCCAACGTATTAAAATCAATCCAATGAATGATTTTATATAGAAACCTATTGAAATATAATTAAATTTTAAGTGTAATCTTTTTATATGCATTCTTATTTAATTTCATTAGTCTTTCTAATCTAATATATTTCATTAACTTAGATAATTATGTGTGGAGGGTGCATATTCTTGCTAGTTAAATGTAAAAAAAAAAATGACGTTAGCAGTTTAAAATTTGTAATTCAAATTGTCTATTTCAGACAATTCATAAATTCTTTTCATAATGAATTCAAAAAAATTATTAGGAAAATTGAAAATAAAAATTAGAAAATACAAAGTCATTTGGATTGAGTCATATCTTATGAAACATATATATATATACATACATACATACACACACACACACAGAGGCTCACTCTGAAGGAAAAGCCTAATATATTATTTATATTTTGAAGGCAATTACAATGCATATAAAATAAAATATTATCCAATGTCTAATCAATTTTGAAGAAACTTCATCTTCAGAGACAGTTTTCATTTCAAAAACAGTCTTTGAAGATGAAGTTTCTTCGAAATTGATTAGACATTCGACAATATTTTATTTTTATATGCATTGTAATTGCCTTCAAAATATAAATAATAATTTACTTAATGCTTCAAGCAAATTATCAAATACTATTACCTAATGTAATAATTTATTTCAACTGCAACAAAAACATGTTTTTGTTCTATGTCTGAAGATGCTGCTACAAGCTAAGCTTGTTGCAGTTGAAATAAATTATTAGATGAAATAAAATTAAAGGTCTCTTTTCCTCCATTTATTCATTATATATATGTGTTGTGTGTGTGTTGTATTTGGCTTTTAATGCATTTTGGTTAAAAGTAAAGACAAGGAAACCATTTTAAAAAAAAAAAGTGTTTTTGATGTTCACAAAGACAGGAATGTAAGTCTGCATTAAATAAAGTGGAATCATCCAAAAGATCAGGATTTTGAGCACTTCCTGATGTCTGCAGCCTTTTCAAGAATGTTTCCCTTTTCTGTTCTTCTGTGGCGGCATTCACCTTTAGGTTGGTAGAGTTGGCTCCATCCAACATATTCACCTGTGGTGAATCGATGGAAGGAGTAACAAGGAAATAGAAAATTCACAAACCATTCACAATCAAGGGAAAGAGATGACCTTGTTTGCCACAGATTTTCCACAGACGCATTAGGAATCAATAGCTTTTCCACCCTGTCGGCAGGGGCGTTAGAATGCACCAACTGCACATCTGCAGTTAAACTCTATCTGATGGTGAGTGTCCAGTTTTGGAGGTTTGGGGAATGTGGAGCCCCCCTTCATCACCATTGCATACTGCCAAAAGCCGTTGATTGGTTTGGTTTGGTTTGGTTTTACAGCATATCAACCTCAGTGGGTCATTTAATGCCGATAAAGTTTTGAAATAAATCAATTCTTAATGGATAATACAATTTTTCTATAAATACATTTTTCTATTTAGCCCATAGATGGGACCCTAACAGGTACTACCACTCCGGGTCAGAGTGGACCAGGGAGCAATGGGGATGAAGGGGGCTCCACATTCCCCAAACCTCCAAAACTGGAACCTCACCATCAGATAGAGTTTTAACGTCATTCCCAGGACATGTAGACCCAAGCCACTGCCTTCTAGCACCCATATCATAAAAAGGGCTTGGGGCTTGCCATAAGGGCAATAGGGTTGGGAAAATCATATAGGTGCTAGGGCTTGATGTAATGAGCCGATTGATCGGAGGGGGCCTCTCCGACCGCCTGTTTAGCCCAAGATAGGGCCAAAGTGAAGTTTTGCAAGTCATGAACTGCTTATCCACCTGGGTTCTATCCTTAAGCATTACGGGTCGCCACCCACGGTCAACAGGTGGCCCCATTGGGGGAGTCTTACCCCTCTGCAGAGGTGCAGTCGGTGCATTCTAACGCCCAAGCCGACAGGGTGGAAAAGACGTTGATTCCTAAAGATGATGGAGATGCCCATTGGATTTTCACCAGAGCCCCTTTGGCCGGGTTGTGGCCCTAATACCTGTCTGCCTTGTGTGACCCTACCAGGAACTTTAGTTCCAGACAGCAAAGCTCTGACACTAGCAAGTTTACACAACCCTACCATGAGGAGGAGAGGTTGAACTTTAGAAATAACGTGCTAGATGGCCGTTGAGCAAAGAGCTTCCTACGCCCTTTTACAGGTCTTGTTTTTTTCAATCTGTAGGTTGTCTAGCCACCCTCCTCACCAGACAAAATCTGCGGGGTTATCTGTTTAGTTGCGGATGATCCAACTATGAAACAGGTAAATACTGGATTACATGGAGTACCAGTAGCAGATTGACTGGAGTTCAAACTCACTTACTAAAATATTGCAGTCCAGGAATTCCTTCAAACAAAGGTGGCATTGACCAAGCATTATATGACATGGTCCACTAGGGTAGGTTGATTTTTCACTTGTTTAAAATATCAAATTGTCCATCTATGCGAAAGTTGTGTGTTAGTATACTGAATACTGATACCAAAAATTAGATCTTTTACTTGCACCATTGTTTTGAGGAAATAGCATCAAAGATCGTCTACTAAAATGCACTAAAAAATCCTTGTTTTCTAAAGCTAAATTTTGCGAAAAATGAAGAGTTTTCGGTATTAGTATACTAAATACTTATACCAAAAATTAGAATCTTTTACTTGTACCATTGTTTGAGGAAATAGCATCAAAGATCGTCTATTAAAATGCACTAAAAAATCCTTGTTTTTTTCGCAGGAATTTAGCCTTTAGAATTTAGCCACATCTACTATGAACTTCCCCTTTACCGCACAGATTCCTGCTACACATACGCTGAGTTGGCGAGGGCTGGTATTGTACCCGGATCCTTGGCTAGAATAGATTACTCACCACACACACACATATATATATATATATATATATG
>CM042170.1:55479483-55506983 GCA_023376005.1 Doryteuthis pealeii
AAGAGAGAGATGGCCACCTGTTGCCATGGGTGGTGACCTATGATGCTTAAGGACAAAGTCTTGGATGAGGAGTCCATGACCGGCAATACTCCATTTAGACCCTTACTTAGGCTAGACAGGCAGTCCGATCACTAGGCTGGTCACGTCAAGCCCTAGCACCTATATGATTGCCCTAACCCTATTGCCCTTATGGCAAGCCCCAACGCTTTTTATCATATGGGTGCTAGAAGGCGGTGGCTGAGAGTCTACTTGTCCTGGCAATGACATTAAACTCTCTCTGATGGTGAGGTTTCAGTTTTGGAGGTTTGGGGAATGTGGAGCACCCCTTCATCACCATTGCTCCCTGGTCCACTCTGGCCCAGAGCGGTAGTACCTGTTAGGGTCCCAATTATGGGTTAAATAGAAAAATATATTTATAAAAAAAATTGTGTATCCATTAAGAATGAATTTATTTTAAAACTTTATCAGCATTAAACGATCCACTGAGTAAAACAAACCAAACAACTTATTTTTAATAAGGCCTTAACCAGATACCTTAGGTGAAAAACAGGAATTATATATAAAAAAAAAATTTAAAAAATCTATAAATTTTTTTCTGTCTTTATACACAGGATGAAAAGAAATCGCAGAAAGCCACTGCTGAAGCTGATCTTGATGTATTACGGCGGACATCTTTGAATATTTCTTTAGTCAAAGAACAAGAAGAAGATATTAAACTTGCTGGTCTAATGAAATATGGAGCAAAGGAATGTAAGTCAATAACTTTCACTTTTACTTTTATTGGTCATGTTTTAGACTGAATTGTTTTTGTCTGACTGTAAATTGTTGGCCAAGGAATTCGGGGGGCGGGGGGTATGAATTGTCTGATTATTCATTATTATTTCCATTCTCTGCTATTACAATAAATTGACAACCTGTGAATCATGATTTAAAAAAAGATATATATATATATATATATATATGCTGTAGATAGAAGGAAAGTGGTCAAGAAATGATCAACTCAAAACAAGTCACAGGGTGGTACGTTTCGTCTGTATGCACAGACTTTCTCAGCCGATCTGAGACTTTATTAAAGCAAAGCATACGTTTAAATACATGTGGTGGTGGCGTGCCGGGAGGTCAAGGGGGTGAGTGTGTGGTGATGTGAGCTAAGGAGGAGCAGGGACAGTGGTTGATGGGTCAATTGGTGTGGGTGTATATTGATTTATGTGAGTAAAGGGGAGGTCAAGGGGGTGAGTGTGTAGTGATGTGAGATAAAGAGGAGTGGGGAATTTTGGTGTGAGCTAAGGAGAGCGGGGAATTTGGGTAGGACGGGGTCGCTGGGTCAGTTGAGTGGAGGGGTAGAGGATGTTTGTTTGAGGTGCTGGGGCGGTGACAGTGGTTTGATGGGTCAATTGGTGTGAGTAAATGTTTGTGTGTAGCAGAATATGTTAGAGGGGGAGAAAAGTTCATGTGTGGCTAAGTTATGTTAGAGGCGGAATGTGGGAGATTGTAGTGTTTGTTGATTTTCATTTGTTATCCATTGTCATGGAGAGGAAGATTGTTCTCGTGGATTATAGATTGAGCTAAACCCATCCACCCTTCCTTCATATATATATATATATATATATATACTAGAAGTGGCTACCCAGTGTTGCCTTGTTAGAGGGTGTTGGGAAACACTTGTGTATTGTTTAGTTTTTTCAGTTTTGAGATTTTCAATGTAGAATTTCAATGCTATTTCTATGTATATTTTAATTTCTAAATATCTTGGAACATAAATCAAATCTTCATAATTTCATAATTTCTAATAATTTTTAATATGAAATAATTTTTATCTTCATTAAAAGTTTAATAATTTTTAATATGAAATAATTTTTATCTTCATTAAAAGTTTAATAATTTTTAATATGAAATAAATTTCATAATTTTTCCACAAAAAGTAGGAACCATTGAGACTTAATGTGTATATATATTTACTTTATCGTTAATTGTTTTATTTTCATAGTTTTCTCCGGATATGCATATATATATACCTGCAACTGCCCTATATATATATATATATATATATATATATATAAGTACCAAGATACACACACACTCACACACATATATGCATACACACATACATTTATATGTGTACATATATGGTCATACACACAACTCCCAAGAACCCTCCCTCACATATATAAGAGCATTCAAAAAGAAGTCACCACAAAGAGGTTTTTTTCACAGAACAGATGGACTTGCTACCACTAATACACTCCTCTACCCGGATTATAATAGCATGTCAAACCCTCAAAAAATATTTCAATTTCTATAATTCTTTTATAATGCTCCCTTTCAAAAAAAACTCTCTAAAAACAATTTCTTCAAATAAGAAATTTTCTCCTGACGATGACCTAAGGTCAAAACTAGTTGAGAATAAATAACATATAAGAAATATTCTTGTTTGTCTTATTACATTTTGTTCATGCTATATATTTATATATGAGAGAGAATGGGAAATGAATCCGACAATATGAGGAAAAAATGAGTAAAGAAAAGAAATGTAGATGGATAAAAATGAATTTTATCGATATCACTTTTAATCGATATCACTTACACATGTGTTTCGGTCTGTTTATCAAAATGTATACGGATTTACGTTATTATTATTATTAAAATAATCAGATGGAGTTGAAATGATGATGATAATAATAATAGGAAAAATGCATAAAATGTTCCGTACACAGATTTTGCCGACCTTCATCAGAGTAGTATTTTTATTTTTTATTATCATCATCATCTCAACTCCATCTGATTATTTTAATAATTATAATGTAAATCCGTATACATTTTGATAAACAGACCGAAACACATGTGTAAGTGATATTGATTAAAAGTGATATCGATAAAATTCATTTTTATCCATCTACATTTCTTTTCTTTACTCATTTTTTCCTCATATATATATATATATATATATATATAGTATCCAGTTGCCGCTTAACTTTCCCATTGTAGTGGCATCAATAAATAATCCATAGCTCTATATATTAAAAACATAGAGCAGTAATAATAAAAATAATATTAGTAGAGATAAAATTAAGGGTCTACCATGGTTTCAATCAAAATGATTTCATCAGGACCCTACCCTAATTTTGATTTTACTTCTACTATTATTATTTTTAATTTTACCTCTAATATTATTTTTATTGTATATATATATATATATATATATATATATACATGAACAGACTTTGATAGACATTAAAAGACACTCATATGTAAATATATTCATATATCATATATATATATATATATATATATATAATAGAGAATAAATAGAGAATAAATGAGAAAAGTATTGGCATGAAAAGGTGCTCAATGCTAATAAAGCAGAGCAGATTTATAATACGCTAAAAAACTACTGGTTTTTAAGATATCAACCATTTAACTCATCTGAGGATTGCATAACCATGAAACTTGAAGTTATGAGTCCAAATCATCCATAATACCATTACTATTGATTATATATATGTATATATATATATATATATATATATATATATGTATATAAGCGATTTAAGCTGAAAGAAAATACTTGCCAAAAATACTTATCTAAAAATAAGAAATAAAGTTTTATTTGCATAACTGAATATTTTTATTCAATATTAAGAATGATGTTAATTATTATAAATACCCAATAAATACTATTTCTCTGAATGTTTGAGATGAGGCTTGAAGATTAGTAAAGTTCCGTGATGGCTCCCGAATACACAAGAAAGTTCCCGAGTTCGAAAAAGAAGGTTCTCCGAGTTCCGAGAGTCCGACAAGAAATACCTGAAGAAGGCCGGAGTGTATATCAGCCGAAACGTTGTACAAATAACAATGAAGATGGGGACAATAGTCCAAATAATACTAACACAATAAATAATTCTTATTATTTTTTTATTTTTTTACCAATTCCAGGTTATGAAGAAAAGCAGAAAGAACGGCGCCAACAAATTGCAGTTCGACCTTTTTTTTCGTCTGCCACTGAAACAAAACTTGCATCGAAACAGCAATCAGTCAAGAGGCACATAACGGACGCCATCCTGAAGAAAAAGAATAATCCTTTTGACGTTCCAAGATCTCCCAACATCAATATCTTGAATGGAATCTGCAAATCCTCTGCGTCCAACCCGGAATCGCCGGTGCTTCCAATTAAAGAAAAAACGATTTCCCAGAACTCTGCGACTGAAGAACCTGTCGATCAGAACGAGGCAAAGAAAATGAGGTTAGCTTCCTCGCCGACTTCACCCCATTCAACATCAGGGCATCTGTTGTCTGAAGTGGCCGAGGAAAACGCTCCAAAAATGAAAAATGTTTCTTCTCCTGGTGTCACTGGAGGATTAGCATGTCTTATGACCTCATATTCGGATAGCAGTGACAGTGAAGACTCTACACCTTCCACAGAATCCTGACCTTTCTGAAAAAATATTTTGTAACATATATATATATATGTGTGTGTGTGTGTGTGTGAGTCATCCATTCTAGCCAACTATATATATATATATATATATATATATATATATATATATATATATATAGTCTTGGTCAAAATGGATGATTCACAAACAAATTGTGCGAGTCATCCAATCTGACCAAAACTGTGAGTGTAAGACCTATTTAGATCATCCAGCAGATCATCCAGCTTGGAACCACAAGGTTCCAAGTACAATACCGGTCCTCTACAGAATCCTGACCTTTCTGAAAAAATATTTTGTAACTTTTATATATATATATATATATATATATATATATACATATATATGTGTGTGTGTGAGTCATCTATTCTAGCCAAGGTTCCGGGTACAATACCAGACCTCGCCAACTCAGCGTATGAGTAGCACAGGAATCTGTGTGGTAAAGTGGGAAGTTAATAGTAGATGTGGCTAAATTCTAAAGGCTAAATTTTGCGAAAACAAGGATTTTTAGTGCATTTTAGTAGACGATCTTTGATGCTATTTCCTCAAACAATGGTACAAGTAAAAGATCTAATTTTTTGTATAAGTATTTAGTATACTAATACACTAAAACTCTTCATTTTCGCAAAATTTTGCTTTTAGAAAACAAGGATTTTTAGTGCATTTTAGTAGACGATCTTTGATGCTATTTCCTCAAACAATGGTGCAAGTAAAAGATCTAATTTTTGGTATCAGTATTCAGTATAAACACACACGACTTTCACATAGATGGACAATTTGATATTTTTAAAAAGTGAAAAATCAACCTACCCTAGTGGACCATGTCAAATAATGCTTGGTCAATGCCACCTTTGTTTGAAGGAATTCCTGGACTGCAATATTTTAGTAAGCGAGTTCAAACTCCAGTCAATGTACTACTGGTACTCCATGTAATCCAGTATTTACCTGTTTCATAGTTGGATCATCGGCAACTAAACTGATAACCCCACAGATTTTGTCTGGTGAGGAGGGTGGCTAGACAACCTACAGATCGAAAAAAACAAGACCTGTAAAAGGGCGGAGGAAGCTCTTTGCTCAACGGCCATCTAGAACGTTATTTCTAAAGTTCAACCTCTCCTCATGGTAGGGTTGTGTAAACTTGCTAGTGTCAGAGCTTTGCTGTCTGGAACTCAAGTTCCTGGTAGGGTCACACAAGGCAGACAGGTATTAGGGCCACAACCCGGCCAAAGGGGCTCTGGCGATAATCCAAAGGGCATCTCCATCATCATTAGGAATCAATAGCTTTTCCACCCTGTCGGCAGGGGCGTTAGAATGCACCAACTGCACATCTGCAGAGGGGTAAGACTCCCCCAATGGGGCCACCTATTGACCGTGGGTGGCAACCCGTAATGCTTAAGGATGGAACCCAGGTGGATGAGCAATTCATGACTTGCAAAACTTCACTTTGGCCCTATCTTGGGCTAGACAGGCCCCCTCCGATCAATCGGCTCATTACATCAAGCCCTAGCACCTATATGATTTTCCCAACCCTATTGCCCTTATGGCAAGCCCCAACCCCTTTTTATCATATGGGTGCTAGAAGGCGGTGACTGAGGGTCTACATGTCCTGGGAATGATGTTAAATTCTATCTGATGGTGAGTGTCCAGTTTTGGAGGTTTGGTGAATGTGGAGCCCCCCTTCATCACCATTGCTCCCTGGTCCACTCTGACCCGGAGTGGTAGTACCTGTTAGGGTCCCATCTATGGGTTAAATAGAACAAATGTATTTATAGAAAAATTGTATTATCCATTAAGAATTGATTTATTTCAAAACTTTATCGGCATTAAATGACCCACTGAGGTTGATATGCCGTAAAACCAAACCAAACCAAACCAAACCAATCAACGGCTTTTGGCATACTTGTCATTGTGTCTGTGGAAAATCTACGGCAAACAAGGTCATCTCTTTCCCCTGATTGTGAATGGTTTGTGAATTTTCTATTTCCTTGTTACTCCTTCCATCGATTCACCACAGGTGAATATGTTGGATGGAGCCAACTCAACCAACCCAGGGTGAATGCTGTCACAGAAAGAACAGAAAAGAAACATTCTTGAAAATGGCTGCAGACATCAGGAAGTTCTCAAAATCTTGAATCCTTTTGGATGATTTCTCACATTTATTTAATGCAGACTTACATTCCTGTCTTTGTGAACATCAAAACACTTTTTTTTTAAATGGCTTCCTTGTCTTTACTTTTTAACCAAATATGCATTAATGAAAAGCTGCTGCCCAAATACACACACACATATATATATAATGAATAAATGGAGGAAAAGAGACCTTTAAATTTATTTCAACTGCTTGTAGCAGCATCTTCAGACATAGAACAAAAACATGTTTTTGTTGCAGTTGAAATAAATTATTACATTAGGTAATAGTATTTGATAATTTGCTTGAAGCATTAAGTAAATTATTATTTATATTTTGAAGGCAATTACAATGCATATAAAATAAAATATTGTCCAATGTCTAATCAATTTGAAGAAACTTTTGAAATGAAAACAGTCTCTGAAGATGAAGTTTCTTTGAAATTGATTAGACATTGGACAATATTTTATTTTATTTTATACGCATTGTAATTGCCTTCAAAATATAAATAATATATTACATTAGGCTTTTCCTTCAGAATGAGCCTCTGTGTGTGTGTGTGTGTATATATATATATATATATATATATATATATAAGTTTCATTAAATACAACTCAATCCAAATGACTTTGTATTTTCTAATTTTTATTTTCAATTTTCCTAATAATTTTTTTGAATTCATCATGAAAAGAATTTATGAATTGTCTGAAATAGCAGATTTTTGGGGGCCTTGAATTACAAATTTTAAACTGCTAACATCATTTTCTTTTTTACATTTAACTAGCAAGAATATGCACCCTCCACACATAATTATCTAAGTTAATGAAATATATTAGATTAGAAAGACTAATGAAATTAAATAAGAATGCATATAAAAAGATTACACTTAAAATTTAATTATATTTTAATAGGTTTCTATATAAAATCATTAATAGGATTGGTTTTAATATGTTGGAGAATAAAACAATATTATAAGAGATCAATAATACCAACTAATTATTTATTAAACCCGGTTTTGTTAAAACCAGTATGCAAATTAACCACACCATATATTATGTAAAAATTTATTTGCGATATATAAGACACATTACAGGATTTTAAACATACATGAACTGTTTTGAGGCAAATCTAACTTAGATTTTCATAGAGACATCGTTAATAAATAAGATTTATTCTATGTATTAATGGTTTTGACTATAAATTAAATACTTATTGATAAACTTACACAATTCTGAGGATATTGTGATGTAAGCAGTGACATAGTTTCAGTTACACACAGACACACTGAATCTCCATTATAATAAGGGATATGTAATAACTTTAACAACTCTTTATGTAAAGCATCCTTGATAATGGTTCTATGTAGAACCGAAAGTACTCAAAACTTCAGTCAATTCATAAATGATTTTCATGATAATTCCAAAAAATTATTAGAAAAATTGAAAATTTAAATTTAAAAAAATACAAAGTCAATGGGATTCTGTTGTGTTTAATGAAATTTGTTTGAATGAAACAATGCTATCTAAATATACACACACACACACACACACACATATATATATATATATATATATATATATATATATATATAATCAATAATATTATGGATTTGGACTCATAACTTAAAGTTCCATGGGTATGCAATCCTCAGATGAGTCAAATGGTTGATCTCAACCATTTGACTCATCTGAGGATTGCATAAGCATGAAACTAAAAGTTATGAGTCTAAATCATCCATAATACCATTACTATTGATTATAAATCTGCTCTGCTTTATTAGCATTGAGCACCTTTTTATGCCAATACTTTTATTTTCTCATTTATTCTCTATTTATTATATATATATATATATATATATATATATATATATTATAAATAAAAGTATCTTCAAAATGGTTTGGATTTTTTGTTTTGTTTTTTCAAATAACTTTTCTATTTCACTTCAGCCTGAAGAAAATACTAAAATCTGAAATACGTGTCACTGAAAATGAAAAAAAAAAGTTTTTTGAAAAAACAAAATTCAAACCATATTGTGGATCTTCTTTTTTTTTTATTTATAAAACATTCAATTGATTCCCATTTGACCCATAACACTTTATATATATATATATATATATATATATATATATATATATATACATATACAAGGTGTGTCAAAAAAGTTTTGAGAATTTTTGTACTTTTTGACACACCTTGTATTCTTGAAAAAAAATAATGTTCCATTCAATAATTTTTTTCAGAATACAAGGTGTGTCAAAAAAGTACCAAGTTTAAAACTGTATTTACCAAGATAGAAATAAAGAATGATTGGAACATTTTTTTTTTTTTTTTCAGAATACAAAGTGTGTCAAAAAATCCAAAAAATCCTGATACTTTTTGACACACCTTATATATATAAATATATATATATATATAAAGAACCTTAATTTAAGCATCCTGTGATTATTACTTGCTGTGATTTAATTAAGAACAATCCTTTTCTCTTGTTCCCCAAAACTGCACACTAGTTTGTGGAATAATAATTTTGTTAACCCTCAATCACCTTTCACATGTCGAAGACCATGAGGAGGGAGGTGATCTTCACTACAAAATGGTTAATTCTGCCAAATGTTTTTATTACACTTTTAATTCATTATCAATCACTTCTAACCTCTCCCCCCCCCCTTTTTTTATGTGGACATTTTTATAAAGACAATATAAACACAAATCTTGTTTTTTTGTTATTTAATTCTGCGAATGAAAGAATACCTGAAATTGCTTTGAGATAGATATGTCATCATTGGTTGGCTCGATGTCATCGATACCTTTCGGTGGCTAAGTTGACTCATCAATACACGCCTGACTTAGAGATGAGGAGCAGTAGTTTCCTAATTGAACTGTTTGATCCTGCCGTTGGCTCGCTTTTGAGCTCATCCACCCAGCATCATGTGAGGTACACCGTTGGCCCATTTTAGGTTCGTCTGCCGTGTCTCACATCCACCATGCTGCTACCCATGGTTTCAGGTGTTAACCCACTGTATGGTATGTATGTTGCTCTAACTTAAACTGTTGTCCAAGATATCCAAGATAGATATCTTATTATAATGGAGATTGTGTGTTTTTCTGTCTGTAACCGAAACTATATTACTATACAAATCACAATTCCTTTTGTTATTTACATCACATTCTCCATGGTTTTATTTTTATTTAAACCTCAATTATTAATAAAATTGTTTTACATCATTAAGACTGTTGACCATATCTACATACTAATAACATGCAATTGTATTTAAATATACAACAAAAGAGCGGTTTACAGTATGAATGGGAAGGCTAATTTGCATATTGATATTAAAAAATTTGATTTTAATAAATATATGCTTATTATTGATTTCAAATTGTTTGGGGTTTTTTTCTTATTGAATATGAGCAAAAATCTCGGGGATAAATCTTAAAAGAAATTCATTAACAAGAAGAAATAACTGTAATTTTATTCTTTACTTCTTATTTTAACTAAATAGTTAAATTGGGAAAATTTACCAATGAAAGACGGGAGTAATGTAAAATGGTGGAAGAGTTAGTTTCAAAGTTATTCTATTTTTCAATCATACCCCCTCTGTTCAAAATCATTTTATCTACATTCTTATTCAGTTTCATTAGCCTTTCTAATTTAATATGATATTTTATTATAAGATTTAACTAAAATACTTGCACCCGGAGGGTGCATATATTTGCTAGTACATATAATAAACCACTTAACTGAAATCCTGAGGTAGGGGAATTATTGAAGTCCCTTGCTACGGCTACTCTGGTCATACTGCTGGATAAAAGAGAGACCCTTTTTTGAGGTCTGTCTCCTTTGCTGGTTGATCAGAAAGAGCGGGAAAGAATTTGCCTCTTTGGCTTTGTCGCCAAAGTATGCTGGCCTGTGATTGGTTGGTTTGATAGAGAGGCTCGTAGACAAGGACGATAACCCCCATACCTAAGATTTCTTTATACAATGATTTTATTTGCACACTGACCCCTTTCACTGATGTGAGGTCCCACAAAATATATCCAATGTATCATACAATCAAATATACAACTGAATGAGTAAATACTTTGAAAGTTATTTTTTCAGTTCGTACTATTAAATGCTTCGACAATAAATTTATTTGAAATTTAATCATTTTTTATTAAAAAATCCGATACAAATATAAAATTAGATTAAAATAATTTCATTATATTTTTTTGATTTATTTATTAATTTTTTTTTTTTTTTTTTGAAGGCTATTGCAATGCAAAAGTAATTGTCCCAGGTCTTATTAATTTCGAAGTATCTTCATTTTCAGAGACGTTTTCAATATGAACACAGTGTCAAGGAAACACTTGATATCATCCACTTATATATTTATATATCTGGCCACCTCACGTGCAAGCTAGATTTGCAGACCATTGTTACTGAATTTGATTCTCACTGGGTGCCCCATACTTATGGCCTTGTGCCACATCTAAACTAATAAATTAATTTTAGATTTAATCATTTTTTAAAAAAATCCAACAAATATAAAATTGGGACCATATGACCTTTAGGCACCCCTTTTGCGATCTTGATTCATAAGGACATGTTTTTCATTTACACCATCAAAATCCGGTTGTTTGTTAGGGGTTAGGATTAGGGTTAAGTTTTATAATTAAAAAAAGAACTCTAAAAATCATCTGTTAACAAACAACCGAATTTTGACGGTGTAAATGAAAAATATATCCTTATGAATCGAGATCGCAAAAGGGGTGCCTAAAGGTCATATGGTCCTAAAATTGGATTGAAATTTTGTTGCGATTAGTAAGCCGCTAACTGGCCGGAATGAACATGATTGTTATGATATTTGGACCAAGTTATCTTTAAGCACCCCAGGGGCGACCTGGATTCAGAAGGACATGTTTCACTTTGCACTGTCAACATCCGGTTGTTTGTTAGGGTTAGGGTTAGGGTTAGGGTTAGTTTTATAATTTTTTAAAAAATGCGTCTAAAAATCGTCTGGTAACAAACAACCGGATGTTGACGGTGCAAAGTGAAACATGTCCCTCTGAATCCAGGTCACACCTGGGGTGCTTAAAGATAACTTGGTCCAGATATTTTCTCTGTAAATAACTGAAACTGATGATGCAGAGGAATTGTTGTAAGCTGTCAATCAGGTTGACATTATTTCCTTGTAAGCTCTCTGGTCCTGTAGCATTCGTAGAAACACCATGTATTTCTTCTTGTGAAAACTAAAAAAAGAGAAAATAAAACGAGTTGAAGTAAAAAATCAGTCAGAACTTTTCAAAAAGAAAATAAAAATAAAAGAAATAACAACTATTCATTCATTTATACTCTCTCTCTCTCTCTCTCTCCACACTGAGCGTCCCATCGTGGTGTAATGGTTAACAAGCTAATCTCGCTGACCCATTACTACTGAATAGCGAGTTCGATCCTCTCTCTCTCTATATATATATATATATATATATATATTATTATTATTATTATTTATATTTTGCTTGAAGGCAATTATAATGCATGTATCGCATAAAATTCGATAATTATAGAAAATAATCTTGACAAGTGAATCCCGGCAAAGGATGGCTCGCTATGCAGAACACCGTACAGACTGTTTCGACTTTATTAAGTCTCATCAGCGATGTATACTAACGACTCCCCTCCGACATATATATATATGTGTGTGTGTGTTTGTAGTGTCTGAAATTCATTATTAATTCTAAATTTTATATACCAATCATAACGTATTTCATGGCATTACCAACTTGGTTATTTCCTATAAGTCCAACATAAGCAAAGGGGAACCACTCTTGACCGATAAATTATTTATTTATTTTCCCATTAAACTAACCCTAAACCCTAACCCTAACCCCATCTTCTTTTTTTCTAGTAGATCAATAAATAAATAATTTATCAGTCAAGAGTGGTTCCCCTTTGTTTATGTTGGACTTATAGGAAATAACCTAATTAACAACTCAGACGGTAAAGCACACACCTTAGAATCACAAGGTTTCAGGTTCAATACCTGTCCCTGCCAACTCAGTGCATGAGTAGCACAAATTGGGTAATCTGATCTATGCAGTAAAGTGGGGAACTGATGTTAGGTGTGACACTCTACCTCAGAAAAAAAATCCCCCCCAAAAAACAATCTCCCTGGTCTAGTGCTAGCGAAAAGGGGATAGACTCCTTCACTGTTTGGCTGATACTGACAATAAGCCACTTTGCCAACTTTACTTTTTTAATTAATTTACTTATAAATAGTTTAAGAAGAAAGAAAATAAGGTAAGTATTTTTCTCACCTCCCACCAGGCCAGATTGACACAAGGACTTTTTAACGTGGGGGGCCTCACACAAACCGAAGCTCAGGCAGTGGCCAGTGCAAAAAGTGTGTGATCCCTTCAGAATTCCTCTTTTAGAGTGTCTCTAGCACAGGGCAATAAACCCAGCCCTGCCTCTTTTAAACAAATGGGTAGGTGGTGGTGGTGGTGGGGGGCCTCTGGATCATGCGATTAATTTTACTTTACTCAAAGGACTCGAGGCCAAAGTCCCTAATCCAGGAAAGTATAGAAAGAAAAGAAAATAATTAAATACAATATTCGTTTATCTTAATTTGAATAAAAAGATTTTAAGAAAGCAGGAGTTGCTCCCCATGAACTGTTATTTAATGAATGGCCAGGGAGGGAATATTTGATTGAAGGCAGACGAGAGATTCTTTTTTTTTCACAGACAAGTTTGAGAGATTAATGGAAAGATTGAGAAGGTTTTAAAAGAAGATTACAGGAATGATTTTGAAAAAAGAAAGAGAGAATTTTGAGATTGTTGGATCAGAAAATTGCCCAGATAATAAGATTTCTTGCAGTGGGAGTTATTTTGCAGAAGAAATAATTGATAAAAATTAATTTGTTGGTGGGTGGGACTGTGAGTACTCTTCTAACTGAATTCTTTCAAGAACTGTTTTTTATTTTAGGAAGAAAATTTTTTTTTTAAATGACTCACACAATGTCTTCTTTTCTGGGATGAATGACTTCACCTTTTCCACCCATTGTTCGCATGGCCGACTGAAATTCAAAACAAAACGAAAGAAATATTACACTTGCATTGATAAAAGATCCATGTCAATACTGATAATGGATATAGCAGTTATTCTGTATTATTATTATTATTATTATTATTATTATTATTCCAAGAGTAAAGCCTTCATCTGTCAATACTTGCAATGGATATAGCAGTTAGGCTTTGATTACATACTACAAACATCATTACATTTAATGAGGGAAAAACGCTTCACAATAAAAAGAGCAAGATGCTGGCAATATCCTGCAGAAACTATTACAGATGCAGACTATGTAGATGATCTAGTGCTTCTCACAAATGTACCTGCACAAGCAAAATCACTGGTGCATAGCCAAGAGAAATCAGCAAGAGGCATTAGTGTTACATATTAATTGGATCCCTATTACTTTTTAAGGTAGTATAGAAATCCTTATGGCAATCAGTACAGCTGATGGCCTTGAGAGTGAATGACAATGCTTGACCTCACTCTCACCTTGCTTTCTGGGGATAGAATCGTGAGAATCGGAAGTGATAGAAGCCCTTCCGGTTTAAGGTGTAAGGAACTCAGTGAGTTGCAGTTAGTCAGTTGCATAGTTAGAAGCTAGCAAGATGTGACTCTCAGAGCGCAGTTGTCTGGTCCTGGGGTTCCGAAATAAAATAACATCCAAAGTAAATCGAAGTCTTGTTGTTATTACTAAAAGCTAACAATGACACAAGGCTTCTGATAAGAAATGGTCCCCAGCAGAACCAGACACGGAATCCCCAGATAAGAAAGACCAGACGAGACCTGTAGAAGATATACCCGACCATTAGAAGACAGAAGACTAGACGATAAGAAGATGGCCAGAAGAATAAGAGAGGTATATAACATTAGTGAACTCAGATAAAACAGAGTTCATGTGTTTTAAACAAAATAGAAACATAGTAAACCTCTGAAATTAGTTAACCAGTTCACATACCTTGGGAGTAATTGTTGGAATATTTTTGGATATATATATTTACCAACCCCTCCGCACGAGCAGGATGTGACACAAGGTCAATTTCTTAAGCGGAGTTTAACAGGTTTGAATTCAGAGTTTTCCTTCTCCTAGACTGGTTGCCTAACCATGGTTAAAGAGCCCAGTCTGCCCTACTATTTACCCATAGCTAAAGGGAGAGTAGGATTCATACTTTTCCCAATGATATTAGCGCTAAGTGAAATGCAATTACCACGTCCAGGATTTGAACTCGGGGCGACGAGTCCATTTCCCATGACTTTAACCATTACACTACACGCTTCCTACTAATATTTTTGGATATAAGGTGTGCTCTAATTCCCCACCTGGATTTATAGACTAGCCATGGTCATATGAGTTATTCCTGCAGCCAATCACTATCCATACTGCATGGCTGATAGAATACTTAAAACCCCCACGTTGGACATAATTACAATTGAGCTCACTGAGGACAGACATAGGATTACCGGATCTTTAACAATACTCAGGAAGGACTTATACGATTACCAGAGTAACCAAAGGATTCATTATCAAGGGACTCTTTATCAAGGATTCAATTCCACTGATTGACTCCTGCTTTAAGGCCAAATAATGGCCCTTAAAAACTTTGGATATATACAGTAATATCTCATCTACAGAAAGCAATGTTAATATATTAGGTATACCCAAAATGAGGCTAAAATGCATTTTTGACAAAATGACTTTAGCGCCCCCTACAGAAAATAATTTACCAAAAATCAGGGAATTATCGGATTTTAATAAAATTTTCAGTGTTTATTTATCAATGAATGAACTTTATAATGCATTATTTATTTTATTTCAAAACTTTCTCATTTTTTTCTGGTCACTTAATTTTGACCCCCCCCTCTTATGTTGGGGGCGTAACATTTTTTTCAGGTTGGTCTTATAGTTTTCTAATTACAGTATAAATAAAGAGATAAAAGACCGAAGTTATGAATAGAAACAAATAATAGGGCAACAAATAATAGGACAACAAATAATAGGACAACAAATAATAGGGCAACAAATAATAGGGCAACAAATAATTGGGCAACAAATAATAGGGCAACAAATAATTGGGCAACAAATAATTGGGCAACCTATCTAAGAGAAGAAAAAGAGATTTTCTTCTCCTAGCCTGGTTGCCTAACTAGGGATTAAAGAGCCCAGTCTGCCCTACTCTTATGACTGACCTGTATGTCTGTGAAATTCCCAGAAGCATAAGCACCCAAAATGGCTGCACCAAGAAGAACTGACTCATCCATGTCCGGCAGAATAAACGGTAAACCTGGATAGAAATACAAAAAAAAAGAAATCTATTTATATAACAGGAAACAGAAGGAAGTTCAAATATCAAAAAGTCTTTTAATTATTTTGTATTTGTTAAGATCGGTAAAAGATATAGACAAGGAGGAAAGAGAAAGCATCTGAAGATTAATTGATTTTAAGGCACGTCAACTTGTCTAGGGATATTTTATGCCTTGAGTTTAGAGAACTGCATTCATTGTACATTCATATTTACACTTTGTGTATAGTTATTTCTTAAGAAATTTTTATACTATTTGTAGAGTTCCGTCCCGGCCTCCTGCCTTAAAAAACGCTAGGCGGTGATAGCTTAAAAAAATTGTCGATAAAAAAGCCTTCAATGAAATATTTAGATATTCTTGTTTATTTAAACTAAAAACGAGACATTAAACAACCATAAATAAAAGAAAATCTGAGTATTTAGATAATCTTTTATATTTAATAAAAAAATGTCAGGTCATTTTTAATTTTTTTTTTTAATTATTTTATGGGGAAAAAAGTCTGTTCTTTTTTTTTTTGTTCTCTTTTACAACAGGTTCAATTTCTTTACTGATATATTTTAGCAGAATTCTGTATTCATGGTTCTTTTAATAAAAATCTCTCGCATCGAAACTTATAAAAATCTTCTGATATAATTATACAAACTTATCTTTCAAATTTACAAATTATATTATTATTTACAAATTATATTTTATTATATTTATCATTTCAAATTTACAAATTATATTATTATTTACAAATTTTATTTTATTATATTTATCTTTTCAAATTTACAAATTTATATTATTATTTACAAATTATATTTTATTATATTTATCATTTCAAATTTACAATTATTATTATTTACAAATTATATTTCATTATATTTATCTTTTCAATTTACAAATTATATTATTATTTACAAATTATATTATATATTTATCTTTTCAAATTTACAAATTATATTATTATTTACAAATTATATTTTATTATTTATCTTTTCAATTTACAAATTATACAAATTATATTTCATTATATTTATCTTTTCAAATTTACAAATTTATTATTATTTACAAATTATATTTTATTATATTTATCTTTTCAAATTTACAAATTATATTATTATTTACAAATTATATTTTATTATATTTATCTTTTCAAATTTACACATTATATTATATTATACAAAGTTATCTTTTCAAATTTCTTAATATACTACAAACTTATCTTTATAGAAAAAAAGTAAAAATCGTTTTTTGTTGGTTTATTTTTTCATATTTCATTGAAGGTGTTTTTATCGACAATTTTTTTTTAAGCTAGTTCATGTCTGCACAAAACTTGAAAAAATACTCAAGGCTTCTATAAGTTTAAGAATCAATTATTAGAGATGTAATTAAAGAAAGAAAAAAGTTTCCTTACCCACAATATCTGCATGGGTCTGCACAACCAAAGGATTATTTCTAAGACCCCCACACATGTAGATTGCACTGATGGAATGGCCATGCTTTTGTAACTCATCCACAATTAGCCTTGTGCCATACTTGTCCAAAAAGAGAGAGAAAAGGAAAACAATAATAACCCAAAATATAAGGAACAACTAAATATATTAGAAAACAGATATATTTTTTTAACTAATTTTTAATTTTAATTTTTTTTGTTTTGTTTGTGAGAGATTGTCATGGATGTACGTGTCAATTATGTAACAGGAGGATTTATACGGTTAAGACATTTACTCTCCACATGTATGTGTCATGTAGTCATTTTTGTTTTTCCTCCCTCATCCTCATGATCTGGCTTCTGCTGTTTTTCTAAAGTGATATTGTTCGTTAGGGAAGAGTTATCTCCCCAAACACTCACCTTTTTAAACCTACTATATTTGTTTTTATTTCTCACTAACCATGGTACAGGAGGATTTATATGGTTATGACATTTACTCTCCAAACTTGGTGTATTGTCATGCAGCCATCATTGTTTTTCCTCCCTTATCTTCATGTCCTTTCTGATCTGACTTCTGCTCTTTTACTAAAGAGTGATATTGTTCATTAGGGAAGAGTTATCTCCCCAAATACTAATTTTTAAATCTACCATATTTATTTTTTATTTCTCACCAACCATGGCACAGGAGGATTTATATGGTTATGACATTTACTGTCCACATGTATGTGTCATGCAGCCATCTTTGTTTTTCCTCCCTCATCCTCATGATCTGACTTCTGCTCTTTTTCTAAAGTGATATTTTAAACCTACTATATTTGTTTCAATAGATCAATAGAAATTTCCTTTGTAATTTTATTTCTTTTACAATCTCATATTTAAATGTGAATATGAATTAATAATAATAATAATAATTGTTTTTATTTAATATTTTATTTATTTAATATTTTATTTATTATTTAATAATTATTTTTTTTGATAATAATAATATTTGTTTTTATTTCTCACCAACTATGGTATAGGAGGATTTATATGGTTAAGATATTTACTCTCCACATGTATGTGTCATGGCACCATCTTTGTTTTTCCTCCCTCATCCTCATGTCCTTTCTGATCTGACTTCTGCTCTTTTTCTAAAGAGTGATATTGTTCATTAGGGAAGAATTATCTCCCCAAACACTCACCTTTTTAAACCTATAATATTTGTTTTTATTTCTCACCAAATATGGTACAGGAGGATTTATATGGTTAAGACATTTGCTCCCCACACATATGTCACAAAGATATCTATGTTTTTCTCTCTTCCACCTTCCTGGTTGCTCTCCATGCTCTTTCTGAATGTTGCCTTTTACTAAACTTTTAGTGAAGAGTCATATCATTTATTAGGGAAGAGTTATCTCCCCTAAAAGAAACAAATAAACAAAACCCTTTTCAGAGAAGAAGAAAGTCTGATTTAATAAGAAATGGGGTATGGTTAACCCATTAGCCACTGGAATTATATACCGTATTTGACAACATATAGGACACACTTTTTTTTGAAAATTTTGGCTCAAAAAATTGCTTGGCATCTTATACATCGTAGGTGAAGTTTGAGACCTCCCGTAGGCCTAGGCTAATCTTCTCTATGATGCTCACTAACCCAGCTTACGCTCAGTACTTTTACCTACCCTAAACTCCATGAATCCTTATTTTATTGCTGGTATTGTTATAATCAAGCACAGTTAGATTGTTTTCAGACCATATGACCTTTAGGTACCTCTTTTGCAATCTCGATTCATAAGGATATTTTTTTCATTTACACCATCAAAATCCGGTTGATTGTTAGGGGTTAGGATTAGAGGTTAGTTTTATGATTAAAAAAAAAAACTCTAAAAATCGTCTGTTAACAAACAACCGGATTTTGACAGTGTAAATGAAAAAAATAGTCCTTATGAATTGAGATCGCAAAAGGGGTGCCTAAAGGTCATATGGTCCCTGTTTGCAACAATATATGCTTAAATACACGAAATACTTTTTTTCCTGAATCTGACCTGCTGATAAAAGAAAGAATGAACAAAAATGATGACTCAAACAAGTCAAAGTGGGGGGGAGAAATATTTCGTCCTTCTGATGCGAAGGACTTCCTCAGTCAATGTAACTCTTTATTCAAAGCAAAATACGTAGATTTGTGTTTTTAAAAAAAAGTTAGTAGTGGAATTGAGGGGTAGGGAGGTTAGGGGAGAATTGATGAAATGAGAATAACATGATATAAAGTGGGAGAGGGAAGAGATTAGAGGATGCTGGAAAGATGCTAGCTTTGAATAAAGAGTCACATCGACTGAGGAAGTCCTTCGCGTCAGAAGGATGAAATATTTCTCCCCCACTTGGACTTATTTGAGTCATCATTTTTGTTCATTCTTCCTTTTATCTCACCTTATACTGTCGGATTTTACTCCAACCCTCCTATCTTCATATATATATATATATTTGTGTATTTAAGCATATATTTTTTTTAAATTCCGGTACTGATCGAGAGTGTTCTGTGCCTCATGATTAATGATATATTTATTTCGTTTTTCCGTTTACAATGTTGCTTTGATAAAGACCGCATATGGTTGAAACAGATTTTTGTCAGCAAAACTTTAAACATCTTGTTGTTTTTTCTACAAAACTTTCTACACACACACATATATATATATATATATATATATATATATATATATAAAAGCTCAGTTACTTACAGCAATTGCTTGTACAGTAGCCAAATACAAAAGGGCCAGGTCTTCCATTGTAGAAGATAAACTCAAACCAGAAATCTACAATAAAAAAAGATAATATTAAAATATAAATTGATTGCAATTCATGTTGATAACAAAACATATGATTTCTCTGAATGTTTGAGATGAGGCTTGATGATTAGTATTATCTGCATTATTCGGACTATTGTCCCCATGTTCATTATCCAATTGGACACATGGCCTAGTGGATAAGGTAGTTAGGTTAAGACAGTTCTAAGTGACAGTTATCTCTGGATTCCAGGTTCAATCCTGAGTAGAGGCAGTAACATAGAAAAATAATTAACGCAACTCCTACCCCAGCTATGGTTAGCGGAATGAGAACAGGATACCCCCGAGGACTGAATAAAGGGTTAGGTTTGATGTTCCGTGATGGCTCCCGATTATGATAAGAAGGTTCCCGAATTCGAAAAGAAGGTTCCCGAGTCTGAGAAGGTTCCCGAGTCCGACAAGAAATACCTGAAGAAGGCCGGGGGGCATATCGTCCGAAACATTGTACAAATAACAATAAAGATGGGGACAATAGTCTGAATAACGCAGATAATACAAATCATATGATATTACCAATTAATTCAAATTTATACCATCCTGTCGGTTAGGGCTGTAGAATACATCAACTGCACTTCTGTAGAGGGGTAAGACCCCCAATGGGGCCAACCCATGTGGCTACCCATGATGTTTAAGGACAAATTTTTGGTGATTAAACAGTCTGTAGTGATTGTCTGCTCCTGTTTGGTCTGGAAGAGTTATCTTCCCTTGTTTCACGTTTTGACCGCTAGGCGCCCCTGACTATTTAATCTACTAAGCTACTAGTATAGCGATTGTCTGCCCCTGTTTTGTCTGGAAGAGTTATCTTCCCTTGTTTCAGGTTTTGACCGCTAGGCGCCCCTGACTATTTAATCTACTAAGCTACTAGTATAGCGATTGTCTGCCCCTGTTTGGTCTGGAAGAGTTATCTTCCCTTGTTTCAGGTTTTGACTGCTAGGTGCCCCAGACTATTTAATCGGGGAAGTGCCAAGTTTGATCTCTCTCTCTCTCTTGTCTTCAGGGTTAGACGTTAGCGTTTAACTATGGGTTAGACGTTCGCTCCCCAACACAACCTAAGTAAGTGACTTTACTTCAGGACTCTCCCTCACTTCATCCTACCTTCTTTACAACATGTTTATGTATCGTCTGTAAATTTTCTATATTTTACCTTATCTCATATAAGTGTTCTTTATTATATCTTCTTCCTATGCCTTCTATTCGTATATGTATTCCTGGTATATGTATTTTCTCCACGTACTCATGTGATAAAGTCCATGTTTGTTACACTTCTCAACTCCTTTATCGGAATATGTCTGGTATCTTTTATATATCCACATAGGAAGGCCACCTGAGCCTCCCAACCAACTATAATAATGTGAAATCTTACAAATCCATGACATGCAACACTCCATTTAGACCCTTACTTAGGCTAGACGAGTGAACGGAGAGGCCACCTCTACTCAATCAGCTGGTCATGCCAAGCCCTAGCACCTATATGATTGTCGCAACCCTACTGCTCTTATGGCAAATCATCAATCCTTTTTATCATATATATATTTACCAACCTCTCCGCATGAGCAGGATGTGACACAAGGTCAATTTCTTAGGCGGAGTTTAACAGGTTTGAATTCAGAGTTTTCCTTCTCCTAGACCGGTTGCCTAACCAAGGTTAAAGAGCCCAGTCTGCCCTACTATTTACCCATAGCTGGAGGGAGAGTAGAATTCATACCTTTCCCAATGGTATTAGCGCTAAGTGAAATACAATTACCACGTCCAGGATTTGAACTCGGGGTGACGAGTCCATTTCCTATTACTTTAACCATTACACCACGTGCTTCCTTTTTATAATATATGTGCTAGAAGGCGATGGCTGAGTGTCTTAGTGTCCTGGGAATGACATTAAACTGCATCTAATGGTGAAGTTCAAATTCTGGAACTCTGAGGGATGTGGAGTACCCCTTCATCACCATTATTCCCAGGTCCAATCTGACCTGGAGTGGTAGTACCTGTTAGGGTCCCATCTATGGGTTGGTTGGTTGGTTGGTTGATTGATTGGATTGGGAGACGCTATTCACCTCTGCCTCACTTAATTGCCTATGTTCAACTCTTAACTACTCTTAGCCATGTAAGATTCAAAGTTATAACAAAGTCATAACTAGTTGAAACATAACAAACTCCGACACGTTTGTGAGACAAAACATTTTATATAGATAACAGCACATGGAAAACGATACATGAAATACAAGATAGTGTACATAAACATATATACATCAAAGGACTGGAACGTCCGTACATAGAGATCACTTACTGAGGGGGGGGAGCCCCGCCGAGAAAGGGGTAGACAGTAGGCTAACCCATGTGCTCGTTCCGGAGATGTAGCTAAAAGAGGAAGCAGCGTTTGAATGAACGCGCTTAACTACCAGAGATCCCTCTAGTGGGAAGAAACAGCAACACAGCGAGGAGATAACTCTTCCGGCAAAAGGAAGATAATCCCCTACAGCCACATGATATTTTAAACCAATTAGAACACCATATCCTGGCCAATAAGGGGTCAAAAGCTGTCAATAGAACTACTGGTTATTTTCCATGACGCTTACTGAGAATTAACAGTTAACTTTTAAATGCAAATCTTACACTTCATTACAAAATGAATAGGCTACCATTCTATTATATAACATTTTAGTTTACTCAATTTGACTGGTTACCTAGCCAGGGTTAAAGGGCCCAGCTATTTACCCATAGCTGGAGGCAGAATAATTGGATTCATACCTTTCCCAAGGGAAGGGCATCTACTCGTAGTGTAATGGTTTTACTATGACGGTGGAGAAAGTCTAGGTCATATGTATATATTACACTTTATTACAAAATGAATAGGCTACCCATTCCTTATGTAAGAGATTGGCAGTTCAAATTTAAATTGTTTACCAAACAATAATTTTGTACACAAAGCAGATAAGCAAGTACAGGGCTGGTCTAGCTCAGTTCGTAGAGCATTCGGTTAGGAATCACAAGGTTTCTGGTTCGATACTGGCCCTCGCCAACTCAGCGTAAGAGTAGCACAGGGATCTGTGCAGTAAAGTGAGGAGCTGATGGTAGCTGTGGTACTCAACCTCAGATGCTAAAATAATCTCTTTTGGTCTAGCGCTTGTGAAAAGACTCCCTCGCTGTCTGGCTGATACTGACATTAGGCCGCCCTGACGATGACGACCTTTATATCCACAATAGATGCCTTTAGCAGAAAAAGTATATTTGTAGATATATCAATAAGTAATTATCGTAATGTAGTTCCAGGTGTCTTCGTCCTGATTCTGTCCGAACTCAGGTCTGCTGTTTCGGTTTGGTAAAGAGACTCATCATGTTAGGTCAGAGCGTTCGGCTAGGAATCATGAGGTTCTTGGTTCGATACTGGCCCTCGCCAACTCAGTGTATGAGTAGCACAGGGATCAGTGCGGTAAAGTGAGGAGCTGATGGTAGGTGTGGCGCTCCACCTCAGACGCTAAAATTTTATCTCCTTGGTATAGCGCTTGTGAAAAGAGGATAGACTCCCTCGCTGTATTTACTTACTTCTCTTTATGATGGGTAAAAAGGAACTTACCATTCCTCGAAGATTTGGGTCGGCCAGTGGTGACCGGTTGCCATGGAAATCAGGCCAGATATGTAAGTTGGACGTAAGAGAGGCAACGGATTTTAATCCTTGTTCATTTTTTAGGTCATGGACTTTTTCATTGAGGATGGCAAAGATATGTTGTTTTCTGGAAAGAGAAAGAAACTTTTTGTAACATAAGAGAGAGAGAGAGAGAGAGAGAGAGAGGACAAAACAGAGAGGGAGAGAGATGAGAAGAAAAAGAGAGGGGGGAAATGAGAGGCAAAAGAGAAAGTGAAGATGAGAGAGAGAGAGGGAGGGAAATGAGAGGCAAAAGAGAGAGGGAAGATGAGAGAGAGAGAGGGGGGATGAAAGGCAAAAGAGAGGGAAGATGAGAGATAGATAGATAGATAGAGAGAGAGAGAGAGAGAGAGAGATGAAGGACAAAACAGAGAGGGAGGAAGAGAGATGAAAAAGCAAAAGAGAGGGGGAAATGAGAGGCAAAAGCAAAGAGGAGAGGGGAGATGAAGAGAGAGGAGGGGGAGGAAATGAGAAGTAAAGGGAGAGATGGGAATGATAGGCAAAAGAAGAGAGAGAAGATAAGAGAGAGAGAGAGAGAGAGAGCGATGAAGGACAACACAGAGAAGTGAGAGAGATGAAGAAGCAAAGAGAGGGGGAAATGAGAGGGCAAAAAGAGAGGAAGATGAGAGGAGGAGAGGAGAGGAGAGAGGAGATGAGACTAGAGGAGGAGAATGGGAAGAGTCAGTAGGTTACATGGTAAATTTTTAAAAGAGAGAGACAGGCAGTTTTACAATCGCGTTTTTTTTATCTAAGATTTTTGGAAATATTTTTACAATTAAGTATTTTATTACTTTCAGTATTGATTTTGGTGATCCCATAATGCGTGGAGTCCAAAAGAATTGCATATGCTTGTCGAGTCGATTGGCCATCCCAGGTCCTGATCTTAAAACCCAGTCGGACCTATTGTTCTGTGGGGTTACTGAAGATCGGCTATTCCGGAAGCAAGCCTCACACGACACACAGTGGTTAATTGAGAAGAAAGCATCCACTTGCATAAGCTAACCACACTTTACATGATATGAGAAATCGAGCTCTGACATGTTTTCGCATGATAGGACTCATCTCAAGGACATAATTTCAAGATCTTGCGATCAATGTAAAGCTTCTGTATCACGCAGTTATGTAATATACTGTGTCGCTTTTGTAGATCTGACGAAATAGCCATTTAAAAATGTGTCCCATCATGTTTGGTCACCCTATAAGTATATGATACCATATATATATTATATAATATATATATTATAGTCCCCAGCCAGAGCCTGGGTTTACAGTATATAGTAAAATACATCCATCGCATCATCATATCATGTCACACTTTAAGTAAAGTAAGTATAAAAGTCGACAAGGGTGGCCTAATGTCATTATCAACAGCCTCAGACAGCGAGGGAAGTATACCCCTTTTCAAAACTAGCGCTAGACAGGGAGATTGTCTTCGGTCTGAGGATGGATCGCCACACCTACCATCAGCTCCTACTTAAATCGCACAGATACCTGTGCTACCTGCATTACGCTGAGTTGGTGAGGGCCAGCATTGAACCAGACCTTGTGATTTCGTAAGCAAGTGCTCTACCGACTGAGCTAAAAAGAGAAGTTTTATAATTTGCTTGAAGCATTGATTATATATTGTTAGGAGGTTGATTTAGAAGGCTATACAATGCAGGTGATAAAGAAAAAAACATATGGTAACAATGCGTTGTGTAGTAACGCTGTATTTAATTTCTTGAGATTTTCGCATTAATATCTTCTTTTTTCAAAGTCACTTGGACTGAAGCAGTCCAGTTATGGCATGTTCTTTTAAAAAGAAACATTTAATCAAAATCATTTGCAATTCGGCATTAAATGACATGAAAGAGGGTTGTTCTGCCCGTCAAAATAACACAACCAACGAACCAGCCATGGGGCTTACGGTCAAGTCACGTTTGAAGGCATCAGTTACTTTAACTATGGCTAGGTACTTGCAGTCTATGAGAAGGAAAACTCTGAATCAAACTGTAAAGCTCCGCTTAAGAAATTGACCTGTGTCGCATCCCTGCTATTGTGCGGAGGGGTTGGTAAATATATATATATATATAATATATATATGATATATATATATATATATATATATAGTAATCCCTTGTGCTCGATAGAAACATTTATATTTAAGAGCTCTTAAGTTCTATAGCCTTGTTGTGCAATCGTCGGCCGAAAAGAAAAAAAAACTATTTCTCTGAATTTTAGTGTTTTAAAGTGACAGGTTCAATCTGGCCAAGGGCGACATCAGTACATAGAATATAATTAAACCAACTTAACGCCTGTACCCCAACTATGGTTAGCGCGGAATGGAACAGGATACCCACGTGACTGAATAAAAGGTATAGGTTTCAAAGTTCCGTGAGGTTCCGATAACGACAAGAAGGTTCCGAGTTCCGAAAAGAAGGTCCGAGTCCCGTGAAGGTTCCTTGAGCCGCGACAAGAAATACACCGAAAGGCCGGAGGGCACAATCGGGCCGATAACGTTTTGTACAGATAACAATGAGTATGAGGACAATACGTCCGAATAAGCGCAGATAATCAATAATCATCAAGCCTCATCTCAAACATCCCGAGAAATTTTCTTGTCAAGCTGTTTGTCAAATGGGTTTGCTTTGTTTTGTTTACCGGCAGATATTCAACCTCAGTGGGTCATTTAATGCGATAAAGTCTTTGAAATAAATCAATTCTTAATGACGTACAACAAGATTTTTTTTTTATAAAATAACACATTTTTCTATTTAACCCATAGATGGGACTCCTAACAAGTTACTACCAAACTCCGGGTCAGAGTGAACCAGGGAGCAATGGTGATGAGGGATGTTCACATTCCAAACCTCCAGAACTGAACCTCACCACCAGAATAGAGTTTAAAATCTCATACCCAGGTCATGAAGACCTTCAGGCCATTGCCTCTAGCACATATAGTGATAAAAGGTGGAAGCGCTAATACATGGTTCACTCTTTCTATGGAACGCGTGATGTAATGGTTTAAAAGTCACTGGACATGGACTCGTCGCCCCGAGGTGTCAAAGTCCTGGGACGTGGTAATTGGCATTTCACTTAGCGCTATTACCCTTGGGAAATAGGTATGATCCTACTTTCCCTCCAGCTGTATGGGTAAGATAGAGGTGCAGACTGGGCTCTTTACCTCATTAGGCAACGGTCTAGGAGAGGAAATCCTCTGAATTCTAAATCTATTGAACTTCGCTTAAAAGAAAGTGACCTGTGTCACATCCTGCTCGTTGGAGGGTTTTGTAAACCCTATGATATAATGATAAAAAGGGTTGGGGCTTGCCCATAAGGGCAATGAGGGTTGAGGCGTCCATATAGGTGCTAGGGGCTTGACATGACAGCCGATTGATCGGAGGGGCTCTCCAGCCGCCCGTCTAACTAAAGTACAGCGTCTAAGTGGAGTGCAGCTATGCCTCATCCACCAGGATTCCGTCCTTAAGCAGACGGGTCGCACCCCACGGCACAGGTGGCCCACATGGGTGTGTGTGTGTGTGGGTTCTAAGCCCACACATCAGGGCTGTTCAAAGGTTAAAGGAAGTCGTGGTTCTAACAGGTATCCACGCATCGTTTCCATATCGGGTTTGAGTAAGTGCGTATTTTCTTGAAACTTCACCTGGATTGTCCTACGGATAATGGACAATTACTGTTCGTTGGTGACTAAGCAAACGGTGCGCGATAAGTGCACGCGA
>CM042170.1:55511983-55514483 GCA_023376005.1 Doryteuthis pealeii
AATCCAAAGAAATGTGTAATGTTCACAACGTAAAATTTGTAGGTAAAAAGCAAAAGTTCGAAGGGAGTTTGTTCGGTCAAAAAAGTGAACAAATAGAAAATAAAGTTTTTGGTTAATACGACCTGAGAAATGGATTTGTGATGTTAATCGCAGTACCGACGATGGTAGTAGTACACAGTAGTAAACACTGACCAGCTACTCTGAAAAGAAATGTTAATGTCAACTATCTAAAATATTAAATGAAAAAAAATCCATGCTGTTATCATTTAAATTTTATTTTTTTGATTGTCTTCACGAATATAAAGCAAATCTTCATTACTTTAGCTAAAAAATCAAGCTGTGGTGATATTTAATGTGTATATATATTTACTTTGTCGTTAATTGTTTTATTTTCGAAGTTTCCTCTGGACATACATATACACACAACTGCCCTTTATATATGTATAGATAGGAAATACGATGAGGAAATTAATCCGACAATATGTGAAGAAAATGTTTTCAAAAATATAACAGACACAGAATGTTATGATCAAAGGAAAAATGTTATATGTCTATACTTAAGTATTTCGGTTTATGATACACCATCATCAGGACAATGCAAAAGAAATTTTGTAAGGGAGAAAAACGAAACATGTTAAGTGTATGGTAAATGTGTGAATATAATGTTATTTTTATAAACGCACATATAAAAAATTACGGTAAATAACATTATATTCACACTTTCACCATACACTTAACATTTTTCATTTTTCTCCCTTACAAAATTTATTTTGCATTGTCCTGATGATGGTTTATCATAAACCGAAATACTTAAGTATAGACATATAAAAATTTTTCCTTTGATCATAACATCATGTATAGATAGATAGATAATAAATCTCGAAATAAGATTTTTAATGTTTCTTAGATTACAGCAATGCTGCCCCCCCCCCAAGAAGCGCTAAAAATATTTCAGAAGTAACAAACCAAAGAAAAGATAAAAAAGAAATACTTAAATCAATATTGAAGACACACATTTTGAAGACACACATTTTGAAGACACACATTTTGAAGACACTCATTTCGAAGACACTCATTTCGAAGACACACATTTTGAAGACACTCATTTTGAAGACGCTCATTTTGAAGACGCTCATTTTGAAGACACACATTTTGAAGACACACATTTTAAAGACACACATTTTGAAGATACACATTTTGAAGACACACATTGGTCAACTTTGATGGACCACTCACAAAGTAAGATTTTTGAACCTGCTCTTGCAGAAGATTTTTCAATCAATTAACTCCTAGAATTTCTACTGAATGGAACATAATTGAAAATTTCAAATTTACCTGCTCACCCACAAGGTGTGGAAAGAGCTGTTAAATTAACGACGGAGGCTTCACAGATTGTGTATGGACAGGAAACAAAGCTTAATCACATTATAACCAAATGATTGTGCCACAAAATAAGACCTGCATTTTCATCGAAAGGAAATACACTAATAATACACAGGATACCCCCGTGGATTGAATAAAAGGTTAGGTTCAAAGTTCCGTCATGGCTCCCGATTACAACAAGAAGGTTCCCGATTACGACAAGAAAGTTCCTGAGTCCGAGAAGGTTCCCGAGTCCAATAAGAAATACCTGAAGAAGGCCGGAGGGCATATCGGCCGAAACGTTGTGCAGATAACAATAAAGATGAGGACAATAGTCCGAATAACGCAGATAAAACTAATCATCAAGCCTCATCTCAAACATTCAGAGAAATATCCCTGTCTTGTGTGTATTTCTCACGTGCTCATGAATTAAAGTATGTTTAGTATTATCTGCGTTATTCGGACTATTGTCCTCATCTTTATTGTTATTTGTACAACGTTTCGGCCGATATACCCTCAGGCCTTCTTCAGGTATTTCTTGTACAAATAACAATAAAGATGGGGACAATAGTCCGAATAACGCAGATAATACTAATCATCAAGCCTCATCTCAAACATTCAGAGAAATAGAAATACACTGAACAATTTAAGGCTTAATCATATTATAACCAAATGATTGCACCACTAAATAAGACCTGCATTTTCATCGAAAGGAAAATACACAAAACAATTTATTTCTATTGTTACATAATCTTAAATAGTGCAGGAGGTTTTATTGCAATGTTCAATGAATAATGCAAATTTAAAACATTGAATATATTTTCCATTCATTGGACCTAATGAAAAATATCAATTTTATCTGCATTTATTATTGAAATAATTAAATTTTGAAGTCAGTTTGTCAGCAAAATTTGGCGGAAATTAGGTATTTCTGTATATTTTTGCAGACGATCGGACCAAGTTACCTTTAAGCACCCCAGGGGCGACCTGGATTCAGAAGGACATGTTTTTCATTTACACCGTCAACATCCGGTTGTTTGTTAACAGACGATTTTTAGATGCGTTTTTAAAATTATAAAACTAACTGCTAACCCTAACCCTAACCCCAACCCCAACCCCTAACCCTAACCCTAGCAAA
>CM042170.1:55519483-55523273 GCA_023376005.1 Doryteuthis pealeii
TCTTGTTGGGTATTCAATTTTTTTAAATTTATATGGCATGTCAACCCTTGATGGGTCATTTTATGCCAAAGACATTTTGTTTTCTTCATTCTTGATGGATATTCAATTTTTTGTGACAATCCACCGTTTAAATATTTTGACAATTTTTGACCGTCGTAACAATAGTAATAGCAATAAAATGACAGTTATTTCTTTTTGTTAATGGATTTCTTTTAAGCTTTATCCTCGAGAATTTTGCTCATTTTCATTAAGATAAAACCAAACAATTAGAAATCAATAATACATATTTATTAAAATCAAATTTCTAATATCAACATGCAAATTAACCTTTCCGTTCACACTGTAACTATAAAAACAGTTTTATTAATAATTGAGTAATTTTATTAATAATTGAGGTTTAAATTTTTAAAAATCATGGAGAATGTGACGTAAATAATTAAGGGAATTGTGACTTGAGTAGTAATATAGTTTCGGTTATAGATAGAAAAATACACAATCTCCATAATAATATTAATATTGTCAATATAACTATTATTAGTTTAGGGTCCGATTTTTAACCCCAGTATTGCTATTGCTATCGTACCGATAGTAATAGCAATAAAAAATGTTCATGACACCAACTGAAGAAATTAATAGAGAGAAAAAAAGGCTATATTGAATTAAAAGACTTATTTTTGTTGGTTGGTGGGATCTTACGGCATGTCAACCCTTGTTGGGTTATTTTATGCTGAAGACGTTCTGTTTTCTTCATTCTTGATGGGTATTCAATTTATTCTGACAAGCCACCGTTTTAATATTTTGATAATTTTTGACCGTCTGAAGATCGCATAATATGCATGAAACTGCAGTTACGGAAAATTAACACCATGACATTTCATATCTGATATATATATATTATATATATATATATATATATATATATATATCGAAATATCGGCTGTAGTAGTCCACGATCACAAGGAAGTCTTTTCCATCCCACTGGAATAGGTCTGTGGCTACCACTTGCCAGGGGTAGTCGGGCACAGGGTGTGGTTTCAGGGCCTCTTTGGATTGGAATTCTGCGATGTCATTGCACTCTGTGCATCTCGATACGAATAGACGTATATAATATATATATATATATATTATATATATATATATATATATATATATATATATATATATATAAAATGTTGTTCTGGTTCCAACGGGAGAAAATTCAATATTTTATAAAAAAAGAAGGTCCGCAAAATGTATTATGTTTTCAGAAAAGATTTTTTAATTCTTTTTATCTTACATATGCAACACGTGTTTCAGATCTTCTAGTATCTTCTTCAGGCTTTGATTGATAATATGAAAATGAATTCTTACATGCGTGCATATATATATACATGAGTATTTCACTTCCCACTTCCTGTTTGGTGGGAGTGGATTATAAAGGAATTTCATTTTTAACATTAGTCTTTAAACAGGTGGTTTGTTTTCTGGGTGGCTTGGTAATAAATTCATTAACTGAGCTTTTATTGTTCATCAGATGTTCATTTGATATGTTAGGTGTGTGTGTTTGAAATTTGTTTTTTGTTCTAGAGAACTAGTGTTTTTCTACTTAAGTTTATACTTTTTGGGTGTGTATATGTGTGTGTCTATGTATATGTGCTTATGTTTATTTTTTGTGTGTGCGTGCGTGCGCGAGTTTATACCGTATTTGACGGCATATAGGACGCACTTTTTTCGAAAATTTTGGCTAAAAAAATTGCCCTGCGTCTTATACATCGTAGGTGAAGTTTGAGATCTCCCGTAGGCCTAGGCAAATCTTCTCTATGATGCTCACTAACCCAGCTTACGCTCAGTACTTTTACCTACCCTAAACTCCATGCATCCTTATTTTATTGCTGGTATTGTTACAATCAAGGTTAACAGGAGCGTATGGTGGCGAAGGAAGAACAATCACAGGTTTTTAATTTTTTTAAAACTTTTTTTCCTGAATTGGACCCGCTGAAATGGGGGTGCCTCATATGCCCGTACGTCTTATATGCCGTCAAATACCATATATATATATATATATATATATATATATATATGTTGAAAAAATGAGTAAAGGAAAAAAGGTATAGAATGGGTAATATAGGATATTTTAATCAATTTTACTTACACGTGTTTCGGTCAGGAGTTTATACATGTGTACATTATTCAAAATATTCATATATTCAATATAAATAATATTGTATATTTGATTATACAATACATTTGATATATTCGTGGGACTTCATATCAGTGAGGGGGGGGTGTACAAATAAAACTGTTGAGAGGAAGGTCCCGATGATCCCAAAACCAAATGCATATAAAAAAACAAACAAAACAAAAGAATCATTTTAATTGAACTTCTCGTCGGTTGGGCTATTAGAATGAGGAGTATTCTACAGCCTGCTCGCTTTCTGATGAGTTTCCGTTACTTGTCAAGTAACTTTCTTCTTTGGCGTAATAAATTTGGAAACTTAAATGTTTTTAATTAACTTATTAACATAAGCGTATCTGAAGCTCGCTCGTATCTGAAATTTTAGCCCATAACACAAAGCAAAAATATCGATATATATATATACGCTTGTTCCTAAATTTTGCGTCCATTATCATCCTGCAACAACCGCTAGTTAAAAATGAGATCGTCCAAATTATTCCACAAGATGAATTGCCAAATGGGAATACAGATTATCTGGTGTTGCTTAAATCCCAGATTTCATATTTGACGCATTTTATTTCACCTAATTTTAAAAATGAAACATTCCAAATGATCAACTAAATGCGTAACGGTAAAATTAAGATGAATAAAAAAAAATTACATGTTTGTTTTATGTGTAATTTTGAAATTATGAATTACGGAAGATATTTTGGTAATTTAGATCTTATGTCGTCCAGGCCTCCTGTCCTAATTTATGCTACGTTTTGCAAGCCAGCACCAGACGAATTTCTAACTGAAGTTTTTTTTCCGAGGCGTGTTTTTGTCACTTTTATTTTTGTAATATTTATTGCGAAGATAATAATTGGTTAGAAATGTAATGAAAATGAAAATCAGCCTTACTTAAAAAACTCCTATTGATTTTTGGAAATTCTACGGATTCAGCTAGTGTATATATATATGTAAAATTGTCGGAAAAAACTCGTAAGTTAGGGCACTCGTCAATGTACCATTGTACTTGGTAATTAAAAGTTTTTTTTTTTAAGAAAACCCCCCCCAGCCAAAAAAAAACCGAGTAGACCACAGCTAAACTCTGATCATTCAACCAGGCTTATTGTTCTGCGGGTTAATTTTTGTTAATTTAACAGCGTGTAACCATCTTGGTCTGATTTTTTTATATTTCTTGGAGTGTTGGGACAATTTTCATTCAGTGATCTCAGGGTTTTAACTAGTTTAGCAGTAAATATTGTACTACAGCAGGAAAAAGCGAGCACGTCTGATGCATAATGCCTCTGAGTCATATGGCATGATGGTTCTTGCCCCAAGGCGGTAACTGTTTTGCCTCTTGGTTTAGTTGGTTGGTTACATTGCATGATTTTCACCGGTATTAATAACATTTGTTGGTTTATATAAAAAACACAACTTTTTGGCCTTTGCACCCTCCGACCCTTTCTTCGTTATATATATATAGACAAAACGTGCATCCGTTGGTCACCCATTGAGGCTCTGGAATAGTAATTGTGATTAGAGAAAAGCCAACTTTGCCAAAGCGAAAAAATTTTTAAAAAAAGTAATGTACGACCGGAGAATAAATAAAAAAAGCTACAACTTTTCAAATCATTTGTATCTCTCTCTACC
>CM042170.1:55523373-55535873 GCA_023376005.1 Doryteuthis pealeii
AAGAGAGATAAGTGTGATAGTATATATATTATATAATATATATATAATATATATATTATAATTAACAGCTGCATTATATATATATATAATATATATATATATGTGTGTGTGTGTGTGTGTGTGTATGTGTGACTTTTAATTGTCGCCAGTGATTATACTTGAAAAAGAACCGGACGAAAAGGCCTTCGTATTTTCATACCTCCCATATTTCATATTTTATTTTCGTAATGAAATATTGTTTTATCCTACCATCCCACAACTTGTATGATCTCCCAACATACATAGGTTTCCTCTACTTTTCCGCCCTGTCGACTGGGGCGTTAGAATGCACCGACTGCACTTCTGCAGAGGGGTAAGACTCACCCAATGGGACCACCTGTTGGCCGTGGGTGGCGACCCGTGATGCTTAAGGATAGAGCCCAGGTGGATGAGCAGTTCATGACATGCAATACTCCACTTTGGCCCTATCTTGGGCTAGACAGGTGGTCGGAGAGGCCCCCTCTGATCAATTGGCTAGTCATGTCAAGCCCTAGCACCTATATGATTGTCCCAACCCTATTGCCCTTATGGCAAGCCCCAACCCCTTTTTATCATATGGGTGCTAGAAGGCGATGGCTGCGGGTCTACATGTTCTGGGAATGACGTTAAGCTCTATCTGATGGTGAGGTTCCAATTTTGGAGGTTTGGGGAATGTGGAGCACACCTTCATCACCATTGCTCCCTGGTCCACTCTGACCCAGAGTGGTAGTACCTGTTAGGGTCCCATCTATGGGTTAAATAGAAAAATGCATTTATAAAGAAATTGTATTATCCATTAAGAATTGATTTATTTCAAAACTTTATCGGCATTAAATGACCCACTGAGGTTGATATGCCGTAAAACAAACCAAACCAAACCAAACCATCCTCTACTTTTAGTACTCTATAAGTTTTCTTGTACTAAAAATGTGTTCATATATATATATATATATATATATATATATATATATATATATAGTGTGTGTGTGTGTGCAGAAAGTACTTACAAATATCATAACGGAACTAGCAGGGATACCTGGCGTTGGTCGATGGAAAAAATGATAAATAAAATAGTTTTGTGAAATGATTCTGATATATATTTCAACAAGATTCGAGGTATACAGAAAAATTAACACACAATGCTTCAAGTAAACTCTTATATATATATATATATATATATATATATATTAATAAGTCATCCACAGACACGTGTTTCGGCTTTTCACGCCTCTTCAGTGTGGCTAGACACAGCTATCCTTGGCTAGGGTCGAACTCAGACTGAGCGTTTGACAGCCTGACCGTTGTAGCGAGGACTGGTGTTTTTAAACTATTAAGTACATAGGTTTGTTTATGTATTTTACGGTCACAGAGAGGTCAAATCTCCGGGGAAACGATCATTGCTTATATGCTTAGTAGTGAGAGTTAATTTAAATTACCAATTAGAGAGTTCATACCAATCTTCTTTAAAATATCCAGTCTGAATGGTGCCACTTTGGCCAGGGATAAATCAAAAGCGGTTCCTTTGGAAAGTCAATAAGCCACCGGAAGTTGACCGATAGAGAAAATAAGACTACGGGACCCGATTGAAATAAAAAGGGACGTGGACTTATACTAAGTTAAAAGTTGAGGTCCGTGGTGTAACGGTTAGAGTCGTAGGAAAGGACTCGTCGACCCGAGTTCAAAATCTAGACGAGCCTTTTTTACATTTCCCATAGTGCTAATACCATTGGTAAAGGTATGCATCTACTCTCCCTCCTTCTATGGATAAATAGGCTAGGCAACCAGTCTAGAAGGAAAACCTGTTAAACTTTGCTTAAAAGAATTGGCCTTGCGTCACATCCTGCTCGTGCGGAAAGGTTGGTATAAACTTCGAAACACGTGTCTGTGGATGACTGATATATATGCTTCCCACTCCCATGGTTGAGCACTGTGTGGGGACATTAATTGTAACTTCACCGTTTGGCATTAGCCGTGACCCGTCTGTTTACTGGTTTGAGTTCTCTGGTGATTGTAAAAACATACCGCCGTAAAGTATGTAGCAATTAATTGTTCACCTTAGACTGACGGCCGCTAATAGCCGCAAGGGTAAGGAACTTAGCAGACAAAAATTCTGTTGGGTTTCGATCCTGGTTAGAGGTAGCTATTAAAATGTCGAGCCGCACTGATGAGAAGTAAACTTCGAAACACGTGTCTGTGAATGACTGATATATATATATATATATATATATATATATATATATATATATATATATATATATATATATATATATATAAAGGAAAAGTTGACTTACCGGTGAATTTGGTCACGATGGTTAGTAAGTGTAGAATTCAGAGGGGTAAGTCAGCGATATAACAAATACAAAGTGCTCAATACTAAGTAGACCAAATTTATTATAAAATGGGTACAAGAGATAACCTACTCGAGTTTCACCATAAGGATCTTCAGGGTCAAATCCGCTGAATTAATCGAGACACCGATTAATAGCAGTCGATTTCACGTGTGTGTTCACGTGAAATCGACTGCTATTAATCGGTGTCTCGATTAATTCAATGGATTTAACCCTGAAGATCCTTATGGTGAAACTCGAGTAGGTTATCTCTTGTACCTATTTTATTATATATATATATATTATATATATATAATATATATATATATATATGGTGGGACATAAAGGTGAGACACATTTTAAATGCTATTTTCTCAGATTATAAAAGCAACACAGATTGCTAAATATATTTATTACATATCTGATGCACAGGAGTATTACATGTTATCTAAAATTTGAATATTACATTAAGTTTTTATTACTTTCAGGTATTGATTTTGGTGATCCCCACAATGCCGTGGAGTCCAAAAGAAATTGTATATGTAGTCGAAGTCGAATTGGCCATCCAGGTCCCCTGATCTAACCCCAGTGGACTATTTTCTGTGGGATTAACTGAAAGATCGGCTATTCGCGGTCAGGCCTCACACGACAACGGAATTGAAAGAAAGCATCTAGTTGATAAGCTAAACCACACTTTACATGATATGAGAAATCGAGCTCTCGAATGTTTTCGTCATGATAGGGACTATCTCAAGGACATAATATTCAAATCTTGGATCACATGTAAAACTTCTGTATACCAGTTATGTAATATACTGTGTCGCTTTTGTAATCTGAGAAAATAGCATTTAAAATGTGTCCCATCATTTTGGTCCACCCTACACACACACACACACACACACACAAACACGTGTTGCATATGTAAAACAAAAAGAATTTAAAAAATTTTTCAGAGAACAAAATACATTTTGCGGACCTTCTTTTTTTTAATAAAATATTGAATTTTCTCCCGTTGGAACCAGAACAACACACACACACACACACACACACACACACACCACACACATATATATATATATATATATATATATAGTATATATATATATAAGAGAGTTTTATAATTTGCTTGAAGCATTGTGTATATATTGGTTAGGAGGTTGATTTAGAAGGCTATCACAATGCAGGTGTAAAGAAAAAAAATACGGTAACAATGGTGTTGTGTGTTAACCTTTATTTAATTCTTGAATTTTCGAGTTAATATTTCTTTTTCAAAAGATCACTGGAACTGAAGCAGTCTAGTTATGGCATTTCTTTTTAAAAAGAAACATTTATCAAAATCATTTGATTCGGCATTAAATGACATGAAAGAGGGTTGTTCTGCCGTAAAACAACACCAACCAACCAACCAACCATGGGGCTTACGGTCAAGTCACGTTGAAGGCATCAGTTCTTTAACCATGGCTAGGTAACCGGTCTAGGAGAAGGAAAACTCTGAATTCAAACCTGTTAAACTCCGCTTAAGAAATTGACCTTGTGTCGCATCCTGCTCGTGCGGAGGGGTTGGTAAATATATATATATATATATATATATATATATATATATATAAAATAATCCTTGTTCGGCAAGATATTTATATTTAAAGCTCTTAAATTCTATAGCCTTGTTGGTGATCATCGGAGAAAAGAAAAAAAAACTATTTCTTTGAATTTTAGTGTTCTAAGTGACAGTTATCTCTACGTTACAGGTTCAATCATGGCCAAGGGCGACAGTAACATATAAAAATAATTAACATAACTTAACACCTGTACCCCAGCTATGGTTAGCGGAATGAGAATAGGATACCCACGTGGATTGAATAAAGGGTTAGGTTCAAAGTTCCGTGATGGCTCCCGATTACGACAAGGAGGTTCCCGATTCCGAGAAGAAATACCTGAAGAAGGCCGGAGGGCACATCGGCTGAAACGTTGTACAGATAACGATGAAGATGAGGACAATAGTCCGAATAACGCAGATAATACTAATCATCAAGCCTCATCTCAAACATTCAGAGAAATATCTTGTCAGCTGGTTTGCTTTGTTTTGTTTTACGGCATATCAACCTCAGTGGGTCATTTTATGCCAATAAACTTTTGAAATAAATTCATTCTTAATGGATACTCAATGTTTTTTATAAACACATTTTTCTATTTAACCCATAGACGGGACCCTAACAGGTAGAACCACTCCGGGTCAGAGTGGACCAAGAGTGTTAAAGGGATGTTCCACTTTCCCCAAACCTCCAGAACTGGAACCTCACCATCAGATAGAGTTTAATGTCATACCCAGGCCATGAAGACCTTCAGCCATTGCCTTCTAGCACATATATGATAAAAAGGTGGAAGCGCGTGGTGCAATGGTTAAAGTCATGGGAAATGGACTCGTCGTCCCGAGTTCAAATCCTAGATGTGGTAATTGCATTTCACTTAGCGCTAATACCCTTGGGAAAGGTATGAATCCTACTCTCCCTCCAGCTATGGGTAAATAGTAGGGCAGACTGGGCTCTTTAACCTTGGCAACCGGTCTAGGAGAAGGTAAACTCTAAATTCAAACCTGTTGAACTCCACTTAAGAAATTGACCTTGTGTCACATCCTGCTCGTGCAGAGGGGTTGGTAAATATATATTTGTCTGAATTTTTTTATATGAAGCTTGATAATTTAGATTTTTTGGATTTTTCAGAATGTCTTCCTCATATTTATGGTTATATACACAATGTTTCAGCCGATTTGCCCTCAGGCCTTCTTCAGGGATTTCTTGTTGTAATCAGGAGCTGTCATGGAACTTCAAACAGAACACTTTATTCAATCCACTGAGTTCAATAAGAAGGTTCCCAAGTTTGACAAGAAAGACCTGAAGAAGGCCAGAGGGCATATCAGCCGAAACATTGTGTGTATGACAATAAAGATGAGAACAACAATCTGAAAAATCCAAATGATACAAACTCTTTAGTGGTTACTTAATACTGAAAAAATGATAAAAAGGGTTGGGGCTTGCCATAAGGGCAAATAGGGTTGAGGCAATCATATAGGTGCTAGGGCTTGACATGACCAGCCGATTGATCGGAGGGGGCCTCTTCGACCGCCTGTCTAGCCTAAGTAAGGGTCTAAGTGGAGTGGAGTACTGCTCATTCACCAGGATTCCGTCCGTAAGCAACACGGGTCGCCACCAACAGCCAACAGGTGGCCCCATGGTTCTAAAGCCCCACCATCAGGGCTGTTCAAAGGGTTAAAGAAGTCGTGGTTCTAACAGGTATCACGCATCGTTTCCATATTGGGTTGAGTAAGTGCGTAATTTTCTTGACAACTTCAACCTGGATGTCTACGGGGATAATGAGCAATTACCTGTTCGTTGGTGACTAAGAACGGTGCGCGATAAGTGCACGCGAAGGGGGTGGGTGGAGGTGGAGTAGAGGTGCTGCAGGGGGTGAGGGTGACACAATGGAGGTTGAAAAAAAAGAAAGGTCGCAGAAATTTTTTTCGGTTATTTCCTATAACTCCAATATAAACAAAGGGGAACCACTCTTGACTGATAAATTATTTATTCATTTTCCCATTAAACCCTAACCCTAAAACCTAACCCTAATCCCGTCTTCTTTTTTCCTAGTAGATCAATAAATAAATAAATAAATAATCTAATAAACTAATCCTAAACCCTAACCTTAAACCCTAAACCCTAACCCCGTCTTCTTTTTTCCAAACAGATCAATCAATCAATAAATAAATAATTTATCAATCAAGAGTGGTTCCCCTTTCTTTATGTTGGACTTATAGGAAATAACCAGCATAAGCCCAACATAAGCAAAGGGGAACCACTCTTGACTGATAAATTATTTATTTATTTATTTATTGATCTACTAGGAAAAAAGAAGATGGGGTTAGGGTTAGGGTTTAGGGTTAGGGTTTAGAGTTAGTTTAATTGAAAAATAAATACATAATTTATCCGTCAAGAGTGGTTCCCCTTTGTTTATGTGGGAGTTATAGGAAATAACAGAGACTTTTTACTTTTATTTGGAATATCATTTTGTTATAGGAAATAACCGATTTTTTCTCTGTGAGGATGTTTGGCTGCGGCGATGAAGGAAGGAAGAAATAAAGAAAGGAAAGAAGAAAGAAAAGAATGAAAGTCTTGCAATTTCATGTGCAGTACCTAGGGGGGGGGCTGGGTGTTGAATGTTGTCGGCTGCGTCGTCAACAGGTAAATAGTTGGGTTTTTTTTTCTCTCTTTTGAGACGAAACACGTGAATTTCGAAGAAGAACAACAAAAACCAAAAAAAAAAAACAACAAACAAAGACAGCACGCACACGCGCACACGCACACACACACACACATACAACAACAACAACAACAAAAACAAACCCAAACATCATCATCATCATCATGATAATAACGTTGAATGCACTTTAATTAGAATCTTAGAGATCTATCAATCTATCCATCTATCTATCCTAGCCTGACTCTATCTACCTACACACACACACACACACACCACACACACACACACACACACATATATATATATATATATATATATATATATATATAGTAGCTCATCAGGGCAAAGATCTTTGCTCTGATGAGCTACTAAGCGAAACTGTTAGTAGGTATATCTGACTCATTAGGTTTAACTTTATTATTTGCTCTACTTAGGTATTGAGCACTCTTTACTTTTTAGCTTTAGAAAATCCTGGCAGTTTTTATATATATATATATATTTCATATATATAATTTTTTTCTTTTGGCCAAGTATTATAGTATGAACCAATTATTTTCGGTTGGTACGACTATCTTGTTTTTTTTTTTATTAACCTTTTCGGATCTATCTATTCTTAGATCTATCTGATTCTGTCATCTCCTCTTTCTTTCTCTTCTCTCTCTTATCTCTCTCTCTCTCTCTCTCTCTCTCTCTCTCCTCTCTCTCACACACACACACACACACACAACCCCCTATCCCTGTATATCACAGTTTGTTCATATCTATCTATCTATCTATCTATCTAATTGACGTTTTCACCCACTTACCTATCTGTCTGATTTTGTCTCCTCCTCTCTCTCTCTGTCTCTCTCGCTAGTATTATAGCATCTATCTATCTATCTATCTCCCTCGATATATATTATATATATTAATATATATATATAGAGAGAGAGATAGATAGATAGATAGAGAGATAGATAGACAGATCCCAAAACCACCCAACCTGTCAATTCTTCCTAAACCTTGCCACTGAATTTAGAACAAAACCTTGAATCTCTAGCTTGTGTGACGTCAGCGCACACGTCAGCACATTTCCTTTGGGTACAATTACACAATCGGACTCACACACACACACACACACACACACACACACACACACACATATATATATATATATATATATATATATATATATATCCCTACTTCTCCACAGTCACCGTTTCTCTCGATAGCAATGTTCCGACATCGAATGAAAGCATGCATCCGTGCCCCATAAAATTATGCTGACTGTTCTTTTAGCCACTTCTTTACTACAGATTTCACTTCCTCGTCACTGGAATAATGTTTGCATCTGAAAAAGCTTTTTCGTGAGAGAAGTAGGGATGTGATCCACAGAGGACCAGCTTCATTTTGATGTATGATATTGGTAATTATACCTGTTCTAAACAAAATGGCAATACTTTTTGACTCACCCTAGTATATATATATATATATATATATATATATATATATATTTAGGAGAATATGTGCTTAATTTAAGTTGCACCTAATTTTGAAAGTTAATTAATTAATAATTAATTAATTAGGCGGGCATACCTATTTAAATGTAAGGCTAAACAAATCAAGAAAAATCGTACATACAGAGATTGATTTTTCTCGATTTGTTTAGCCTTACATTTAAATAGGTATGCCCGCCTAATTAATTAATTAATTAATTAACTTTCAAAATTAGGTACGACTTCAATTAAGCACATATTCTCCCAAAAATTGTCGGATAAAAAAAGCCATATCATAAACACATCGCTTGTGTATTTACTCTTCTATATATATATACATATATATGTGTGTGAGAGAGAGAGAGAGAGAGAGAGAGAGAGAGAGAGAGAGAGAGAGAGAGAGAGAGAGAAAGAAAAAAATGGAGATGAATCCGACAGATATGTTTAAAAGAGATATTGAAATAAAAAAATATATGAAATGTATTATTGTTATTGTCGACAAGTGTCTCGACCTAAATAACCTTACACCCCCCACACAGTATTCTATTCAAAATTATTTCAAGAATAAAAGTGAAATAAAATAATAAACAAAGGGTCGTCATCAGGACAGTGTTTTGATTTTTTAAAAATATTCCTATATTTAAAATAATCTTAAATTGTGGGATATTGACAGTAAACTTTGAAATATCCCAACATACGTAAACCTATTGCCCTTATGGCAAACCCCGGACCCTTTTATCATATAGGTGCTAGAAGGCGGTGATTGGGGGTCTTAGTGTCCTGGGCATGACGCTAAAATTTATCTGATGGTGAAGTTCCAATTCTGGAGCTCAATTCATTGCCATTATTCTCATGTCCACTCTGACGCGGAGGGGTAGTACCTGTTAGGGTCCCATCTATGGGTTAAATAGAAAACTGAGATTTTAAAATTGTTTAAAAAATTGAGTTTGAATAAAAAAAAATTGTATACCATCAAGAATGATCAAAACAAAACGTCTTTGGCATAAAATAACCCCAAAAGGGTTGACATGTCGTAAAATCCTACTAACCACCCAACCTACTACTAATGCTACTACTTTGGCATAAAATAGCCCAACAAGGGTTGACATGCCGTAAAAACCAACCAACCAACCAACCAACCCACTACTACTACTACTACTACTACTAATAATAATAATAATACTGCTACTACTACTAATACTACTTTGGCATAAAATAGCCCAACAAGGGTTGACATGCCGTAAAAACCAACCAACCAACCAACCAACCAACCAACCCACTACTACTACTACTACTGCTGCTGCTGCTGCTACTACTACTAATACTACTTTGGCATAAAATAACACAAGGGTTGACATGCCGTAAAAAACAACCAACCAACCAACCAACCCACTACTACTACTACTACTACTACTACTACTACTTTGGCATAAAATAGTTCAACAAGGGTTGGCATGCCGTAAAACAACCAAACCAACCAACCAACCAACCAACCAACCACTACTACTACTACTACTACTAAAACTGCTACTACTACTACTACTACTACTACTTTGGCATAAAATAACTCAACAAGGGTTGACATGCCGTAAAAAAACAACCAACCAACCAACCAACCAATCAGTCTACTACTACTACTACTACTACCACTACTTCGGCATAAAATAACCCAAGAATTGACATGCCGTAAAATCCAACCAATCATCCTATTGCCACTCACTACGGAAGATCACAATGCTCAGTGACACCTGCTGTCGATCTCTTCCCGAACCCTGAATCCGCGCCGGGCTCCCTCCCACCCGTCTGTGTACTAATTGGTAAGGACAGACTCTGCTGGCATCCTTTTATTCTCTTGCCGCACTACCCGGTGATAGCAGGTGAGGTGCTATAGAAGTGGAGAGTTGTTTAAGAAAAAAAGAGGACAGGGTGGTGGTAGTGGGGGGTTTGAGATCGAGGGGCGGTCAAGAGAAGGTGCAGTGGCAATGGTAGAAGAAGGAATGTGCTCATTAAGAGCTCCCTCCCCCTCCCCTCCCTCTTACTTTCCAGATCACCTCTGATAACCCTCACCCCACCCCCACTACAAAGTCGTAATTTGGTCTTGCGTCAACAAGCAATATCCAGTCCGCTATTTCGGTGTAATAAGATGTTCCAACATCTTGCCTTCGCCTTAAGCATCACACCTGTCAAAATTAGTGACTTTGAACAACACAACCAAGGTAGATAAAATAAGAATCCGAAATAGTCTTTCTTGTGTTCGGGGTAATTTGTCTGTGGAGCTGGAGGGTGGGAGGTGGTGTGAACAAACCGCTGGGTGGGTTGGGGTACTTTGTCATCAATCAAACTATTGGACGATTTAAAAACAACAAAAAATAAAAATATCGACGTTTGTAGAGGCCGGTGTTGCGTATTTCGAATTCACAAATAATTTTAAAAAAATATCGATGTCATGTCATTGTTGCAGTCTCGGAAGACTGTAGAGTTCTTGTGCCCCTGAAGTTTTTAGAGGCCGGTGTTGCGTGTTCCGACCTCACAAATAAAGTTTAAAAATTACCATAAAATAACAAATAACAAGTAAGAGCTCGAAATGAGCGGGCGAGCTCTAGGGGACCCAATGAACATCTACACTGACGGTAGGTGGTTTGGCGTACTTACTACACACACAAACCTCCAAATTGTCCCTGGTCGTCAACCCATCTAAGACCAGGAAGAATGTTATAAAATCCGGAGTCTCTAAGGTGGAGTAACGCTGAAGTGCTAAACTGCAGTGGTTACTTACCTTTCCTTTGGACCACAGCGACAATGTGGAGAGGAGGAATCTGCTGATTAGGCAACAGCACATCCTCCATATCAACCCGCCCAAGTAACGTAGTCCCCCCCCCAAATAACAAATAAATAATGAGAATGAATCTGTGTAAATCCAAAGAAATGTGTAATGTTCACAACGTAAAATTTGTAGGTAAAAAGCAAAAGTTCGAAGGGAGTTTGTTCGGTCAAAAAAGTGGACAAATAGAAAATAAAGTTTTTGGTTAATACGACCTGAGAAATGGATTTGGGACGTTAATCGCAGTGCCGACGATGATAGTAGTACACAGTAGTAAACACTGACCAGCTACTCTGAAAATAAATGTTAATGTTTACTATCTAAAATATTAAATGAAAAAAAATCCATGCTGTTATCATTTAAATTTTATTTTTTTGATTGTCTTCACGAATATAAAGCAAATCTTCATTACTTTAGCTAAAAAATCAAGCTGTGGTGATATTTAATGTGTATATATATTTACTTTGTCGTTAATTGTTTTATTTTCGAAGTTTCCTCCGGACATACATATACACACAACTGCCCTTTATATATGGATAGATAGGAAATACGATGAGGAAATTAATCCGACAATATGCGAAGAAAATGTTTCCAAAAATATAACAGACACAGGATGTTACGATCAAAGGAAAAATGTTTATATGTCTATACTTAAGTATTTCAGTTTATGATAAACCATCATCAGGACAATGCAAAAGAAATTTTGTAAGGGAGAAAAACGAAACATGTTAAGTGTATGGTGAATGTGTAAATATAATGTTATTTACCGTTATTTTTTATAAACGCACATATAAAAAATAACGATAGATAACATTATATTCACACATTCACCATACACTTAACATTTTTCATTTTTCTCCCTTACAAAATTTATTTTGTATTGTCCTGATGATGGTTTATCATAAACCGAAATACTTAAGTATAGACATATAAAAATTGTTTCCTTTGATCATAACATCATGTATAGATAAATAGATAATAAATCTCGAAATAAGATTTTTAATGTTTCTTAGATTACAGCACTGCTGCCCCCCCCCCACAAGAAGCGCTAAAAATCTTTCAGAAGTAACAAACCAAAGAAAAGATTAAAAAGAAATACTTAAATCAATTTTGAAAGACACACATTTTGAAGACACTCATTTTGAAGACACGCATTTTGAAGACACTCATTTTGAAGACACACATTTTGAAAACACACATTTTGAAGACACTCATTTTGAAGACACACATTTTGAAGACACTCATTTCGAAGACACACATTTTGAAGACACTCATTTTGAAGACAGACATTTTGAAGACACACATTTTGAAGACACACATTTTGAAGACACACATTGTTCAACTTTGATTGGCCACTCACAAAGTAAGATTTGTGAACCTGCACTTGCAGAAGATTTTTCAATGAACTCCTAGAATTTCTACTGAATTGAACATAATTGAAAATGTCAAATTTACCTGCTCACTCACAAGGTGTGGAAAGAGCTGTTAAATTAACGACGGAGGCTTCACAGATTGTGTATGGACAGGAAACAAGGCTTAATCACATTATAACCAAATGATTGTGCCATTAAATAAGACCTGCATTTTCATCGAAAGGAAATACACTAA
>CM042170.1:55540873-55570873 GCA_023376005.1 Doryteuthis pealeii
AGCCAAAAACATTTTGTTTTATTCATTCTTGTTGGGTATTTAATTTTTAAAAATTTTATGGCATGTCAACCCTTGTTGGGTAATTTTAAGCCAAAGACATTTTGTTTTATTCATTCTTGTTGGGTATTTAATTTTTAAAAATTTTATGGCATGTCAACCCTTGTTGGGTAATTTTATGCCAAAGACATTTTGTTTTATTCATTCTTGTTGGGTATTCAATTTTTAAAAATTTTATGGCATGTCAACCCTTGTTAGGTTATTTTATGCTGAAAAGGTTTTGTTTTTTTCATACTTGATGGGTATTCAATTTATTGTGACAAGCCACCGTTTTAATATTTTGATAATTTTTGACCGTCTGAAGATCGCATAATATGCATGAAACTGCAGTTACGGAAAATTAACACCATGACATTTCATATCTGAATATATATATATATATCGAAATATCGGCTGTAGTAGTCCACGATCACAAGGAAGTCTTTTCCATCCCACTGGAATAGGTCTGTGGCTACCACTTGCCAGGGGTAGTCGGGCACAGGGTGTGGTTTCAGGGGCTCTTTGGGATTGGAATTATGCGATGTCATGCACTCTGTGCATCTCGATACGAATAGACGTATGTCGTATATATATATATATATATATATATATATATATATATATATACACCGTATTTGACGGCATATAGGACGCACTTTTTTTCAAAAATGTTGGCTCAAAAAATTGCCCTGCGTCTTATACATCGTAGGTGAAGTGTTTGAGACCTTCCGTAGGCCTAGGCTAATCTTCACTATGATGCTCACTAACCCAACTTACGTTCAGTACTTTTACCTACCTTAAACTCCATGCATCCTTATTTTATTGCTGGTATTGTTATAATCAAGGTTAACAGGAGTGTATAGTGGCGAAGGAAAAACAATCACAGGTTTTTAATTTTTTTGACTTTTTTTCCTGAATTGAACCCGCTGAAATGGGGGTACCTCTTATATGCTCGTACGTCTTATATGCCGTCAAATACGATATATATATATATTATATATATATATGTTGAAAAAATGAACAAAGGAAAGAAAGTATAGCATGGATAATATAGGATATTTTAATCAATTTTACTTACACGTGTTTCGGTCAGGAGTTTATCCATGTGTACATTATTCAAAATATTCATATATTCAATATAAATAATATTGTATATTTGATTATACGATACATTTGATATATTCCGTGGGACCTCACATCAGTGAGGGAGGGGGGGGGCGATGTACAAATAAAACTGTCGAGAGGAAGGTCCCGATGATCCCAAAACCAAATGCATATAAAAAAAACCAAACAAAACAAAAGAATCATGGAATGGAACTTCTCGTCGGTTTGCTATTAGAATGAGGAGCATTCTACAGCCTGCTCGCTTTCTGATGAGTTTCCGTTACTTGTCAAGTAACTTTCTTCTTTGGCGTAATAAATTTGGAGACTTAAATGTTTTTAATTAACTTATTAATATAAGCGTATCTGAAGCTCGCTCGTATCTGAAATTTTAGCCCATAACACAAAGCAAAAATATCGATATATATATATACGCTTGTTCCTAAATTTTGCGTCCATTATCATCCTGCAACAACCGCTAGTTAAAAATGAGATCGTCCAAATTATCCAAGATGAATTGCCAAATGGGAATACAGATTATCTGGTGTTGCTTATCCCAGATTTCATATTTGACGCATTTTATTTCACCTAATTTTAAAAATGAAACATTCCAAATGATCACTTAAATGCGTAACGTAAAATTAAGATGAATAAAAAAAAATTACATGTTTGTTTTATGTGTAATTTTGAAATTATGAATTACGGAAGATATTTTGGTAATTTAGATCTTATGTCGTCCAGGCCTCCTGTCCTAATTTATGCTACGTTTTGCAAGCCAGCACCAGACGAATTTCCGACTGAAGTTTTTTTTTCCGAGGCGTGTTTTTGTCACTTTTATTTTTGTAATATTTATTGCGAAGATAATAATTGGTTAGAAATGTAATGAAAATGAAAATCAGCCTTACTTAAAAAACTCCTATTGATTTTTGGAAATTTCGTGGAAATTCTACGGATTCAGCTAGTGTATATATATATGTAAAATTGTCGGAAAAAACTCGTAAGTTAGGCACTCGTCAATGTACCATTGTACTTGGTAATTAAAAGTTTTTTTTTTAAGAACCCCCCCCCCCCGCCAAAAAAAAACGAGTAGACCACAGCTTAACTCTGATCATTCAACCAGGCTTATTGTTCTGCAGGTTAATTTTTGTTAATTTAACAGCGGTAACCATCTTGGTCTGATTTTTTGATATTTCTTGGAGTGTTGACAATTTCTATTCACTGATCTCAGGGTTTTAACTAATTTAGCAGTAAATGTACTAACAGGAAAAAGGACGTCTGATGCATAAATGCCTCTGAGTCAATGGATGAATGTTGTCCAGACGGTAACTGTTTTGCTTGGTTAGTTGGTTGGTTAATTGCATGATTTTACGGTATATTAATACTTGTTGGTTTATATAAAACACAACGTTTTGGCCGTTGCACCCTCCGACCTTCTTCTTTATATATATACTAGACAAAACGTGACCCGTTGGGTCACCCATTGAGCTCTGGGTAGATAATTGTGATTAGAGAAAAGCAACTCTGCAAAGCGAAATAAATTTGAAAAAAAAAAAGATACGACCGGAGAATAAATAAAAAAAATACCCAACTTTAAAATCATTTTGTAAGGTTTCTAAGAAAGGAAACGTTTGACCTAATTTAAATTTATTAAGAGCCAAGATGTTGGCTCGGCTGTTTGCTTATGAAACTTAACATACAGATCTGTTTCATAACTCTTCAATCTCTCTCTCTCTCTCTCTCTCTCTCTCCTCTCTCTCTCTCTCTTTCTCTCTCTCTCTCTCTCTCTCTCCTCACTGATAAACTAACATATATAACGAGGAGGTAACCAAGACATACATAGAGAGGGGGAAAGTGACAGGCAGAATGTCAAGTAAGAGACGGATCAGTTTTTGACTTAATTGCAAATCACAGCTAATTAGAACTAATTAAAATGGATTTTTTTCGAACATAACCCAATCCTGAAACTAAGGAATAATTTAGTTGAATTTATTATTTTTAGAGGGTTGCTAAGATTAGTGTGTTAGTTATTGAAGATGTTTAGTATATTGTTATCTAAAAATAATAGACTCTCCTAATTTGAAAATGCAATATATAAAAGAACGGAAATAAATACCTAACAAACAATCTACAATCCCCCGATGATAACCGACGAAACGGTTGAAAGCCCTAGGGTAAAGAATATGGGACAATTCCTATAGCAGCTGGATCCCAAACTAAGAAAAATAACTAGACGACTAGAAAAACTTCAGATAAAGATCATGAAAAAGAAATATTCCGTGGTTTTCAACAATATTTGCCTAGATAATATATTACTGCCAAAATACACAATATATATATATATATATATATATATATATATATATATATATATATAAAGGATGCGTAAAAGCATATACATGTTGTAAAATCAATTTTTTTTTCTTAAAAAGAAAAGTAAGGGTACCCTAGTTAGATTTAAAATCTAAAATGATTTGATCTTTTTTTCGTTCAATGCTCTTCAGAGAAAAAATACATTGAAAGATGGTATTGTGGTTTTGTTTTTTGTTTTTTTTTGTTTTGTTGTAGACGATGGAATAGTCAGAGAGAAACGAGAAAAGGATTGTTTTTTTTTCTCAATAGGACAAAGAATTCGTAAAACTAAGAAACTTACAAATCATAAGGGGGGGTCGAAAATTACGAGTCCCTCCGTTAGATAAGTTTAGGCTTGAGGTGCCAAATAGGAGTAACTGATGGGACTGCTTCTGAACGCACAGGAAAGGTTGAGTGCGGGAGATAAACAGGGACTCAAGAATCTGTAGTTGTAGCTCGCTGTTTGAACTGCAGAGGACCGAAAACATGGACCGAGCACAAGTGGAGTTTCTTAATAAATGTTGTCCAATGGTGGACGGAGTATTTATGTCTGCTGCTGTGGGACAGTCCACATTGCCAGAACGGATGTTGTAGGGTATGTGCTGCTTGATTCGAGATTCCAGTCTCAAGGTAGTACGGCCAATGTAGCAAATCTCACATTTGCATGTAAACTTATAGATTAAGTGGCTTTTGTGATGGGGGGCCACACTATCTTTGAGATTAGGAGGAAACAGCACATTAGATTTTAGGCTAACCCGAGGATTGACTGCATTGATGCAACGATGGATAGACTTTTTGATCTTGTCTAGTAAAGGAATGGAAGATTTGCCCAGCCAAGGAAGTCTTAGGTAGACTGGGCATTTTTCAGGACCAAATTTAGGAAGAGTGGAAAGCTGCGCACATTTGTATCTAATTGTTGGCATTAACCAAGTTCTCAGGGTAACCGTTCTTAATTAAAGTGGCTTTAGTATGAAGAGAATTCAATCTCCTCTGGTGGGTCACACCACAGGAGATAGTTACGGAAAATTAACAACCATGACATTTCATATCGAATATATATATATATTATATATATATATATATATATTATTCGAAATATGCGCTGTAGTAGTCCACGATCACAAGGAAGTCTTTTCATCCCACTGGAATAGGTCTGTGGCTACCACTTGCCAGGGGTAGTCGGGCACAGGGTGTGGTTTCAGGGCCTCTTTGGGATTGGAATTCTGCGATGTCATGCACTCTGTGGCATCTCGATACGAATAGGACGTATATAATTATATATATATATATATATATAATATATATATATATTATATATATATATATATATAAATGTTGTTCTGGTTCCAACGGGAGAAAATTCAATATTTTATAAAAAAAAGAAGGTCCGCAAAATGTATTATGTTTTCAGAAAAGATTTTTTAATTCTTTTTATCTTACATATGCAACACGTGTTTCAGATCTTCTAGTATCTTCTTCAGGCTTTGATTGATAATATGAATGAATTCTTACATGCGTGCATATATATATACATGAGTATTTCACTTCCCACTTCCTGTTTGGTGGGAGTGGATTATAAAGGAATTTCATTTTTAACATTAGTCTTTAAACAGGTGGTTTGTTTTCTGGGTGGCTTGGTAATAAATATTCATTAACTGAGCTTTTATTGTTCATCAGATGTTCATTTGATATGTTAGGTGTGTGGTGTTTGAAATTTGTTTTTTGTTCTAGAGAACTAGTGTTTTTCTACTTAAGTTTATACTTTTTGGGTGTGTATATGTGTGTGTCTATGTATATGTGCTTATTTTATTTTTTGTGTGTGCGTGCGTGCGCGAGTTTATACCGGTATTTTGACGGCATAATAGACGCACTTTTTTCGAAAATTTTGGCTAAAAAAATTGCCCTGCGTCTTATACATCGTAGGTGAAGTTTGAGATTCCCGTAGGCCTAGGCAAATCTTCCTTATGATGCTCACTAACCCAGCTTACGCTCAGTACTTTTACCTACCCTAAACTCCATGCATCCTTATTTTATTGCTGGTATTGTTACAATCAAGGTTAACAGGAGCGTATGGTGGCGCAAGGAAAACAATCACAGGTTTTTAATTTTTTTAAAACTTTTTTTCCTGAATTGACCCGCTGAAATGGGGGTGCCTCATATGCCCGTACGTCTTATATGCCGTCAAATACCATATATATATATATATATATATATATATATATATGTTGAAAAAATGAGTAAAGGAAAAAAGGTATAGAATGGGTAATATAGGATATTTTAATCAATTTTACTTAACAGTGTTTCGGTCAGGAGTTTATACATGTGTACATTATTCAAAATATTCTAATATCAATATAAATAATATTGAATATTTGATTATAAAATACATTTGATATATTCCGTGGACTTCATATCAGTGAGGGGGGGGGGTGTACAAATAAAACTGTTGAGAGGAAGGTCCCGATGATCCAAAACCAAATGCATATAAAAAAACAAACAAAAACAAAAGAATCATTTTAATTGAACTTCTCGTGCGTTGGGCTATTAGAATGAGGAGTATTCTACAGCCTGCTCGCTTTCTGATGAGTTTCCGTTACTTGTCAAGTAACTTTCTTCTTTGGCGTAATAAATTTGGAAACTTAAATGTTTTTTAATTAACTTATTAACATAAGCGTATCTGAAGCTCGCTCGTATCTGAAATTTTAGCCCATAACACAAAGCAAAAATATCGATATATATATATACGCTTGTTCTAAATTTTGCGTCCATTATCATCCTGCAACAACCGCTAGTTAAAAATGAGATCGTCCAAATTATCCAAGATGAATTGCCAAATGGGAATACAGATTATCTGGTGTTGCTTTCCAGATTTCATATTTGACGCATTTTATTTCACCTAATTTTAAAATGAAACATTCCAAATGATCACTTAAATGCGTAACGTAAAATTAAGATGAATAAAAAAAAATTACATGTTTGTTTTATGTGTAATTTTGAAATTATGAATTACGGAAGATATTTTGGTAATTTAGATCTTATGTCGTCCAGGCCTCCTGTCCTAATTTATGCTACGTTTTTGCAAGCCAGCACCAGACGAATTTCTAACTGAAGTTTTTTTTTCCGAGGCGTGTTTTTGTCCTTTTATTTTTGTAATATTTTTGCGAAGATAATAATTGGTTAGAAATGTAATGAAAATGAAAATCAGCCTTACTTAAAAAACTCCTATTGATTTTTTGAAATTCTACGGATTCAGCTAGTGTATATATATATGTAAAATTGTCGGAAAAAACTCGTAAGTTAGGGCACTCGTCAATGTACCATTGTACTTGGTAATTAAAAGTTTTTTTTTTTTAAGAACCCCCCCGCCAAAAAAAAAACCGAGTAGACCACAGCTTAACTCTGATCATTCAACCAGGCTTATTGTTCTGCGGGTTAATTTTTGTTAATTTAACAGCGGTAACCATCTTGGTCTGATTTTTTTATATTTCTTGGAGTGTTGACAATTTCTATTCAGTGATCTCAGGGTTTTAACTAATTTAGCAGTAAATGTACTAACAGGAAAAAGGACGTCTGATGCATAAATGCCTCTGAGTCAATGGATGAATGTTGCCCAGACGGTAACTGTTTTGCTTGGTTAGTTGGTTGGTTAATTGCATGATTTTACGGTATAATAACATTGTTGTTTATATAAAACACAACGTTTTGGCCGTTGCACCCTCCGACCCTCTTCTTTATATATATACTAGACAAAACGTGATCCGTTGGGTCACCCATTGAGCTCTGGATAGATAATTGTGATTAGAGAAAAGCAACTTTGCAAAGCGAAATAAATTTTTAAAAAAAGAAGATACGACCGGAGAATAAATAAAAAGCAACAACTTTAAAATCATTTGTAAGTTTTCTAAGAAAGGAAACGTTTGACCTAATTTAAATTTATTAAGAGCCAAGATGTTGGCTCGGTGTTTGCTTATGAAACTTAACATACAAATCTGTTTCATAACTCTTCAATCTCTCTCTCTCTCTCTCTCTCTCTCTCTCTCTCTCTCTCTCTCTCTATATATATATATATATATATATATATATAAATTCTCACTGAGAAACTAACATATATATAACAGGAGGTAACCAAGACATACATAGAGAGGGGGAAGTGACAGGCAGAATGTCAAGTAAGAGACGGATCAGTTTTTGACTTAATTGCAAATCACAGCTAATTAGAACTAATTAAAATGGATTTTTTTCGAACATAACCTAATCCTGAAACTAAGGAATAATTTAGTTGAATTATTATTTTTAGAGGGTTGCTAAGATTAGTGTGTTAGTTATTGAAGATGTTTAGTATATTGTTATCTAAAAATAATAGACTCTCCTAATTTAAAAAATGCAATATATAAAAGAACGGAAATAAATACCTAACAAACAACCAACAATCCCCCGATGATAACCGACGAAAACGGTTGAAAGCCCTAGGGTAAAGAATATGGGACAATTCCTATAGCAGCTGATCCCAAACTAAGAAAAATAACTAGACGACTAGAAAAACTTCAGATAAAGATCACGAAAAAGAAATATTCCGTGGTTTTCAAACAATATTTGCCTAGATAATATATTACTGCCAAATACATATATATATATATATATATATATATTATATATATATAATATATATATATTGTAAACACGGTTTGTTTTGGAATGGCTTTTTGCCGATAATTTTGGAGAATAAGTCTTAATTGGAGTCGTACCTAATTTTGAAAATTAATTAATGTNTTAAATAATGAATTAGGCGGGAATACCTATTAAATGTATGGCTAAACAAATCGAGAAAAATCAATCTCTGCATGCACACTTCGGCCCATTAGGCCTCATCAGCAGAGCTATAGATTGGAAGACCGCCCTGTGCGTGATTTGAAACCGGACTGTTAAGCTGACAGGCCGATCCCATAACCATATAAAGGACGCGTAAAAGCATATGCATGTTGTAAAATAATTTTTTTTTTCTAAAAAGAAAAGTAAGGGTACCCTAGTTAGATTTAAAATCTTAAAAAAAAAAAAAAAAAATACATTGAAAGATGGTATTGTGGTTTTGTTTTTTTTTTTTTTTTTTTTTTTTTGTTTTTTGTTTTTGTTTTGTTGTAGACGATGGAATAGTCAGAGAGAAAACGAGAAAAGGATTTTTTTTTCTCAATAGGACAAAGAATTCGTAAAACTAAGAAACTTACAAATCATAAGGGGGGGGGGGTCGAAAATTACGAGTCCCTCCGTTAGATAAGTTTAGGCTTGAGGTGCCAAATAGGAGTAACTGATGGGACTGCTTCTGAACGCACAGGAAAGGTTGAGTGCGGGAGATAAACAGGGACTCAAGAATCTGTAGTTGTAGCTCGCTGTTGGAACTGCAAAGGACCGAAAACATAGCTGGGTGGTAGGACCGAGCGAAAGTGGAGTTTCTTAATAAATGTTGTCCAATGGTGGACGGAGTATTTATGTCTGCTGTTGTGGGACAGTCCACCTTGCCAGAACGGATGTTGTAGGGTATGTGCTGCTTGATTCGAGATTCCAGTCTCAAGGTAGTACGGCCAATGTAGCAAATCTCACATTTGCATGTAAACTTATAGATTAAGTGGCTTTTGTGATGGGGGGCCACACTATCTTTGAGATTAGGAGGAAACAGCACATTAGATTTTAGGATAACCCGAGGATTGACTGCATTGATGCAACGATGGATAGACTTTTTGATCTTGTCTAGTAAAGGAATGGAAGATTTGCCCAGCCAAGGAAGTCTTAGGTAGACTGGACATTTTTCAGGACCAAATTTAGGAAGAGTGGAAAGCTGCGCACATTTGTATCTAATTGTGGCATTAACCAAGTTCTCAGGGTAACCGTTCTTAATTAAAGTGGTTTTAATGAAGGAGAATTCTTGCTGAAGTTTAGATTTGGAGCAAATCATAAAGGCACGATGGATTAAGGTTTTGATTAAGTTGATTTTACGTTGAGGGGACAAAAGGAAGAGTCTATATTGATGTACGTAATTTTTGCTTTGAATAAAAGTCAGTTGTCTGAGGAAGGACGAAATATTTCTACTCTCAGACTTGTTTGAGTTATTATTATTTTTTGTCCACTTTTCCTTTTACCATACCTCATATATCTTCACACACACACATATATATATATATATATATTATATATATATATATATATATATTAATAAGTCATCCACAGACACGTGTTTCGGCGTTTCACGCCTCTTCAGTGTGGCTAGACACAACTATCTTTGGCTAGGGTCGAACTCAGACTGACCGTATGGTAGCCCGATATCTTATCCCCTTGTCCACTGACAGCTGTAGCTGGAACTGGTGTTTTTAAACTATTAAGTACACAGGTATGTATTTTACGGCCACAGAGAGATCAAATATCCGGAGAAACGACCATTGCTTATATGCTTAGTAGTGAGAGTTAATTTAAATTACCAATTAGAGAGCTCATACCAAATTTTATGGGAGCATATATTAATAAGTTATCCACAGACACATATTTCGGCGTTTCACGCCTCTTCAGTGTGGCTAGACACAACTATCTTTGGCTTGGGTCGAACTATATATATATATATATATATATATATATATATATATATATATATGAAATTTAACATTATGAAAAAACATATGATGTTTGTTATGTAATAGCTGACAGTACTGTTTCGACCAAATCGATAAGTTGGTCTTCATCAAAGAGCGACATAGATGGGAAGAGAAGATATCCGTTAAAAAATTATTTTATTTTATTTATTTTATTTTATTTTATTTTATTTTTTTTTTTTTTAAACAGAACATGCATTTTTCAAAAACTTCAGCGGTTGAACTCAGCGTTCGTTTTCTGTAAACAGTCTTTTTTAACGGATATCTTCTCTTCCCATCTATGTCGCTCTTTGATGAAGACCAACTTATTGATTTGGTCGAAACAGTACTGTCAGCAATTACATAACAAACATCATATGTTTTTTCATAATGTTAAATTTCATACTGTCGGATTAATTTCCATCTATTTTTCATATATATATATATATATATATATATATATATATATATATATATATATATATATATAGTACTAACTTCAAAGGAACAAGCTTTGGAGACTAAAGTTAATTGACTCCTAGGAGACATACAATAAAATTAAGCTTAAATCAGGCGAATGTATATTCATTAGCCACATAGATTTACTTAGTTCCCCTGAAGACGGTGTAATAAGAACACCGAAACCGTGGTAGGGAAATAACTTTTCTACAACTGTATTATATATATATTATATATATATATATATATATATATATATAAATCTAAAAATCCGGAGAAGATATCTTCCTTATGACGTAGTAGTTTTTTTTTAATGTCTTAGTCTGCAGAGCTCAATGTGTGCTCTTATTGCTAGAGTGACAGAGCAAAATTATATCAGTAAAAAATATAACAGGAGATTTAAACTTTTTGCCTTATAGCCTATTTCAGGGAGCCTAGAGAAATTGTCTAGTCCTTCCCTTCATCAGATGCGAATATATATATATATATATATATGGGCAAATCTTCCATTCCTTTACTAGACAAGTCTATCCATCGTTGCATCAATGCAGTCAATCCTCGGGTTATCCTAAAATCTAATGTGCTGTTTCCTCCTAATCTCAGATGCGAATATATATATATATATATATATATATATATATATATATATATATATATATATATATATATATATATATATATTCGCATCTGATGAAGGGAAGGACTAGACAATTTCTCTAGCTCTAGGCGAAATAAACCTCACTCGTTTTATGGACTTGTTTTTTTTTAATTTTTCACATTACAGACACACACACACACACACACACATACACACACACACACATACACACACACACACACACAAATATATATATATATATATATATATATTTGTGTGTGTATGTGTGTGTGTGTGTGTGTGTGTGTGTGTGTGTCTGTAATGTGAAAAATTAAAAAAAACACAAGTCCATAAAACGAGTGATGTTTATTTCGCCTACGCTGCAGTGTTTCGATCTGTTTCGATAGATCTTCATCAGGGCTTTCGTTAGTTTGAGGATAAATAGAAAAATAGATTTCTTCTCTTACACATTTCAAGATCGACCATGAAACAACAGAGGCTCGAAGACTTCTTATTTTCTGTAATAATGTATTTTTCCTCAAACTAACAAAAGCCCAGTATGTACAAATACAGTGAATCTTTAAATCACTAAAGAGAGCTTAATGGATAATAATCTTTTTAGATTATATACAGAGCAATATTTATCTTTGAAAGGAAGGAAAAACTCAACACCGTTATTCCATAATAAATTTATTTCGACCAAATAAAGGCCCCAATTTTGGTCGAAATGAATTTATTATGGAATAACGGTGTTTTTTCCTTCCTTTCAAAGATATATATATATATATATATATATATTAGCAAAATAAAAAACACCCTCTGGGTGACGTAAAATAAACATTGCCTGAGGGGATGGGAGTTGAAAATTTAATATCAGAGAGTTTGTATCATAAGTAAAGTAAAATCATCAAATTTATTAAAGGGGTAAAAAATAAAATAAATTTATTAAAAGAGTAAAAAATAAAAAAATTGAAATGGAAACTTAGTTCTGATAATTTTAAATATATATTAAAATAAAACAAACTATATATAGATAGATAATACCCGATATGTATTTATTAAAACTTGTTTAAAAAACCCAATGAGGACTGTCTAACATTGCATGCTCAGATTTTGAGTATATTTATTCTATGTTATGACGATTTTAGGTAGTGTGACGTAAGCCGTGATGTAGTTTTTGTTACAGACAAAAACCGGAAGCGAATCTCCATTATTAATATATATATATATATATATATATATATATATATATATATATATATATATATCCAGTCTAATTTCTTAGACAGACATTGTATTCCCAGTAAAAGTATGTGTGTATGTGTTGTGTGTGTGTGTGTACGCGCGTGTGCGTGTGTAAGAGCAATCGTTCGCTGTACTTTTAAACAAGATAATAGTCTGTCATGGAATGACACCCGTAGCACCCAATTTAATTCGTGGTCTGAAGCAAATGCAAGAACAATCTCGCCAATGCCCTTCTCGTATGAAAGAGAGAGAGAGAGAGAGAGAGAGAGAGAGAGAGAGAGAGAGAGAGAGAGAGAGAGAGAGAGAGAGAGAGGTGACAACGATCTGGTGAAATACCAATTTGCATCCCCAACACAACAGGAACTGATCCACTTACAAAATGGCGACCTTTTCCCGCCATTTTCGCGATTATCGGCATTTTGCTTCGGCCATTAGAGGAGGCATTAGAGACGATTAGAGAAGAAAAATGCGAGGCAGTTAGTCGGACAGATAAATAACCCTTGGCCCTCCAAACAGCTGAACGCATCTTTTCACCCCCGATTCTCTGGATATTTAACTTGAAACGAAAGACAGGTGTCACCGGGGGATGGCCGGATAACATTTCGATCCAAAAACAACGAGTTTAAAAAATATATTAGAGTAAAGTAAGTCTTTAATGTATATATTACTAACATTCTTATTATATATATATATATATATATATATATATATATATACACACACACACACACACACACACATATATATATATATATATATATAAAGTAAGTAAAGTCGACGGGGCGGCCTAAAGTCGGTATCAGCCAGTCAGCGAGGGAGTCTATCCCCTTTTCAATAGCGCTAGACCAAGGAGATTGTTTTTAGCATCTGAGGTGGAGCGCCACACCTACTATCAGCTCCTTACTTTACCGCACAGATCCCTCTGCTACTCATACGCTGAGTTGGCGGGGACCGGTATCGAACTAGGAACCTTGTGGTTTATGTGTGTGTGTGTGTGTGTAATATAGCAAGAAATTTGAAAAAAACACAGGTTTAAATAAAATGAGAGGTAAGTTTATTAGCCGACGCTGCAGTGTTTCGATCTGTTAAGTAGATCTTCTTCAGGGCATTTGTTGATATAAGGAAAAATAAATTATTATCACAGAATAACGTGAAAAGCGAGTGATAGTCCTTGTTTATCAATCTGTTCAAAATTTGATGTTTGAAGAAGGAACGCTAGAAAGATAGACCGTTTGAAATATGACGTCAAATATTCTTCTTTTATGGTGTGTGTGTGTGTGTGTGTGTGTGTAGCGAAAAATGACATTGAGCATTTTTTTAGGTGTTTTGACTGTGTGTGTGTGTGTGGTTGCCTCGTCTAATAAACCTACCACTCATTTTATATAAACCTGTGTTTTTTCAAATTTCTCACTATACTACATACCGTCGGATTCACTTCCATCTTTTCACATATATATATATTTTTTGGGAGAATATGTGCTTAATTGAAGTCATACCTAATTTTGAAAATTATTTAATTGATAATTAATGAATTAGGCGGGCATACCTGTTCAAATGTAAGGCTAAACAAATCGAGAAAAAGTCAATCTCTGTATGTACATTTCGGCCTATTATGTCTCATCAGCAGAGCTATAGACAGGAAAACTGCTCTTTTCAAAATTATGTATGACTTCAATTAAGCACATATTCTCCCAAAAATTGTCAGCTAAAAGCCATATCAAACACATTGTTTGTTTGTTTACTTCTCATGTATATATAACTGATACCGAATCGATCGGAGTTCTATCCCGGCTCTAGGTAGCTCACAAAATGTCTAGCCACACTGAAGAGACTTGATATGTCGAAACACATGTCTGTGGATGACTATAAATGCTCCCCATCCTCCTGAGGTTGAGCACTTTGGAGGGGATTTCACTGATGGCCGCCAAATAAAGCGTAAACGCAACGGGATGGAGCACTCTATGGCGGCCTTTACATACATACAGATGTGTGTATTAAAACAGTTAAAATTCCCTTCGCATTCTGTGGGTGACGATAGCCGAGCGGTTAAGCTGTCCGACTGATGCCGAATCGATCGGAGTTCTATTAGGTAGCTCCCAAGATGTCTAGCCACACCGAAGAGACTTGATAAGTCGAAACACGTGTCTGTGGATGACTATATATATATATATATATGTACCCCCGGGACCATAAATGGAAGTAAAGAAAATTTGGCCTCTTTTTCGCCGGACCTGAGGAGGGTCGGATGCATTTGTTGAGGCTCCGACGTAACATATCTAGGGTAGCAACGAATAGCGCGCATGAACGTGATTTACAATAGAATAGCTTGACCTTACTCTCTCACTCTCTTCTTCGCTTTAAAAAAGAACCCACGAGCATAGAAAGAAATAAACAACCCCTTTTTGACTATACGACTTGCAGATGCTGTTTCTTAACTAACGACGACTACAACTACAACTCGAGATTGGCCCTCACGCAACACATTGTTGAGATTGGCTAGAATACCCAGACAAGCCTTGAGACCAGATAAGACTTGCTGTCACTCAGCCCCCAGTGAACCACCGGCTAAGGCGGACGTGAAAAGCTCTCATGGTCTTAATGTTTGGTTGGATGTTATTGCATGTCAACCCTTGTTGGGTTATTTTATACTGAAGATATTGTTTTATTCATTCTTGATGAACTCGATTTGTTAAACACATTTTTGTTAATTCATTTGCTGGTAATTTTCACCTTTAGTTGTCAAAATTCCTAGCAAATAAGGCAATTAGAGTAACCTCCCTTGACTTTCACTTTGAACCAAGCCAGTAGCCATTTTGAAAGTCTCCGTGCGAAATAAACAAATCTTAGAAACTTTTTCGAAAACAATACAACTGCATGCTTTAATACAAAAATATCATAAAATGTGTTCTTAATAACAATTAAGTTCATTTCAGATAATGCACACGCACAATTTTATGCTAGGAATTTTAATAACTAAAGGTGAACATTACCCATTTGCTTCTATTTAACCCATAGATGAGACCTTGATAGGTACTACCACTCCGGGTCAGGGTGGTCTTGGGAGTACTGGTGATGAAGGAGTAGATGGGGAGAAATAACAATACTAATAATAAACAAAGACAAAAGGAAATAGATATTGAAACGGGGTTTTCATTTGTTGTTGTTTGCTAATTTTATCGAAAGGTCATAATTATGGACACCGGTGAGAATCGAACTCACTGACTATAGTTTGCTAGCCTAGCTTGTTGAACATAATACCACGCGTACTTCGACGACAACAAATTAAAGACTTGAAAAAAAAAAGGAAAAAAGTAATTAAAGGACTAATTTTTAAATCGTTTAACGATAAAATTAAATAAAGTTAAAATAAATAAAGTTAAAAAAAAAATTAAAAAATAAATAAATAAAAAACAAAAAACAAAAAAAAAAACAAACAAATAAACAAAACAAGCAAACAACAAAAAAACAAAAATAACAAAATAAAATGCCCGCCTTTTTATTTTTTCTCTCCTTTACTTTGGTTGGGTTAATGTTTCTTAATCAAAGAAGTTCGCATACCGTTTTGCGCAGCCATTTTGAAGATACGACCTCGCAATCGTTCATGCCTATTTTAGAGTGGTAATTACTCTCTCTCTCTCTCTCTCTCTCTCTCTCTCTCTCTCTCTCTCTCTCACACACACACACACACACACACACACACACTCTTTCTTTCTCTTCTCTCTTCTCCTTCTCTCTCTCTCTCTCTCTCTCTCTATCTATCTATCTATCTCTGTCTGTTTCTCTCTCTTCTTCGAAGGTGAAATTAGCAGCAGGACTACGTCACACGAATTAAACGGTAATTTTCGGATAAATGTCCGTTCTTTTTATTTATTTATTTATTTGTCTTATTTTGGTATTTTCAGTGAAATATAAAGCCGTTACATAACCGAATTCGGTGACTTGCGATAAAGTGTCTGAGCTGCTCTTCAAGAATATCGTTCAGGAACTTGCTCGAGGACAAGACGATTTCTCATTGTCAGCATTTCTCAATGGTCTTTACGAAGTTTCAATTTAATATATGTATTTACCCAACCCCTTCCCACGAGCAGAATGTGGTACAGGATCAATTTCTTAAGGGAAGTTCAACAGGTTTCAATTCAAAGTTTTTCTTCTCCTAGGCCTGTCAGCCCTGTTGGCTGGAGCTTTAGAATACACAAACTGCACCTCTGCAGAGGGGTAAGATTCCCCCAATGGGTCTACCAGATGGTCATGGGTGGTGACCCGTGATGCTTAAGGATGTAACCCTGGTCGCTGAGCAGTCCATGACATGCAACACCCCACATTGACTTTGTGTCACATCCTGCTCGTGGTGGCAGAGGGGTTGGTAAATATATACAATGTTTGAGAATTGCAAACATAAGCTAATTCATCCTTATCAATAATTCTTTCCGGTGGGGCGTTAGAATTCACCGACTGCACCTCTGCAGAGCGATAAGCCTCCCCCAATGGGGCCACCTGTTGGCCGTGGTTGGCGACCCGGGATGCTTAAGGATAGGACCAGGTGGATGAGCAGTTCATGACTTGCAATACTCCACTTTGGCTCTTACTTAGGCAAGACGGGCGGTCGGAGAGGCATCCTCTGATCAATCGGCTGGTCACGTCAAGCCCTAGCACCTATATGATTGTTCCGACCCTATTGCCGTTATGGAAAGCCCCCAACCCTTTTTTATATATGGGTGCTAGAAAGCAGTGACTGAGGGTTTAATGTCTTGATTATGACGTTAAACTCTATCTGATGGTGAGGTTCCAATTCTGGAGCTCTAGGTAATGTGGAATACCCTTCATCCCATTACCCCCAGATCCATTATAACCTGAAGTGGTAGTATCTGTTAGGGTCCCACCTATGGGTTTAACAGAAAGTTTTAAAAATGAGTTAAAAAAACAATTGAGTTTTAAAAATTTGAGTACCCATCAAGAATGAATAAAACAAAACCTCTTCGGCATAAAATAACCCAACAAGTGATGGGATCAACGCATTCTTTGTGCCTACCACCATGAGCTTCGGCTTGTGGGTGGGTCCACATAAAAATCTCCTTGTGTCACGCCCTCATAAGTGGGATGAGAGGCAAGTATCTGAGACTGTCTACCTCGATGTTTTATCACCTGTTGCGAGTTACTAGATGTCTAGCGCAAACTGTAGTTGAATGTTCTAGTATACTGAATATTGGAGGCGCATGGTCTAATGGTTAGAGTCGTAGGAAATGGACTCGTCGACCCGAGTTCAATTCCTGGACGAAGCTGTTTGCATTTTCACATGTCGTTAATACACTTGGAAAAGGTATAAATCCAGTTCTCCCTCCAGCTATGGGCAAATAGCAGGGCAGACTGGGCTCTTTATAACCATGGCTAGGTAACCAGTCTAGGAGAAGTAAAACTCTGAATTCAAACCTGTTAAACTCCGCTTAAGAAATTGACCTTGTGTCACACTGACCCAGTGACCTAATGTCACTCAACTCTCCCCTCCTTATCCCCTGGCATCAAACACTCCACCACTATGAACTTTACCCTCCTCTCCAGACCAACCTCTTATCCCATCTAGCACCTAGCCTCCTCCCTGCTTCCTGTAAACTTTCCCCAACTTCATTCCTGTTATCCTCATTCCTTATTTCTCCCCTAACCTTCCTACCCCTCATTTCCGCTACTAACTCACTTCCTCATCAAAACACCATACATGTACGTAATTTTTGGTTTGAAATAAAAGTCAGTTGACTGAAGAAGTCCTTCTTGGAAGGACGAAATATTCTCCTCTCAGACTTGTTTGAGTTATTATTTTTTGTTCACTTTCCTTTTACCTTACCTCATACTGCTGGATTTTACTCCAACCTTCCTATCTTCACACACACACACACACACACACACACACACACATATATATATATATATATATATATATTGAATATTGTATGATCCAGTATACCGAGTTTCATCAGGGGATTACAACTGGAAGAGGAATTACGATCGAGAACGCAATAAAGTCAAAATGAAGAGAGGGGGGGGGGCAAAACATTATTGCAATTACCTGATCCTAGGTAATCGCAATATTTTTTGAGGTCACTAGCGTAGTTCATATTCATGTGGTAATACTCTGATGAGATAAAGAATTTTTGTCGGTTTGGTTTATTTTACGGCATATCAACCTCAGTGGGTCATTTAATGCGGACAAAGTTTTGAAATAAATTCATTCTTAATGGATAATCAGTTTTGTTTATAAACATATTTTACTATTTAACCCATAAATGGACCCCAACAGGTACTACCACTCCAGGTCAGAGTGGACCAGGGAGCAATGGTGATGAAGGGATGCTCCACATTCCCCAAACCTCCATAACTGGAACCTCACCATCAGATAGAGATTAACGTCATTCCCAGGACATGTAGACCCTCGGCCACTGCCTTCTAGCACCCATATGATAAAAAGGGGTTGGGGCTTGCTATAACGGCAATAGGGTTGGGACAATCATATAAGTGCTAGGGCTTGACGTGATCAGCCGATTGATCAGAGGGGTCTAGACCAAGTAAGGACCAAAGTGGAATATTGCATGTCATGGACTGCTCAATCACCTGGGTTCTATCCTTAAGCATCACGGGTCGCCAACCACGGCCAACAGGTGGCCCCATCGGGGGAGTCTTACCGCTATGCAGAGGTGCAGTCGGCGCATTCTAACGCCCCACCGACAGGGCGGAAAGAATTCTTGATAAGGATGAATCCGCTTATGTTTGCAATTCTCAAACATTATATATTTACCAACCCTTCTGCCACCACGGGCAGGATGTGACACAAAGTCAATGTTAAAGCCAATGAGTTTGTTTGTTTTGTTTTACGGCATATCAACCTCGGTGGGTCATTTAATGCAGACAAAGTTTTGAAAATAAATTCATTCTTAATGGATATTCATTTTTTATAAGCACATTTTTCTATTTAACCCATAGTACTTTTTGATTTGCAAAATTTTAACTGATGTTGTAGCTGAGGTTCTGAGTAAAAATCAAACTATCTTTTTGGTACAAATAATGTTCAATATATCTGAAATAATGATTGAAAATTTTTTTTTGGTCATAGATGCAGTTCCACATCCGGATATTGATCTTACTATAAAAAAAATTAGAAATCATTAATAACTTAAAATTGGTTGACTTTAAGATTCTTTTGATAGAATTTTTGGTTTCATTGGGCAAACAATGCTTTTATAAACAAATTTTCAGGAGTAGGAAAGCTCTGGAACTCATTTTACAGACAAAAATAGTTTACATAATGTTGCCATTTTTGGCGAACCCACCAAATTTGGAGAGCTAAAAATCGACATAACTCCGCTAATGCTTGGAATTGGAAGCTCAAATTTTGGGGATTGTCTAACTTTAACATAGTCCACACCTGGTAAAAAATTTATGGTGAGTAACAATTTCATCACCTTGTAATGGTTAGTAAGCTAGTCTCGCCGATCCATTACTATTGAATAGCGAGTTCGACCTTCACTGGATGCCCCATACTTGCAACCTTTTATCACGTCCTACCCGGGGCGAAAGGGTTGGGTAAATACATACCTGTGAACAGGTAGGTTGTTCATCGCTTTGTAATGGTTAGTAAGCTCGTCACGCAGATCCCTTACTAGTGAATAGCGAGTGGCGAACGGGTTGGGTAAATACCTACCTGTGAACAGGTAGGTATTTCTTGGAAGATGTTATGACCGTAATAAATACCTACCTGACAATTAGTATGTGCTCATCGTTCCATTCTAGATAGAGAGTATCTCGTCCTTCCTATCTGAGACTCCTTGCGGGCATTTGCTAATAACAGGGCTTCCCCCTGTCATGGTCGCATTGTCCGCAGCTGCCTGCTCCTTTAAGGCACATCTTTCGCCTGAATCAAGATATCAGAGCCACTACGTCATTATTATCCCCTTCTCTATGTCCCTAACAGCTTTCAGCACCCCTGACCATACATTCCATTACCCCCTACCCCCTCAGGATTCGCCATTCGGCCGGGGGCGGGGGGCTATTTTCGAGTCCTTTCTGATTAATGCGGGACTTAGTCACTAGCTTGAAGTGGACAGCGCAGAGACTTCCTGTCTGCGTCTCGCAGCATTTATTAACTTATTTCGATAAGTAAAATGATCGGGGGGGGGGGTCTTCACCTGGTAAGTTGTGATGGTTAGGGGGTGGTAAGTAAGTTTAGAGGGTTAGGGGGCGGCAATTAGCTAACACAATTTTCCTCTGCAAATTACGAAATAGCAATTCTATTGTATATTTGATTCCATATATATATTATATATATATATATATATATATATATATATATATAAAGTTTGTTTCTTTATAGTATCTTTGAAGCATTGTGTGTATGTGTAATATATACACATACACACAATGCTTCAAAGATACTATAAAGAAACAAACTTTATTTCACTATGCCGAGCAAGGCGATATTTATAGTAAAAATTAAAAGAATTTCGAACAATTTCCACGCGCGGGAGCAGCTGAGCCGGTTTAACATCACGGAATTAGCCGATTTAACATCACGGAAAATTTTTTTCAAATATACAGCGTTCATCAACTTATTAAACAACAGATGATTACAATATCGCCGTGGGATAAGTACTATAAAAAAAAAACACCCAGTACTTTCAATACTCTGAAGATGGAATTTTACTTCCGAAAATATTTAGTTTTGAAAAAAAACAACAAAAGTTAAATAAATTCAACACATATTGCATTGTAAATTGCCTTCAAAATCTTTATATTACACACACACACACACACACACACACACACACACACACACATATATATATATATATATATATATATATATAAGTTAAAAAGAAAGGAAATGAATCCGACAGTATGAGTATGAGCAAGATGGAATGAAAAACAGCATTGTGTGTTGTTTTCATTCCATCTTGCTCATACTCATACTGTCGGATTCATTTCCTTTCTTTTAACTTATACCCTGTCTTTGGAAACACACACTTTTGAACGAAAACATCTACCATCTTTTCAACTATATTTTATAAATCGTTTTCTCTTTAACAGCATTGTGTGTTGTTTTCAAATCCTTCTTGCTCATATATATATATATATATATATATATATATATATATATATATATATGGTAAAGAAAATGCTTAAAAATCGGTCATTTTGCGGTTATAGATCTATTTCTACCCACAGGTATCAGTGTATACCTGTGAGTATCATCAGACTCCTGACTATATTGGAAATCTGTCCGATGATAATCATAGGTATACACTAACACCAGTGGGTAGAAATAGATCTATAACCGCAAAATGACCAATTTTTAAGCTTTTTCTTTACCAATTATATTGCTCTTTTCAATGATATTGAACATCGGGCTCTCAACTTAGACATGAGCAACTCCAACATTCTGACGTTGGAAGTAAGGTCCAACTTAGAATCATCCAAATATCAACTGACTTGGTAACCCAGCCATGGATATATATATATATATATATATATATATATATATATATTATATATATATATATATATATATGAGGAAAAGGGTGTTGGAATGAATCCGACAGAATGGGGTAAAATATATAAGGAATGAAAGAACAAAACTCAGACAAAAATGTGTAGTATATTTCGCTGGAGTTTGAACTCGGCTTCTTCAGCTTTTATTGAATTATTTAGATCATACACGTGTTTTATAGAAGGGGGAAGCAAGAAGGTGGGTAAGTTTTGTGCTGAGGGAAAGATTTGATTGGTTATAAGGGACATCTTTGGGGAAGATGAGAAGGAAATCAGATGGGAAGAGAGTTGAGGTAGGTAGGTAGAAAAAAATGAATGGTGGAGGGGAGTAGCCTTTCTTGGAGAAAGATTTTTGTAGAGGAATTAGCAAATGGGAGTAATGTCTGAGTTTTGTTCTTTCATTCCTTATATATATATATATATATATATATATATATATATATATATATATATATATAATGGAATACAACTAGTAAACACTGTGCTAACAATCGTCAGAATTGGGTTACGGTTTAGGGGTTTGGGGATTAAGGTTGTTTTTAATTACGTATTACTTAAAAAAAACACAAAAAACAAATTACTATACATTTAATTAACCATTGAAATTAATTATTGAATCCAACGGTAGACACATTAGACTCAGTTGTTTGTATTAGTATTGCAATGTATAATTTCAATTAAACTCGGTTTTAAAAATATTTTTCATAGTAAAGCAATACATAATTAAAAACAACCTTAATCCCCAAACCCCTAAACCGTAACCCAATTCGCAAAAAAGTTCATTCATACACTGTAGTTAAACTCTCATGGATCACCACCAAATAAGTTTCCGTTTTAATTTTGAGGACCAATTGCAAGTCTTTTTACAATTGTTTTCATTTTATTTCTCTGAATGTTTGAGATGAGGCTTGATGATTACTATTATCTGCGTTATTCGGACTATTGTCCTCATCTTCATTGTTATCTGTACAACGTTTCGGTGTGCCCTCCGGACTTCTTCAGGTATTTCTTGTCGGACTCGGGAACCTCCTTGTCGTAATCCGGAGCCATCACGGAACTTTGAACCTAACCCTTTATTCAGTCCGCGGGGTTATCCTGTTCTCGTTCCGCTAACCATAGCTGGGGTAGAGGCGTTAAGCTGTGTTAATTATTATTCTATGTTACTGCTACCCTTGATCAGGATTGAACCCGCTATCAAGAGATAACTGTCACTTAGAACTGTCTTAACTTAACTCCTTTATCCACTAGGCCATGTGTCCAATCGTTTTCCTTTTAATTTTAGAATGATTTCAATTGAATTACATTTTATAAACACCACAGATTTTAAAACAGACGTTTACTATTGTTTTTCTACATTTGTACCACACACACACACACACACACACACACACACACACATATATATTGAGAGAGAGAGAGAGAGAGAGAGAGAGAGAGAGAGAGAGAGAGAGAGAGAGAGAGAGAGAGGAGAGAGAGAGAGGGGGGAGTGACTGGCAGAATGTGAAGTAAGAGCCGAGCGAGTTTTTTGATTTAATTGCAATTAACTACTAATTAGAACCGAATAAATTGGATTTTTCTAAACATAACTTAAACCCAAAACTAAGGAATATTTAGAGATATATTTTGGAAATAGGAAAAAAGCCTTGAGCAAACAATCATTGATTTATTTATCTTTAATAATAATAATAATAATAATAATAATAATATATATATATATATATATATATATATATATATATATAAAGATAATCTACTGAGTCAGACGAACCTAATAAAGCTCTTCAGGGCTAAAATCTGACTCTCAGAGTCAGATTTTAGCCCTGAAGAGCTTTATGCGAAACTAATAGTAGGTTCGTCTGACTCAGTAGATTATCTTTATTACTTGGCTCTACTTAGGTATCGAGCACTTTTTACAAATTAGCTTCTCCTAGCGGTTATATGAATATATATATATATATCTTATATACATATATATACATATAAATTGTTTTTTCTTTTGGCCAAATACTATACCAATAGATTATTTTTTGTTGGTACGAATATCTTGGTCTTTTATTTTTTTTTCAAAAATTTTTTTCTTCCTGGTTGATGTTTGGTAGTATATTTTTACAATCAAACTCTCTGCCGGGTTTTTTTCTCTCCGCAAGGATCTACCAACACGCTTGGTATATTAAATTATATATATATATATATATAGATAGATAGATAAAAGTGTATGAAAAACACACTTTGTTGTTAAAATGAATATATTTTTATATCCTTTTTCATTGCTGATATTGACAATATTTATAAAAAATCATCATCAGAGCACAATGATAATTAGGTCCGTTTTTAGATGTAAATGTTTTTAATCCGGATTCATCAATGTTTTCCGTTTCTCTCTCAATGAGTTTTAACAGCATTGTGTGTTTTTCATACCCTTTTATCTATACATATACCGTCGGATTCATTTCCTCATTCTTAACTCATATATATATATATATATATACTAGCAAATATATGCACCCTCCGGGTGCAAGTATTTAAGTTTTAATGTAATAAAACATTGTATTAAATTAGAAAGGCTAATGAAACTAAATAAGAATGCAGATAAAAAGATTCGAAACAGAGGGAGAATAATCGAAAAATAGAACAACTGAAACTTACTCTTCCATCACTCTCGTCTTTCATTGTTATTTTTCTAATTTAATCTTTAGTTAAAACAGGAAGTAAAGAATAAAATGACAGTTATTTTTTCTTGTTAATGGATTTCATTTAAGATTTATTGAAGAGATTTTTGCTTATATTCATTAAAATAAAACCAAACAGTTAAAAATCAATAATACTAAGCACATATTTATTAAATTCGATTTTTTAATATCAATATGCAAATTAGCCTTCCCGTTCACACTGTAAACCGCCATTTTGTTGTATATATGAATATAATTGCATGTTGTTATTATGTAGATATGGTTAACAGTATTAATAATGTATAACGATTTTGTTAATAATTGAGGTTAAAATAAAGATACAATCATTTAGAATGTGGCGTAAATAACAAAGGGAATTGTGACTTGATTAGTAATATAGTTTCGGTTACAGACAGACAAACACACAATCTCCATTATAATAAGATATATATATATATATATATATATATATATATAGTGTGTGAACAAAAATTATTATTAAGACAATCAGGAATATTTCTTGTATGTTGTTTAATCTCAACTAGTTTCGACCTTCGGTCATCTTCAGGAGAAAATTTCTTATTTGAAGAAATTGTTGATACATTATTAGAAAGGGAGCATTATAGAAGAGTTATAAATGTTCAAGTGTTATAGTGGGTTTAACATGCTGTTAAAATCCGGGTAGGCGAGTGTGTTTGATAGTAGCATGTTCATTCGTTCCGTGAAGAACCTATATATATATATATATATATATATATATATATAGTAATCTCTATAGAGAGTTAATATAATAAAAAAGTAATCATTTGATTGAGGTTTATCATTGTTTCTTCCCTTTCAGATGTCTAGAGTTGAAGATCTTCAAGAACGACTAAAGTTATTTCAGAACTTTCTAATGATTGCTGACCTGAAACGGTGGCTTTACCTTATTTTTATAAAAGACAGATCAGCGGTTTTGAAAGAACATGGTTTGCAGTGATTATTACACTATTTACTGCTTACTCAAATAGAGAGAGAGAGAGAGAGAGAGAGAGAGAGAGAGAGAGAGAGGGGGGGGGAGAGAGAGAGAGGGGAGCTGGTATGTGTTTGAATGTATATATGCATGTGTATGTGTGTGTGTGAAGAGAGAGAGGGAGAGAGAGAGAGGAAGAGAGAGAAGAGAGAGAGAGAGAGAGAGAGAGAGAGAGAGAGAGAGAGAGAGAGACCTGTTATGTGTTTGAATGTATGTATGCATGTGTGTGTGTGTGTGTGAGAGAGAGAGAGAGAGAGAGAAAGAAAGAGAGAGAGAGAGAAAGAGAGAGAGATACCAGGTATGTGTTTGAATGTATATATACATGTGTGTTTGTATGTGTGAGCTTGTGTGTGTGTGGTGTTTGATATATGTATATATATATATATAAAGAGAGAGAGAGAGAGAGAGAGAAAGAGAAAGTGCAGGCATATGTTTGAATGTATATATATATACATGTGTTTGTGTGATAGAGAGAGGGAGTGTTTGTATGTGTGTGTGTGTGTGTGTGTGTGTGTGTGTGTGAGAGAGAGAGAGAGAGAGAGAGAGAGAGAGAGAGAGAGAGAACGAGAGAAATAGAGTGAGATAGATAGATAGATAGATAGAGAGAGAGAGAGAGAGAGAGAGATACCTGGTAAGTGTTTGAATGTATATATGCATATGTGTCTGTGTGTGTCTGTGTGTGTGTGTAAGAGAGAGAGAGAGAGAGAGAGAGAGAGAGAGAGAGGAGAGAGAGAGAGAGAGAGCTGGTATGTGTTTGAAATGTATGTATGCATGTGTGTGAGAGAGAGAGAGAACGAGAGAAATAGGGTGAGATAGATAGATAGATAGAAGAAGAGAGAGAGAGAGAGAGAGAGAGAGAGAAAGAGAGAGAGAGAGAGATACCAGGTATGTGTTTGAATGTATATATACATGTGTGTATGTGTGAGCGTGTGTGTTTGATATATATATATAATATATATATTATATAAAGAGAGAGAGAGAGAGAAAGTGCAGGCATATGTTTTGAATGTATATATATATATATCATGTGTTGTGTGATAGAGAGAGGGAGTGTGTGGTGTGTGTGTGTGTGAGAGAGAGAGAGAGAGAGAGAGAGAGAGAGAGAGAGAGAGAGAAACGTCTGACACAGCAAGTTTTTTCTTTTTTAGCAAAACGGAAGGCGCTGACTTTGGGAAATATATCCGACCGGGAAGGAAAGAGCCGGCCACAAACCAATCGTTAACGTGTGCATTCGGCCATCGATGTGATTAGAAAGGTGTGGCCGGCCAATGTAAGTAAGTAAGTGACTAATTTCCTCTCGTACCGTCCTCCCTTTCGAAAGAGATACTTACAAGAGGTAAGAGGGTAGAAAATTGACCCCCACTGTCAAATAAACCGACCCTTTTTCACACGCCCAGCTTTTTAGTGCAGACTTTATTGTAGTCTTCAAATTTTCACCAATGGATGCAGAACTCTTGGTTTATAAAATACTAGAAGCGGCTACCCGGCGTTGCCTGAGTAGAGGGGGTGGGTAAAAAAAATATAGTCTTGCTGATCCATTGATTATTTTGCTCTTCCATAATTGATTTGTTTATGTTTTAATCACGAACACCACCAATGGTGTTTCCCTGGCTAAACTTGCAAATCGGTCGGTATCTTGGGCTAGACGGGCGGTCAGAGAGGCCCCCTCCGATCAATCGGTTAGTCACGTCAAGCCCTAGCACCTATATGATTTTCCCAACCCTATTGCCCTTATGGCAAGCCCCAACCCCTTTTTATCATATGGGTGCTAGAAGGCGGTGGCTGAGGGTCTACATGTCCTGGGAATGACGTTAAACTCTATCTGATGGTGAGGTTCCAGTTTTGGAGGTTTGGGGAATGTGGAGCACCCCTTCATCACCATTGCTCCCTGGTCCACTCTGATCCGGAGTGATAGTACCTGTTAGGGTCCCATCTGTGGGTTAAATAGAAAAATGTATTTGTAAAAAAATTGTATTATCCATTAAGAATTGATTTATTTCAAAACTTTATCGGCATTAAATGACCCACTGAGGTTGATATGCCGTAAAACAAAACAAACCAAAACCAAATCGGTCGGAAAAATAGGGGGACCCAGAAAAAACAGAACCCACAAATTTTGTAATAAAACTGTTAATTTTAACTAGGGGGTTTTAGGGTTAGGGTTAGGGTTTCGGATTGTGAACTAACCCTCAGCATCTTGCAGTAGGACCCAGTGATCGGAGAGCCGCTGTGAGCGGTTCAAAGTAGGCACAGAGTTAAAGGTATTTTTCGGAACTATCGGATGAATTGCTTAACAATTTTTTTTTCAAACTCAATTTTTTAAACACGTTTTTTAAAAGCATAGCCGACAAAGCCTTAGTTTCAGACAGCTAATGCTATTTATACATGAAATGCAATTCTAATGATATGATCTAGGACCATATGACCTTTAGGCACCCCTTCCGCGATCTCGACACAAAAGGACATTTTTCTCATTTACACCGTCAAAATCCGGTTGTTTGTTAGGACTTAGAGTTAGGAGTTAGGGTTAGGGGTTAGTTTTATAATGAAAAAATAAAACCCTCTAAAAATCGTCTGTTAACAATTAACCGGATTTTGATGGTGTAAATGGAAAAAATGTCCCCACGAATCGAGATCGCAAAAGGGGTGCCTAAAGGTCATATGTTTCATGATCTATTACGCGCTGTTGCACATTTGTACCCCAAATTGTATGATGGGTTGGGATACGGTCTCTAGGAGTAATGTTGAAAAATGTGAAACACTGACACATTGACATTCTCATTTATTACTCGAAAGGAATACTTTTTTTTTTACGGCATATCAACCCTTTTTGGGTCATTTAATACCTAATCAAGTCATTTTGATATTCGGTTTACTTGCAGTACCTGCTGTTGCTTTGAATATATGTAAAATTCCACCCCACACATCCGCACGGACCCGACCACCCAGATACTCGGCGCTTAATTTAATCTCAGACTTTTTGTCAGCGATTTCTTTTACATTTAATACCTAATCAAGTCATTTTGATATTCGGTTTACTTACAGTACTAGCTGTTGCTTGAATGGTCACCCATCCAAGTATTGAGCAGGCTCATCGCTGCTTAACTTCGGTGATCTAGCGGTGCTTTCCACATAACTTGACCGTAAGCCCGAAAGGTATACTATTCTATTTTGATCGAGGGTCCAGTGAGCTTCGGCTGCTGAACCGATAAAGTGATTAACAGCGTTGATACCAGAGGACTATCGCCCCCAGGTAATACTTGCCCCCTTAATTTGAAGGGGCAGGGCTGGGTTTATTGCCCAGTGCCTGAGGAGCCCCTTGAGGGGGAATACTGACAGGATCAACACATTTTTTGCACCTACCACCTATGAGTCTCGGCTCGTGGGTGAGCCCACATGAAATATCCTTGTGTCACACCCGTATACGTGGAGTACGCGGTAAATACCTACTATAAAGGGCAGTTGTGTGTATGTATGTCCGAATGTAAATCAGTTGTGTATGTATGTCCGAATGTAATCTATACATATATAAGGGCAGTTGTGTGTATGTATGTCCGAATGTAATCTATACATATATAAAGGGCAGTTGTGTGTATGTATGTCCGAATGTAATCTATACATATATAAGGGCAGTTGTGTGTATGTATGTCCGAATGTAATCTATACATATATGAAGGGCAGTGTGTGTATGTATGTCCGAATGTAATCTATACATATATAAAGGGCAGTTGTGTGTATGTATGTCCGAATGTAATCTATACATATATGAAGGGCAGTTGTGTGTATGTATGTCCGAATGTAATCTATACATATATAAGGGCAGTTGTGTGTATGTATGTCCGAATGTAATCTATACATATATATAAGGGCAGTTGTGTGTATGTATGTCCGAATGTAATCTATACATATATAAAGGGCAGTTGTGTGTATGTATGTCCGAATGTAATCTATACATATATAAAGGGCAGTTGTGTGTATGTATGTCCGAATGTAATCTATACATATATAAGGGCATTTGTGTGTATGTATGTCCGAATGTAATCTATACATATATGAAAGGGCAGTTGTGTGTATGTATGTCCGAATGTAATCTATAAATATATGAAGGCATTTGTGTGTATGTATGTCCGAATGTAATCTATACATATATAAAGGGCAGTTGTGCAAATCTGTATATCCGGAGGAAACTTCGAAAATAAAACAATTAACGACAAAGTAAATATATGTATAAATTAAATATCACCAGGGCTTGGTTTTTGAGCAAAAATAATAAAGATTTTATTTATATTAGTGAAGATAGTTAAAAAATAAAATTTAACTGATAACAGCATGGAATTTTTTGCGTTTAATATTTTAAATAGTAGACATTAACATTTCTTTTCATAGTGA
>CM042170.1:55575873-55578373 GCA_023376005.1 Doryteuthis pealeii
AAAAATGTTTATTGGCGTTCCCCGCACAACTCGAAGCGTAAAATCCAATGACATCAGTTATTTACGTTAATTTTTTTTTATTGTTTTAAAGTGATTTACTTAAAATTTACTTTAAAAGATTCAGACAAATAATATCGTTGAATGTTTGTATTATTTGCATTTTGCGGACTATTGTTCTCATCTTTAATGTTATCTAAACAACGTTTCTGCCAATGTGCTCTCCGGCCTACTTCAGGTGTCTCTTGTCGAACTCGGGAACCTCTTCGAAATCCGGAACGTTCTTGTCGAACTCGGGTGCCTTCATGTCGTTATACGGATCCTTCACGGAACTTCGAACCGAACCCTTTAATCAATCCACCAGGGTAGACTGTCCCCAATCCGTTAATAGTATCGTTAAATGTGTATTGCATTTTAAGTAATGTTTTTTGGTTATTTCCTATAACTCCAACATAAACAAAGGGGAACCACTCTTGACTGATAAATTATTTATTTATTTATTGATCTACTAGGAAAAAAAGACAGGGTTAGGGTTAGGGTTAGGGTTAGGGTTAGGGTTTGAGTTTGGTTAGGGTTAGTTTAATGGGAAAATAAATAAATAATTTATCAGTCAAGAGTGGTTCCCCTCTGTTTATGTTCTGAAGAAAAATAAATGAATAAAAAATCTAGAATTTTACCATTCGAAATTAATCTTTTTTTTAAATAGCCGAACATTAGAAATTCACTAACGGGGGTGGGGGGATATTTTTTTAAAATCTTTAAACGGCATTCTATGACTTAATGACGAACAGCCAATAGCAAGCAAGGAAAAACAATTTGAAAATATCAAATAAAAAACCGAGACGCCGAAGAAAAAAACCAAAAACAGAAACAAGATATAAATATGAACAAGCTGTAAAGATTGAAGCGAGGTCAAAGGTGAATTGAATACAAACACAGACCTTCACTCATATGACACATGTCTACCCAATGTCTCACCAATTCAAGCATATATATATATATATATATATATATATATATATAATATATATATATATATATATATTATTATTATTATTATTATTATTTTACTCCTTTTGAGTTTTCACATCAGCATTAGCTGATGGTCTTTCACTGGAGTCTGAGTGACAGCAAGTCTCCTCAGGTCTCCAGGACTCTTCTGAGTATTCTGGCAGATTGCAGCAGTGCAGTGTTCTGAATGTTTTCAATCCTTCCTCTGATTTCCAAACTTTCCAACCCCTTTTCTAATCCTTTTGGGACTGTTCCAAGTGCATCAACTACAATCGGTATCACTTTCACTTACATAACTTTTTCAGTTCTCTGGCAAGATCCAGATATTTGTCCATTTTTTCATTTTCCTTTAGCTTCACCCTGTGATCTGCTGGCACTGCAAAATCCACCAGTTGACAAGTTCTTTCTTTTTTGTTTATCAACACTAGGTCTGGTCTTCTTGCTGGGATAAGGTGATCCGTTTTTATTTCAAAGTCCCAGAGAATTTTATGAGTTTCGTTCTCAAGAACAGATTCTGGTTTATGCATATACCATTTTGTTGTATGGTTAAAATTTAATTTTTTGCATAACTCCCAGTGGATCACCTTCCCAACCCAGTCGTGTCTAGTTTTGTATTCTCGTTGTGCTAGTTTGCTACATTCGCAGAGTATATGGTTTACAGTCTCATCTCTATTACCACAAAGTCTACATTTACTATTTTGTTGGGTCTTATCAATTTTCGCTTTGATATATTATTATTATTATTATTATTATTATTATTATTATTATTATTTCAGTCTCGGAAGATTATAATAAAGTTTTTGTGTCCCAGTAGTTACAGCGCCTCCTGTGACTGTGAAGTCGATGTTTGAAAAACATTATCGACCACAGATGTCGCTGTCCCTGAAGATGTTGATGTGCCGGTGTTTTGTTGCTGCTGCTTTCTTCTAGACCTCTTAGCTTCATGGTGTTGCGTCAAGGTGACTTCTGACATGAACAGTCCTGTCGCCACCGAGGGCGGTCCTGAGCCAAATTTTCCCAGCTGGAAGTGGTAATGCCAAAGCAACTGAGATCATTCTTGCAGACATCCTTGAAACGCAGCTGATGGGCAACCAATCTGCCTCTTACCAGACAAAAACTCTGCATAAAGGGTATCCTTCGGTATTCGTCCATCATTCATTCGGCAGACATGACCCAGCCATCGGAGACGACGCTGTCTCAGTAGAGAACAGAGTAGAGAACCTGAGTATATACACACACACACACACACACATATATATATATATATATATATATATATATATATGTGTGTGTGTGTGTGTGTGTGTGTATTTGGGCAGCATTCTTTCATTAATACATGTAGAATTAAACAAAAGACACATCTCCTGTTTAACAATTTTATTTTTGATCTTTTCGAGTTTTCTGGACAACTTTTTAATGTTTGGGTGGAATTCGTGGATAACTTTGGTGGACTTATCCACGAATTCCACCCAAACATTAAAAAGTTGGCCAG
>CM042170.1:55583373-55596729 GCA_023376005.1 Doryteuthis pealeii
TTTCACAGTAAAAATCATTCCAATGCATTTTCACAGTAAAAATAATTTCCACTGCATTTTTATAGTAAAAATCATTCCAATGAATTTTTTATAGTAAAAACATTTCCAATGCATTTTTATAGTAAAAATTATTCCCAATGCATTTTTATAGTAAAAACATTCCTAATGCATTTTTATAGTAAAAATCATTTCCAATACATTTTCACAGTAAAAATCATTTCCAATGCATTTTTATAGTAAAAATCATTCCCAATGCATTTTTATAGTAAAAATCATTTCCAATGTATTTTTATATTAAAGTATAACGGGGAAGAAGAGATAGAATGGAACATTCTGGCCTAATAGGTGTTAGGATCAACTGAACTCCCTTCCCTGGACCGAGACCTGATCACCTATATCTTCTTATTATAATGGAGATTCGGTGTCTGTAACCGAAACTGCGTCACCGCTTACGTCACAATACTCTCAGAAAACGCCTAAGTTTATCAATGAGTATCTAATCTATTGTCAAAATCATTAATTAATACATAGAATAAATCTTATTCATTAACGATAGGGACTATTGAAATCTGAGTTAGATTTACCTCAAAACTGCCTGTGTTATTAGAGCGTTTAAAATACTGCAATTTGTCTTATAAATCACTAAAAAATAAAGGTTTACACAAAATATAGTGTGGTTAATTTGCAGAGTGGTTTTAACAAAACCGGGTTTAATAGATAATTACTTGGTGTTATTGATCTCTAATATTATTGTTTTATTCTCCAACGTATTAAAATCAATCTTATGAATGATTTTATATAAAAACCAATTAAAACATAATTGAAATAAGTGTAATATTTTATATGCGCTCTTATTTAATTTCGTTAGTCTTTCTAATTTAATATATTTCATTACATTAAAACTTATATACTTACGCCCGGCATATTTTTTGCAAGTTAATATAATATCAGTGCACAGATATCAAAGATTTCCTATTAAATTCTATTCCTTACCAATGAAAGCATCCAAATTAATCTTTAAATTTTTTTACGCTATTTCTGTTTTTGATTTGATTGGACAATTTGTTTCAGAAAATAATCCAATTGGAAAATCGGCATAGTTAAAAAAAAAAAACAAAAAAAAACCCCAAAAAACTGTGGAATATAAGGGTGAAAGTTTGTTTGTTTTGTTTTACGGTATATCAACATTGTTGGGTCATTTAATGCCGACAATTTAAAAAAAATAAATCCATTCTTAATGGATATTCAATTTTTTTTTATAAACACATTTTTCTATTTGACCCAGAGGTGGGACCCTAACAGGTACTACCACGCCGGATCAGAGTAGACTAGGGAGCAATGGTGCTGAAGGGTAGCTCCACTTTCCCCAAACATCCAAACTGGAACCTCACCATCAGATAGAGTTTGACATCATTCCCAGGACATGTAGACCCCAGCCACCGCCTTCTAGCACATATATGATAAAAAGGGTTGAGGCTTGTCATAAGGGCAATTGGTTGGAACAATCATATAGGTGCTAGGACTTTACGTGACTAGCCGATTGATCAGAGGGGGGCTCTCCGACCGCCCGTCTAGCCTAAGTAAGGGCCTAAGAGGTGTGTTGCCTGTCATGAACTGATCTACCAGGATTTCGATCTTAAGCATCACGGGTTGCTAGCCATGGCTAACAGGTGGCTCCATTTGGGGTGGGGTCTTAGCTGGTAATCCTTAACTTGTTCCTCGTAAATTCCTACCATAAAATAAACTGAACCCTCATTTTATGTCCGTGGTTTTGTAATAAATGTTTTATTTTTCTTGCACCCGTTATTTTACAATACTGAATGTATTTTCTTTATTTACAAATATCTATTGCAAACATATTGAAAACATTTATTGCAAAAACACGGACATAAAATGAGGGTTCAGTTTTTTTTATAGTAGGAATTTACGAGGAACAAGTTAAGGATTACCTCTTAGCCTTCTGCAGGGGTGCTGTCGGTGTATTCTACAGGCCCAGCTGATAGGGCTAAGGGTGACAGTGATACTAATTGTAGTTAGTGCACTTGGAAGGGTCCCCTAAACTTTAGCAAAACAGACTTAGTTTTTGAAACCTGTTCTTAATTCTTCTTATTATATCTAAATTGCAGACTTCACCTGTTAAAACAAAGGTGAAAACCTGGAATAATGATAATATGATGTCTCAGAAATCCTAACAGAATTAATGTCAAAGGTCACAGCATCCGAAAATTTATTTACGCCAATGCGGAAGGTCCAGCAAAGGCTTTAACAAGAATATGCAATTATCTGCCTGATTAGACTTAAGTGTTTTCTGCTTTGTACTTTTGGAGAAGCAAGAACGAACTCATAAGCGACGTTCTCCAATGGAAACCACCAAATTGACACTACAGTGCGAGTCGTCCAGCAATGAATTGAGCAAGAATATGTAGCTTATTATTTGCCTTGATTAAGTTTGTTTTCTGCTTTTTACTGCCGGAGAAGCAAGAACGAAATCTCCCATGGAAACCTGCACATTCACACACCAGTGCGGAAGGTCCAACCTTGCTTTAAAATGCAAATACTTGTACAAGAATATGTAGCTTATTTGCATTGATTTAAGTGCGTACTGCTTTGTACTGCTGGAGAAGCAAGGACGAACTCATAAGCGACGTTCTCCTATGTAAACCTGCACATTGACACACCAGTGCAGAAGGTCCAACAAAGGCTTTAACATGCAAATACTTGTACAAGAATATGTAGCTTATTATTTGCATTGATTTAATTGCGTACTTTGTACGGCCGGAGAAGCAAGAACGAACTCATAAGCGACGTTCTCCTGTGGAAGCCACCACATTTGCCCTCCAGTGCGAGACATACATTCTTGTGCAAGAATATGTAGTTTATTAGTTACTTGGATTTATTTTCTGCTTTGTACTGCTGGTGAAGCAAGAACGAACTCATAAGCGACGTTCTCTTGTGGAAACCAGCACATTGACACACCAGTGCCCGTCGACCAGCAAAAACTTGAGTAAGATTATGTAGCTTAGGCACCCCTTTTGCTTTGCCAATTCATAAGTACATTTTTTTCATTTACACCGTCAACATCCCGTTGTTTGTTAGGGGTTAGGGTAGGAGTTAGTTTTATAATTAAAAAAACTCCTCTAAAATCGTCTGTTAACAAACAACCGGATGTTGACGGTGTAAAGGAAAAAATGTACTTATGAATCAGCATAGCAAAAGGGGTGCCTAAAGGTCATATGGTCTAAATTGTTTAACTGAATCGTTAATTTTGTGAAGGAATCGTTGTATAATAACAATGTCTCAGACACACACAGACAGAAAGAAGGTCAAAGGCCACAGCATCCGAAAATTTAGTGCTGTAGACAACAAAAAAATGAAGAAATTGTGTGAAAGAATCGTTGTATAATGTCTCAGACACACACAGACAGAAAGAAGTCAAAGGCCACAGCATCCGAAGTTTAGTGCTGTAGACAAAAAAAAAAACGAAGACATTTTGTGAAGGAATCGTTGTATAATAACAATGTCTCAGACACACAGACAGAAAGAAGGTCAAAGGCCACAGCATCCGAAAATTTAGTGCTGTAGACAACAAAAAAGATGAAGAAATTGTATGAAAAGAATCGTTGTATAATAACAACGTCTCAGACACACACACACAGAAAGAAGGTCAAGGCCACAGCATCCGAAGTTTTAGTGCTGTAGACAAAAAAAAAAAGACGAAGACATTTTGTGAAGGAATCGTTGTATAATAACAATGTCTCAGACAACACAAACAGAAAGAAGGTCAAAGGCCACAGCATCCGAAAATTTAGTGCTGTAGACAACAAAAAAAAAGACGAAGAAATTGTGTAAAAGAATCATTGTATAATAACAACGTCTCAGACGCACAGACAGAAAGAAGGTCAAAGACCACAGCATCCGAAAATTTAGTGCTGTAGACAACAAAAAAAAGACGAAGAAATTGTGTGAAGGAATCGTTGTATAATAACAACGTCTCAGACGCACAGACAGAAAGAAGGTCAAAGGCCACAGCATCCGAAAATTTAGTGCTGTAGACAACAACAAACAGACGAAGAAATTGTGTGAAAGAATCGTTGTATAATAACAACGTCTCAGACGCACACAGACAGAAAGGGTCAAAGGCCACAGCATCCGAAAATTTAGTGCTGTAGACAACAAAAAAAAAGACGAAGAAATTTTGTAAAATCATTGTATAATAACAACGTCTCAGACGCACAGACAGAAAGAAGGTCAAAGGCCACAGCATCCGAAATTTTAGTGCTGTAGACAACAACAAAAAGATGAAGAAATTGTGTGAAGGAATCGTTGTATAATAACAATGTCTCAGACGCACAGACAGAAAGAAGGTCAAAGGCCACAGCATCCGAAAATTTAGTGCTGTAGACAACAAAAAAAAAGACGAAGAAATTTTGTAAAAGAATCATTGTATAATAACAACGTCTCAGACACACACAGACAGAAAGAAGGTCAAAGGCCACAGCATCCGAAAATTTAGTGCTGTAGACAACAACAAAACGAAGAAATTGTGTGAAAGAATCGTTGTATAGTAACAACGTCTCAGACGCACATAGACAGAAAGAAGGTCAAAGGCCACAGCATCCGAAAATTTAGTGCTGTAGACAACAAAAAAAAAGACGAAGAAATTTGTAAAAGAATCATTGTATAATAACAACGTCTCAGACGCACACAGACAGAAAGAAGGTCAAAGGCCACAGCATCCAAAAATTTAGTGCTGTAGACAACAACAAAAAAGACGAAGAAATTGTGTGAAAGAATCATTGTATAATAACAACGTCTCAGACGCACAGACAGAAAGAAGGTCAAAGGCCACAGCATCCGAAAATTTAGTGCTGTAGACAACAACAAAAAAGACGAAGAAATTGTGTGAAAGAATCGTTGTATAATAACAACGTCTCAGACGCACAGAGAGAAAGAAGGTCAAAGGCCACAGCATCCGAAATTTAGTGCTGTAGACAACAACAAAAAAGACGAAGAAATTGTGTTAAAGAATCGTTGTATAATAACAACATCTCAGACGCACAGACAGAAAGAAGGTCAAAGGCCACAGCATCCGAAAATTTAGTGCTGTAGACAACAACAAAAAAGACGAAGAAATTGTGTGAAAGAATCGTTGTATAATAACAACGTCTCAGACGCACAGACAGAAAGAAGGTCAAAGGCCACAGCATCCGAAAATTTAGTGCTGTAGATAACAACAAAAAAGACGAAGAAATTGTGTTAAGGAATCGTTGTATAATAACAACGTCTCAGACGCACAGACAGAAAGAAGGTCAAAGGCTACAGGATCCGAAAATTTAGTGCTGTAGACAACAAAAAAAAAAAGACGAAGAAATGTGTGAAAGAATCGTTGTATATAACAACGTCTCAGACACACACAGACAGAAAGAAGGTCAAAGGCCACAGCATCCGAGAATTTAGTGCTGTAGACAACAACAAAAGACGAAGAAAGTGTGTGAAAGAATCGTTGTATAATAACAACGTCTCAGACACACACAGACAGAAAGAAGGTCAAAGGCCACAGCATCCGAAAATTTAGTGCTGTAGACAACAAAAAAAAAGACGAAGACATTTTGTAAAAGAATCGTTGTATAATAACAACGTCTCAGACGCACAGACAGAAAGAAGGTCAAAGGTTACTGCATCCAAAATGCTCTCTGTTAAAACACAACAAAGGCAAAATGGCAGAATGGTGTCTTTAAAGAAACATTGACTAAAGTCTCGTAAGAAGAGTGCGTCTCATAAATGCAGACCCCCAAAATTAGTCTACGATGTTCAACACCAAAACAAAGAAGTTATGTGTAATGTTTTAACCTGTTTTTTTTTTCTCTTCTCTTTTCTCTCAATATGAGTCAAGCTAATAGCACTTGCCAGTCCAACTAAAAGAGCTTATTCTAATTGTTACGGACATTGAGGCTAATGAATGAGGCTTACGTACATCTGAACGTACTTAACCGGATGGACTCGTGTTAAAGTGGCACTGGATGCGGCTAAAGGTTCTAGCCTATGTTAATGGGAGTGAGGTGGGGGGCATTGCACTTCTTTTACCAAAACAACAGGAACTGTTAATTGAACGAGCATTATCTATGAACAAAACTTGAATAAGAACATGCAAAGACCTGTACAAGAATATGTAGCTTATTATTTGCATTGATTTAATTGCGTACTGCTTTGTACTGCTGGAGAAGCAAGGACGAACTCATAAGCGACGTTCTCCTATGGAAACCTGCACATTGACACGCCTATTGACTATCTTAATGGGGGAGGCATTGCACTTCTTCTACCAAAACAACAGGAACTGTTAATTGAACGAGCATTATCTATGAACAAGACTTGAATAAGAACATGCAAAGACCTGTACAAGAATATGTAGCTTATTATTTGCATTGATTTAATTGCGTACTGCTTTGTACTGCTGGAGAAGCAAGGACGAACTCATAAGCGACGTTCTCCTATGGAAACCTGCACATTGACACGCCTATTGACTATCTTAATGGGGGAGGCATTGCACTTCTTCTACCAAAACAACAGGAACTGTTAATTGAACGAGCATTATCTATGAACAAGATTTGAATAAGAACATGCAAAGACCTGTACAAGAATATGTAGCTTATTATTTGCATTGATTTAATTGCGTACTGCTTTGTACTGCTGGAGAAGCAAGGACGAACTCATAAGCGACATTCTCCTATGGAAACCTGCACATTGACACACCAGTGCGGAAGGTCCAACAAAGGCTTTAACATGCAAAGACTTGTACAAGAATATGTAGCTTATTATTTGTATTGATTTAAGTGCGTACTGCTTTGTACTGCTTTGTACTGCTGGAGAAGCAAGGACGAACTCATAAGCGACGTTCTCCTCTGGAAACCTGCACATTGACACACCAGTGTGGAAGGTCCAACAAAGGCTTTAACATGCAACGACTTGTACGAGAATATGTAGCTTATTATTTGTATTGATTTAATTGCATACAGCTTTGTACTGCCGGAGAAGCATGGACGAACTCATAAGCGACGTTCTCATATGGAAGCCTGCACATTGACACACCAATGCGGAAGGTCCAACAAAGGCTTTAACATGCAACGACTTGTACAAGAGTATGTAGCTTATTATTTGTATTGATTTAAGTGCGTACTGCTTTGTACTGCTGGAGAAAAAAGAACGAACTCATAAGCGACGTTCGGCCGCTGGACCTGCCAAAAGTAATAGCTTTGATCCCAGGAGGCCATCCCCTCAGGCAACACCTGCCCCCTCGATTTAAAGGGGCAAGGCTGGGTTTATTACCCAGTGCATGAGGCGCACCCTTATTTGCCTTGATTAAATTTAAGTGTTTTCTGCTTGTACTATTGGAGAAGCAAGGACGAACTCATAAGCGACGTTCTCCTTTGGAAACCAGCACAAAGATGCACCAGTAGGGAAGGTCCAGCGCAGACTAACAAGAATATGTAGCGTATTATTTGCCCTTGATTGATTTAAAGTCTTTTCTGCTTTGTATTGCTGGAGAAACAAGAACGAACTCATAAGCGACGTTCTCCAATGAAAACCAGCACATTTGCACGCCAGTGTGGGTCGACTAGCAAAGACTTGAGCAAGAATATGTAGCTTATTATTTGCTTTGATTAAATTAAAGTGTTTTTTGGCAAGTGGATCTTTCTTTGTGATTAGAGACAGGCGCAGCAGAAGTCCTAGGGTGAGCGTAGAGAGAGAGAGAGAGAGAGAGAGAGAGAGAGAGAGAGAGAGAGAGAGAGAGAGGAGAGACCCCCTCCGAATAATCGGCTGGTCACGTCAAGCCCTAGCACCTATATGATTTTCCCAACCCTATTGGCCTTATGGCAAGCCCCAACCCTTTTTAGAATATGGGTGCTAGAAAGCGGTGGCTGCAGGTCTACGTGTCCTGGGAATGACGTTAAACTATCTGATGGTGAGGTTCCAGTTCTGGAGGTCTGGGGAATGTGAGCACCCCTTCATCACCATTGCTACCTGGTCCACTCTGACCCGGAGTGGTAGTACCTGTTACCCCTTTTAGGGTCCTATCTATGGGTTGAATTGAAAAATGTATTCATAAAAAAATTGAGTATCCATTAAGAATTACTTTATTTCAAAGCTTTATCGGCATTAAATGACCCCCTGAGGTTGATATGCCGTAAAACAAACCAAACCAAACCAAATCATTTTTTAACAGATTTTTAAAACTCATTTTCATCTATTTAACCCATAGGTGGGACCCTAACAGGTACTACGATTCCGGATCAGGGTAGACTTGGGAGTAATGATGATGAAGGGGTACTCCAGACTCTCCAGATCTCCAAGACTGGAACTTCACTATTGGAAGCATTTTAACGTCATACCCAAGACACCAAGACCCACAGCCACCTCGTTTAAGAGTATTTACGGATTTCGAAGGAGCTCTTATTTCTCCGTAGTTGTAGGCAAATTGTCGGACAAAGAAGGAACAAACACGAAAGTAAATGCAGACACTAGTATTGACAAACATTACATAAATGTTTTTGCAAATTTTATTGGTATTTGCTACTAGACTTATATGTGAGTTAAGCAGAGTTCTTGGAGTAGTGGTGATAACAGGGGTATTCTGTTCGTCGGTATGAAATATTGATAAGACGCTTCGTCTCGGTAGTTTCTCGTCCTTCGGTAAGTGTGCTATTGTACCCACCTTTTAATGTATGCTGATACAATGCCTTAGAAGTGAGCTGGTTGTAGAGTTCTGTGATAAGTGGGCCCTGTTTTGGGCTCGGTGATGAGAGCTTTTAGTTTTTACGCCTCTCCTCCAGTAACTGCTTTACGATAAGTGGAGAAATTTGGTTTTGGCGCCAACATACGATGTTGGCGATTCGCCCCCTAGCGGCAGGGGGAGATAATTAACTGTGGAATTTCCAATACGTTCAAGCACATATATGATAAAAAGTGTTAGGCCAACAGGGTCGGGACAATAGTTATAGTTGCTTGGGATTGACGTGATCAGTCTATTGATTGGAGGGAGCCTCCAATATTAGTACTAGATCCGTTATTTTGTGATATACTCGTATTGTTATTGGATAAGTTAATATGTGGCCATCCTTGAGACGAATCGAATTCTTATAGTAAAATTATTATAGTAAAATAATTGGCCAATGCATTTTTATATTAAAAAATTCCTTCCAATAAATTCTTATAGGGAAAAATATTGGTCAATGCATTTTTATAGTAAAAATCACTTCCAATAAATTCACATAGTAAAAAATATTGGTCAATGCATTTTTATAGTAAAAAACACTTCCAATAAATTCACACAGTGAAAAATATTGGTCAATGCATTTTTATAGTAAAAATCACTTCCAATAAATTCACATAGTAAAAAATATTGGTCAATTCATTTTTATAGTAAAAATCACTTCCAATAAATTCTCATAGTGCAAAATATTGGTCAATACATTTTTATAGTAAAAATCACTTCCAATAAACCCTTATAGTGAAAAACACTGGTCAATGCATCTTTATAGTAAAAATCACTTCCAATAAAATCACATAGTAAAAAATATTGGTCAATGCATTTTTATAGTAAAAATCACTTCCAATAAAATTCTCATAGTACAAAATATTGGTCAATGCATTTTTATAGTAAAATCACTTCCAATAAATCTCATAGTACAAAATATTGTAAAAAAATATTGGTCAATGCATTTTATAGTAAAATCACTTCAATAAATTCACATAGTAAAAATATTGGTCATGCATTTTTATAGTAAAAATCACTTCCAATAAATTCTCATAGTAAAAAAATATTGGTCAATGCATTTTATAGTAAAAATCACTTCCAATAAATTCAATAGTAAAAATATTGTTCAATGCATTTTTATAGTAAAAATCACTTCCAATAAATCCTTATTGTAAAAAATGAAGGAACCAAACCACAATAATAATAGGACTTTATTTGAATAGAATGAATTCTGAGTTGAATAGATAGGGAACTTTGAAATATCTCATTATACAGGTAAAAAATGACAAGAAAATTTGGTACAGCCGTGGTGGTGGTGGTGGTGGTGGGGGTGAATTTGGTTGGCAAAGAGTTAAATAAAATCATTTTTTTTTACTCTTTGCCTACATTAAACCACTAACAGCGGATCTTCCACTACACTCAAGCAAAGTACAAAAACTGATGGTTAGTTCATTATAATTGAGCAGAAGGACTCAGATTACAATAATAATAGGACTATATTTGAATAGACTGAGTTCTGAGGTGAATAGATTGTGAACTTTGAGATATCCCATCATACAGGGAAAAATATCAAGAAAATTTGTTACCCCTGTGGGGAAAATTTCGTAGGCAAAGAGGCGCGTATCGCATAAATGGGTCCTGACCTAAAAAAAACAAACCCGCTACGGTACCTGCTCAAAATCCAACCCGTGATACCTATGAACTCCCTAGCTGTTTGAAGGCGTTTTTCCCGAAAGTTAATGCACTAAAAATCCTCGTTTTCACAAAATTTAGCCTTTAGAAAACGAGGATTTTTAGTGCATTTTAGTAGACGATCTTTGATGCTATTTCTCCAAACAATGGTACAAGTAAGATATCTAATTTTTGGTATCAGTATCCAGTATACTAACACACAACTTTCGCATAGATGGACAATTTGATGTTTTTTAAAAGTGAAAAATCGACCTACCCTATTCTCCAGGTCAACCCGTCCAGACGGTTCCACGTTTTTTAGACACTACGCCATCGTCTCTAGTAGACGATCCAACAATTCCTGTGACACTATTGTTGTCAAACTGCATTTTTTTTGGGGGGGTGCCTTTCCTTTGGACCATAACGGGAGCGTAGATAGGGGTACGTACTGCTTTGGCGACAGTTCATTCTCCATGTTAACCGATCCAGGTGGTTCCACGTTTTTTTGGACACTACGCCATCGTCTCTGGTAGACAAATACATGCCAACAACCTTTGGGATTACCCTCGTATATATTTACTCCGTCCAAGAAAACGATACCCAACCAACTATCAAACTTCTGCACTGTTTTTGTTTGTTTGTTTGTTTGTTTATTGATTTTAACGGCATATCAACCCGTCTGGGGTTATGTCATGCCTAACGCTTAGGAAGTAATACATATCGTGTATTTATATTTATAACTTTTTAGTAATTGGTTTTAACAATGTGTTAGCATTATTGGGGATTATGTTGTATGGTATTGATTTGTTTCATGTCTCTATTCTATGGTATAATTTTATTTCCCTCAAAAAAGAGAGAATATCCTCCATGTTGATATTTTCAAACAGATCTTTCATATTGTTTGCTTTAAAATAACAGTTTCTGATGTGAGCAAAAAACCTGCATTCCATGAATAAGTGTTTAACTGTCAAAGGTGTTTGACATGTTTCATTGGTAGTTGTTCTTGTTTGAGTATATGCGTTAGTCTTGTATGACTAATGCGTAATCGGGACATAATGACTTGTTCCTTTCTGAATAGATTAGACTCGATATCTAAGTCTAAGGAGATTATGAAATGCTGGATCCCAAGCCATATAGGAGTGAGGGGGAATGAAAGAGCTGACTCTGCAGCTAAATCGGCTCTAGATTTGATCCCCGGCAATTTCAATATACCATATACTGACTTGAAACCTAAAATTAATAGAATACTTCATTCAAAATATCAACAACACTAGAATAACAACATCCACAATAAACTGTTCCTAATCAAACCCACTTTGGGAGGCTGGACACCAACTTTAAGGATGTCTAGAAAATGCACAGTTTTTGTTACCCTTAAAAATTCATCGACCGAAATGGCGATTAATGTACAAAAATAGATACATCTTCAAAGTTTAAAATGCAGAGATAGTGATAGGTACGCATCCTGCATCACTGACGCATAAAAATCTAAAAGGACGCAGAAAAATCGTATCCATACGTCCCAGTTTTTTTTCTTCTACGTTTCAATACCTTATTGGAAATGAATTATACGCTATAGGGTACAAGGTTGCGGTTACACACTTTAGTTGTTCATAGATAAAAACTCACAATTTATTAAGAAACTTTAGTTGGGACTCATCAAATTTCCCGGGGACTCATTTAAATCAAACACATGCGTCCCAGGACGCACTAAATTAAAAAGCTATCAGCATCACTGAAATGAATTAAAAATCATTGACAATAAACTGTACAAATGCTTAATAGAAATAATATCATCAGAATTGCATTTTACGTATAAATAGCGTTAAATTACGGAAACTCCCGAAGTAGACTTACTCTAACCCTAACATAAACTTTTACTAGGCCCTAACCCTAAAACTAACCAAAACCCTTACCCTAACCCTAATCCTAGCGTCTCGAAGGTTTCGGGTATTTCCGGGAAATTGAATGCTTTTTATACGTAATCAAATAATATTATCTCTTGGACGCTATTCTGAATTAGTACCGTTTCAGATATTTCCGTGAAATGTAATGCTTTTTATACGTAATCTAATGACATTATCTCTTGCGTGCTATTGTGGCATTAGTACCTTTTTCGGGTATTTCCGTGAAATATAATGCTTTTAATACGTATCTAATGATATTATCTCTTGCGCGCTATTGTGGCATTAGTTACTGTTTTGGGGATATTTCCGTGAAATGTAATGAAATTTAATATTTTTTTATACGTAATCTAAATGACATTACATCTTGTGTGCAATTGTGCATTAGTACCGTTTCGGGTATTTCCGTGAAATGTAATGCTTTTTAAATACGTAATCTAATGACATTATATCTTGCGCGCTATTATGCATTAGTACCGTTCCGGTATTTCCGTGAAATGTAATGCTTTTTATACGTAATCTAATGCAATTATCTCTTGCGCACTATTGTGCATTAAGTCCTTTTCAGGTATTTTCCGGTGAAATGAAATGAGTATGTAATGCTTTTTATACGTAATTTAAATGATATTATCTCTTGCGTACTATGTGTGCATTATTCCGTTTCGAGTATTTCCGTGAAATGTAACGCTTTTTTATACGTAATCTAATGATTTTATCTCTTGCGTGCTATTCTGCATTTGGACCGTTTCGGCTATTTCCGTGCAATGTAATGAAATCTAATGCTTTTTATACGTAATTTAATGGCATTATCTCTGTGTGCTATTTTGCATTCCGTGAACTTTAGGTTATTTCCGTGAAATGTAATGCTTTTTATATATAATCTAATGAATATTATCTCTTGCGCGCTATTGTGCATTAGTACCATTTCGGGGTATTTCTGTAAAATGCAATGAAATGTAATGCTTTTTATACGTAATTTAATGATTATTATCAACTTGCCGTGCTATTCTGATTAGTACCGTTTCAGGT
>CM042170.1:55596829-55726829 GCA_023376005.1 Doryteuthis pealeii
GTATTCTCTTGGGTCGCTATTCGATTACGTACCGTTTCAGATATTTCCGTGAAATGTAATGCTTTTATACGTAATCTAATGACATTATCTCTTGCGTGCTATTGTGCATTAGTACCGTTTCGGGTATTTCCGTGAAATATAATGCTTTTTATACGTAATCTAATTATATTATCTCTTGCGCGCTATTGTGCATTAGTACTGTTTTGGATATTTCCGTGAAATGTAATGAAATTTAATATTTTTTATACGTAATCTAATGACATTATCTCTTGTGTGCAATTGTGCATTAGTACCGTTTCGGGTATTTCCGTGAAATGTAATGCTTTTTATACGTAATCTAATGACATTATCTCTTGCGCGCTATTATGCATTAGTACCGTTTCCGGTATTTCCGTGAAATGTAATGCTTTTTATACGTAATCTAATGACATATCTCTTGCGCGCTATTGTGCTTAGTACCTTTTTCAGGTATTTCTGTGAAATGAAATGAGTATGTAATGCTTTTTATACGTAATCTAATGACATTATCTTCTTGTGTGCAATTGTGCATTAGTACTGTTTCGGGTATTTCCGTGAAATGTAATGCTTTTATACGTAATCTAATGATATTATCTCTTGCGCGCTATTGTGCATTAGTACCTTTTCAGGTATTTCTGTGAAATGAAATGAGTATGTAATGCTTTTTATACGTAATTTAATGACATTATCTCTTGCGTACTATTGTGCATTATTACCGTTTCGAGTATTTCCGTGAAATGTAACGCTTTTTATACGTAATCTAATGATTTTATCTCTTGCGTGCTATTTTGCATTTGGACCGTTTCGGCTATTTCCGTGCAATGTAATGAAATCTAATGCTTTTTATACGTAATTTAATGACATTATCTCTTGTGTGCAATTTTGCATTCGTGCCTTTTAGGTTATTTCCGTGAAATGTAATGCTTTTTATATATAATCTAATGATATTATCTCTTGCGTGCTATTTTGCATTAGTACCATTTCGGGTATTTCTGTGAAATGCAATGAAATGTAATGCTTTTTATACGTAATTTAATGATATTATCACTTGCGTGCTATTCTGATTAGTACCGTTTCGGGTATTTCCGTGAAATGTAATGCTTTTTATACGTAATCTAATGATTTTATCTCTTGCGTGCTATTGTGCATTTGGACCGTTTCGGCTATTTCCGTGAAATGTAATGCTTTTTTAGCGTAATCTAATATTATCTCTTGTGTGCTCTTTAACCTTTAAGGTTATTTCCGTGAAATGTAATTTTTATATATAATCTAATGATTGGTTATTTCCTATAAGTCTAACATAAACAAAGGGAACCACTCTTGACTGATAAATTATTTATTTATTCATTTATTGATCTACTAGGAAAAAGGAAGACGGGGTTAGGGTTATGGTTAGGGTTTAGGGTTTGGATTAGTTTAATGGGAAAATAAATAAATAATTTATCAGTCAAGAGTGGTTCCCTTTGTTTATGTTAGTCTTATAGGAAATAACCCTAATGATATTATATCTTGCGTGCTATTCTGCATTAGTTCCCAATAAACAATAAACGTTTCCGTGATTTCTAGATATTTTAGAGACCTTACCTTTGGGATTATCCTCGTATATATTTACTCCGTACGTGGAAACGACACCGAACCAATAACACTGGTTTACAAAGAAATTGAGGCAAGCACAAAAATAGCTGTTTTAACCTAATTTGGGCGTGCTGAATTCAGATTTGAAATTCGTTTTTACTCATCACCTCTAGTTTTTTAGATATGCATACTGTACATTTTATACACATACTGTACATAAAGGCGTATATGCATTCAGGGTTAATTTCTAATATTGTGTGACTTATATCTTCTTTTTTAGTTATTATGCAGGAAACTGAGAGCATGGGAAGCATTTAAGTCAGTCTGTAGTGGTTTCCTTGGTAACACACGCGTACCAAATTACCAAGCCTGTATTGAGAAGTTGCTAAAGACTTATGAGGATATGGGATGCCGAATGTCACTCAAAATTCATTTTCTCCATTCCCACCCCAACTTCTTCCCTCCAAACCTTGGAGCAGTGAGTGATGAGAACGGAGAAAGATTCCACCAAGAAATTACGAAGATGGAGAGAACCTACCAAGGCAAGTGGAACCCTGGCATGATGGGAGACTTCTGCTGGATGTTCTTGCGTGACATCCCGGAGGCAAAATACAGCAGATCATCTAAGAAAACACACTTCTAACTGTCTGCGGTACTATGAATTGTGTACATTGTGTCATCCAAGTATAATTATTCCGTCAATATTCTTTATCTATCCTGTTTTATCAGTAATAAGCTGCTGCAACTGTTGAAATAAGCACGTATATACTCTGTATATACTAAAATGAGACTATTTAAAAGACAGAAAACTAGAGGTGATAGAGCAAAACTGTTTATAAATTTGAATTCAGCACACCCAAATTAGTAAAAAACACCTAGTAACCAGTGTTATCGTTCTTCGACACTTTTTTGCTACCCTAGAGATTTTGCGCAGAGCAGAAGCATTGAATCCTTAATTTTAGTCCTCAAGATCTTTGTCCAGTGCTATAATAACTAAGATGATACCGGCGCGTTCTTGTCTACTGTGATGTCGTAAGGGTGAATAGACAGTGCGGCAGGTAGGTGGTTCGTTTGGGAAGACGGCTTGGTGCGTCACAATCCATTGTTTTTACAGGCCTGACACTAATTGAACTCCAATGTCGGTCGGCACACGAGAGGTTAAAGAAAAGATGAGAGAGAGAGAGAGAGAGAGAGAGAGAGAGAGAGAGAGAGAGAGAGAGAAGAGAGAGGGGGGGGATAAAGTCAGAGAAGGATTTGCTCGTCCTGAAACGAAAGCCATTGTCATTTATAGTGGTTTCTTTCGTTTTTTTAATGGCATATCAACCTTCATGGGATATTTAATGCCAAAGCCACCCCTTTTTTAAAAAGAACACATAGTGGTACTATTTGTTTTTTTTTTTCGTTTCTTTTGGTTAATGGCATATCAACCTTCGTGGGATATTTAATGCCAAAGCCATCCCATTTTTTAAAAGACCACAGTGGTACTATTTTTTTAATGGCATATCAACCTTCGTGGGATATTTAATGCCAAAGCCATGCCTTTTTAAAAAGAACACATAGTGGTACTATTTGTTTTTTTTTTAGTTTCTTTTTTTTCTTTCTAATGGCATATCAACCTTCGTGGGATATTTAATGCCAAAGCCATCCCCTTCTTTTAAAGAACACATAGTGGTACTATTTGGGTTTTTTCGTTTCTTTTTTTTAATGGCATATCAACCTTCATGGGATATTTAATGCCATAGTCATCCCTTTTTTAAAAGAACACATAGTGGTACTATTTGTTTTTTTTTTGTTTTTTTTTAATGGCATATCAACCTTCGTGGGATATTTAATGCCAAAGTCATCCCTTTTTTAGCCAAACAGTAGTTGTGCTATTGGGGTTTCTTTCGTTTTTTTTGTTTAATGACATATCAACATTCGTGGGTTATTTAATGCCAAATCATTACTTGTAGAAGAATAGTAGTCATACTATTTGCTTTAATTTGTTTGTTTTTTTGTTTTTTTTGTAATCTGTTTCAATCGAACACAATGAAAAGAAGGGGAAAAAAGAAAAGAAAAATGTGAGAGAGTTAAATCAAAATTATTGTAATTTTTACATATTGAACTATTTGGCAATAGCTCTTAGCTAAACATATCAAACTTTGTAATAATTAGAATATCATACTGTGGTATATCCATACGCCCTGATAGTATTATCTTATCCCAATGGAGATTGTGTGTTTGTCTGTGTAACCGAAACTATCTTACTGCTCAAGTCACAATTCCCTTAGTTATTTACGTCACATTTCCTATGATTCTATTTTTATTTAAATTTCAATTATTACTAAAATTGTTTTACATTATTAATACTGTTGACCCCATTGATATACTAGTAACATGAATTTGCATTTATATATACAACAGAATAGTGATTTACAGTGTGAACGGGAAGGCTAATTTGCATATTGATATTTAAAAAATTGATTTTAATACATATGTGTATTATTGATTTCTAATTCTTTGGTTTTATCTTAATGAATATGAGCAAAACTCTCGGGGATAAATCTTAAAAGAAATCCATTAACAAGAAGAAATAACTGTAATTTTATTCTTTACTTCCTATTTTAACTAAATAGTTAGATTAGAAAAATTTAGCAATGAAAGACGGGAGGGAAGGAAGAGTAAGTATCGGTTTTTCTATTGTTCGATAATAAAAGATTTGAAACAAAGGTGGGACCTTTGTTTCAAATCTTTTTTTATCTCCACACTTGATAAGCCAGTGGAACAATTCACATACCTAGGTAGTAATATCTCATCCACAGAAAGCGATGTTAATACACGTATAGGGAAGACATGGTCGGTCGCAAACAAATTATCAGTCATATGGAAATCCGATCTCATTGCCAAGCTAAAGCGACAATTCTTCCAGGCAGTGGTTATATCAGTACTGCTGTATGGCTGCACCACTTGGACCCTAACGAAGCGCCTTGAGAATAAGCTAGATGGGAGCTGCACGAGAATGCTGCGTGCAGTCTTGAACAAGACGTGGAAACAACCCCCCACAAGGAAGCAACTATATGGCCACTTGCCCCCCGATCTCACAAACCATCAGGATGAGACGGACTAGGCATGCAGGACACTGCTAGAGAAGCGGGGACGAGCTCATAAGCGATGTTCTCCTGTGGAAGCCAACACATGGACATGCTAACAGGCTGCTTACTAAGGACCTACATTGACCAGCTATGCGAGGATGCTGGTTGCTGCGCAGAAGACCTCCTAGGGGCAATGAGTGATAGGGAAGGTTAGCGAGAAATTGTCATGGATATCCGTGCTGCTTGCGCGACATGATGATGATGATGAGCCTTTCTAACTTAATATAATATTTTATTGCATTTCAACTTAAATACTTGTCCGCCCTGTCGGTGGGGCGTTTGAATGCACCGACTGCACCTCTGCAGAGGGGTAAGACTTCCCCAATGGGGCCACCTGTTGGCCGTGGGTGGCGACCCATGATGCTTAAGGATAGAGCCCAGGTGGATGAACAGTTCATTACATGCAATACTCCACTTTGGCCCTATCTTGGGCTAGACGGGCGGTCGGAGAGGCCTCCTCCGATCAGTCGGCTGGTCACGTCAAGCACTAGCACCTATATGATTTTCCCAACCCTATTGTCCTTATGGCAACCCCCAATCCCTTTTTATCATATGGGTGCTAGAAGGCGGTGGCTGCGGGTCTACATGTCCTGGGAATGGCGTTAAACTCTATCTGATGATGAGGTTCCAGTTCTGGAGGTTTGGGGAATGTGGAGCTAACCTTCATCACCATTGCTCCCTGGTCCACTCTGACCCAGAGTGGTAGTACCTGTTAGGGTCCCATCTATGGGTTAAATAGAAAAATGTATTTATAAAAAAAATTGTATTATCCATTAAGAATTGATTTATTTCAAAAACTTTATCGGCATTAAATGACCCACTGAGGTTGATATGCCGTAAAACAAAACAAACCAAACCTAAGTACTTGTATCCAGAGAGTGTATATATTTGCTAGTAATAATAACAAAATTATTCGTTTTGCTTCAATTAATTTGCACAAGGTTGTAGGAGAAATGGCTTGATTTGAAAAAAGTTCACCAGTAAAATATATTTAACAAGGAATTCTTAATGGAAGGTTTATATTGCCATTAACGAGAGAGAGAAAATTCTATCAACTGAATGGGTCAGTAAGCATCAAAGTATTTGTATATTCAATTCACCGTTCATCCCAAAAGTAACGTTTACCTATCAAAGAAAACAGTTAATCATTTCTCCATCACAGAATTGACGGCGTAACGAAATATAATGGATTCCCCACATGCGCTCGCCAAAAATTGCATAACCCCAAAAATTTACACAAGTCGTAGTGGTGAGTCGAGAAATCGAGTCAAATCTCTCGGGCAAACAAAAATAAAGAAAGAATAGAGAGAAGAAAGCAAAGAGGTGATTGAAAATACCCAGTTTCAGTAAAAAGTAAAGTAAAGTAAGCGGAGTAGTTGTGGTGTGGCCAATGTATGTATCAATTTTTAGTTATTTTCTATAAGTCTAACATAAACAAAGAGGAACCACTCTTGACTGATGATTTATTTATTTATTAATTGATCAACTAGGAAAAAAGAAGACGGGGTTAGGGTTAGGGTTAGGGTTAGTTTAATGGGAAAATAAATAAATAGTTTATCAGTCAAGAGTAGTTCCCCTTTGTTTGTGTTAGACTTATTGGAAATAACCTAATTTTTAAATTGTTTTTCGCTCTCGAAATGGGCATGTAAATTTATAAACTGCGTTGTTTGGAAGCGCGTGGTCTAATGGTTAGAGTCGTAGGAAATGGACTCGTCGACCCGAGTTCAATTCCTGGACGAAGCTGTTTGCATTTCACATTACGCTAATACCCTTGGGAAAGGTATGAATCCAATTCTTCCTCCTGCTATGGGTAAATAGCAGGGTGAATTGGTCTCTTTAACCATTTCTAGGTAACCAGTCTAGGAGAAGGAAAACTCTGAAATCAAACCAGTTAAACCTCGCCTAAGAAATTGACCTTGTGTCGCATTCTGGTCGTGTGGAGGGGTTGGTAAATATATATAAACTACGTTGTTTGGTTTAGGAACGTTTTTAGGGATTTTGTGTTATTTCTAATGTTGTGTATATATATATATATATATATATATATATATATATATATATATAATATTCGTCTGGGATTAAAATGAATCTAAACTTATCTACAGTGATATTAACGTGCATCCAGAGCCGGTGCGTACTATTCACGACCCCACCCGACCCCTCGGAACCCCGCGACCGGTAAGAGCAACTTTTCTTGGGTGACCCGGAAGTATCCATATAAGTATATGGAGGTACGTGGTGTAACGGTTAGAAAATGGACTCGTCGACGCGAGTTCAAATCCTGGACGAGGTTGTTTGTATTTCACCTAGCGCTAATACCCGTTGGGAAAGGTATGCATCCATCTACTCTCCCTCCAGCTATGTATATAATATATATATATATATATATATATATATATATATATATATATTATATACTTCATGTTGGTGGATATATATATGTATATATATATTTATGTATATGTATGAATTGATCTGTGTCACATCCTGTTTGCGAGGAGGGGTTGGGTAAATACGTATTGCACACACACACACACACACACACACACACACACACACACACACACATATATATATATATATATATATATATATATATACGTATTTACCCAACTCCTTGTATTTACTCAACCCCTTGTATTTACCCAACCCCTCCTCGCAAAAAGGATGTGACGCAAGATCAAATTTTCAGCGGAGTACTGCTGGTTTGAATTAAGAGTTTTCCTTCTCCTAGACTGGTTGCCTAACCACTGAAAAAATAACCTAATCTGCCTTACTATTTACACATAGTTTGGGGAGAACAGATAGAACCATGTCTTTCCCAAGGGCATTAGCGTGGAGGGAAACACACACCGCTTCGTTCAGTATTTGAACTCAGATCACCAATCCCCTTTCCTGTGATGAGGTGCTATGTTAAAGAGAAATGGATGTAGTACAAACTTTTGCGTAGTTGATTAGTTGGTTGGTTTCTTTTACGGCATATCAACCCTTTTCGGGTCATTTAATGCCGAATCGTCATTTTTGATAAACAAAAGACTCAACAATCGTACAGTGCCTGCTGTTGCCTAAGTGTATGGCTGCACCACTTAGACCCTAACGAAGCGCCTTGAGAATAAGCTAAATGGGAGCTGCACAAGAATGATGCGTGCAGTCTTGAACAAGACGTGGAAACAGCACCCCACACGGAAGCAACTATTTGGCCACCTGCCCCCGGGTCATTTAATGCCGAACCGTCATTTTTGATAAACAAAGGACTCAGGAATCTTACAGTGCCTGCTGTTGCCTAAGTGGTCACCCAATTAAGTATCGAACAGGCGTCTCTCGACAAATAGCATACAAGGTGTCGGAATTTTATACTTGAGGTTGGCTTGTCGAAATAAAACTAGCACTCTACGTATTAGTAGGGCCCCAATTTAAAACAAACAAAAAATAACAAAAATGGTAAGTCAGAAAAAATAACAAAATAAAGGAAAGGCTAGGGGAGTAAACCCCGAAAATAAATCAGGAGCTGGAGTCCCTTAGGTGGTGTGATGCTGAAATCCAGTGCTACCCATTAACTCCTGCGACATAACCGTTGCCAAACTGCATTGGTCCCTTACCTTTCCTTTAGATCACAGCGGCAGTGTGGAGAGTGGGGATTTGCTGCACGGGCAACAGCTCATCCTCCATATCAAACCGCCCAGGCTATGTAGTTCAAGTTAACAAAAAACCTGACACTACTCCATCGTCTTTCGTAGACGGAAGGATGCCAACCAACTGCTGTAGGCCTAAAAAAAAAATTTATTAGCTATAGAAATTGCAAGATTATTCCCCTGCTGGAGAGCTTCCGAGGACTCCTATATACTAAATAAGAATTATACTAGAGAATAAAAAAACTTAAAATACAAAGGTAACAAAAAACTCCCACTCATCAGGAGCATCCAGGCAGACTCAAAGGGCCATAACTCAAATTGCCCTTTTCCCTTAAAATGTTTACAAAGGAACTACAGAGTGATTGTAAAGAAACTCCCTATTTTAAAAATCTTATAATTTATTTTGAATCGTTATTTTTACAAAAAAAAAAAATTAAATAAATAAATATGCGAAGAACACACATACCATGGAGTTTTATTTAAAATTCTATATGGGCACCTGCATTAACGTCCAGTCTCTTAAGCCGCTCGGGAATCGCATCAACTGATCTTCCCATGAACTCTTGTGGAATGGCAGAAATGAATTCTCGTATTCGTCCTTCAAGTTCTTCCAGGGTCGTTGGTTCCATAGTGTGGGGATTTTTGTCCCCGGAAAAGCACTGTTTAAACCCTACGTTTTGTAGGAGGATAAAACGTACTTCGAACGCAGTGAGGAGATGGGTGCTGCTTTTGAAGAAAGGAGACAAACGACTTTTTATAGAACAAAATGTTTACTTTACATGTAAAACATAAAACAAATATCAAACAGGGGTATCAATATACATAAAATCCAAACGAGTTTTAAAGAATGTTCATAGAGTCCAAAGGGAATACAAAGAGTTCAATTTGTTTGGTTGGTAAAAGATAGTTTAACGAGAATTGAATGTAGTTAAAGGGTTGGTTGCAAATAATAAAAAAAAGCCTGCGGAACTTAGCTGAAATCCTCGAGTTCTGTTCCTCGTAACCTGTTGAGCCCTGCAGAACGGGTTTTAGGTGTGTGTTTGTCGCTCCAGCTTCTAACGAGGTGAGGGCTCCGATTCGTCGCCGTCTGGGGGCTTTTAACGATACGGAAGGTGACTCTTTCGAAATCTAGGTTGAGAGTTTTTTTTTTTATCAGACCGTTAACTATGAACGCCAGAGTCCAGACGCTCAGAACTTTTATTTTATTTATTTATTTAATTTTAATTTTATTTAATTTTATTTAAATCGCCACAGGCTGCTGCTGATGTCCGGTGAAAGAGGATCACCATTCCCTTAATAAATTTTCACAATAGACTAGACTGCTCCTTCAACCAACCCCAAAGAAAAAAATCGCAGGGTGTTAAATCACGGATTCAGCTATTCACAGACAACAATAGCAAAATGCGGAAGAGCACCATCTTGCATAAAAATCAAGTCTTCAATATTCTCCCTACTGCATATAGAAAAATTATAAATAGTTTGAAATAGGGGTTATTTTTCAATCATCCTGTATATTAAGGAACATACATTAAAGAATTGAGAAAAATGTAACTGCATATAAAAATAATTATAAATAGTTTAAAATACAGAGTTATTTTTCAATCACTCTGTATATTAGGGAACATACATTAAAGAATTGAGAAAAATGTAACTGCATATAAAAAAAATAGTTTAAAATAGGGAGTTACTTTTCAATCACCCTGTACATCGGACCGAATTATCATTTTTTTTTCATGGTCAAATTCCCTGAACTTATGGGTAGCCTATCGTTCATAAAAAGGTCGGTTTCGGGTTAAATTGAATAGCGATTGTTTTTCACAACATCTATAAAGTGAATCATTCTCAAGAACATTTTAATAAATGAAATAAGAATGAGCTTAAATATTTTGAATAGAATAACATAGATTAGATTTTTATAATGATTGTTATTAAGAAATGGTTTTGTTGTAAAAGAATTCTTGAATGGCTGTTACGTCATAGATAGCCACATGTAAAGAAAGAAAAAGAAGAGAGAGAAAGAGATAAAAATGAAAGAAAAAAGAAAATGTATAAGAAGTAAATTAAGGAACATAAAGAGAAAGAAAGAAAGAAAGAAAGAAAGAAAGAAAGAAAGAAAGAAAGAGGAAGAAAGGAAGAGAAAAAAGAAAAGGGAGAAAAAGCGAAGAAAACGACGAAGAAAAGACGAAGAAAGTAAGGAAGAAAAAGAAAAGAAAATAAGGAAAAAAGAGGAGGAAAGTAAGGAAAATGAATGAAAGAAAAAGAAAAAGAGAGAAAGAGAGAAAGAAGAAAGAAAGAGGGAAAGACGAAGAAAAAAAGACGAAGAAAGTAAAGAAGAAAAGGAAGAAAAAATAAAAAAAAGAGGAGAAAAGTAAGGAAATGAATGAAAGAAAAAGAAAGAAAGAAAGAAAGAAAGAGAAAGAAAGAAAGGGAAAGAAAGAAAGACGAAGAAAAAAAACGAAGAAAGTAAAGAAGAAAAAGAAAATAATAAAAAAAAGAGGAGGAAAGAAAGGGAAATGAATGAAAGAAAAGAAAGAAAGAAAGAAAGAAAGGGAAGAAAGAAGGAGAAAGCAAGGAAGAAAAAGAAGAAAGAAAGGAAAAACAGAGGGGAAATAAGGAAGAAAATCAAGAAAGAATTAAGGTAAAGAGAAAAAGAAAAAGAAAGAAGGAGAGAAAGAAGAAAGAAAGAAAGAAAGAAAGAAAGAAATATATAAGGAAAGGCAAAACAAATTTAAAAAAGAAAGGAAAGGTGGAAAGAAAGCAAGTAAAGGGAAAGGAGAAACGAAATGGAAAGAAAGAAAGAAAGGAAAGTAGAAAGAAAGAAAGAAAATAGATGTATGTAAAGAAAGAAAGAAAGAAAGAAAGAAAGAAAGAAAGAAATCTATGTATGAAAAAAGAAAGACAAAATATATATGTATAGAAAGAAGAAAGAAAGAAAGAAAGAAGAAAGAAAGATAGAAAGATAGAAAGAAAGGCAATAAATGTATGGAAAGAAAGAAATTTTATAGAAATAAATAAATAAATAAATAAAGAAAGAAAGAAAGAAGAAAGAAAAAAGAAATGTATGAATGAATAAAGAAAGAAAGACAGAATATATATGTATAGAAAGAAAAAGAAAGAAAGAAAGAAAGAAAGAAAGAAAGAAAGAAAGAAAAAAGACGATAAATGTATGGAAATAAATAAATTTATAGAAGAAAGAAAAGAAAGAAAGAAAGAAAATGTATGAAAAAATGAAAGACAGAATATATGTAAGAAAAGAAAGAAAGAAAGAAAGAAAGAAAGAAAGAAAGAAAGAAAGAAAGACGATAAATGTATGGAAATAAATAAATTATAGAAAGAAAGAAAGAAAGAAAGAAAGAAAGAAATGTATGTATGAAAAATGAAAGACAGAATATATATGTAAAGAAGAAAGAAAGAAAGAAAGAAAGAAAAAATGTATGTATGAAAAATGAAAGACAGAATATATATGTAAAGAAAGAAAGAAAGAAAGAAAGAAAGAAAGAAAGAAATGTATGTATGAAAAATGAAAGACAGAATATATATGTAAAGAAAGAAAGAAAGAAAGAAAGAAAGAAAGAAAGAAAGAAAGAAAGAAAGAAAGAAGAGTGAAAATAACTAGACAAGAAAATTAAAAAGAAAAAGAAATAGGAAAGGGAAGAAAGAAAGAAAGGAAAGGAAAGGAAAGGAAAGGAAAGGAAAGGAAGGAGAGAAATTCGGTAATCAAATCAAATAAATTAAAATCAACTTCAATAAGAGATGAAAAACAAAAAGACAAAAACAAAAACAAAAATAAGATAAAAATGTCACAATGGTGAGGATATAGAAAGGGAGGTAACTTTTCTTCCCCCCTAACCTACCAAGTTGAAAAAGAAAAATTAAAAAATTAGAAGTTTTATCCTCCACAATGCAAATGTCGTCTGCTTTTTCAAGTCCTCTCTACCCGACTCCATTAAAAAAAACAAAACCTCCCACTCTTGTTTGCCAGCCGCTAAAACTCCACCCCCTTACCTTACGTTTTTAACAGCACTGTGTCCACCCACCTCATCCGTCACTTTCTGACTGATTGTGGCCGGATTACAACTTAATTTAAACATTTTGGACTACCCACATACCTCCTTCTCTATTTCATTTATCTTTTTACATTCTAATCACCCCTTCTCTCTCTCTTTCTTTCTTTCTTTCTTTCTCTCTTTCTTTCTTTCTTTCTTTCTTTCTTCTCTTCTCTTCTCTCTTTTCCTCTTCGCTTTCCTCCACACCGTTTCGGACTACCCACGTACCTTCTTTTTAATTTTTTACATTCTAACCGCCCCTCTCTCTCTCTCTCTCTATCTCTCTCTCTCTCTCTCTCTCTCTCTCTCACACACATACACACTCACTCTCTTTCTTTCTTCTTTCTTTCTTTCTTTCTTTCTTTCTTCTTCTTTCTTTCCTACCTCTTCCTCTACGCTTTCCTCTACACCATCTTACTGTTTTTTTAATACTGATCTGCCCATTTTCTCTCCCACCCCGCTCTCCCTCTCTCTCTTTCTCTCTCTCACACACACTCTCTCTCTCACACACTCTCTTTCTCTTTCTCCCCCTCTCTTTCTATTCCTCAGTTAGCGGCGTCTCCCCCCCGACTCTCCCCGTTCTGTTTTGCAGCCAGTGGACAACTGTAGTTTATTTTATTTTATTTTATTTATAATTATTTTATTTATAATTATTTTATTACAAAATCTTTTCCCGTCCAAAAAAAAAAAAAAAAAAATCAGGGTATCTGCCTCTCTCACTAGTGTTAGCCTGGCCCAAGCTTACTTCAAACTCTCGGAACGCGGTCGGAATTCCCAAGCGTCGAAGGTGCCATGAATTAGTGGGGAGAGGCGACAGATCAATTTAGTAATTTCACATACACTTACGATGTGTCATGGTGGAACGGTATACAAATTCAGTAGCTTCTTGAATCCCAACCTGCAGTGTTTGGTGTTCTGGTGTTATTTGGCCAGTTAGCAGTCGTTTGAAACGGACCTAAAGCTTTTAGTATGGCTGATATGACAGAAAACCCCGATCCCTGCACTGACGCTATGTCGGCTGAACTAGGCACGTCGGACACAGCCAGACTTTCACCAACACAAGCGGATAGTCCCCCTGCAAATACATCTGAAAATATTGACTATACACCTGCTTACGACAGCACACAAAACGAAGGAAGCGATGATCAACAGTATGGCGGTACACAGTACCAAAGTACTGAGGAACAACAGTATGGAAGCCCGCAACAGTTTCAAGGCTCTGGAGAACAACAGTATGATAGCCAACAATACCAGGCTACAGGTGAGCAACAATACGATACTACACAAAACGAAGGCACTACAGAACAACAGCATGAAGATACTAGCGGGGATATGGCTGGCTCTACAGAGGAACAATGCCCCATGATGTCGCCTGAACCCCCCGTTGGAAGAGGCTCTAGCGGCCAACCTAGTCCTAGACCCGAAACCATGGACGAACAGACAGCCGAGGCTGATTTTGAGGGCGGAGTGCGCACTCCGACTGGAAGTACCGGGAGCGGAGGATATGCTCACCAAATCGCATCTCCGGGTGCATCGCCGGCCGTCCAAGAGAATGGATGGCAGACAGAGCGGAAAGATCTAGTGTCGGTGCCGACAATTCCCCGTCCCCAGTCTCGCCGATGATGGAAGGTAAACCCACTAGCCCCGAACAAAGACAAGGTGGCACGTCGGAGGTTAGCATGAGTGATACAATGATGAGCGGCGGTGGAGATGATGTCGGAGGCGCCAATGAGGCCGATATCGACACCGGTTACACAGAAGCTGGATACGGCGACGACGCTTCAACTATCTCGGGCGGTATGGAAAACGTTAATATCATGGGTGACACTGATATGGGTAGTGAGTTATTAAGGGACCCCCTGTGTACAGAAATGGGCATTCAAATGACAATGAACGTAGGCAAGGTCCTAGATGATGTTAGCGAAGATGCCGATGAAATGAACGAAGAGGTGACCACTACTGTGACAGGTATTAGCGTGGTTACAACACAGGTTACAGAAACGATTGCTGTGCCCTTAGAAGTTACAGAAGAACAGGCCGACGAAGCATCTTACGATGATGAAGATGTGGACAATATTGAACAAGAGAAGGCCTACGCTAGCTTCACGCAAGTTACGGTGGAGACCACGTACGAGGGTCTCACTGGTGTTAGCGGTGAAAGTACCACCGAGACTATGATGGACAGTCTTGCTGGAGAGATGATGGAGAAAGAACGAAGTGAGATGATCCCCGAAAAAGAATATGAGTCTCTTTCCAGCGGTATCACTGAATATACAGTCAGGATACTGCCCGGAGGAATTGTCGAGAAGGCTGCCGATTTGAGATCTCCAGAAATGGCCAGCGACTATGATATGGACCAAGAGCAAAGATATGAAAGACAGACGATGGAAGCCGAAACACGCAAACAAAGTAAGTGCACTGTTCTTATTTACCTCCTTTTTCTAAAGAACGACACAAATTTCCCCACCGTTTTCTCTTCTTCCCTTGTTACCTCTTTTGTTAGTATTATTTGGATTTATCGGACTGTTGTCCTCATCTTTATTGTTATCTACACTATTTCTCTGAAATTTTTTTTAGATGAGGGTTGATAATTAGTATTATTTGGATTATTCAGACTATTGTTCTCATCTTCATTGCTATCTGTGCAACGTTTCGGCCGATGTACTCTCCGGCCTTCTGGTATTTCTTGTCGGACTCGGGAGCGTTCTCCAACTCGGGAACCTTCTTTTCGAACTCGGGAACCTTCTTGTCGTAATTGGGAGCCATCACGGAAAATTTGGAACCTAACCCTTTATTCAATCCACGGGGGTATCCTGTTCTTATTCCGCTAACCATAGCTGGGGTACAGGTGTTAAGTTGGCTAATTATTATTCTATGTTACTGTCGCCTTGGCCATGATTGAACCTGTAACGTAGAGATAACTGTCACTTAGAACACTAAAATTCAGAGAAATAGTTTTTTTTTCTTTTCTCCGACGATCACCAACAAGGCTATAGAATTTAAGAGCTTTAAATATAAATGTTTTGCCGAACAAGGATTATTTTATATATATATATATATACTAACCCCTCCACACGAGCAGGGTGCGACACAAGGTCAATTTCTTAAGCGGAGTTCAACAGGTTCGAATTCAGAGTTTTCCTTCTCCTAGACCGGTTGCCTAACCAAGGTTAAAGAGCCCAGTCTGTCCTGCTATTTACCTATAGCTGGAGGGAGAGTAGGATTCATACCTTTCCCAAGGGTATTAGCGCTAAGTGAAATGCAATTACAACGTCCAGGATTTGAACTCGGGCGACGAGTCCATTTCGCATGACTTTAACCATTACACCACGCGCTTCCTACTACTAGGATTATTTTATATATTTGTATGTATATTTATGAGATAAGGCTTGATATGAATAATTATGATATTTCGGGCTGTTTTCCTCATCTTTATTGTGTATAAACACAGCGTTCAAGCCACTGTTTGTTTTTAATCTATAATTTAATTACCTGAGAATAAGAGATTTTCAGACGATTGCCCTTGAATTCAAACGCAGTTTCAGAGCTTGTCGAACAAGGCTTGTTTTATGTATTTGTATGTGTATCAATGAGATAAGGCTTGATATGAATAATTATGACATTTCGGACTGTTGTCCTCATCTTTAATGTGTATAAACACAACGTTCATGTCACTGTAACCTCGGGCTCTGTTTTAGGTGTTTTTTATTTATCATTTTAATTACCTTAAAACAATACATCTTCAGACGTTTACCCATGAATTCAAACGCAGTTTCGGAGCTTAATCGTTACTGCTCACTCAAGGGCGCTCCAAGCAGCATAAATGCCACCTGGCTTATTGACAAAATTGTAATTAAATATAGAAAAATGAAATGGAAGAATTTACTTATTCTAAAAACTGAAATATCAAAATGTCGTAAAGGACGTAATCACCTTAATCTGACTAAGAACATGAAATGACAAGGTCCACAAAATGCAGCAATTGCATTTTAATATCGCCTGCTAAGACCATTCCATGAACGCGAACCGTTAAAATTCTAAAGTAAAAAGGTTTCAAAATTTAAATAAAACTGTTGACTGAACAGTAGGTACCACCAAATTTCCCTGTGAAATTTCCCCCCCCCCTATATTTAACACAATAAAACTTGCATAAAGGTTAATATTATCTTAAATTTTTTGTTCATTTAAAAGAAGAAACAGTAAAAAAAACTCCTGATGATTTAAAAAAAAAATTTCAACTCACGAAATAATGAAAATTATAAACGAAAAACAATGTTTACATTTTTGCACCGTTAAATCAATTGAAATTTAACGTAGCCAAAAACAATTATGACGAGAGGCTTTTTAAAAAAATTCTATGGAAAATCAATTAATGGTCCGATTTCACGAAAATTTCCATAATTACTTACCTTTGGATGAAAATGAGTCTGAAATAGTTTTTTCCTAAAATATATTTGGGGAAATTTTTTTTACAAGGTCTACCCTACCTATTTTATTTTATGAAATATGAAAAAATGAACCGACAAAAAAAGACTTTTACTATTTTTCTATAAAGATAAGAGTCTGAATAATTATATCAGAAGATTTTTATAAGTTTCAATGCCAGAGTTTTTTAGTAAAAGAACCATGAATACAGAATTCAGCTAAAAAATATCAATAAAAAAACTGACCGTGTCGTAAAATTTTGTCTCTAAAATTTCTCTGCATATGTAACATTCTTTATGGGACAGACGCAACTGTAAAAATTGAACAAAAATAATTCTGTCCCATAATAGTGGTACATTTAGTCTATGAAATTTATACGTAAATGTAACAACGCTTATGGGACAGAAGAATTTTTAAAAACGAACTGAAGTAATTCTATCCCAGAATAATTGTACATTTGTTCTATAAAATTTTATGTGCATATGTAACATTCTTTATGGGACAAAAGCAGTTGTAAACTGTACAACTTATGTCCCAAAATAATTGTACATTTAGTCTATGAAATTTATATGTAAATATAACAAGCTTTATGGGACAGAAAAAAAGTCAGATTTTATTGATCAACAGCTTATGGGCCCTTAGTCAAATTCTCTGATTTTTATAATCTATATATTAATACTTGTGTTCCTTAAAAGTACGACCGTTATTATCTCGCAACACCACAAGTTTTCTTCTTTTTGTTAATTAACATTAGGTCTCGTCTCCTAGACGGCATTAGGTGATCCGTCTGTTATTATTATAATTTACTCCTTTTGAGTTTTCACATCAGCTAAGCTGATGGTCTTTCACTAGAGTGTGAGTAACAGCAAGTCTCCTCAGGTCTCCAGGACTCTTCTGAGTATTCTGGCAGATTGCAGCAGTGCAGTGTTCTGGATTATTATTATTATTATTATTATTATTATTCACTCCTTTTGAGTTTTTCACATCAGCGTTAGCTGATGGTATTTCACTGGAGTCTGAGTGACAATAAGTCTCCTCAGGTCTCCAGGAATCTTCTGAGTATTCTGGATGGTCTCTATTCTTCCTCTGATTTCCAGTCTTTTTTAGAAGTTTATTTGGACCGTTCCAAGTGTATTATTATTATTATTATTATTATTATTATTATTCTTTCCGGGTCAGATGTTTTTTTGTTTTGTTTAATGGCATATCAATATTCGTGCTTTATTTAATGACATAGTCATACTTAGAGAAGAATAGTAGTGGTACTATTTAAACTGAGGGATATAAGAGGGTTCACACCTTTCCCAAGGGTATTAGTCCGAAAGTGAACGTAATAGCGCAACTGAAGTTCGAACTCGCTTACTACGACGTTGCAGTCCAGGACGTTAGCCACTTCACCACGGGGACTCCCCGAAGCACTGGTTTAACATAAGGCCAGAAGTATAGGGCATTCAGTGAGAGTCGAAATCACTAACTCGGGCCGGTAGGTTAGCCTGCTCAGTAACCCTAACCCTGTGTGACAGACCAGTTATTTACCACGTACCCCACGTGTATGGGTTAGGCACAAGGCCCTATTAATGTGGACACCACGAACCGGAGCTCATGGTGTGGCGGGTGCAAAAAATGCGTTGATCCTGTTGGCATTCCCCCTTAAGGGGGCGTATAGGGAATATGTAATGATGTGATGAAGAGAAATAAAAAGACACAACTGTTTCGAAGTATAGATGGAGGCTTTATTGATTATACTGTTAAGTCTGGACGCTAGAGTCCAGACGCTCAGAACTTTTTATTATTTATTTAATTTTGATTTAATTTTATTTTATTTAAATCCCCACAGCGCCTTAGGCACCAGGCAATAAACCCAGCCCTGCCTGCCCCTGCGAGGATAGGTGTTGCCTGGGGGGATGGCCCCTGGGATCGATGTTAATTTACTCTGTATGTCCAGCGGTCGAATCTCACTGGACCCCTGGCTTGACGGAAACCAGTGTGACAGACCAAGCAAAGCTTAGTAAATAACAAGGGAAAAAATCACACAAGTTAAGCAATGACAAGCCTGCTCAGTGTTTAGATGGGTGAACGACTTAGTAACAGCAGGTGCTGAAAGCAATCTGAGCCTTGTGTATTTATCGAACACTCCATCCGAGCAGGATGTACCATCAGGTTAATATTTAAGTGGAGTGTGACAAATTTGAATTCAGAGTTTTCCTTCTCCCGAACTGGTTGTCTAACCAAGGTTTAAGAGCTCGGTCTGCCCTACTATTTACCCATATTAACCCCTCCGCATGAGTAGGATGTGATACAAGGTCAATTCCTGAGTGGAGTTTAACAGCTTTGAATTTAGACTTTTCCTTCTCCCGAACCGGTTGCCTTACCAAGGTTAAAGACCCAGTCTTCTCTGCTTTTGGTTTTCCTTGGTCTCATGCTAGTGAAAAGTGGATAGACTTCCTTGTTGTCAGCTGGTAACAACAATAGCCTCCCCACTGACTTTTATAAAGATTTGAGACTTTGAAGTGACAACTTTTGGTTCTCTAAAAAGTCTGTATTTACTCACTCTAACCCTCCACCATGAATAGAATGTGACACCGGGTAATTTTTTAAGTAGAGAACAGTGGGTTTGAATGTGGAGCATTTCTTTTCCCTGACATGTTTCTTTGCCAAGGCTAAAGTGTCCAGTCTATCTTATTTAATCATAGCTGGCAGGGAAAATAGGATTCAAACCTTTCCCAAGAGTATTAGTGCTAGGTTTGTTGTACAGATAGTTTTAACAGATTTTTAGACCTACAACAAAAAATGTTTTTCTTAAAATAAAAAAAATGTTTTAAAAAAAGGATGGAATGTAATTTTCCAGTAAATAATTTTAGAGTGTGTAAAAAGAAAATATTTTAAAGAAAAAAAATGAAAAAAAAAAGAGTTTGAAGAAAATAAAATGAGTTTGAAAAAATGTTGAAACCACAAGAATGGTTAAAACCAAACGCGTCTTCGGCATAAAATAACCCAGCAAGGATTAACATGCCGTAAAATCCAACCAACCGGCCAAAAACCACATTGTGGGAATGCCAGGTGAAAACACTGACTCCTCGTGTAATTCTTTGTTGTATTCCCAACTATCCTGTCGGTACCCATGAGCCCAGCAATAAAGCGTTAATTCAATGATGTATGATTTGAAGTGACTGATTAGTTGATGACACCAACACACTGAGCATTAACGTAGCCGGGAATTTCAGCGAGGAAAATCGAGACCAGTGTTTCTCAACCTTTTTTGACCGTGGCCCCCTTCAACCAAATAACCAATAAACGTTTCTGTGATTTCTAAATATTTTGGAGACGCCACCTTTGGTAATGCCCTCGTATTTGTGTGAGTGCGTGTACGTGTTTTTGTTATTATTATTATTATTATTATTATTATTATTATTATTGTCACAAAACAATTTGTTCTTAATTTTGTGTCTGTCTATTCGCGCATGCGCGTCTCTGTAGGTGGCGCTTTCTTTAAAGACAAAACCCCGCCCTGTCGACTAGGCTTAGAATAAGCCGACTAAGGCCGGCTTAGCCCAGTCGGTAGAGCGTCAGCCTAGAAACCCTAAGGTTCCGGGTTCGATACCGGCCCTCGCCAACTCAGCGTATGAGTAGCACGGGGATCTGTTCGGTAAAGTATGGAGCTGATGGTAGGTGTGGCGCTCCACCTCAGACGCAAAAACAATCTACTTGGTCTAGCGATAGTGAAAAGGGGATAGACTCCTTCGCTGATTGGCTGATACCGACTTTAGGCCACCCCGACGACTTTACTTACTTTACTTTTACTTATACCCTGATGAGGGATAAGACCCCACCCAAAAGGGGGCGTCCTGGGTTTAACACTAAACTACATCTGATGGCGGGTTTTCGGTTTGGAGTTTTGGGGAGTGTGGAGTACCCTTTCATTGCCATTACTCCCAGGTGCACTCTGACCCGGAGTGGTCGTACCTGTTATGTTTCCATCTACGGATCAAATAAATCTATTAAAAAATTATTAGTATTGTATAAGAATACTTGAAACCATAACCGTCTGCAAGTGAGTGTCATGGAAAATTGAAAATATATTTATAATTGTAATCAAGCTTCGGCATTAAATAACCCATAAGGAGTTGGTATGCCGTTAAATAAATGAAACCAAACGAACCAAACCTTTCGAAGGCAACGAATAAGCCTAAATGTTAAAACTTGATAAAATTAACTCTTCGCCTACTCGAAGCCGCTCATAGCGGCTCTCCATCCAAGGAACTATTTCTACGCATACCGCATACAAGCAAAGTACAAAAACTGATGGTTAATTCATTATAATTGAGCAGAAGGATTACAATAATAATTGGACTTTATTTGAATAGAATAAGTGCTGAGGTGAATAGATTGGGAACTTTGAAATATCTCACCATACAGGTAAAAAAAAAATACCAAGAAAATTTAGTACAGCCGTGGGGAAAATTCGGTAGGTAAAGAGTTAAATAAATCCTTTTTTTAACTAATTCTTACTTTAAGCCGCTCACAGCAGCTCTCCCACTACACATAAGCAAAGTACAAAAACTGAGGGTTAGTTCATTATAATTGAACAGAAGGACTCAGATTACAATAATAATAGGACTTTATTTGAATAGAATGAATTCTGAGGTGAATAGATAGTGAAACTTTGAAATATCCCATCATACAGGTAAAAAAGATACCAAGAAAATTTGGTACAGCCGTGAGGATATTTTGGTAGGCAAAGAGTTAAAACACTTTTTGGCATTCTGATAAAAGTTATTATCATCATTATCATCATCATTAAGGCATGCCGACAGCACTTATTCCCTTGATTCTCTCGCATCCGTCCCTATTGGCCATCGATCTTGGTAGGTCCTCGAAACAACATCCAGTATTCATGCAGAGCTGGTTAATGTAAGTTTTTGCTGATCGGCCAACACTGGTGTGTCTATGTGTAGAAGTCCATGGGAGAATGTCGGTTATTAATTCGTCCTTGCTTCACCAACAGTGACCAATATGTCTTATTCGTCTGACCTTGGCGGTTTTGGGTGGCTCAGGGGTTTTGTAGGGTGTTTCTTCCAGGATTTGTTTTTAAAATAAGCACGTTGCTACTTGTGTAGTTTCCATTAGCTTTTTCTCCAAGTGGCGTGCGTTATTATGAACACACACACTTAAAGACACACATGCATACATGCACACGTATACACAAATATACGAGACTAGCAGTGGCTACCCGGTGTCGCCTAGGTAGAGGGGAATTTTTTAAGTTAGTCCCACAGATCCATTATTACTGAATAGTGAGAACAGCAAGTAAGTTATATATGTATCTGTCTATATCTCTCTAATACTCTCTACGCCCTCTCTCTATATATAAAGCTTGCATTATTTAGATTTTTCAGACTGTTGTCCTCATCTTAATTGAGCCTTAAATATACAGATGATTGTCACTTAATAATGTACTCAACTTTTATATCCTTGTCCAATTGGACAATTCAGAGTCGATTTTTGTAAACTTTTAAAATATCTTTTTACTGTAAGCTGCTTTAAAAAAACTAGAATCTTGATGGGATGCCCCATTTAAATCCATATATTAAAAAAAAAAAGACCTTGCATTCATCCAGCTATTTCTGAAAAGAAATGTTAATGTCTACTATCTAAAATATTAAATGAAAAAAATCCATACTGTTATCATTTAAATTTTTTTTTTTTAATTATCTTCACGAATATAAATTAAATCTCTATTATTTGTGCTCAAAAACCAAGCTCTGCTGATATTTGATGTATATATATATATTTACTTCGTCGTTAATTGTTTTATTTTCGAAGTTTCCTCCGGACATACACATACACACACAACTGCAATTTATATATGTATAGATGTGATAAAAGTTTACAGAGCCTGAAACTTTTTCACACACACACACACACACACACACACACACACACACACACACACACGTTCACAGACACATAAACACACACAGAGGCGCACACATACATACACATACACACACATACACAGATGCGATGAAAAATTTACAGACTGAATCTTTTAACACGCATAGGCACGCGCACACATACATACACACACGTGGACATACATATACGAAATGTGATACAAATTTTACGAACTGACTCTTTTTAACACTCACATACACACACATACATGTACACACACACACACAACAACACATGATACTGCACATGCACACAACACACACATACACCGCACACATACTGAGACTGAAACTTTTTCACACACACACACACACACACACACACACACACAGTGCATACTCGCACATACACACACATGAGATGTGATAAAAAAATTTACAGACTGAATGTTTTTAACGCATACACACACGTGCAAACACACACACACACACACACGCGTGCACACACACACACACACACACACACACACTGAATCTTTAATCATTTTTTTAATTTTAAAATTTAAAATGAAGCCATTTGCACAGCTGATCAATTTCTGAAATAAAAATAAAAATAAAAATATTTCCCTGACTTCCACCAGGCCGGATTAACAGACAGTCTTTTTTTTAAGTTATTTTTTTTTTTATTAGGCATCCACGGGGATCGAACTCGCTATTCAGTAGTAATGGATCTGCGAGACTCGCTTGCTAACTATTACACCACGACATCTTCAAATTAATATTATTGTGTCTTGATGTCTGGGTTTCTCTCTCGACTAATTAGTGTTATTTCTTAATCATTTTTATCTGCAGTTTTTAGTGAAACACAAGAATGCGCAAGTGCAGCTCCCTGTTCTGTTTTTTTTTAAATTTATTTATTTATCTTTTAATTTTTTACATACAAATAAAATACAGAGCACTGAATGAAAATGCAAAACCTTGTTGATGGAAACTAACAAAGGTTTATTTAACACAAGGTAGAGAATGCTTCTACCCTAAAAGTGACTTAAGATCTCAAACGTCTGTGTGCGACCACTAGCTCGTATATGAATCCAAAAGTATCATGGTGGAAACCCCACTTCCGGGTTCCCATCAAACCCCTACTGATCAAGGGGAGTAACTCTAGATTTCGTTAGGTCTGGGACCTAACACTAGGGGTTAGGTTAGGGATTAGTTTTATAATTTAAAAAAAACCCTCTAAAACTCGTCTGTTCACAAACAACCGGATTTTGACGGTGTAAATGGAAAAAATGTCCTTATGAATCGAGATCGCAAAAGGGGTGCCTAAGGTCATGGGGTTCCACTCCTTTTATACATTCTTTATACATATTTTTCTTTGTTTCCTAAACTGAAAATTCTTTCAGGGGTAAAATTTGAGGACGTGAACGACATCGATATAATAATACTGGTGTTGCTACAAAATACGACCATTATCATCTTGCTTTGGTTAAAAACGAGACCATCCAAATGGGTGTTGTCCCCTCAGTTAAATAATGGACCATTCTGTTTTTATTATACAGAAAGAAGGGGAAGAAAAAGGACATGCTACAGAAAAATATAATAAGAACGAAAGAAAGAATGAGAGTAGTGGAAATAGAGTAGTATAAAGATAGTGAAGGGGGTGAGCGCGCGGAAGCGATAACGCTGTTCTGTTTCAATCGAACATAATGCAAAGATGAAAAGAAGGAAAGAAAAACACTATGTGTGTGTGTGTGAGAGAGAGAGAGAGAGAGAGAGAGAGAGAGAGAGAGAGAGAGAGAGAGAGAGAGTGTGTGTGTGTGTGTGTGTGTGTGTGTGTGTTAAATCAAGATATTATACTTTTTACATATTGAACTATTTAGCAATAGCTCTTAAATAAACATATCAAACGTTGTAATAATTAAATTATCATACTGTGGTATATCCACAGGTCCCGCTAGTTGAAATAAATAAGACAGTGAAGTTTCACAACACATCGAAAGTCGAGTTTCAGAGGTACTTCGACCCATGGAAACCTCCCTGGAATAATTGTGCTAAATGGTAATGGATCTTTTTCTAAATTAGCGTTTTATTCACTGTTCATTTCTGTCTTGGTAAATACATCTTTAGCCTTGATTCTTTAATCTGGGGAGTATGGAGTCACTTATTCATTGCCATTACTCCCAGGACCACCAGACCTGAAGTGGTAGTAGCTGTTAGAGTCTCATCTATGAGTCAAATAGATCTGTTTGAAAATTATTGGTACTAGTACAATAAAAAACGCTCTCCGGGCGATGTAAAAATAGATTTTTGAAACATATTGCCTGAGGGTGGGATTAAAAAATTCAATATCAGCGAGTTTGTACCCTAAGTAAGTAAAATCATCAAATTCATTAAAGGATTAAAAAATAAAACAATTTGAAATGTAAACTTTAAATATGTATTAAAATAAAACAAACTAAATATAGATATATAATACCAGTCATGTATTTATTAAAACTTGTTTTAAAAACAATGAGGACTGTCTAATGCTGCATGTTCAAATTTTGAGTGTATTTTTTCTTATATGACGATTTTGGGTAATGTGACGTAAGCAGTGACGTAATTTTTGTTACAGACAAAAACCGGAAGCGAATCTCCATTATTAATAGATTAATAGATAATAGATTAGGTAGGAATATTTCATACAATATAAAAGTCATCGAAGTGGCCTAAAGTCGGTATCAGCAAGATAACGAGGGAGTATATCCCCTTTTCACTTGCGCTAGACCAGGAGAATATTTTTGCGTCTGCGGTGGAGCGCCACACCTACCATCAACTCCTTACTTTATCGCACAAATCCGTGTGCTACTCATACGCTGAGTTGGCGAAGGCCGGTATCAAAAGAATCGAATTTCAGCATTATATTACCCATAAGGAGTTGATATGCCGTTAAACAAATAAACCAAACCAATCTTTGGGAAATTAATTAAACCATTTAGATGACCTATAAGGAATGTTCGGAGGTGTTCGTGGTGCAATGTTTACCGTCTTAGGAAATGCACGCGGCAACACGAGTTCAAATCCTGGACGAGACTGGTAAGATTTCCCATAGCGCTAATACCCTTGGGAAAAGTATGCATCCAACTATTCTCCCCCCAGCTATGTGTAAATAGTTGGCTAGACTTGGCTCTTTGACCTTAGTATGGCAACCGGTCTAGGAGAAGGATAATGTTAAAAACTGCTTTAGATAATTTCTCGTGTTGAGTCTGTCTTGCTAATGCACCACAGGAGGTCCCCCCCAAAAAAAAAACGAGCACATATTAGTTTTGGCACCCCTGAAACTCCCAGTGAGGATCCAGCTCACTACTCAGTAGTGATTGGTCTTTGAGACATGGTGACATGGAGTGCCAAAAATTTAAGCATAGGTTAAATTTGACACGAGGTCGTCCCTATGGTGCACCCAGTGAGGATCGATCTCACTACTCAGTAATAATTAGTTTATGAGACTAGTCTGCTTACAATTGACTAATGGCAACTCGTCCCCCCTCTCTCTCTCTCTCTCTCTCTCTCTCTCTCTCTCTCTCTCTCTCTCTCGTTCCAAATTAGCAATGGTGTTTAGTCTGACCTCCAGACTTCGACCTTGTCACGTGATTGCATGAAAACAGGATATCATTGGAAAAAGAAAGAAAAAGAAAGAAAAAAAAGAGAGAAAGAAAAAAGAAAGAGAGAAGAGAAAGAAAAGAAAAAAAGAGAGAAAGAAAGGAAGAGAGAGAGAGAGAGAGAGAGAGAGAGAGAGAGAGAGAGAGAGAGAGAGAGAGAGAGAAAATTACCCAATCTGTTGAGGCAGAAAATGTCGGCTTTCTGTCCCAGGCTTACCAATTACAAACCAAAGACCAATTAGTGATATTACGGTCAAGTCACGCTGAAAGCACCGGTTCTCGCTAGATCACCCAAGTTAAGCAGCGATGAACCAGTTATATAGTTAGGTGGGTGACCACATAGTCTAACACCATGTACTGTAAGCAGAGTCCTTATCAAAAATGACTTGATTCGGCATTAAATGACCCAAAAGAGTGTTGATATGCCATAAAACAAAACAACCAACAAGTCCCACTGAAGACATTGGTTTTCACTAGATTACCAAAGTTAAGCAGCAATGCGCTTGTTCAATAATTAATTGGGTGACCACTTAAGTAACAGCAAGTACTTTAAGCGAGCTGAGTTTTTTGTTAATCAAATTTGATTTGGCATTAAATAACCCGTTAAGGATTTATATGCCTTAAAACAAAACAACCAGATAAAAACCTGATACCGTTTTAGCTACCGAGGAGACGGAGAGCGAGAAGGAAAAGTAGAAGAGGAAAAACATTAAATAAATTGAAGTTAAGCGCGATGAGTCTTTTCAAGACTTGATTGGGTGACCACTTAGTTAAGTTAACAGCAGGTACTGTAAGCAACCCGAATCTTTTGTTTATAAAAAAAATGACGATTCGGCATTAAATGGCCCGAAAAGGGTTGATATGCCATAAAACGAAACACCCAAGCCAACCAGTCATTTAGTGATTTGATTGGTGCATTCACCTTGCAAGCCATTGATAGTCGTCGGGGCGGCCTAAAGTCGGTATCAGCCAGTGAGCGAGGGAGTCTATCCCCTTTTCAATAGCGCTAGACCAAGGAGATTGTTTTGGCGTCTGAGGTGGAGCGCCACACCTACCAACAGCTCCTTATTTTCCCGCACAGATCCCTGTTCTACTCATACGCTGAGTTGGTGAGGACCGGTATCGAACTAGGAACCTTGTGGTTTCTAGCCGAACGTTCTACCGACTGAGCTAACCCGGCCCCTTGATAGTGAGATCAAATCCTAACGAAGGTAGTCCCAAATCATCTTAGTCTAGAATATAGCGATTTCCAAGAAAACACCAAAAGTACGTTTAGATAATGGGACTTGTCTGAAGATGTGGTCCCAAATTGAATGTTGTGTCGTGTATAGTGGAGGCGTGCTTTGTTATGGTTATCATCGTTGAAAACCTAGATAATGCTGATTGCCTTTCACATAGGTATTAATCCAACTATTCTCCCTCCAGCTATGGGTAAATAATAGGGTAGACTGGGCAGTTTGACCTTGGTTAAGCAACCGGTCTAGGAAGAGGAAAACTCTGTATTCAAACCAGTTAAACTTTGACCTCGTGTCGCATCCTGCTTATGCGGAGGGGTTGGGTAAATATGTTTTACAGGAAGTGCTCAACTAGCAGTTTTTTTCTTTGCTGTTTTTGGATAGCTAATTGTAGGCATTTACAAAGCTTGGTATGAAATATGGGACAATGGGTTAGAACCGAACTCATAAACGCTCTGCTGGAAATCATCAAATAATGATGATGATGAAGATGATGATGATGATGATCATCATCATCATCATCATCTGCAGCAGCAGCAGCAGTAGGTCACACTGAAACCATTCCCATATATTATTATTATTATTTACTCCTTTTGAGTTTTCACATCAGTATTAGCTGTTGGTCTTTCACTGGGTCAGAGTGACAGCAGTCTCCCAGGTCTCCAGGACTCTTCTGAGTATTCTGGCAGATTGCAGCAGTGCAGTGTTCTGAATGGTTTCAATCCTTCCTTGATTTCCAAACTTTCCAACCCTTTTCCAATCCTTTTGGACCGTTCCAAGTGCACCAACTACAATTGGTATTACTTTCTTTCATTATTATTATTATTATTATTATTATTATTATTATTATAGTTCTTAGTTTTTCACACCAGCGTTAGCTGATGGTATTTCACTGGAGTCTGAGTGACAACAAAGTCTCCTCAGGTCTCCAGGACTCTTCTGAGTATTCTAACCGATTGCAGCAGTGCAGTTGTCTGGATGGTCTTATTGCTCCTCTGATTTAAAGAACCTCCAGTCTTTTTTCCAAGCTTTTTGGAACCATTCCAAGTGCGCAAACTACAATTGGTATCACTTTCACTCTCGTATTCCATTAGCCTTTTCAATTCTCTGGCAAGGTCCATGTATTTGTTCATGTATTATTATTATTATTATTATTATTATTAAAAATATTATTTGAAATGCCGACACGTGTTTCGACCAAGTGTTTCGATGCGTGTCGGATCTTTATAAATAATTTTTAACCATACATTTTCTTTCCATTTATCTTTCAACATAACTGTCGGATTCACTTCCACACACACACACACACACACACACACACACACACACCATCTCACTTATACACACACATTTATATATATACTAGACAAAACGGGACCCATTGGGTCACCCATTCAGCTCTGGGTAGATAATTGAGATTAGGGAAAAAGGGAGTTAGCAAAGCGAATAAAATTATTTAAAAAAATACGGCCGGACAAAACCGTTAAATCATTTTGTTAGCTTTCTAAGAAAGGAAATGTTTAACCTCATTTAAGCTCCGGGTTGCTGGTTGTGAAATTTAACATAGAAATACATTTCAAATTCTCCTGTCTCTCTCTCTCTCTCTCTCTCTCTCTCTCTCTCTCTCTCTCTCTCTATCTATCTATCTATCTACACTCCAAGAAACTAACATTATATAACGAGGAGGTAGTCAAGAGATATATAGAGGGGAAGAAAGAGATAGACAGAGAGTAAAGTAAGAGATTGGTCGGTTTTTGACTTAATTGCAAATTACGACTAATTAGAACCAATTAAAACGGAATTTTTTTCAAACATAATTCAATCCTAAAAGTAAGGAATAATTTAGTATAATTTTCGTGTCATTAAACTAAGCAGTAAAAAAGCCTTTAGGAAGCAAACGTTGATTAACTCAGCTTTAGTATAATAATAGATAGACCAACTTGGTAGTCATTTGTATTCCATTCTGGACATCCCCGTACGAGACGGTCAATCGTCTGATTTGCAGTTTTCTTCTCTGTGTTTAAATGACTTTTTTCTTTTTTTTTCCTTTTTTTTAAATTGTGGTTTGCGACAGATGTTAATTAAAAACTTATTTTAAAATGTCGACCTTCCACCCATTCATACCTTCCCCCATTTCTCTCCCTCCCCCTCTGCCTCTCACGCGCATGCGCGGCAAATCGAATTGACCGAAAGAATTTCCCCCTTTGGTGGATTCTCTCTCTCTTTAAAATTGACGTGACTTTTAAAATAAAAAAGCGTTGTTGAAAATTAGCAAACTGAAGCGGTTAATTTTCTCCGACCTCACAACTGCTAACCTGCGAAGACGAAGACCAATTTGTGACTTGGTTAACGACAGACAAGTCGTTAATTAAGCAAAAGACATTTACACAGCAACTTACCCCCCCCCAAAAAAAAAACCCAAAAAAAAAACAACCAAACACAAACAAGAATACAATTAACTAATTACTGGGTAGATTTGTGGAGACAGAATTAAAAAAAAAAAAAAAAAAAAACAGTGCCCAAAAAAGAAAAGAAAGATATATAAATAAAAAAGACATGTTGAACTGCGTTGAACTGCAACGTCCGGGTGCACCAGACATTGGGCTGATATCGCTTCTGTCTGTTGCTTTTTTAAATTTCCCCAAACTCTAATGATCGGAACAGATTATTCTTGTTGTGAACCAAAATAAATCTAAAGTTCCCATTCTGGAGATCTAGGAAGGGTGGAGTACCCCTTCATCGCCATTGCTCCCAGGTCCACTCTGACAAAGAGTGTATAGCAGATCATAAATATCTGATCATATATATCTTCATCCAAGCTGTGGTTGTATCAGTGCTATTGTATGGCTGCACCTCATGCAAGTCTTACCCCTCTGTAGAGGTGAAGTTGGTGCCTTCTAACGCCTCAGCCGACAGGGCGGGTTTTAAAAGAATTGAGTTTAAATAAAAGAAATAAAAAAAAATTAAATACCCATCAAGAATAAAAAAAAAAAAGTCTTCGGAATAAAATAACCCAACGAGGGTTGACATGCCGGGTATTTAATATCTTTTTTAAACTCAATTTTTTAAAAAACACATTTTTAATACTCATTTCCAAGATCTATTTAACCGATAGCTCCACAAAACTCCAAAATTGGAACTTCACCATTAGATGCCGCGTAACGTCATATCCAGGACACAAAGACCATCAACCACTGCCTTCTAGCACATATATGATAAAAAAGGGTTGGGGGTTCGCCATAAGGGCAATACGGCTGGGACAATAATATACCTGCAAGGGCTTGGTGTGACCAGTCGTTTGATCGGAGGGGGACTCATTGACCGCTCATCAAGCCAAAGTAAGAGCCAAAGTGGAGTAATACATATCATGACTGCTCAGCCACCAGGATTCCGTCCTTAAGTATCACGGGTAGCCACCAAAGGCCAACATGTGACCTCATTTTGGGGATTTGACCCTCTGCAGAAGTTCAATCGGTGTATTCTACAGCCACAGCCGACATTCTGAGTGAGGATTAATTTATTGGTTTTAATTAAAGGGGCAGGGATGGGTTTATTGCTGGGTGCTTGAGGCCCTTGAGTGGGGAATGCCGATGGATTTTTTTGCACCCGCCTCCCATGAGCTTCGGTTCGTGGGTGGTCCCATATTAATAGGCCCTTGTACCTAACTCGTACACGTGGGGTGCGTGATAAATACCTTATCTTGCAACCACCCTCTGATTAAAAATGAGACTGAAAATGAGATGAAATGCAAAAATGTAAATCCTCATTATCTGCTGTTGCTTATCCACCGAATTCTTATTTCTTATGAGTGTAGTCACCTCAGCTAAATAATGGAATATTCCGTTTTTATTATAAAAAAAAGAAAAGGAAGAAAAAGGATATGCCACACAGAAAAAAATATAATAAGAAAGAAGAAGGAAAGAAAGAAAGAGAGTAGGAGAGAGATAAAATGCGTGGGTGAACGCACAGAAGCGATAACATTAATCTGTTTTAATCAAACATAATGAAAAGATGAAAATAAAGAAAAAAAAGAAAAAGAAAAAAGAGTGAGAGAGAGTTAAATGAAGATTATCATACTTTTTTCATATTGAACTATTTAGCAATAGCTCTTAAGTAAACATATCAAACGTTGTAATGATTAAATTATCATACTGTGGTATATCTACAGGTCCCGCTAGTACAAATAATTTGCAAATAGATCTATTTGGCCTGGAGGTGTGATTTGGGTTTATTGCCCGGTGCCTGAGGCGCCTCAAAAGAGGAATGCTGAGGGATCCACGCGCTATTTTGCATTGTCCAGTGCATGAACTCCGGTTTGTGCGCGGCTGCCCACGTTAAAACGACCTTGACCTTGTAAACCAAGCCGGTGGGTGGCTAGGAAACTATTTATTCCCCAAATCTCCAGAACTTGACATCAGATAGTTTAGGATCATATCCAGGACATCCCATTTCATAAAATCTTTTTTTCACTCCCTTATAGTTCTATGACCCATCAACAGGACGCCCCTGAGGAGATGGCAATCTTATTGCAGACACCATCTTCTTCAATCTATATATCAATACTCGTGTTCCTTAATTGTACGACCGTTATCACCTTGCATTTTCACTTAGTGGCTGGAATAAGGTGGCCCGCCTTAATCTCAAAGTTCCAGATTATTATTATTATTATTTCACTCCATTCGAGTTTTTCACTCCTACAAGCGCCGGTGGTTCACTGGAGGCTGAGTGACAGCAAGTCTCCTCAGGTCTCCAGGACTATTCTGAGTATTCCAGCCGTTCCCAATAATGCTGTAGTCTGGATAGTCTCGATTCTTCCTCTGATTTTTAATTCATCCAGACTCTTTTCTAATCCCTTTGGGATTGTTCCAAGGGCCCCAATCACAATCGGCACGATCTTAACCCTCATGTTCCACAGTTTTTTTTAGTTCTCTGGCAAGGTCTAAGTATTTATCGATTTTTTCGTTTTCTTTCATTTTCACTCTGTGATCAGCCGTTTATTATTATTTACTCCTTTTGAGTTTTCACATCAGTGTTAGCTGATGGTCTTTCACTGGAGTCTGAGTGACAGCAAGTCTTCTCAGGTCTCCAGGACTCTTCTGAGTATTCTGGCAGTATTATTATTATTATTATTATTATTATTATTATTATTCCATTGCTTGTGAGTTTTTCACACCAGCCTAAGCTGATAGTCTTTCACTGGAGTCTGAGTGACAACAAGTCTTCCCTAGTATCCAGGACTCTTCTGAGTATTCTAGCCGATTTCAACAATGCTGTTGTCTGGATGTTCTCAATTCTTCCTCTGATTTCCAATTCCACTAGTCTGTTTTCTAAGCATTCTACTATTGGTATCACTTTGGTATCTACTATTGGTATCACGTTCATCCTCATATTCCATAGCTTTTTCAGTTCTCTGGCAAGGTCCAGGTATTTGTCTATCTTTTCGTTTTCTTTCATCTTAACATTGTGATCTACTTGAAGTGCAAAATCTACCAGTTGACAAGTTCTCTTTTTCTTGTTAATCAGTGCTAGGTCTCGTATTCTAACTGGTATAAGGCGATCCATCTTTATCTCAAGGTCCCAGTGAATTTTATACAGTTCATTTTCAAAAACAGATTCTGATTTATGCATATACCATTTTGTTGTATGGTCAAAATGTATTTCTTTTGCACAATTCCCAGTGGATCACCTTTCCAACCCAGTCGAGCCTAGCCTTGTATTCTTGTTGTGCTAGTTTGCTGCATTTGTTTAAAATATGGTTTATCTCTGTCACCACTCACTCACCACATACATTTGCTGTTTTCTTGTGTCTTATCAATTTTTGCTTTGATGTAATCTTTTCCTAACGGCATTGTTTTGTGCAGTAATTATTAGTGATTCCGTTTCTCTCTTGAGATTTCCTCTGCTTAACCATGTCTAGGCCTTTTCATGTGCAACCTCCCCAATTTGTTGTTTGAAATATCCATAATATAATTGTTTTCCTTCCCATTTCTGTTTTTTTTTCTACTTGTTCATATGTTGCAGCTGCTGTTATTGGTTGCCGTAATCAATCTTTCCTTGTTCTTTTTGTGTATTCTTTAAGTCTTTGGATCGAGGCATCGACGCAATTCTCTATGTTGGCAAGACCTCTTCCACCTTCCTCTTTTGATATATATATATAATCTTTCTCTATCGTCTCAAGGGTGTAATGCATTGTCGTTAATAAATAAGATGTTTTTAGCATAGAACGGTTACGGTCAGTTTGACTCTTTCTCACAAATTTGTCGTCACGTAACATCCTACACCAATGAGAATGTCATGCTACGGGTCAGTCAGGGGTCAAATGCTTTCCGTCATACCAATGGTTATTTCACATGCCATTCTCCAGAATTAAACATTAACTTTTGAATTTAAATATTTTACACTACATTACAACATGAATAGGCTACCCCATTCATTATGCAACAAATTGAACATTTGACTACTTGAATTTAAATCTTTTACACTATATTACAAAGTGAATAGGCTATATTCTTCATTATGCTACAGATAGAACATTTGACTACTTGAATTTAAATCTTTTACATGACATTACAAAATGAATAGGCTACCCCATCATTATGCAAAAAATAAAACATTTGACTACTTGAATTTAAATCTTTTACACGACATTACAAAAAGAAATAGTCTACCTAATTCATTATGTAACAATGTAGGTGTAACTAATTTACATCTGATACTACAATGACCTTGTGCCAGACCTGTATTAGTCTAGGTAAGTCAAACTAGAATCTTAAAGTGCAGTTAGTACAGTCAGATAAGTCAGATAAGTAAAGGGACTGCTTATCAAATGCTTTAGATATCTACGTATAATTATGGACTCCTCTTTTCAAATAAATTCCTTAACATACTATTTTGGTGCGTTAACAGAGAAGCACTACCAACTTGAGTCAGTCTAACAAGCAGGTTGCTGCCAGCCCATTAACACCCCCACCCCTGATAATATACTTACTTTTGACAAGAGTTACTTGTACCTGATATACACCCACCTCCGGCACCCCAGCAGATTCCATCTTAAATGCGACACCAATAACGACTGTAGTCAAAGCCCCTTTCGCTTTGATAGTCAAATTGTTTAATGTAGTGCTAAAGCGAATCTTTCAACGAAAGAAATATTTTATACTAGAAGCAACTACCCGGCGTTGCCTGGGTAGTGAGGGAGGTGAAAAAAAAATAGTCTCACAAATTCATTATTATTGAATCGCGAGTTCGATCCTCGTAGTATGCCCCATTAAAATCCCTATGTAAAAACAAAAGACGTTGCGTTGATCCAGCCACTCTGGAAATAAAAATTAATGTCTACTATTTAAAATATTAAATGCAAAAAAATCTATGCTAGTATCTTCACTAATATAAATCAAACCTTCATTATTTTTGCTCAAAACCAAGAACTGATGATATTTAATGTGTATGTGTGAAGGAAATATTTTCAAAAAGTATAACAAACACAGGATGTTACGATCAGGGGAAACAATTTTATGTGTCAATACTTAAGTATTTTGGTATTAAACCATCATCAGGACACTGTTAAGTAATGTTTTTGTGAGGGACAAAATGAAAAATGTTAAGTGTATAGTGAATGTGTGAATATGATGTCGGATATATTGTCGGATTAATCTCATCGTATTTCCATTAATCTGTATATATATTTACTTTGTTATTAATTGTACTAGCAAATATATGCACCCTCCGCCGGGTGCAAGTATTTAAGTTTTAATGTAATAGAATATATTAAATTAGAAAGGCTAATGAAACTAAATAAGAATGCAGATAAAATGATTTGAAACAGAGGGGTGTATAATCGAAAAATAGAACAACTGAAACTTACACTTCTATCACTCTTGTCTTTCATTACTAAATTTTCCTAATTTAATAACTTAGTTAAAATCGGAAGTAAAGAATAAAATCAGAATTATTTCTTCTCGTTAATCGATTTCTTTTAAGATTTATTGAAGAGATTTTTGATTATATTCATTAAGATAAAACCATACGATTAAAAATCAATAATACTAAGCACATATTTATTAAAATCAAATTTTTAATTTCAATATGCAAATAAGCCTTCCTGTTCACACTGTAAACTGCTATTTTAGTGTATATATAAATACAATTGCATATTATTCATTTGTAGATATGATTAACAGTATTAATAATATAAAACAATTTTATTAGAAATTGAGGTTTAAATAAAAATAAAATCATGGAGAATGTGACGTAAATAACAAAGGGAATTGTGACTTGAGTAGTGATATAGTTTCGGTTACAGACAGAATAGCAAACAATCTCCATTATAATAAGATTATTTTCAAAGTTTCCTCCGGACATACACATACACACAACTGCCCTTTATATAAAAAATCGAATTTAGATTTTATGCTCCGGACACACATACACACAACTGCCTTTTATATATGTATAGATACGAGCAAATATTTTAGTTCTAATGTAATAAAATATTATATCAAATTAGTATACTAACGAAACTAAATAAGAACGAATATAAACATATTACACTTATTTTAATGTTATTTTTATTGATTTCTATATAAAATTATGTATTAGTTAAAAGTAACGAAATGAGTGTAGGGGTTATTTTCATATTTGCCTGGGGAGTTGTCTGCCCGCTTATAGTCGTTTGTCCCCACTAGGGGACCTCTGGTATTTAAGCGGCTATTTCAAACTTCTCTTCCTCTTTTCTACCGCTTTCCTCGCTACGAGACCACATGGGTTAGACAATTGTCATTCCCTTCTCGTTGGGGCTTCGGCCCTCAACGCCGGCTACTTGTCACTGTAAGTGATTTATACAGCATGGACTATTCTTAGTCTCATGTCTGTACCTTTATATTATGTGTACTTTTATATTATCTTGTCAGTGACTTTTATGTATGTATGTTTATGTACACTATTCTATCTTCCATTGTTTATGTATCTTATGTATCTTGTTTATTCATGTGTTGTACCATATAAAATGTTTTGTCCCTCAACCTGTGTCGGAGTTTGTTTGCGTTTCAACGAGTTATGACTTTGTCATAACCTTTGAATCTTACATGAGTAAAGTAAAGTCGTCGGGGCGGCCTAATGTCGGTATCAGCCATGCAGCGAGGGAGTCTATCCCCTTTTCACTAGCGCTAGACCAAGGAGATTGTTTTTAGCGTTTGAGGTGGAGCGCCACGCCTACCATCAGCTCCTTACTTTACCACACAGATCCCTGTGCTACTCATACTCTGAGTTGGCAAGGGCGGGTATCGAACTAGGAACCTTGAGGTTTCTAGCCGAACGCTCTACCGACTGAGCGAACCCGGCCCTCTATTTCAATGAAATGAACCCGACCGTATATAAGGGAAAGATCATATGGAAAACACAGATGCTGTTCAAATAAAGTTATTTATTTTGTCTTATTCATTCTTAATCGGTGCTCAATTTTTTAAACCCATTATTTAAAACTCTTTTTGACCCATGGATGGGACCCTAACAGGTACTACCACTCCGGGTCAGAGTGGACCAGGGAGCAATGGTGATGAAGGGGTGCTCGACATTCCCCAAACCTCCCAAACTGTAACCTCACCATTAGATAGAGTTTAACGTCATTCCCAGGACATGTAGACCATATGATAAAAAGGGTTGGGGCTTGCTATAAGGGCAATATGGTTGGGGGCAATCATATAGGTGCTAGGGCTTGTCGTAACCAGCCAATTGATCGGAGGGGGCCTCTCCAACCGCCGTCTAGCCAAAGAAAGGGCCAAAGTGGAGTTTTGCAAGTCATGGACTGCTCATCCACCTGGGTTCTATTCTTAAGCATCACGGGTCACCTCCCATGGCCAACAGGTGGCCCCATTGGGGGAGTCTTACCCCTCTGCAGAAGTGCAGTCGGTGCATTCTAACGCCCCACCGACAGGGCGGTTTACAGATTGTGCGAATTTGGTGTTTAACTGAATTGTTTAAGACATAGTTTCTCAACAGGAGCCACATGGACTCCTTGGAGGTCATAAGACTTTTTGATGGCCACAAGGCAAAATTTGAAAAATATGGACCACTAGGGGTCAAGAGGGAGCCTCAGAAAGGGGATAGACTCCCTCGTTGTCCGGCTGATACCGACAATAGGCTACTCCGACCACTCACTTCTCATGATGCATCAAGTTGATGGACAGAGTCTGCTCAATGGGGAGAGAGTTAATACTGGAGAGAGACTTGGCAGTACCCATCTCCTTTCCTAGTAATATGCAACAGGTTGCAGAGGTTTACGTGATACCAGAAACGTTGACTGATAGAGAGAGAGAGAGAGAGAGAGAGAGAGAGAGAGAGAGAGAGAGAGAGAGAGAGAGAGAGGGTAGGTATGCTGCTTCCCAAGGACAAAAGAGTAAAGTGAATACAAATTACTATAGTATGTTTGCCAATTCCATTTATTGCAATAAGAAAAATAAGATAACTAAGATTACACAGGGGGAGGGGGGTTGGTTTTGTTTTTGTTTGTTTTTGTTTTTTTCAACTGAGAAAATTTAACCTTTCAAAAATAGAGACTTGAATATTATCTGTCGTTTCTATCTATCTTTTTTATCTATCTCTTGCTAAAAATTCTATCATTATATTTACTGGTACAAAATTTTAAAAAAACACCCTCCGGGCGATGTAAAAATACATTTTTGAAACATATTGCTTGAGGAGGCGGAAGTTAAAAATTAAATGTCGGAGAGTTTGAACCACAAATCATGAAATCATTAAATTTATTAAAGGAGTAAAAAAAAAAAAACAAAACAAAAAAAAACAATTTGAAATTGAAACTAAGTTCTATCAACTTTGAATATCTATTAAAATAAAACAAACTCTATATAAATATATGATATTGGGGATGTATCTATTAAAACTTGTTTTAAAAAACAATGAGGACTGTCTAATGTTGCATGCTCAAATTTTGAGTGTGTTTATTCTATGTTATGACGATTTATGACGGGTATAGTGACGTAAGCAGTGACATAGTTTTTGTTACTGACAAAAACCGGAAGTGAATCTCCATTATTAATATTAATAGATGTGTGTGTGTGTGCGTGTGTGTATGTGTGTGTGTGTGTGTGTGTGTTACCGTAATCCAGAAAAAACGGTACATTATAGCGAGATTTCTATTTGAGCAATACATTTAAAATTCTGAATTTTTCAAGTAGCGATATATCATACTTTCTGGTTCAGGGGCATCGGACTCTGATCCGATGACTGAGGTCAAATAAATCGCAGGGTCCCCCAGACAGCGCTTGTAAGGGCCGTGTTTATTGCTCGGTGCCTGAGACGTCCCTCAAGGGGGATACCGACGGGGCCACGTATTTTTTTGCACTGACCGTTGCACGAGCTTCGGTTTGTGTGTGACTCCTCAGTTAAAAACGACTTTTTTAATCCAGCGAGAGACTAGGAAATATATATTTTTTCTTTGGATGTAATAGGTACCTCTATAAGGAGACAGCGTGGAGTACCGTGATATCATTATTAGTAAAATAAGTAAAGTCGTCGGGGCGGCCTAATGTCGGTATTGGCCAGACAGCGAGGGAGTCTATCCTCTTTTTACTAGCGCTAGACTAAGAGATTATTTTTTAGCATCTGACAAACCATAGATTTATTTTTTAAGGTATCACGACCATTGATCATTATGTTGCATAATTCATGGGTAACCTACGAATTATGTTTGTATCTGTCTCTGGTAAAAGACAGATTGGTCGCCCCCTACTGCGATTCAAGGATGTCTGCAAAAATGATCTCAGGTGCTTTGGCATTGTCCCTTCCAGATGGGAAAATTTGGCTCAAGACCGCCTTCGGTGGCGGCAGAAATCTCCATAGAGGCCTGTACATGTCAGAATTCACCCTGATACAACATCATGAAGCTAAGAGGTCCATAAGAAAGCAACGGCAACAAAGCATCGGAACATCATCATCTTCAGGGACAACCTACAAATGCAAAATCTGTGATCGAGAATGTTTCTCAAACATCGGACTTCATAGTCACAAGAGGCGCTGCAACTTCAGGGGCACACAAAAACTTTTATCATAGTCTTTCGAGACTGAATTGCCAATGATGATGATGATGATGTTTGTAAGTGTAGTTAGATTTTGAATTGAAGTTCGTTGAAGATTCAAAATCGGAGTGGTTTAATTGGAAAGTTACCGTTAACCGTTAGAATTATTGGTACTATATCTGCGAATAGTACCGAATTATTATTGACAGGTACTGACTTTTACTCACCCCTTCCGACTTCCGTCAATAGAAGGGGTGAGAACAGAAATTAAGTCAGTTAAGCAGATTTCGGCAGTTAGTCAACAGGAGCAGACGTAGGGGTCCTCCACTCCTAGGATGCCGACTTCTTACCGCCAAGGAATCGTAAGGTTATGGGTTCAATAATGGTCTCTTCTAACTCAGTGCAGGAGTATCACAGTTTGGGTAATCTGATCTTTGCATTTAAGCATCTGTGAGCTGACGGTATGTGTGGCTCACTACCCAGCAAAACAATCTCCCATTTCTAGAGTAAGTGAAAAGGGATAGACTCCGTTGTTGTTCGGCTGATACCTACAATAGGCAACTTCGGTGACTTTACTGCGGTCACAGTATTTATTTAAATTTGCTTTGTTTAAATGTGTCACCAGACCAGAAGCATGGGGCATCCACTGAGAATCGAACTCACTACTAATGGTATGCTAATCTAACTTAAGTTCTTAGGATGGATAGGATCCGACAATAGACATTGACTAATTTGAGGCTTCAAACTCTAGTGGTAAAACAAGTTACCAATGCAGCCCCCGCCCGGTTTCGACCGGGGGTCCGGCGAGCTTCGGCCGCTGGACCGGTGATGGTATATTAATAGCGTCGATCCCAGAGGGCCATCCCTCCAGGCAATACCTGCCCCCTTTGGGGACAGGGCTGGGTTTATTGCCCAGCGCCTGAGGCACCCCCCTTGAGGGGGAATGCCGATGGGATCGACGCAATTTTTGTTCTCTCCCACCCATTAGCTTCGGCTTGTGGGTGGGTCCACGTTAATAGGGACTTTGTGCCTGACCCGTACAAGTGGGGTACGCGGTAAATATCATGCAGAATAGCGCGCAAGAGATAATAATATTATATCTTGTACGCTATGTAATGTAACGAAATGTAATGCTCTTTATACGTAATTATCATAATATAATTATATTACATATAAAAATACATATAATTACATTGCATTTCACGGAAATACCCGAAACCTTTGAGATGCAAGGGTAAGGATTAGGGTCAGGGTTAGGGTTATTGTTAGGGTGAGGGTTAGGTGAGTTTTAGGGTTAGGCTACTTCGGGAGTTTCCGTAATCTAATGCTATTCATATGTGAAATGCGATTCTAATGATATTATTTCTTGCGCGCTATTCTGCATTTATACAATGAAAAAAAAAGTTATTCTGAAATCTTAAATAAATGAATAAAGAGTGGATACAGTTTTGATCGCACTTTTAAAAAATTTAAGTTTTACTTATGTATCAGTGCTTGCTAATTTAAAATATCGGAATCTGACAGAGCTGAAAAAATAAATCGACGGCTTTACCATATGAGCTGTATCCCTTACCCTGATTTTTTTTCTTGGTGCGTCCTTCAAATAAAAGTTTGTACACTATTAATAATCACCTTGGACATTGCCTTTTAGCATAATAATTTATATATAATACCCATTTTTGAATGCACAATAGGATCTTGGATTTTATTCTCAGAGAAATTTGACCGTTCCTAAAATAAATCGCCTAGTATGGAACTAAAATAAACATTTTTACAAAAAATAGTAAGTGATATAATTAGCTGTTTATTCCCAGACTCTGCGTTTCGTACTTCATTTTTTCACGTACACTGAAATATTTAAAATCAATTAATAAGTAAATATAAGCATTTACGAAATTATTCTTATCATTTTTAAATCAACAAATAAATCATGATTATCCATGATTTTAAATTGAAATAAAGATAAAAATAAAATTTCTATATTTTTGGTAATATCTTTACTTGTAAGTGATAACGTGAGTTTCGTATCATTGCGTCCTTCACCGTCGATCTTGTCCTTGACTGTTTGCCAAAGCCTTGACATTTTTAGACGAAAAATCATAGACTTTTTCGAGTAAGATACCAGCACAGCGACTTTCGCTGTTGGTAAGTGCCTTTCTATCGTTTTTATTCTTTCTATAAGAAATAACTGGTAATGTTTTCATTAGATGTCATTTTTTGTAATTTCAGAAAAAAATCAAAGTTTGATATTTCCCGTTTACATGAAAAACAAGAAAAAGCGGTGTTAATGTGAAAGAATTCCTGTTTTAATTTAATCCTGTTTGGAAATTTTATTTGTCATAAATATTCATTTTTTAAAACTTGTTTATAATAATTAATAAATCTTGTATTGTAATATGCACTTTAGTTTAAAAAAAAAAAACAACGTTAAAAGAGACTTTTTTAGTTTAAAAATATGATAGTAAAAAACAAAAAAATAAACAAAAAAACAAAAAAAAAAAAAAAAAACAATTCGTATCTGTTGTGTAACAAAAGAAAAGATGAACAATATCTTGTTTATGTCCTTTTACAAACATTACTACTGTCATTTCCAGGCGTCGCGTCGTGGTATAATGGTTAGCAAGTTAATCTCGCAGATCAATTACTATCAAAATGCGAGTTCGATCCTCGTTGAATGCCCTATACTTGTGAGATTATGTCATATTCTACCCGTGATGAAGGATTTAGATAAATTGGAATACCTGGGCATCACATCCTGATGTAATGGTTAACAAACTAGAATCTCAGATCCTATCCATTGCTACTGAAAAGAGAGTTCGATCCTCGCTGGATTCTTACGACCTTGTGTCACATCCTTACCCGTGCTGAAAGGGGTTTGGTAAATAGTAATTCCTACTACTGTCATTTCCAAAGATGCAAATGTATTCATTGTTTAAATCGATGATGCGATTCGATCACATTAATAGGGTTTGGATTAAACTCCAATTTTAAAAGAATAAAATGAATATAAAAGACGAAAGAGCGTATAATTTTTGATAAAAAACAAAACAAAACAAAATAAAAACAAACAAACAAAAAAAACAATAAAAAAAACAATCAAAATAGTACACTTGTCTATGCAATCAATAATGTTTTGATTTAAAAAAAAAAGACTGTTCGTTTGTATTATTTTCGATAAAAACAAAAACAATACAATAATACACTGGCCTATTCAATCCAATTTATGATGTTTGTGACAATCTCACGATCGTTGTTTTGTTTTTTTAATAATAATAATAATAATAATAATAGGAGCAAATAATAATAATATCTTTTCAGCAATATATATATTTAATATATAGATTGCTGAAAAGATTATTACCTGTTAGCTGTTTCTTATATTTAAAACATTTATTTTATTTCCACTGGTTATTTATATTATTTCCACAATTCATCCAATTTTACCTTAAAAGAGTTCAGAGATGAAACATTCACTGATGATGATGGTAGTTTATTCCATGAATCTATCCTCTTACTAAAATAATTTTGTCTTACATTTGTTTTGCAATTTTTTTTTGTAAGTTTTAATTTATGACCCCTGTTATTAATTTTTTTATTAATTAGTTTTTATTTTATATTTTATATTTTGATTTATGCATTTTTCCTATAGTTTAGGTTTGTGTGTACCAACGCCTCATTAAAGGATCTTAAAGAATGTGTATTTTGAGAGAGAGAGAGAGAGAGAGAGAGAGAGAGAGAGAGAGAGAGAGAGAGAGAGAGAGAGAGAGAGAGAGAGAGAGAGAGAGAGAGAGAGAGAGAGGAGGGACCCTTTAAAATGTTTATCGAAAGATGTATTTTAAATATCTTAGAATTATTGTAAAAATCCCATAGATACCGGTAGTTATAAGATAAGCTTTGATATTTAAAATAGTTAAATGAATAATAGTTCTCTATTACAATAAGATAAGCAATAAATAAAAAAAGAAAGAAAGAAAGAAAAGTAAAATTGTTGTCGTTTGTTGTTGGTTGAAGAATTATATTGTTATGGATTTTTTATGAAATGTATTTGGAATAAATCGTAATTTTTAAGGGATTTACATGATCTTACGAAAAAAAAAAAGTTTATGATTTAATTTCTAATGTTAGAACACTAAAAAAAGGTAAAGAAATGTATATGATACTAAAAAAAACAAAACACAACAAAAAACAAAAAAGAAAAAACTATAATTATAAAAATAAATAATATGAATAAATTAAATATGATGTAACTGGCGTACATTTTGTAAACTTAAAGCAATGTTTTTTGTTTTGTTTTTTGTTTTATAAACAAAACTATACAATCAACAAGTTCCTCTCTTTTTCTGTTTATTTATTTTCTTTCTTTTTCTTTTTTGAGCGTTTAAATGGATTTTCGGGCCGTTGAAAATTAAAACAATAAAAACTAATTAACATTTTTTTTTAAAGATTGCCATGGATTTAAAAAAAAAAAAGTTTTAAAGATAAAATTTAAAAAAAAAAAAAAAATAAATAAATAAAAAAATAAACGAATATTTTCCTACGAACGTTGCATTAAAAAAAAAAATGTTTATCTGTTTTTATTTTATTTTATTTTAATTTTAATTTTAAAGACTATCTATAATATTGTATTTTGATTAAGTCATTAACATCATCGTATTTTCTGATTTAAACTATTTAAAAATACTTTGGAGGTCCCTATTGATCGTAACATTATTTTTAATTCTATATAATTTTTCAAATAAAAAAGATATTAGATTTAAAATAAAATGTATATGGTCCTTGGGTTTTTTCACACTAACATTAGTTGATGGGGGTCTTTCTTTGGAGTCTGAGTGACAGAAAGTCTCCTTGGGTCTCCAGGACTCTTCTGAGTATTCTAACTGATCTTAACAATGCTGTTGTTTGGATGGTTTCGATTCTTCCTCTGCTTTCCAATTCCGCCTGTCTTTTTTTCCAAACCCTTGGGGACCTCTCCAAGGGCACCGAACCACAATTGGTAAACCTTCATCACTATGTTCCCCATTTTTTCCCAGTTCTCTAGCAAGGTCTAAGTATTTAACTATCTTTTCATTTTCTTTCATTTTTACACTGTGATCCGCCGGAACAAGAAATCCACCAGATAACAAGTTCTCTTCTCGTTAAACTACACTAGGTCTGGTTTTCTGTCTGGGATTAGGTGATCCGTCTGTATCTCAAAATCCATTATATATTATTATTATTTATTATTATTATTATTATTATTATTGTCATGTGACAGCAAGTCTCCCAAGACTCTCCTAAGTATTCTTGCCAATCTTGGTTCTTTGGTTTGGGCAATCTTAATTTTTCCTTGGATTTCCTGATCCCAAAGTTTTCTTAGGGACCATTCAACTAAAATTTGTATCACAGTTACCTTCATTTTCCTTAATTTATTAAACTCCCGGGCAAAGTCCTGGTATTTGTCCAGTTTTTTCACTTTCCTTTTACTTTCACTCTGTGATCTGCTGGAATGGTGACACAATAAGAGACTAGAGTTTCATTTTACTTGAATATTATCAGGATGTGAGTAGTTCCTGTAAGTGGGATCGTCATCAACATTATGATGACTTTTTCACACCAGCTGATGGTCTTTCACTGAGAGTCTGAGTGACAGCAAGCCAGTTATTATTATTATTATTATTATTATTATTATTATTATTTTACGCGTGTTCCTAAATGTTCCGTCGTTATCATCCTGTGACAACCTCTACTTAAAAATGAGACCATTCAAATTGTCCAAAATGCAATGCAAAAAAATGTAAATCCAGATTATCGAGTGTTGCTTATCCGCCGAATTCTTATTTCTTATGAGCGTCGTCACCTCAGCTAAATAATGGTCATTCCGTTTTTATTATAAAGAAAGAAGGGGGAGAAAAAGGACATGCTACACAGAAAAATATAGTAATAAATAAATAAAGAAAGAATGAAAGAGAAGTACCGGAAAGATAAGAGAGAGTGGGTGGGCGCCGAGAAGCGATAACGCTAATCTGTTTCAATCGAACATAATTAAAATGAAAAGAAGAAAGAAAGAAAGAAAGAAAAAAAAAGAATAAGAGATTTAAATCAAGATTATGCTTTTTACATATTGAAGTATTAGTAATAGCTCTTTAAGTAAACATATCAAACATTGTAATGATTAAATTATCATACTGTGATTATATCCGCAGGTCCTGCTAGTTATTAATATTATTATGTCAGAATGTAACACACTTTCCCACATTTTTCTTGACCTTATTTCGTATGTGGAAGTAGGACAACACCTAAAGTTCTCAATGTACTTCCTTTTGGACACCTGAAGCATCAGGGAATGGGTGGGGACGACCCCTTGTAATTCGACATTATAATATTTTATTCTCTAGTTATTAATAGTCTGTGATTCAGGCTTCAAGGATGGGGTGGTGAAGGTTCACGGCATCCGTTCCCGATGTGACATACGATTATGCTTGGGTTGATAGGTGGATGGACCATATGACCTTTTGGCACCCCTTTTGCGATCTCGTTTCATAAGGACATTTTTTCATTTACACCGTCAAAATCCGGTTATTTGTTAGGGTTAGGGTTAGGGGTTAGTTTTATAATTAAAAAAACCCTCTAAAAATCATTTATTAACAAACAACCGGATTTTGGCGGTATAAATGAAAAAAATGTCTTTATGAAACGAGATCGCAAAAGGGGTGCCTAAAGGTCATATGGTCTGATAGATTGATTGATTTTAACAGCATGTCAACTCGGCTAGGGTTATTTTATGCCTAGAGGTTAGGGAATTGTGTTCCTTGTGTATTTGTATTTACAGCTTTTATGTAGTTGTTTCGTCATATTCATTGGCACATATTTATGAATTATCCGTATCTAATACTAATAATTATATATTTCAAGTAATTATTTCTATTTATAATAGTCATTTGTTTACACACAATTATATGGTTTCAAGTTACTTATAACAATCCCTAGTAAATAATTATAGCTACAACTATCTGGCTAAACTTACAGATCGTTGTCAAAATTAAAACGGAAAATTTTGACGACGATTTGCAACACATCAAACTAAAGTCGGGTAAGTTAGGTTAGTAATTGTTTTATTTCATTTATTTAACGAATCTTGAAATATTTTCTAAACTGCACATAAATATTTTAGTTTAGAAAATATTTCCAGATTCGTTAAATTAATTAAATAAAACAATTACTAACCTGAATTACCAAAAAAAAAAAAAAAAAAAAAAGTCAAGTTTTTGAATCGGATTTTAAAATTAATTTAATTTCAAAATTCAGTTTGTATTGCAAATCTCGTTCAAAATTATCCGTTTAATTGTTTTATTTCATTTATTTAACGAATCTTGAAAATTTTCTAAACTAAAATATTTATGTGCAGTTTAGAAATATTTCAAGATTCGTTGAATAATGAAATAAAACAATTACTAACCTGACTTACCTGACTTTAGTTTGACTGTTGCAAATCGTCGTCAAATTTTCCGTTTTAATTTTGACGACCTTAGCAGTTTAGCCTATCTTAATACTGTTTAATTTACATTTATATGGTATCAAGTATTATCGAATACAATCATTTTTAAACAGATCTATTTGACCCATAGATGGAACCCTAACAGATACTTCCACTCCAGGTCAAAGTGGTTAAAAAGAGTACTATCAATGAAAGGGTACTCCACACTTCCCAGATTTAATTGGAGATTCACTCTCAGATGCAGTTTAATGTCATACACATAACCCTCCTTCTGGGGGTCTTACCTTTCTGCAGAGGATACGGCCAGCGTATTCTAAGCCTCGCCAATCGGGCTGATGAGTCCGTTTGAAGAAAATGTAAACAGTTTAATTGGTGACAAAGCTTGGAAAAAAAGGTTTCTTTTTGCAGATTGTATTTTCTGAGGCGGGACTTACAGAAATTGCGCCTCTGGACAAAAATAATTATTGACCCCTTAACATATGTCACCTACGACCCATTTCGCATATATATATATATATTATATATATATATATATATAATCAGACTTTCTTTCTCAAGCTCGGAGTTTCAAAAAATTAGAGAAATCTGTTGTGTGCCAAGAAGTTTATCTTTGGCTTAAATTTAGCTGGTTATTCCTGGGTGCGTGTGTCCTAGGGTTTGCTTTTAACTCCACTTTATTTGGTGGTCGCACTGAAAAGGAATTCAAGAAAAGAAAAAGAAGACATAAAGACAAAGGGTAGTTTTAGGATTCAGGCTTTATTCACGGATCATAGCCACCACGTGGTAAGGAAATCTCTTCCTGCCCAATAGTAGTGTCACGTTCCAGTAAGGTCTAAGTTCGAATGGCCGAAAGATTATCTTGGGTCGGAAGTGGGTCCTGTTTCCTGCTCATGCTTGGAGGGTTCTTCCGGTCTGAAGGCTCATGGTAGTTTGTTTTTATTTTAATTTATTTTAATTTTATATTAATCCCCACAAATCTATTAGAATGTTTATTTCAGTGCTTCATGGTACTTTTACGAGCGTACCCTACGTAATGAAAGAAATAGCTGGTATTCTAAGTGTTAAAATATTTTAGCCATTACGTATTGATTCTGGGGAAGTTCCCTGTGTGTGTACTGGTGGATGTGCTTGACTATGACATCGTAGTAAGCCGAGTTCGAATTCCAGTCGTGCTATTAAATTCACTTTCGGACTAATACCCTTGGGGAAAGGTGGAGACTCTCACCCAGCTATTAATAGTAGTACCACTACTATTCTTCTACAGGATGGCTTTGACACTAAGGAACCCAAAACAAACATTGATTCAATTGAAGCCACTTCAAAAATGGGACTTTTTGCCATTTTGTTGTTGTCCTCGGGCATTATCCGATTACGCAACTGCTCAGTCCGCCTCTGCATTATTCGACGATCTTTAAACAGCCTGGATCGCCAGAAAGCTGATTATTTATTTCAAATCCAAATACAACCATAATGAGAACTTTAAGCTAGAATGTTCCAAATTAAGAAGTCTAGAAAGGAACAAGTCATTGTATCCGATTACGCATTGGTCACACAAGACTTACGCGCTCTTATATACTCAACAAGAACAACAACCACAGTGGGAAACATGTCAACACCTTGACAGTTAACACTTATTCATGGAATGCAGATTTTTTGCTCACATCAGAAACCGTATTTTTAAGCAAACATATGAAAATCTGTTTGAAAATGTCAACATGGAGATATTCTCTCTTTTTTGAGGGAAATAAATTATGCCATAGAATATAGACATGAAACTAATCAATACTATACACATATCCCCATAATGCTAACACATTGTTAAAAACCAATTACTAAAAGATATAATATTAAATACTGATATTATTAACTTCACAACCGTTAGGCATGACATAACCCCAGACGGTTGATATGCGTTAAAATCAATAAATAAACAAACAAACGTGACCTAGAACGTCAGTATGTAATATATTGGACATTATTTGATATAATGTACTTACAATAGAAAGTGTATATAAAGCTCTTAACGCCTAAATAAATAAATTGGTTTGTTGTACGTTAACTTTTTGAAAGCTTTTCTTTATCGCATTGAAATAAATATAAATAGACACCGGTGACTGTGAATTTAGGGCGTAAATTTTTACCATAGTCTACAGGCAGATGTTAGTGGAATATGAAATAAAGTCCAATATATATATATATTTGATGCGACCTTGACACCAATAAGCACCCCAGGGAGACCTAGATTCATAAGGACATGTTTGCTTTTCACCGTTAAAACCCGGTTGTTTGTTAACAACGATTTTTAGACGCATTTTGTTAAAATTATAAATCTATTAAACGAAAGACACGTTTTTATATTAGACACTTTAACAAAAAATTTTCATGGCTGTTGTTAATTCAATAGCCATTCTCTTTTAATTTACACTTTTTAACATTAGACCTTTAACAGGAATAGTAAGCTATAAAAAGTATATTATAAGGTTTATATAATAACAGCTCCCTACCTAACAAAATCTTTTTTTTTTTAAATAAATACATTTTAATATTTAACTATCGTAGAGGCACATGGAAATAAATAAACAGTGTCTTTCGTTTTAAGTTTTATTAAAATTTTAATTTAAAAAATAAAAAAAATAAAAAAAATAACAATATTAGTTTATCTTTAGTGCCCATTAATTTTTTTCACATATACTAACAACAACATGAAATAACTGATTTTTTAAATTTAAAATCAAAAAACTATTTTAGTCTAAAAATGTGTACTGGTTTTATCGGCCGCTGTTTTTGTTTACTAACAACCGGTGATAAGCAAAATTCAGTTCCTTTTAAAATGGATTGGGCTGGGGTGTTATTGGTCTCAAGGTCCTTATTAATTTCTCATCTGGGATTAATACTTTTTAGTAAAAATGAACTGCAAAAGTGGACTGTTTTAAGTTTTTGTTTGTATTACTCTGAAATAGAAATAGAAATATCTGCAAATTACCAACGAATTGTAATTTGCAGTTTATTTCAGTATAGGACTTCTGATAAGTTTATAATCTCTGTTAATCTTGTTAAAATAACAACGCTGAAGTGTATAAAAAGTGTATAATTGAATCACTACGCAACAATTTTAAATCTATACAACATCAACATTAATACTATCTTTTAATTTTTTTAAAAGATTATGAATGAGTAACGTATAAGTTTGTTTTACAGTCTTTAAAACGGGAGAATTGATAAATTAAAAACAAATTCAAATTATCAATCCAAATTGCGTTTTTGTTTCTTCCATTTTTCCTCACTTTGGGCCGATATCGAACCCGGAACCTTGTGGTTCTTTGTCGGACGCTCTAGCGACTGACACCCATAAGATGTCGGTCCTCACGCGAGATCAGATAGGGTCACGTTTTCTACGAACTCAAATGCACACAACAAAAATTACAACTTAACGTTTTTCTTTCTCTATTTTTGAAGCAAACCCTGCAGATTACTGCATAAAATGTTAAAAGATAATGACCCCCCCCCCTCGCAAAGGTAAAAGTTGAATCACGAAGAAAAAGAAGAAAAAAAAAAGAATAATATTTAAACCTTTCATTTTAACGTACAATTAGATAAGCTATCTAGTAAATTCGGTCCTGTTGAAGTCCTATGTATTTTTAGACAAGGAAAAAAGGCTGTGTGCTATTGGTCTTTACTCAACGTCTTTCTTGATAGAGCGTGTAATTTGATAGGTTTCACATGTTTTTGGTTTATTGTACCACTTGCTACACTGCTGTTCAAAAAGTTGCAGTTACTTTAGCACCAAAAAGCACAACGCTATTTGTAAGTATTCGACTCTTTTCATATTCATCGTTTTAGTTTTGATTTTAGGCAATCTGTATTTCATTTCAAAATTATAATTTGGAGAAATATCTTTCGGGTCAAGTCGACGGTTTTAGGCTTAATGGCTGTTATAATTTGCCTTTTTATATCCCAGTTTATAAAAAAGGGTAACTGTAAGTTCTTTAAGCGAGAATAAAACTATCAACACTCTTCTGATAACAGGATAAGAACTGAATTTATTTTCAAAGATTTGGCGCCTGTCGGTTGTATGTATGTGCGCATGTCGGAAATGAATCCTTTATTTATGAGGTTACAACAATGGCATATCAACACTTGTGGGTTATTTGCAAGAGTCTGCAGACGCGTCAGTGTAACACAAGCAAAGTCTTTCAAACCATGCTGATGAGGGAAATGCCCCGGTAATTGTTGCTGTCGCTCTGATACTGACACCAAAAAACTAGATCTCTTACTTGAACTATTGTTTGAGGAAATAGCATCAAAGCATCAGTTAGAATGCACTAAAAATCTTAATTTTTCGCAACCTTTGGCCCAGAAATTGGTTAGAAAATTGAACCAAGTAACCAATAAGCACCCCAACTCATCAACTTAATTAAGGTTCATCTTGTAACTCATCACCGGTAACTTCCGCTTCCAAATTTTTGTAAACAAATGATTTTAATCAGAAGTTTCTGGGAGATGTTGAACTCACTTAAAAGCAAATAAACAGTATGGTGGTACACGTAATCAAATTAAAATTCAATAGCAAAATTCTTTTTTAAATACAAATTTTTAATCAGAAATTATGAATATTTTTCAACACTTACGATGATTTAAAAAAGACGAAAGACGTTTTTATACTCAAATAGTTTTTACTTAACCAGAAGAGAAATGCATTATGTTTATTTAAATAAAAATACAGTTTTTATTTACAAAATATTTTTTATGCTATTAAATAAAAGGATGGTCGTTCAGAATTAGTATCACCACAATTTGTAAAAATTTGTTTTTTGTCAGATACAATATAGTTATTTACTAAGCTTAGCTTAGATATGGCACAAGGCCAGAAGTATGGGCGCCCAATGAGAATCGAACTCACTAACAATAGTTTGCGAAGCGAGCTTGCTAACCATTACACCACGTGAGGTGCCCTGTCAGATACAATATAATTGCAAAAATTGTCTGTTCGTTTATTTTCAAATATTTAAAAGCGAAACTTACTGGTGATGAGTTAAAATATGGACCCCCCGCCCGGTTTCGACTGGGGGTCCGGCGCGCTTCGGCCGCTGGACCGGTTGGTTTATAATAATAGCGTCGATCCCAGGGGGCCATCCCCCCAGGCAACACCTGCCCCCTTGATTTAAAGGGGCAGGGCTGGGTTTATTGCCCAGTGCCTGAGGCGCCCCCTTGAGGGGAATGCCGACGGGATCGACGCAATTTTTGCACCTGCCATTCCATGAGCTTCGGCTTGTGGGTGGTCCCACGTTAATAGGGACTTTGTGCCTGACCCGTACATGTGGGGTACGCGGTAAATAACATGAGTTAAAATATGAACCTTTCATTAAGTTGATGATTTGGGGTGCTTATTGGTTACTTGGTCCAAAAAATTTAGCAATTTAGCAATAATTAAATAGAAATTTATTTTACTAAGATGAAACAAATAAGATATTATAACTAGAATTGAAATATTCCCCCATCATCACTGACACCTTCGATATGCTGCTTTTTACCTCATCAATTAAGCTGTAACAGGGATAATATTTTAAAAGATTGAAATCTATTTCCTCAAATGAAGGCAAAGTTTTGAAGAAAATATGTTTAAACTTTCAAATCGTCGTCAAAATTAAAACGGAAACTTATTTGGTTGTGATCCATGACAGTTTAACTACAGTGTATTAATGAACTTTTTTGCGAATTGGGTTACAATTTAGGGGTTTGGGGATTAAGGTTGTTTTTAATTACGTATTGCTTAAAAAACAACAACAAAAAACTCAAATTAATATACATTTGATTAACCATTGAAATTAATTATTGAATCCAACGGTAGACACATTAGTCTCAGTTGTTTGTGTTAGTATTGCAATGTATAATTTCAATTAAACTTGGTTTAAAAAATAGTTTTCAACATTATATGTATAGTAATTGTTTTTTTGTTGTTTTTGTTTTTTATTTATAGCAAAACGTAATTAAAAACAACATTAATCCCCAAACCCTTAAACCATAGCCCAATTCGTACAAAAGTTAATTCATACACTGTAGTTAAACTGTCATGGATCACCACCAAATAAGTTTCCGTTTTAATTTTGAGGAACGATTTGCAAGTTTAACCGAAAATATTTTGTGGGGTAATTCTTTATGTTCATTTACAACTTTCGCCACATGGGAGATGATACAGTTCCAAAATCGACCCACCCTATTGTGCCGGTGTATTTGCAAGAACAGCTAACGAAAGATAGCCACGACTAAAACCATAATGATCGGCAGATAGTAAGGCTGGAAAAGAATATACACAGAAGTTCAGAGTAGATATCATGATTGAAGATTTTAAATATAGACTTGTTTTTTTTAGGTATACAAGGGTGAAATGTATTTTTAAGATATGTCAGTGATAAGATATTGGTTACAAGGGGATCCGACCACGCCCATTTAGAACTTTCCCATTGCGGGGTAGGGCCAGAAGAGTTATTCACTGATGCTTAAGGGCGTCCTCAAGGGAAATGCCCGTCTGTCTGTTTCTACTCTCACGTACGAAATAGGTTCCTACATTTCATTCGACCTTCTGTAGTAATCTGAGCATTAGCTACTTAAATGAGAGTTTTTTTTTTAATGTTTTTTTTTCACTTCGAGGAAGCCGTGTGTTTTGTTTTGTAAAAACACGGATTTTTCGACAAATTGGGTATACCGATACTTTTCTAATACACAGGTACTCTCATAGAAATATTAACATCTTTTTTTTTTTAAAATCACCTGTGGGAGATTCTAAGCCTATGGTGACAAGGATGGTGAACATATGGAGACTGTTTGAAAATATATTAAAGGTATTCCTATAAGGGTGTTAACATTTTTAAATCGATTTAAAAAAAAAAAAAGATGTTAATAATTCTATGAAAGTACTTGTATATTAGAAAAGTATAGGTATACCCAATTTGTCGAAAAATCCGTGTTTTTACAAAACAGAACACACGGCTTTCTCAAAGTGACCCCCACCCCAACAAAAAAACAAACAAGGGGAGGTTACTCTCATTTAAGTAGCTAATGTTCAAGATTACTCCTTGTGTTACATTTTGACCTCTTAGGCAAGCATATACATACATATATACGAATAATATGCTGATGTGAAAACTCAAAAATAATAATAATAACAGGACCTGTGGATATACCACAGTAGGATGATTTAATTATTACAACGTTTGATATGTTTACTTAAGAGCTATTGATAAATGCTTCAATATGTAAAAAGTATAATAATCTTGATCTAACTCTCTCTCAGACTTTTTTCTTTCTTTCCTTCTTTTTATCTTTTCATTATGTTTGATTGAAACAGATTAGCGTTATCGTTTCCGCTCGCTCACACCCTCACTCTATCTTTGCCCTACTCTCTTTATTTCTTATCACATTTTTCTGTGTAGCATGTCGCTTTTCTTCCCTTTCCTTATAATAAAAAACAGAATGGTCCATTATTTAGCTGACGTGGAGACACCCATTAGAAATAAGAATTCGACAGACAAGCTACACCAGATAATGAGGATTTACATTTTTGCATTTTTTTCTTAGTCAATTTGTTAATGATAAGGTGTTGCAAGATGAGAACGGTCTGAAGATAAAGAGTATTAATATAATAATAATAATAATTAATAATAATAATAATAAATCCCATACTAAGTAAACTGGCACGAAAGGAGTACAAGACTATGTCCGATTGGGTAGGAAAGATTATTCACTGGGAATTGTGCAAGATATTAAAATTTGAACACACTAACAAATGGTATATATCCAAACTAGAATAATTCATGTATGCGGCCATGTGTAATGGTTATCGTCGGAGAAAATGGAAACGGTGACATGAGTTCAAATTATCCCAACTCTATTGCATTTATGGCAAGCCTCAACCCTTTTTATCATATATGTGCCAGAAGGCGGTAGCTGAGGGTCTTCATGTCCTGGGTATGACGTTAAACGTTAGACTGATGGTGAAGTTCCAATTCTAGAGCTCTGGGGAATGTGGAGTACCCCTTCATCACCATTACTCTCAGGTCCACTCTGACCTGGAATGGTAGTAGCTGTTAGGGTCCCATCTATGGGTGGAATAGAAAAAAATGATTTTAAAGAAAATGTGTTTAAAATATTGAGTTTAAAAAATTAAATATCCATCAAGAATGAATAAAATAAAACGTCCTTGGCATAAAATAACTCAATAAGGGGTGACATGCCGTAAAAACCGACTGTTGTATACCCTTTCTTTACTTCTATTATTCTTCTGCTCATCTTTGGTATCTGACGTTCTTCTGCTAGCGTCGTGACCTCTATTTCTCTGTTCTTGCTGGTTGGTCGTCCTTGATTCATTTCTTCTTCTAGGTCAGTCTTGTTGCCAAAACATTCATCAACCACAAAACCATATTATTTATGTAAACTTTTATTTACTTAACTAAACATATTTCTCTAACTAAACACAACGCGCGTGTGCAGGTGAGTTCCAGCTAGGGCAGATATATCTTCTCTGCCTGACGTCCAAGCTGAAACTGAGAGCCAACCAGGTCCCACGTGACTTCACGTATTTCGCGGGCTTTCTGTAATATTCCACGGAAAGTCCCGCCCGTGATATGAAAAGGGGCCATCCCTTCAGAAATACAGGGGGTTGATAATAATCTATGCATAGATTATGTAATACAACCAACCAACCAACCAACCAACCAACTTCCTAGCTCTAAAAAAGCTTGTGGTTAATATCACCTCAGATCGTTTTGCTAAAACGTCTTGTGCACCCGCGCACCATCGACATCTTCAGGGTCGACCTTTACATGCGACATCTGCGGTCGAAACTGTTTTCAAACGTTGGCCTTCAGTCACAGAAGTCAATCTTTTTTCAAGGCAATAATATTGTTTAATGATAATCATTTGTATGTAATTCGAGCTCCAAGTAACTAGTCATAAAGTCCACGACACCATCGAGGCCTATTTTGTATTTTACTAATTTTTACTGCTAGTTTAAACCCATAATATCGTTGAATAGAACCCGTTGAAATCTTTCTTTTGCACATACAATATATTTTTCTCTACTCGTCAAAAACGGCCTCAATGGCGTTGTGGACTCTTAATACTGATAAATCACTGATGATTACATGTAACTTCAGGACACAAGAAATCTATGGCCTTCCAAGAGTGCGATGATGATGATGATGATGATGATGATATAAAAAAGATATGTACAGGGTGGACCCTAATGATGGGACACATTTCAAATGCTATTTTCTCAGATTACAAAAGCGACACTTTGTTTATAGGAAAATAGATAAATAATTTATCAGTCAAGGGTGGTTCCCCTTTGTTTATGTTGGTCTTATAGGAAATGACCGAAACTTCTTTGGTTCGTTTTCTCTTTCTAACTCTAAAAAAAAAAACCCAGTTTGTGGTGAATATGACCTCAGAGCTTTTTGCTTAAAACATCTAGTCAAAGGTTAATTGACAAGTTAGGTTGGATTAAAGTACAGCGATATAAGTTTACATTGTTCCAATTCACACACAGTCTAATTGTTGACCAAGTGAATAACATCACCCATTGTTTATTTAACTACCCACAAGAGAGAGAGAGAGAGAGAGAGAGAGAGAGAGAGAGAGAGAGAGAGAGGGGGTACATGGTGTAATAATGGCTTAGTTGTTGTTTTACAGTGTGTCAACTCTTATTGAGTTTATATAATACCAAAGTCAATCTTTTTTTCAAGGCAATAATATTGTTTAATGATAATCATTTGTGTGTAATTAGAGCTCCAAGTAACTAAGTCATAAAGTCCACGACACCATCGAGGCCTATTTTGTATTTTACTAATTTTTACTGCTAGTTTAAACCCATAATATCGTTGAATAGAGCCAGTTGAAATCTTTCTTTTGCACATACAATATATTTTTCACCACTCGTCAAAAACGGCCTCAATGGCGTTGTGGACTCTTAATACTGATAAATCACTGATGATTACACGGTTTCAAGTATTCCTATCTAATACGGACCATATGACCTTTAGGCACCCCTTTTGCGATCTTGTTTCATAAGGACATATTTTTCATTCACGCCGTCAAAATCCAGTTGTTTGTTAGGGGTTAGAGTTAGGGGTTAGTTTTATAATTAAAAAAAACCTCTAAAAATCATCTGTTAACAAACAACCGGATGTTGACGGTGTAAATGAAAAATATGTCCTTATGAAACGAGAAAAGGGTGCCTAAAAGTCATATGGTCCTCTAATATAAAAAATTTATTAAAATTCACCAAAACTTGGAAAAAAATGAATGAAATTTAACGTAATTTTTTTCCTTTATTATGAAGAGGGGGGATTAAAACAATTATCTGTACAAATTATTAGTTTTACAGTTTTTTTAAAACTGGAGACTTTTATAAATTGCTGTCTCTGTCAAAATGACGCATTTTTTCCGTTTTTCTTTCTTTCTTTCTTGAAGATGTGCTGTTTTAACGTGATTTATTTCGTTGATATAAATTCATAGAAAAATATGTAAGTTCAGGCTCTGTTCTTAAGAGGAAAAAATATTAAAGTCAGTGACAATTTACAATTTATTCTATAAAAGTTTAAAGAAAGGGACAGATGTTGTTATACCAAAATGTTGGCCATACCTAGGTACTACCACTTCATGTCAGAGTGGACCTGGGAGTAATGGCAATGAAAGTGAAACTCTGTACACCTCAGAACTTCAGAACTGGAGCCTCACCACCGAATGGAGTCAAGTATCATACGCAGGGTACCCCTTTTTGGGGAGGGGGGGTCTTACCCATCGTCTGGGGATGCAGTTTGTGTATTCCAAGCCCCTCACGCCCCACCAACAGGGCGTTAGAGATGTTTGGGAATGGCTGGGAATGAAACTTAGCCTAGTGACCTGTGGGTAGAAATCCTATTTATTTTCACATTGAAATGTCTGATGAGGCAGACATTTTTTTACAGGATGCTGTAAAAGATGCGGAAGGACCTAGCTTGTTCACCTTGAAGCAATTTACTTTTCAACTCTTACGTTGGAGTCGTGTTAAAACGTGATATTACATCACGTTTTTATCTCTACCGTTTCATAGGAAAGGTATTTCAGTTTTTTCTTTCTTTTTAAACTCTTGCTGCTGCTACTGCTGTTGCTGCTGCAAGATGTTGAAATTTGGCCTTTAGTCTCTTTGGGTGTTAAAAAATTTTAAAAATAAAACATTGAATACTTTTTCGAAAACAGTTAAAAAAGGCGGGGGGGGAAGCACTTTTGAAATTTGACAATTCGACATGTTATTATAATGGAGATTCGGTGTCTATTTGTCTGTAGGCGAAACTACGTCACATTACCCTCAGGAATTGCATAAGTTTTTTACTGAGTATTTAAGGCTGGATTAGCTCAGTCGGTAGAGCGTTTGGCTATAAAGTTCCTAGTTCGATACTGGTCCTCGTCAACTCAGCGTATGAGTAGCACAGGGATCTGTGCGGTAAAGTAAGGAGCTGATGGTAGGTGTGGCGCTCCATCCCAGATGCAAAAACAATCTCCTTGGTTTAGCGCTAGTTAAAAGGGGATAGACTCCCTCGCTGATTGGCTGATACCGACTTTAGGCCACCCCGATGACTTTTATTACTGAGTATTTAATTCATAGTTAAAATCATTCATACATAGAATAAATCTTATTTAATAATGATGTCTCTATGAAAATCTGAGTTTAAAAAAATTAGTGAAATAGATCACTAATTAGGACTGAGCCTATTCTAGAAGTGATCACCCCAAGAGGAGTTTAATGTCCTGGGAATGACGTTAAACTCCCTGATGGTGAGGTTCCAGTTCTGGAGGTTTGGGGAATGTGGAGCACCCCTTCATCACCATTGCTCCCTGGTCCACTCTGACCCGGAGTGGTAGTACCTGTTAGGGTCCCATCTATGGGTTAAATAGAAAAATGTATTTATAAACAAAATTGTATTATCCATTAAGAATTGATTTATTTCAAAACTTTCTTGGCATTAAATGACCCACTGAGATTGATATGCCGTAAAACAAACCAAACCAAGAGGAGTTTAATAAACTAAGTGAGTTAGATTTGCCTCAAAACAGCCAATGTTATTAGCGTGTTTAAAATCCAGCCATTATTGATCTTAACCGTATAAAAAGTGTATAACTGAATCACTATGCAACAACTTTAAATCTATACAACATTAATGCTGTCCTTTATTTTTTTAACTTATAAATGAATTAACATATTAAGTTATATTTTCCTTAGAGTTTCATTTTTATTAAAAATATTAAACCCTAGTTGAGAAATTAAAAATATATACATTGGACTTCATTTCATATTCCACTAACACCTATCTGGTAGACTAGGGTACAAATTTACGCCACTGAATTCACAGTCTACCAGTTATTTATTGTCAGTAACTAACTGAATAGCAGGGGAAAAAAGTCCCAGTTTTTAGTAATAAATAAATAAAAATGAAAAATCCATTTTTAAACAGGAGTGGGGGTGGGGTCATTTTGTTGCCGACACAGTTCAAAGATCAAAGTAAAATCAGGTATTAATTAATTTATTATTTTGGGTAATCACGCCAGACAGGTATTTCTCAATTTAGAAATAATAGGTTAAATGCCTTTTTTTTTCTTCTTCTTTGTCCGTTTACGTAAATATGACAGGTAAAATGGACTCTAATTACAAAGAAACTGTCACTAGGATAATTTTCAAAAACAGTTCAATCCTATTAAATTTTTATAATTATTTAGCCAACCCTTCTGCATGAACAGAATGTGACACAAGGTCAGTTTTCTACCAAGGTTAAAGAACTCTTTTATTTACCCATAGCCGGAGAGAGAACACTTAGATTTATACATTTCTCAAGAGTATTAGCGCTATGTAAAATGCAAACAACCTTGTCCAGGATTTGAACTCTCGTTTCCGGTCAAACCGAGGGTCCAGTGAGCTTTGCCACTGGACCTAGAGAGTAAATTAATATTGTTGATTCCAGGGGGCGATCCCCCCAGGCAACACCTGCCCCCTCGATTTAAAGGGGCAGTGCTGGGTTTATTGCCCGGTGCCTGAGACCCAAATAAATTTTCTTATCATGCGCAGTGGAAGCATGCTGGGCCCATAACCTATAAAATTTTTAAATGCCATCCTTGGCCAGTTGAAAAGGGCTTAAAGAAAGTCCTATGTTATGGAATCCTTTGGTAAGCTTATAAGTCCTATCCTACGTATTGGTAAAGGTTCAGTGATTTAATCCTATGTCCGTTGTCCATGAATGTCACAGTAATTATGACCAGTAGAGTCGGTTAAGTATTGTATCAGCCTCAGAGTACTGCCAGTGATTGGTCAAGGTATAGATCACATGATCTAGCCTAGTCTATAGTAGGAGCGGGCATCCATCACACACCTTATAAACCAGAATTTCTCAACATGTCTATAAAATTTCAAGAAATTTGTTGGACTTAAACTTCAGTCTTTGTACAATCATTCCTCAAAGTGTCAGTTATCTTGGTTGCTTTCCTTTAAAGGAATTCTCTGTTTAAAATATGCTCCAATTTGGAGTCCAAATGGGTACCCCGGTGTTGGAAGCAAACTTGCAATGTTTCTTTTTTCCTATCCTAGCACTCACTCTCCGACCAGAATAAGTGTCGCTTAGACCTTTAGAATTAAGATTTGCACAGTTCCATACTCTCTGAATTTCTGGACCCAGTCAAAAATCCTTCTTTTTGATGGAGCACGGTGACATCGAAACTTTCTCCGAAAATTGGCTTGCACTACAGTGTATGATTTTTTGGTGAAATACGCCTCCACACAAAATGTTTTTTTCTTGGTTGACCATATTGGGTAAAATCATTTTTACAATATTTTAGGCATCAAGTTGACTGTATATTCTGAAATGACTGTAGATCCTGATATGTCCGGTAAGGTGGAGAGCTGATGGTAGATATGGTGCTTCATCTCAGAAAATACAATCTCCCTGGTCAAAAAAAACAAAAACAGACCCCAAATAAGTTTTAATTAATCTTATCAACGTCTATAAAATTTCAAGAAACTTGTTGGACTTAAACTTCAGTCTTTGTACAATCATACCTCAAAGTTTCAGTTATCTTGGTTGCTTTGCTTTAAAGGAATTCTCTGTCTAAAATATGCTCCAATTGGAGTCCAAATGGGCACCACTGTGTTGGAGGTAATCTTGCACATGTCACGCAAAATTGTCAATCATGTAAACACATTCCTCTTGGAATTTCTTTGATTTTTGCTGATTTTGTTTGAGGGTTGTTTTGGTACACCTTATCGTTGAGGTACCCCCACAGATGGTGAATTCAAGTCCTGTGAGTGTGGTGCCGATTAAATGTCACACTTTTGGAATTTCTTTGATTTTGCTGATTTTGTTTGAGGGTTGTTCTGGTACACCTTATTGTTGAGGTACCTCCACACCTTATCCTTGAGGTACCCCACACCTTATCGTTGGGTACCCCACAGATGGTGAATTCAAGTCCTGTGAGTGTGGTGCCCATTAAATGTCACACTGAAATAGGCCTCCACGCAAGAAGTTTTTTCCTTGGTTGACCATGATTTTGAGGAAAATTATTTTTACAATATTTTAAGCACCAAGTTGACTGTATATTCTTAAAGAAAAAAAAAAAAAATTAACAGTTTTATTACAAAATTTGTGGATTCTGTTTAATTTGGGTCACCCTGTACTTGTGTCTAGGGGGTGCGTACATTCGCTTGTATAAATAAGTGTGCAGAATATCAGAGGTGAGAGTCATTTCCATCTCATTCTGAGTTGATGCCAATATTCACAAGTTAAATAAAGTAAAGACATGTCTTCTTACAATTTGGCTGACATTCAATGAAAGAGATTTTAATTTTTTTACCATTTCTCTTTTTATACTTGGTTTTTACTGATATGGTTTCCATAGTAACAGGTAAAATATTCATCCAACCTGTTCACCACAGGTAGGATTTGACACAAGGTCACCAGTATGGGGCATCCAGCAAAAATAGAACTTGCTATTCAGTAGTAATAGATCTGTGAGACTAGTATTATCTGCGTTATTCAGACTACTGTCTCCATCTTTATTGTTATATGTACAACGTTTCGGCCGATATGCCCTCCAGTCTTCTTCAGGTATTTCTTGTGGGACTTGGGAACCTTCTTTTCAAACCGGGAACTTTCTTGTCATAGTTGGGAACCTTCTTGTCGTAATCGGGAGCCATCACGGAACTTTGAACCTAACCCTTTATTCATTTCACGGGGGTATCCTGTTCTCATTCCGCTAACCATAGCTGGGGTAGGAGTTGTGTTAATTATTTTTCTATGTTACTGCCTCTACTCAGGATTGAACCCGGAATCCAGAGATAACTGTCACTTAGAACTGTCTTAACCTAACTACCTTATCCACTAGGTCATGTGTCCAATTGGACTAGCTTGCTAACCATTACACCATAATGTGATGTCCTTGGTATTTACCCAACCAGGTCATCACGAGTAGGATGTGACACAAGTTCACCAGTATGGGGCATCCAGCAAGAATCAAACTTGTTTTTCAGTAGTAATGGATCGGTGAGACTAGTTTGCTAAGCTTTACATCATGATGGTATGCCATAGTAACATATTTAAACGATTAGTGTCCTGGGTATGACGTAAAACTGCATGGAATCGTGAAGTTCCAATTTAGAGCTTTGGAGAGTGTGGAGTACCCCTTCATCGCCATTACTCCAAGTTTTGGTCTGACTCAGAGTGGTAGTAGCTGTTAGGGTCCCATCTATAGAAAAAAACGCCCTGTTGGCTGGAGCGTTAGAATGCACTGACTGCACCTTGCAGAGGGGTAAAACTCCCCCAATGGGGCCACCTGTTGGCCGTAGGTGGTTGAGCAGTCCATGACTTGCAATACTCCACTTTGGCCCTATCTTGGGCTAGACGGGTGGTCGGAGAGGCCCCCTCCGATCAATCGGCTGGTCACATCAAGCCCTAGCACCTATATGATTGCTTGCCCCAACCCTATTCCCCTTATAGCAAGCCTCAACCCTTTTTATCATATGGGTGCTGGAAGGCGGTGGCTGAGGGTCTACATGTCCTGGGAATGATGTTAAACTCTATCTGATGGTGAGGTTCCAGTACTGGAGCTTTAGGGAATGTGGAACACCTCTTCATCACCATTGCTCCCTGGTCCACTCTGATCTGAAGTGTAGTACCTGTTAGGGTCCCATCTATGGGTTAAATAGAAAAACATGAGTTTATAAACAAAATTTGATTATCCATAAGAATAAATTTATTTCAAAACTTTGTTGGCATTAAATAGAAAAAAAATGAATTTAAGAATATGTTTTTAAAAAAATTGAGTTTAAAAAAAATGTTTATCATGAATGAATAAAAACCGTTTTTGGCATAAAATAACCCAACAAAACTTGACATGCCGTAAAATCCAACCAACTAAACAAAATCTTACTTATTGTTCTCAGTCTGTGATAGTTAGCATTCTTTTCTGGCTATTCAGGATTTTCTTTAAATGATAGACAAACGTGAATTAGTTTTGTGGGTGAAATGGAATAAGGAAGGAACAGATATTTTCTACAACAACCTTTCTTTTGTTGTTCTTTTGCTCTACCTCTCCATAAAGAATTTTAATGGGTTGCAATTTTTACATCTTCAGATTTTTTTGCCCATTCTTGATATCCAGCCAGCAAAACTGCTTCTCTTTATCTTTTAAATACCCCCCCTCTCTCTCTCTCTCTCTCTCTCTCTCTCTCTCTCTCTCTCTATATATATATATATATATATATATATATATATATATATATATAGATAGATAGATAGATAGATAGATAAAAGGGTATGAAAACACACAATGTTGTTAAAATGAATATATTTTTATATCATTTTCATTCTAATATTGACAATATTTCGATTTATAAAAAATCATCATCAGAGCATAATGATAATTAGATAAATGATAATGATAATTTTTTTTCTGCTTCTCTCTCGATGAGTCCGGATTAAAATCATTTACATCTAAAAACCTAAATATCATTATGCTCTGATAATGATTTTTTATAAATCGAAATATTGTCAATATTAGAAATGAAAAAGGATATAAGAATATATTAATTTTAACAACAAAGTGTGTTTTCATACCCTTTTATCTATAAATTACAGTCGGATTCATTTATGAGTTTTAATGTAATGAAATATATTAATTAGAAAGACTAATGAAATTAAATAAGAACGCATATAAAAAGATTACACTTATTTCAACTATATTTTAATTGGTTTCTATATAAAATCATTCATAGGATTGATTTTAATACGTTGGAGAATAAAACAATGATATTAGAGATCAATAATACCAAATAATTATTCATTAACCCCAGGTTTGTTAAAACCAGTAAAACCAAATGAACCATACCATATATTATGTAAACCTTTATTTCTTAGTAATATATAAGATATATTGCAGAATTTTAAACACACTAATGATGTGGGCTGTTTTGAGGCAAATCTATGTCAGATAATCACAGAGTATTTGATAAGCCACAAAAGAAGGGACAGAAACTGTACTGGTAAAGTGGCATATCCATTTGTTGAGTGAAAATCATCTTCTGGTTAAATTCTCTTGGTGCTGAAACAAGTTATATATATGGAAGCGCGTGGTGTAATGGTTAAAGTCATGGGAAATGGACTCGTCACCCCGAGTTCAAATCTTAGATGTGGTAATTACATTTCACTTAGCGCTAATACCCTTCAGAAAGGTATGAATCCTACTCTCCCTCCAGCTATGGGTAAATAGTAGGACAGACTGCGCTCTTTAACCTTGGTTAGGCAACCGGTATAGAAGGAAAACTCTGAATTCAAACCTGGTGAACTCCGCTTAAGAAACTGACCTTGTGTCACATCCTGCGACTTAGGCAACTGGTCAAACTCTGAATTCAAACCTGTTGAACTCCGCTTAAGAAATTGACCTTGTGTCATATCCTGCTTATGCGGAGGGGTTGGTAAATATATATTTAATACATTAAAAACACACTTCTATCTTTTAAACTTTATTGAATACCTATACATGGTTAGGCAACCAGTCTAGGAGAAGGAAAACTCTGAATTCAAACCTATTGAAATTGACCGTGTGTCACATCCTGCTCATGCAGAAGGGATGGTAAATATATATATATATATATTTGGAATTTCTTTCAGCCTTGAACGTACTTTACAAGGCAGACAGTTGAGCTAACTGTTGGGCATGTTAGATATTTTTTCTATTTGTTGTTGGCATGTTCACTAATAACCATCGACTTTGGAATTTATGACCAGTCTGGAAAAGTACTCACTGTCCATAGTTGATAACAGCTTTAGTCTTTTATCCTTTAACGAAACTATTTAGATTAACTAGTTGATAGGTACTGCCATGAACTTTTATTATGCCTTCACACTTAAAACTCTCTTCAGTTTCTTATAATTAAATCAGTTGGTCATTTAATAGTAATCTTTGTCTGGTATTCGACAATTGATCAAACCACTTTAGGAATTTCCAATTTCTTAAAGTGCGAAAGTAGAGGTTAAATATGGGCGGATTTGTCAGGCAGGGTTGTTAAAAATCTATACAAGTCTCTAAACATCGACATGGAGGATATTCTCTCTTTTTTGAGGGAAATAAAATTATACCGTAAATATAGACATGAAACAAATCAATACCATACAACATAATCCCCAATAATGCTAACACATTGTTAAAACCAATTATAAAAAGTATAAATATAAATACACGATATGTATCACTTCCTAACCGTTAGGCATGACATAAACCCAGATGGGTTGATATGCCGTTAAAATCAATTAACAAACAAACAAGTCTTAAGTGAAGAATTTAATGTTTCGGACTGTTGTCCTCATCTTTATTGTGGTCTGTATCCTCTGAACTTCCTCTTTGCACAACGGCCATCTAGCACATTATTTCTAAATTCTAACCCTTCCTCATTGCGGCAGGGCTGTGTAAACTTGGTAGTGTCAGAGCAATGTCATTGGGAACATAAGTTCCTGGTCCAGTCCCCCAAGGCAGACACCACACTATCGACTGGAGTGTTAGAATGCACTGACTGCACCTCTGCAGAGGGCGAAGACTCCCCCAATGGAGCCACCTTTTGGCCGTGAGTGGTGATCCATGATGCTTAAGGATAGAACCCAGGTGGATGAGCAGTCATGACTTGCAATACTCCACTTTGGGCCTTTTTTTAGGCTAGATGGGTGGTCGGAGACGCCCCTCCGATCAATTGGTTGGTCATGTCAATCCCTAGCACCTATATGATTGCCCCAACCCTATTGCCCTTATGGCAAGCCCCAACCCTTTTTATCATATGGGTGCGAGAAGTCAGTGGCTGAGGGTCTACCTGTCCTGGGAATGACATTAAACTCTGTCTGATGTGAGGTTCCAGTTTTGGAGGTTTGGGGAATGTGGAGCACTCCTTCACCATGCTCCCTGGTCCACTCTGACCAGAGTGGTAGTACCTGTTAGTGTCCCATCTATGGGTTAAATAGAAAAACTGAGTTTATAAACAAAATTGTATTATCCATTAAGAATGAATTTATTTCAAACTTTGTCGGCATTAAATGACCCACTGCGGTTGATATGCCGTAAAACAAACCAAACCAAACCAAACCAAACCTTCCTCTTTGCACAATGGCCACCTAGCACATTATTTCTAAATTCCAACCCTTACATCACCATACATCACCTTTTTAACAACAAATTTTTTTTTTTTTTTCCTTTATCATATTGTCCTGAAGAAGGTTTTTATATAAACCAAAACTTTGAACGTTGACATTACCATTAATAAACTTCCATCCATTGTAACATCCTGTGTTTGTCTACATTTCTCCACATAGTGTCAGATTAATTTCCTCATTTTACTCCCATAGTTACAATTACAATTGAACATTTGAGAATGAATCAAATTTTGGCATTAAATAACCTATAATGAGTTGACATGCCATTAAACAAATAAACCAAACCAAGCAAGAAAGATGTGCATGTTGTATATGGGGAGTGTATGTGTGGTGTGTGTGGGGGGGGGCTGGAATTTAGTCTGGGAGTCAAGTGGGGTGGTGGCTCCAAAAATTTAAGTATCACTGATATAAACAGTGGAATATCGACTTTAACAGATTCTTCTTTTTCTTTATTTTCAATTTTTTTCTTATTCTCTCTCTCTCTCTCGATTGAACTTCTTCTTCTTCTTCTTCTTCTTCTTCTTCTTCTTCTTCTTCTCTCTCTCTCTCTCTCTCTCTTGAAATTTCTTCTCTCTCTCTCTTCTTCTCTCTCTGAAATTTCTTCTTCTTCTTTCTTCTTTTCTCTTTGAAATTGCTCGTTCTTCAACCTCAATTTGAATAGTCCTAATCTTTTATTAAATCCAATTATGGTTTCCTCACAAAACTTATATTGCGATTAATCTATCGAGCAGGGAATAATAGATTTCTTATTTCAATTTAATAATTAATTCTAAATGCAATTTTTATGTCTCTCATTCATTGTCTTATCAGATATTTATCAATAACATTAATATAAAAAGGCTGCCATAAACTTGATGTTGAGTCACATACTATATATAGAATATATATGAAGCGCAGGTGTGTCTCTCCCTACTGGTTGGGTAGGGAGACCACGTCTGTGCTTTAAAGATGTCTGCAAGAGGGACATAAAGACATGCCACATCGACATCAACACATGGGAGGCTTGTGCAAAAGACTGTGCGACCTGGTGCCTCCTCGTTAAACAGGAACGAAAAAGAATGAAAAGAGGAAAGAAGTCGCCGCAGAAAAGAGAGCCATAAGGAAGGAGGGACAACAGCATCTCCAGCAAGCATCACTGTTTGTTTGCAATCACTGCACCAGAGATTGCCATTTAAAAATTGGTCTGTTCAGCCACTCATGCAGTTGCAGATAAGTGAAAAAAAGAAAGAAAAGTGGACACTATGCCATCGTCTTTAGTAGACAGAAGGATGCCAACAAAAAAAATCTTCAAGAAGTATGGAAACTGAAGCTGTATTAAAGTAAAAGTAAAGTTGTCGGGGCGCCCTAATGTCGGTATCAGCCAGACAGCGAGGGAGTCTATCCCCTTTTCACTAGCGCTAGACTAAGGAGATTATTTTAGCATCTAGCATCTGGGGTGGAGCGCCATACCTACCATCAGCTCCTCACTTTACCACAAAGATCCCTGTGCTACTCATACACTGAGTTGGCGAGGGCCGGTATTGAACCCAGAACCTTGTGATTCCTAGCCGAACACTCTATCAACTGAGCTAAACCGGCCCTAATCAAGACAAATATCTATTAATAATGGAGATTCGCTTCCGGTTTTTGTCTGTAACAAAAACTACGTCACTGCTTACATCACATTACCCAAAATCATCATAACATAGAATAAATACACTCAAAATTTGAACATGCAACATTAGACAGTCCTCATTGTTTTTTAAAACAAGTTTTAATAAATACATGGCTGGTATTATATATCTATATATAGTTTGTTTTATTCTAATACGTATTTAAAGTTTACATTTCAAATTGTTTTATTTTTTAATCCTTTAATGAATTTGATGATTTTACTTACTTAGGGTACAAACTTGCTGACATTCAATTTTTAACACCCACCCCTCAGGCAATATGTTTCAAAAATCTATTTTTTTATTTTGTACTAGTTATTATAATAGAGATTATGTAACTGTAACCGAAAGTACGTCACCACTGACATCACAATTTCCTTAGTTATTTAAGTTATATTCTCAACAATTATGAAATAATCATTAATTAATCTTAATTAGCATCTTATTTATTTACAAAGTCACTATCAAAGTCTAGCTGAGTTAGATTTGCCTCAAAACTACCCTTATTATTAATGCATTTAAAATTCTGAAATTTGTTTTATATATTTCTAAGAAATCAAAATTTACATAGTATATGGTGGGAATAATTTGCATAATGATACCTTTATTCCAGTGAGTTTTTCATTGGTCAAAGCACCACTGAAACTCTTCTTTTGATATGGTGTAAAGCTGCATTATCATATAAGAATTAAAGGTGGTTTTAAATTGAGTAGCTAATACCACTTTCTTATAAGGTGTTAGAAGGCCTCACAAGGCCACCAAATGCAGATGAATTTACATATTCATAAAAAACAAATTCCAAAGAGATAACAAATGCAGACTTTATTGTCTGAGCAATGGTCAACAAACATTATACAAAACATGCTATGACAAAAGTTTTTCTTCCAGATGATGGTGGACGGAAGGTAACAATGCCTTTAAGTTTCCTGAAATAGTCTATTATGCTTTTTTCATCTAAATCTTCTTTGTTATTATTATATATATATATTATATATATATATATATATATATATATATAAATAAATAAATGAAATCCCTCATGCTTTGATAATTTAGAATTCCACAAAACTTCCCTTGCGTCAAAATCTGTTCGCATATAATATGACATCATAAACTGTCTTTATCGGTCGCATTGGAACGTGAATTTAAAAAAAAAGAAGTTATTTTTCGAACATTTAAAAAATTCTCCGTTTTTTCCAACGAATTTCATTTCAAAGAAGGATTTACTCTGATGAAAGTCAAATTTTTTGTGTGTGGAACATTTCTACATTTTTTCTATATTATTATTTCATTTCATTTGATTATTTAAAAATGATAATAGTTTGAATAATGTACACATGGATAAACTCCTAACCGAAACACGTGTAAGTAAAATTGATTAAAATATCCTATATTATCCATTCTATACTTTCTTTCCTTTATTCATTTATTCAACATACCGTCGGATTCACTTCCAGTTTCATTTTACAATATATATATATATATATATATTATAGTTAATCTCTGTGTTGAAACACTGTTACTGTCAATGGCTGTGAATACCGCACACTTTTATTTTCATCCAAAAGTACCTTTATCTTTCCTCGTATATCTAGTGACCTTTCATCTCAGTTGGAAAGTACTCTGCTCTGTGCAAGAGAACTGCCTTTACTTTTTTTTTTTTCTTGAAATTTTTGTCTGAAATTGGGGGTGGGCATTATATACACATAACATATGTGGTATACATAGTAGACTATGATAAATCTTTATTTTTATTTTTTATTTTTTTTGTTAGCCTCTTAAGCATTTGTCTTACACTTAACGTAATGTAAGGTGGAGATAAGATATTTACATGGAGGAAAAAAAAAAGTGAACGCAAGGATATATTTTTACTGGAGTTACTATGCAACAGATAGCACATTTTCCGTCTTCACCTTGGCTAGAATCCAATTTACTTCCTAAGAACCTCTGACATTTTAAAATAACCATGAAGATTTGAGAAGTTAAAAATGGTACAAGGAAATATAAACAATGCCAATGGTATACGTTTTTTTCTTCTCCAAAAGCAAATGCATACAAATAAGGAGAGTTGAATGTTAAGTAATTTGAGACATTCAAGTCTGTTTTAGATTTTGTTTAAAATACTGTTGCCATAGTTACTATCTCACGTATAAGAAATAACTTATCTATATACACTATAAGATAAGTCATTTATATATTTGCATTGTGGGCTTGAAAGACTATATAAGTCTTGTGGCCCTGAAGTTACAGCGCCTCCTGTGACTGTGAAGTCCAATGTTTATTTAATGTTCATTAACCACGGATGTTGCATGAGAAGGATATCCCTGCAGATGTTGATGTGTTACATAATCTATGCATAGATTATTATCAACCCCCTGTATTTCTGAAGGGATGGCCCCTTTTCATATCACGGGCGGGACTTTCCATGGAATATTACAGAAAGCCCGCAAAATACGTGAAGTCCTGGTTGGGTCTTCAGTTTCAGCTTGGACGTCAGGCAGCTAAGATGTTTCTGCCTTAGGTGGAGCTCACTACAACGCGCGCTATGTTAGTTAGATGAATATGTTTAGTTAAGTAAATAAAAGTTTAAATAAATAATATGGTTTTGTGGTTGATGAATGTCTTGGCAACAAGACTGACCTAGAAGAAGAAATGAATCAGGGACGACCAACCAGCAGGACCAGCCAAGACGAAGTCCAGACACTAGAAGAAGAACGTAAGATACCAAAGATGAGCAGAAGAATAATAGAAGTAAAGAAGAGTTTACAACAGATGTGCCAGTGCTTTGTTGTTGTTGCTTTCTTCTAGACCTTTTGGGTTTTTTTCTCCAAAAGCAAATGCATAAAAAATGGAGAGTTAAATGTTAAGTAATTTGAGACATTTAAGTCTGTTTTAGATTTTGTTTAAAATACTGTTGCCATAGTTACTATCTCACACATAAGAAATAACTTATCTATATACACTATAAGATAAACCATTTATATCCTTGTGTATTTATAGATACTAGCAAATATATGCACCCTCCAAATGCAAGTATGCATGAATGGGTGAACATTTTGTCTAGTATATTATTAATAATGGAGATTCGCTTCTGGTTTTGTCTGTAACAAAAACTATGTCACTGTTTATGTCACATTACCCCAAATCATCATAACATAGAATAAATACACTCAAAATTTGAACATTAGACAGTTCTCATGGTTTTTTAAAACAAGTTTTAATAAATACATGATTGGTATTATATATCTATATATAGTTTGTTTTATTTTAATATATATTTAAAGTTTATATTTCAAATTGTTTTATTTTTTAATCCTTTAATGAATTTGGTGATTTTACTTATTTAGGGTACAAACTCGTTGACATTGAATTTTTAACTCCCACCCCTCAGGCAATATGTTTCAAAAATCTATTTTTACATCGCCTGGAGGGCGTTTTTTTATTTTGCTAGTATGTATAAGAAAAATTCTGTCTGTATATTTGATTGTAAAATGACTGAGCTGCAAAATATGATATGAATAAGGAAATTGATGAAAACTTCCCATGTACAGATCTAAAAAAAACAAATAAAAAGATTTATCAAGCAAAAATAGCAACAATGTTGGAATAGTTGTACACTGGACAAATTATTATCAGTTGAGCCAATGTTTAGAGAAAGGAAGCCAGGATATAGGAAATCCTGAGAGGAAGAAGTAATACTAGTTCAGCTGTGCATTGGCCATACAAGACTTAAAAACTCTTTTATGCTCAAGCAAGAGGATCAACGATGGTGGAGGATATACTAAACACCCTATACTGTCAAACATTTCTTCATGGAGCGTGGAGTTTTCGCTCTAATTAGAAAGGAATGTATCAGTACAAATAAGAGTAATCTGTTTGAGAATACTGACATGGGTGACATTTTTCCTTCTTGAGAGAGATAAGAATATGTTGAAAATTGTGAATTCGACATGAGATACATTCATGAAATACATCTACAAAATTTACTCCAGTAAAGAGAGCTTGAATACCAAGTTTTCCGCCCTGTCGGCTGGGGCGTTAGAATGCACCGACTACACCTCTGCAGAGGGGTAAGACTCTCCCAATGGGGCAACCTGTTGGCCGTGGGTGCTGACCTGTGATGCTTAAGGAAAAAACCCAGGTGGATGAGCAGTTCATGACTTGCAATACTCCACTTTAGCCCTATCTTAGGCTAGACAGGTGGTCAGAGAGGCCCCCTCCGATCAATCGGCTGGTCACATCAAGCCCTAGCACCTATATGATTTTCCCTACCCTATTGCAATTATGGCAAGCCACAACTCTCTTTATCATATGGGTGCTAGAAGGCGGTGGCTGAGGGTCTAAATGTCCTGGGAATGATGTTAAACTCTATCTGATGGTGAAGTTCCAGTTTTGGAGGTTTGGGGAATGTGGAGCACCCCTTCATCACCATTGCTCCCTGGTCCACTCTGACCAGGAAGTTGGGATCAACTCAATGTCATTGAGTGTCAATCATCTAACTGTACGGATTTAAAATTTTAACAACTTTTAATTCAAAATCTGACTACACTAACCGTCAAAAAAAACAATGGTTTATCAATATACAACACAATTTGAAGATATTAAGAACTTGAAACATAGAAACTTTGGCATTAAATGACCCAAAAAGGGTTGATATGCCGTAAACCAAACAAACCAAACCAAATGAAGTTAATGAAAATTATTTATACCAATTTGAAGATATCAAACAATTGAAACTTTAAAAAAAAATCAAAATGACTTGTTCAGCATTAAATAAACCAAAAAAGGTTGATATACTGTAAAACAAACCAAACCTGATTTTTTTATGTTTAATTTTTTTAAAGTCGTTTAACTTGTAATAAAATAATTTTTGTTTTCTAATTTCAGATTTGTGTGCTCATTTGCTGAATCTTGAGGAGCAAACCATGAAGAAGAGTAGTACTCAAATTAGGATCCTGACTCTTCGTAAAGGAGAGAACTTGGAGACAACCTTGTTCCGCCTTGAAAAAGGTAAGTAAAATAATTACATCTACAGTGATGCTGATAGCTTTTTAATTTAGTGCATCCTGGAACACATCTATTTGATTTGAATGAGTCCTCGGGAAATTTGATGGGTCCCAACTAAAGTTTCTTAATAAATTATAGAGTTTTTATCTATGACAAATAAAGCTGTCTACCACCCTGTTGGCTGGGGTGTTAGAATGCACTGACTGCACCTCTGCAGAGGGGTAAGACTCCCCCAAATGGAACCACCTGTTGGCCGTGGGTGGTGACCTGTGATGCTTAGAGACAGAGTCTTGGTGGATGAGCAGTCCATGACCTGCAACACTCCACTTAGACCCTTACGTAGGCTAGAAGGGCAGTTGGAGAGGCCCCATCCGATCAATTGGCTGGTCACGTCAAGCCCTAGCACCTATATGATTGCCCAAACACTTTTGCAATTATGGCAAGCCCCAACCCACTTTATTAATATGGGTGCGAGAAGGCGGTGGCTGAGGGTCTACATGTCCTGGGAATAACGTTAAACTCTATCTGATGGTGAGGTTCCATTTCTGGAGGTCTGGAGAATGTGAAGCACCCCTTCATCCCCATTACTCCCAGGTCCACTCTGACCAGGAGTGGTAGTGTTAGGGTCCCATCTATGGATTAAATAGAACAAAATGAATTAAAAATAAATGTATTTAAAAAAAGATTGAGTTAAAAAAAAAGAATTGAGTACCCATCAAGAATGAATAAAACAAAAATGTCTTCGGCATAAAATAACCCAACAAGGGTTGACATGCCATAAAATCCAACCAACCAACAAACTTAATATTGTAGAATAAAAATCATGCTCACCTTCACAGGAAAGCTGTGACTAGCATCCAGTCACCAGACAAAAAAAATGACAGGGTGTAACCAAATATTGGGGGTGCAACCTGGACAATGCCTGAGGAGAAGGTTTCATTGGTATTGACTTAGCAGGTGGGGCAACATTGAGTGACGCCATATCCCTGGTTGGAATACCCCGTTAGCTCAGTTGGTAGAGCGTTCGACTAGAAACCACATGGTTCCTTGTTTGATACCGGCCCTCGCTAACTCAGCATATGAGTAGCACAGGGATCTGTGCGGTAAAGTAAGGAGTTTATGGTAGGTGTGGCGCTCCACCTCAGACGCAAAAACAATCTCGCTAGTCTAGCACTAGTGAAAAGGGGAGAGACTCCCTCACTGATACAGACATTAGGTCGCTCCGACGACTTTACTTTTACTTTTCATTTCTGCAAATATCTGCGTTTCATTTTGATTTTTCTTTTTTCTTTCTTTCAGAGTGGGTCCTTCGTTTTGTCCTTGGACCATCTCTTCATGCCGACAATGTTCGGATGTTTACCAACCATCCAACAAGTCGCTCAGAGAACTTCAAGCGACAAGTTTTCCGTGAACTGATGTGGCAGAGCGCTTGCAGCATGAAATTTGACCGTCATGATAACTACATTGATATCCAGATGGTCATGCCCGGTTCATTCAATTACTACTTCACCATTGATGGCAGGTCAGTACATTTTTTCATATTGTTTCTATCTTTTAGCGCGTCTAGTGCTGGCAGCAATTCTAATTACAACTTTTTGTACATCTTAACCACCTGGGTCTCATCTGGTGTTACAATTAATGTGTGTCATAAATTGTTAGCAGACCCTGTAAGAGAATAAGGGCCATTAACTTTGAATTCAAGGGGGCCAGTGGTAATTTACCAGTGACTGTTGGTAACTCCCTGTCCTCTAGAGGTGTGAATCTCACGCGCCATGAGAAACACGTGATTTGTTTTAGTTTAGAGATTCAGCCCGGCCGTCAAAGAGTTTAGATGTGCTATGAGGCCGGTCTACCTGCGCGGCGAATAAAATGCTAGATAAAATAAAAGCTTGATCAAGCAACAAAATGTCTTGTTAATTCAATTAATTGCAATGACCAAAAGCAAAACCCTTAGTAGAAGAAATTAGATAGAAGAACCCAACTATATGAAATGTCGGCCAGAGACGAAGAAGAGGAAACAGAAGACAGGAACCATGGCAACTAGAAGCAGTAATTGTTGTATACTCTCTTTCCATACTTTCTTACTTCTATTCTTCTAGCGTCTCTTCTAGTGTCTGGACTTCGTCTTGGGGACTTCATGTCTGGTCTTCCATTGGGGATTTCTCTTTATCAGAAGCCCTGTGTCATTGGTAGTTTTTAGAAAATAACAAGACTTTGATTTAACTTAAATCATATTTTATTCTGAAATCCCCACCAGACTACCTGCGCAGATTGAGTCGGCACTGTGCATAACACGACTTACCACCTTTGTGGTTTTTGGCCGATCTAACAAAAATCTCTTTCTAATCTAAACCGGAAGAGGGTCTTCTCCACTGATTCTCACGGTATCCTCCGGAAGGATCAGGACTGAGGTCAAACCTTGTCATTCAATCCTTCAAGGCCGCCGGCTGAACTTATAACAGCCATTTTGGTTTCTACACTACTGTACACTCACATAATGAAGTTAGCCAGAAGAACTTATAACAGCCATTTTGGTTTCTACACACTGTACACAAATATTAGGAATCTAATAATTATGTAACATAATGAAGTTAGCCAGAAGCAAGTAAGATCTCCTCGCCAAGTAAGTCTCTGAATCTGTCTCTCTCTCTCTCTCTATAATCTGAGAACTCTCTCACTCTTGTTTATAAGTTACTAGCAGCGGCTAGGGGATTTTTTTTAAGTTAGTCCCTCAGATCCATTATTACTGAATCGTGAGTTGAATCCTCGCAGGATGCCCCATTTAAATCCCTATGTAAAAAAAAATAGACATTGCATTGATCCAGCTACTCTGAAAAGAAATGTTAATGTCTACTATCTAAAATATTAAATGAAAAAAAATTCCATGCTGTTATCATTTAAATTTTATTTTTTAATTATCTTCAAAAATATAAATCAAATCTTCATTATTTTTGCTCAAAAACCAAGCCCTGGGGATATTTAATGTGTATATATATTTACTTTGTTGTTAATTGTTTTATTTTCGAAGTTTCCTCCGGACACACATACACACAACTGCCCTTCATATATGTATAGATATACTCATGTTGCGAGTATATAATAGTGTTCTTTGCATGATAGAGAGAGAGAGAGTAAGCACCGGAGAGAGAGACACATAGGTAGATAGATAGAATCGTGTTACTTACTTGTTCTTCATTCTCCTTACCATTTGTATGATCGTCTAGTCTTCTTTACTTCTTTCTTTGTTCTTTGTCTTCTTCTAATCTAAGGGCTTCTTTTAAGTCATGCATAATTACTAACAAGACTTGTTATTACTTTGATCAAAGGTTTTATTTCTACATTGCCCGTTTTCTAAATCATTTTGTTGTGCGGGAGTCACAACCTCACAATCACACGTCTGCACTGTGTCACATTTTGGCTGGAACTGAATTAGCTAAATCAAATCACGGGACATGCGAGATTTCTGCTTTTACTAACGGTCTGGTATTTTTCCAATGGAAACTTACCCACCTACATTCTGATTTGAATTCTACAGGTGCTTGTCAATAATCTATGCTACCACATAGATTATACAGCGTATATACCTGATGTTCGGTGTACGTTGTCAATGTGGGTATATAACATTAGGAAAAAATAAAATAAAATATTTTCTTCTTTTTATTTCTGTTATTACCTAAGAAGAGGAGGAAGAAAATCCATAATAGTAAGAAAATTATGAGGACCTGAGTTTCAATGATACAAACACAACTTCAAAATTGACATTTGTAAATAAACCAAGGGAAAGATAACAGGTATACATGTACGTTTGAAAGTTAGAGATCGTTTCAACATTGTATTTATATTGTAATCAGGACCTTACATTTAAAATTATTTAAAATCAATATATTTGTAAATAAAACCAAGGGAAAGATAACAGGTATACGTGTAAGTTAGAAAGTTAGAGATCGTTTCAACATTGTATTTATATTGTAAACAGGACCTTACAAAAAAAATATTTAAAATCAAATATTTGTAAATAAAACCAAGGAAAGATAACAGGTATACATGTACGTTGAAAGTTAGAGATCGTTTCAACATTGTATTTATATTGTAAACAGGACCTTACAAAAAAAATATTTAAAATCAATATATTTGTAAATAAAACCAAGGGAAAGATAACAGGTATACATGTATGTTAGAAAGTTAGAGATCGTTTCAACATTGTATTTATAATGTAAACAGAAACTTACATATAAAATTATTTAAAATCAATATATTTGTAAATAAAACCAAGGGAAAGATAACAGGTATACGTGTATGTTAGAAAGTTAGAGATCGTTTCAACATTGTATTTATATTGTAAACCAGACGTTACATATAAAATTATTTAAAATCAATATATTTGTAAATAAAACCAAGGGAAAGATAACGGGTATACATGTATGTTAGAAAGTTAGAGATCGTTTCAACATTGTATTTATATTAAAAACCAGACGTTACATATAAAATTATTTAAGATCAATATATTTGTAAATAAAACCTAGGATTATCTAAAGCTAAAATGTAAAAAGTGCTCAATACCTAAGTAGAGCAAATAATAAAGTTAAACCTAATGAGTCAGATATACCTACTAATAGGTTCGCTTAGTAGCTCATCAGGGCAAGAGTAAGATTCTTGCCCTGATGAGCTCCTAAGCGAAACTATTAGTAGGTATATCTGACTCTTTAGGTTTAACTTTATATATATATGTAAGGTATCCAAAACTGTTAGTAAGGGATGATTCTACATGGGATCTTCAAAATCTCACTGTATAATTATATTGCATGTTTTAGTAGGTGCAAATACAAGGATTTTTTTATAAATACCTAGAGAGAGCTCAATGTATAATAATCTATTTTAGATTAAATACAGAGCAATATTTTTTTTTTTTTTTAGATATCAAAATCAAACATATACATTTTGAATATATCCGGTTAAAAGGAAATTTAAAAGATACATTGTAACCTTTTTTTAGCTTGAATTTGTAAACTCATATTTGCTGTTTGACACACATTTGAGGGATTCTGGTAAAAATTTTTTCAGGTTTTCAATTCATTTTTATCTGTGCCACCTGTCTGATGAGACTGAAATTTTAGGGAGTTTCTGGAATTTATTTAAATTTCTAAAAGCTTCTTAAGTTTTGGTCGAAATAAATTTATTACAGAATGACGGTTTATTGAGTTTTTCCTTTCTTTCAAAGGTATATATACATATATATATATATATATAGAGAGATAGATATATATGCTGGATCTCACCATCCTATAAAATCTGAGGCTGGCGTTTATGCAATTCTATGTAAAGATTGCGACAAAAAATACATTGTTGAAACCGCCAGAACTCTCAAGAAGCGTTTATATGAGCACAAACGTGATATTAAATTGGGCAATTTTCAGAACACCCTCGTCCAACATATGTCTGAAACTGGTCATAACTTTAGTTTCAATGATGCCACAATATTAGCTCATATTCTCAACAAAAGACTACGACAGATTTTTGAAGCCTGTGCAATGTCGCTTTCGCCCTCCCTTAATAATCAACATGGATTTTTTAACATATCACTGTTTCTAGCTAAAATAGTTTTAAATAACTACAAAATACCAGTCTTTATTCAATTATTTAGTTATCATTCCCACTTTGTTCCCTTTGTTCTCATAAAATAAGTCCATTAATACTTTTTCTTGTCTTTTGTTGAATGCATTTCTTCGAGTTACGTCACGTGTCATGACATCTTCGCATTTGCGGATCGTGACTCGTCTTTCAAAAATATAATGTTGAACAAATACAGTTACACAACAAAAAAAATTTTATAAATATTTTTTATCTCCTGTCATCTATAAAACATCCATCAATTTCTTCACCCCATAATACATCCTGATGAAGGTTTAAAGAAACCAAAATGTTTAAGTGTCGATAAATAAATTCATATCATTTTTGGAACACTTGTTTTTTCAAATTTCTTAATATATATATATATATATATATATATATATATACATATATATATATATATAGAGAGAGAGATGATTAGAGTTTGAACTGACATTTTGCTCTGAAAATAAATCAATTCCATAGCCATCTGTTGCACATGCATTCTGCACAGTGCAAGAAGGACTTCTGTTGCATCAACTCTTTGTTTGGTTATTCACTGTAGCTGATCTCTCACTGGCTGTTTTGGACCTCACCTTGCTGTTGGGTTTGAACCTGCCACCTCCTCTTAATTATTTAGATACACTCACATATGTCGTGATATTGCACCTTTTATTAATACAGTTTTTTTTTTTAATAAATAACTAGCAGTGGCTACCTGGCGTCGCCTGGGTAGAGGGGGATTTTTTTAAGTTAGTCTTGCAGATCCATTATTACTGAATCGTGAGTTGAATCCTCATGGGATGCCCAATTTAAATCCCCATGTAAAAAATAGACCTTGCATTGATCCAGCTACTCTCAAAAGAAATGTTAATGCCTACTATCTAAAATATTAAATGACAAAAAAAATCCATGCTGTTATCATTTAAATTTTATTTTTTAATTATCTTCACGAATATAAATCAAATCTCTATTATTTTTGCTCAAAAACCAATCCCTGGTGATATTTAATGTGTATATATATCTACTTTGTCGTTAATTGTTTTGTTTTCAAAGTGTCCTCCAGACATACATATACACACAACTGCCTTTTATATATGTATAGAAAAGCAAGCCCTGATGATATTTAATGTGTATATATATATCTACTTTGTCGTTAATTGTTTTGTTTTCAAAGTTTCCTCCAGACATACATATACACACAACTGCCCTTTATATATGTATAGATGAGCAGAGTCTATTAACCCCTACCACTGCAGTCGAGAGTGGACTATTCTTATCCCTTATTTTGTTATCTACCATCTTTTGTTTTTTCTTTATTTGTATAATTTGTGACTGATTTTGTTTGAACAAAGCTTTCGGTTAAAGCAACCTTTATTTTTATTACAATATGCAAGCTGTTTCTTTGTTGAACACGGCCATTGTCACTACCTGCCATTGCAGAATGTGTCTGAGAGTGTACACAGGATACACTGAGGGTGCGATCCCTATCACATAGTGGGTAACATGCTGGACTGTGACATCAGAGTAAGTGAGTTCTAATTCCAGTTGCGCTAGTACATATACTTTCAGACTAACACCTCTGCAGAGGTGCAGTCGGTACGACCCATGATGCTTAAGGATAGAACCCAGGCGGATGCGCAGTTCATGACTTGCAATACTCCACTTTGGCCCTATCTTTGGCTAGACGGCTGGTCACGTCAAACCCTAGCACCTATATAATTTTTCCAACCCTATTGCCCTTATGACAAGCCCCAACCCCTTTTTATCATATGGGTGCTAGAAGGCGGTGACTGAGGGTCTACATGTCCTGGGAATGACGTTAAACTCTATCTGATGGTCAGGTTCCAGTTCTGGAGGTTTGGGGAATGTAGAGCACCCCTTCATCACCATTGCTCCCTGTCCCACTCTGACCCCGAGTGGTAGTACCTGTTAGGGTCCCATCTATGGGTTAAATAGAAAACATGAGTTTATAAACAAAATTGTATTATGCATTAAGAATTGATTTATTTCACAACTTTGTCGGCATTGAATGACCCACCAAGGTTGATATGCCAAACAAAACAAACCAACCAATAGTTAGATCATCAGCGAATAAACTGGTAACCCGATAGATTTTGTCTGGTGAAGAGGGTGGCAACCCGTCCTCATGTTAACTTGGTAGTGTCGGGAACTTAAGTTCCTGGTTAGTTCATCCAAGGCAAACAGGCCTGGCACCCAGTTGTATAAAGGCTAAAACCCGGCAAAAATCCAGAGGGTGTCTCCATCATTGTCAGGAATCAATGGATTTTGGTGTACTTGTCACTGTGTCTGTGGAAAATCTGCGGCAAACAAGGGCATCACCTTCCTCTCTTTTGATGGCATATGAGACCCCCATGGCATGTAACACCTTTAGTTGATGGCATATGACCCTTTGTAGACAGCATATATATGTATTTATCAACCCCTCAGCACTAGCAGGATGCGACGCAAGGTCAATTTATTAAGCAGAGTTTAACAGGTTTGAATTCAGAGTTTTCCTTCTCCTGGACCATTTACCTAGCTATGGTTAAAGAGCTCAGTTTACGCTGCTATATATCCATAACTGGAGGGAGAATTGGATTCATACCTTTCCCAAGGGTATTAGCGCGATGTGAAATGAAAACATCTTCATCCAGGAATTGAACTCATTGCGGCAAGGCCATGAACTCTATAATACTGTTATCTATCTATTATTATACTAAGGCTGAGCGAATTAACTTTTGGTTCCCTAAGGTTTTTTTCTTATTTAATTTAATGACACAAAAATTATACTAAATTATTCCTTACTTTTTGGATTGAATTATGTTTGAAAAAAATTCTATTTTAATTGGTTCTAATTAGTTGTAATTTGCAATTAAGTAAAATACTGACCAATCTCTTACTTTACTTTCTGTCTATCACTTTTCCCCCTCTATGTATCTCTTGATTCCCCATTATATAATCTTAGTCTCTCTGAGAGAGGAGAGAGAGGGACACACACACACACACACACACACAACACACACACAGAGGAGAATTTGAAATGTATTTCTATGTTAGATTTCACAAGCAGCAACCAGAAGCTGAAATTAGGTCAAACATTCCCTTTCTTAGAAAGCTTAACATACAAAATGATTTTTATGTTTTGTCCGGATGTATTTATCATTATTATTTTTAAAATTTGCAAACTCACTTTTCCCTAATCTCAATTATCTACCCAGAGCTGAATGGGTGACCCAATAGGAATTTCAGTTGAATATTAATGTCCAAAATAAGCAATTTATCAATTCCTTTTTTTTTTCTTTTTCCAAACACTGCCTTATAATTTGTCTATTTACGGTTTCTCTTTTTCAGTGATGGTTTCCATACCGCCAATGGAAAGGGTTACTTTTTGGTCGACCCAACCTTACCGGTTGGTAACAATGAGGAGATCCACATGAACTGTATCCAGTGCCAGAGTGTCCTCTCCAAGTCCTTGGGTCCCTTTGAAGAATGGAAAAACCGCTTGCAGGTGGCCAAGGAATCCGGCTACAACATGATCCACTTCACTCCCCTGCAAAAACTGGGTGTCTCCAATTCTTCGTACTCCATTACTGACCACAAGAGTTTGAATCCCGTTTTCAGCAAGAACAAACCCGTGACCTTCAAGGATGTGGAGGAATTCACCCGCTGGATGAACAAAGAGTGGCAGATGCTTACGGCTAATGACTTGGTCTTCAACCATACGTCGAAATGCAGTCCCTGGCTGCAGCAGCATCCCGAGTGCGCTTATAACTTGGAAAACTCCCCGCATCTGAGACCCGCCTTCCTTATTGACAGAATTTTCCATCACTTTTCTCTGCAAGTCTCCAGGGGAGAATGGAAGCACTTTGGCGTCTCTCCTATTATTGAGAAAGACGAACATCTCGATGTAAGTAAATCACGACTTTGATACTCACTGACCTTTTTTTTTTGCTTGTTGCTTTATTCAAAACACAGTTTACTGTTTCATGTAGAGATTCCTATTGCACAACTTTCAAATATTGAAATATACTACCATTTAGTACAAAAGCCTCGGTTCTTTCCTACAGGGTGACCCAGAGAAAACAGAACCCAAATTATGGTTATTTCCTAGTTGAGTAACATGATATTACAGGGTGACCCAGAAAAAAACAGAACCCAAATTATGGTTATTTCCTAGTTGAGTAACATGAGATTACAGGGGGACCCAGAAAAAAACAGAACCCAAATTATGGTTATTTCCTAGTTGAGTAACATGATATTACAGGGTGACCCAGAAAAAACAGAACCCAAATTATGGTTATTTCCTAGTTGAGTAACATGATATTACAGGGTTTCTTAGTTAAAAACACATTAATGTGTCTGCAAGATTTCAAATCAGAATGACATCTCTTTTCGGAGTTATAAGTCGACACTTACATACCAGAAACATTCTTTTGTATATATAGATATATATATATATAAAGTTAGGGTAGCATGGACAGAAAGTCAACAGCATTAGTTTACTGACAGTTTCTCACCTATGTGATTTTCAAACCAAGTGCTTGGTTTGTACAACTTGAGAAACTGTCAGTAACCAAGTGCCATTGACTTTATATCCATGTTACCCTAACTTAGATATACATTCTTTATCCACAATATTGAGCACTATTCATTTTACTTATAAATAGTCTATATTATCAATATTAATATATATATATATATATATGTTGTATTTTAGGGTCTATGTGGGAGAAACATCTACATCTTTTAGACTAAGATTAAATAACCACAAATCCACAATAAAACTCAAATCCCCGCATAGTACAATAGCACTTCACTTTAACACCCTACCACACAACCTTACACACCTCAAATGTATTTTAATAGAACACGCATTTCCAACAATGCAATCTCGAAAACAAGCAGAAACTAAATGGATTCTAAAATTACAAACTCACGTGAGGGGACTGAACACTGACATCAGAATACTCCGTTATTATAAATATTTTACAGACGCTGCTGCTGTCAATAACAACAAAGACAAATGATCCATTGAACAGGAGCAACATTCATTTAAAAAAGGGTATCTAACGAACCCGAAAATTTATGATAACAAATAATAAAAAAATAAGTGAATCCAATACTCCATAACATCGAGTTCATTCATTTATTTTTAGATGCTTCGTAATAACGCCCAACTTAAAAAAAACCATAAATATATATATATATATATATATATATATATATAAAAGTACGTAAATAAACATTGTGTTTATTTGATATGGCTTTTAGCTGACAATTTTTGGAGGATATGTGCTTAATTGAAGTCATACCTAATTTTTGAAAATTAATTAGTTAATAATTAATGAATTTAGGTGGGCATATATGTTCAAATGTAAGGCTAAACAGATCGAGAAAATGTCAATCCCTGAATGTACATTTCGACCTATTAGGTCTCTATAAACTTGCTGATGAGACCTAATAGGTCGAAATGTACATTCAGGGATTGACATTTTCTCGATCTGTTCAGCCTTACATTTGAACATATATGTCCGCCTAAATTCATTAATTATTAACTAATTAATTTTCAAAAATTAGGTATGACTTCAATTAAGCACATATCCTCCAAAAATATATATATATCTTATTATAATGGAGATTGTGGGTTTGTCTGTCTGTAACCGAAACTATATTACTATACAAGTCACAATTCCCTTTGTTATTTACACACATTCTCCATGATTTTATTTTTTATTTAAACCTCAATTATTAGTAAAATTGTTTTACATCATTAAGACTGTTAACAATATCTACATACTAATAACATGCAATTATATTTATATATTCAACGAAATAGCGGTTTACAGTGTGAATGGGAAGGCTAATTTGCATATTGATCTTAAAAAATTTGATTTTAATAAATATATGCTTAGTATTATTGATTTCTAATTGTTTGCTTTTATCTTAATAAATATGAGCAAAAATCTCAGGGATAAATCTTAACAGAAATCTATTAACATAAAGAAATAACTGTAATTTTATTCTTTTCTTCCTATTTTAACTAAATAGTTAAATTAGGGAAATTTACCACTGAAAGACGGGAGTAAGGGAAAATGGTGGAACAGTTAGTTTCAAAGTTGTTCTATTTTCCGATTATACCCCCTCTGTTCCAAATATTTTTATCTGAATTCTTATTCAGTTTCATTAGCCTTTCATTTTAACATGATATTTTATTATATTAAAACTTAAATACTTGCACCCGGAGGGTACATATATTTGCTAGTATTTATAATGAAGGATTGCAAATAAGAATGGTTTTGCATCGAAAGAGTGCTCAATGCTATTATAGTAAAACAGGTATAAAACCTAAAATTATAAAATTTATGTCAAGGGTGATGTGGTCGCTGAAATTTTCTGATAGCCAAGGTTGGGTTTTCTTGCTAGTGTGGCACAGTACAGAGTCATATTGCCAGATGTAAATTAACAGAATAAAACGGATTTGGGATAGGTACAGGTATAGGTCTGAGGTTAGGACAAATGGATGTGTACTTAGCGTAACGGTTATGGTCGTTAACTGAGTTGGTTAATGGAGACTACAACATAGTGTAACAGGTATCGTCATTGACTGACTTTGCTGACAGTGTTCTATTTCCGCTGCACCATTTCCGGTTTAATAATAGAACAAGACATTAGCTGAATAAAAAGGAATTTGGACTTGCTGGTATAGCTCTGAGGGTATGACTTGAACTAATGGATGTGCGCTTAGTGTAACGGTTATAGTCATTGACTGACTTAGTTGGGACTCGGCATTTTCTGTTGCACTATTTCCATTATAGCAATAGATGACGTTAGCTGAATAAAAAAGAATTTGGATTTGCATGTATTTGTCAGAGGGTAGTACTACGGGAAGCGCACTTAATGATTGTTTGTTTATTGATTTTAACAGCATATCAACCCGTCTGGGGTTATGTCATGCCTAACGGTTAGGAACTTATACATATCGTGTATTTATATTTATACTTTTTAGTAATTGGTTTTAACAATGTGTTAGCATTATTGGGGATTATGTTGTATGGTATTGATTTGTTTCATGTCTCTATGGGTTAAATAGAAAAATGTATTTATAAAAAAAATTGTATTATCCATTAAGAATTGATTTATTTCAAAACTTTATCAGCATTAAATAACCCACTGAGGTTGATATGCTGTAAAACAAAACAAACCAAACCAAAATTTGGTCAACAAATTGATCAGAAAATCTAAAAATTTCATTATTTAAAGCAGAGAATGTTGTCATTTTATTTTAGCAAAATGAAATTAATCGACAAAATTATAACTAAAGTTCAAATCAAAAATATGTCCCCCTCCCCTAAGATTGCAAAACCAAAGATTTTTTCCGTGCATTTTTGTCTACAATCTTTGATGCCATTCCCTTAAAAGTTTGTACACGTTTAAGATCTAATTTTTGGTATCCGTACTTAATAGACCAATACTCAACTTTAGGGGATTCGTGCAATTTCATATTATAAAAAATTGAAAAATCAACCTACCCTTATGTACGGCTGCATTTCACTTTTTTTCCTAAGCTTTTGTATTTTCCTTCACCGATATTTCCTATCCTACACATCTCCTTTCACAGGCTATGAGGCACTTGCTGCACACCCAGGTCTTCTCTCAGTTCAGGCTTCACGAATTTTACCTTTGTGATATTGAAGATGCCGTTAAGAGATTCCGTCGCCGAATTAAGGGTACGTGCTTCTTTTCTTTCTTTTTTTACTTTCTATTTATTTGTTTTTTTTTGTTTGTTTTTTTTGTGCTTAACTGAAAATGATAGATTGTTCATTTGCTTTTATATAAGGGTAATCCCAAAAGTAAGGTTTCCAAAGTTCTGGAGACATAGGGAAATTCTGTGTGACTATTGGTAACACTGTTGTGTTTGTTGTTCATATGCCTTTCCCTGCATGTGCCTCGCTGCCATGCTCAGTCTTGGCTTGGCTGTTTTTTAATGCAAAAGGCATTAAACTGATTGAAATTCATCACCAATTAACAGAAGTGTATTGCAAATCGTGAATGGATGTTAAAAAGTCCACAAGTTGTACCTACAAAAATGCCACTACCCAATTAAGAATATCCTAGCACAGGTAAATTGGGCATCAAAAGTTGTCAGTAAAAACCCTGGTGATTTTCCATGGGTTCTTATAGTTAAACACTAACCCTTATATCTAGATATTCTACACTGCATTACAAAATGAATAGGCTACCCTATTCATTATGTTACAAATTGAACATTTGACTACTTAAATTTAAATCTTTTACACTACATTATAAAATGAATAGGCTACCCTATTCATTATGTTACAAATTGAACATTTGACTACTTAAATTTAAATCTTTTACACTACATTATAAAATGAATAGGCTACCCTATTCATTATGTTACAAATTGAACATTTGACTACTTAAATTTAAATCTTTTACACTACATTATAAAATGAATAGGCTACCCTATTCATTATGTAACAAAATCTTCTGCACTACATTACAAAATTAATTGGTTACCCAATTCATTATGTTGCAAAATCTTTTACCCTACATTAAAAAATAAATAGGGAACAGAATTTTAACAAATATATTTACAAAGTACAAGGGTAATCTCAAAAGTAAGGTCTCCAAAGCCCTGGGGACTCAAGCAAACTGTTTGTTCTGTTATTGGTAACAATGTGTGACGGAGAACGAGTACCACCGTAATCATTTGGAAAAAGAGTGAGAGTGTCTTGCCTGCCAAGAGAGAGTCAAACCCGCGCCCTCTGGAATGCAAAGAAATGAGATTTAGGCACTGGATGGACGCGAGGTGCAATTCAGGTGCCCAGATGTTGGGGCCTACACGCATCCATCCGAATGCACGGGAATTGTGTATGGGCGCGACATGGTAATTATGTAGAAAAATAGATACAGCTTCAAAGTTTAAAATGATGTAAACATCATTGACAATAAACAATAGATGTTTCTGTGATTTCTAAATATTTTGGAGGCCTTATATTTGGGATTACCCTAGTAAGTAAAGTAAAGTCGACAGGGCGGCCTAAAGTCGGTATCAGCCAGTCAGCGAGGGAGTCTATCCCCTTTTCAATAGCGCTAGACCAAGGAGATTGTTTTGGCACTTGTTGAGGTGAAGCGCCACACCTACCATCAGCTCCTTACTTTACCACACAGATCCCTGTGCTACTCATACGCTGAGTTGGTGAGGACCGGTATCGAACTAGGAACCTTGTGGTTTCTAGCCGAACGCTTGTTTAGAGACTGTCAACTAATAAAGTGAGCCCTGTTGACTGGGGCTTTAGAATACACCAACTGCACCTCTGCAAAGAAGTAAGACCCCCCCACACACAATGGGGCCACCTGTTGGCCATGGGTGGCGATCCCTGATGCTTAAGGACGAATCCTGGTGGATGAGCAGCCCATGACCTGCAACACTCCTCTTAGACCTTTACTAGACCATCGGTCGGAGAGGCCCTCTCTGATCAATCGGTTGGACACATCAAGCCTTAGCACCTATATGATTGTACTGACCATATTGCCCTTATGGGAAGCCCCAACCCTTTTTATCATATGGGTGCTAGAAGGCGTTGGGTGAGGGTCTTCATGTCTTGGGTATGACGTTGAACTCTATCTGATGGTGTGGTTCCAGTTCTGGGGAATGTGGAGCACCCCTTCATCACCATTGCTCCCTGGTCCACTCTGATCCAGAGTGGTAGTACCTGCTAAGGCCCCATCTATGGGTTTAATAGAAAAAATAAGTTGACTTTAATTCAAAACTTTATTGGCATTAAATGACCCACTGAGGTTTGAAGTGCCGTAAAACAAACCAAACCTACTAATAAAGTGATGTTTTATTTGTTTTCTTGTAGGAAATTGTGAACCCATCAAAAACAAGGAAATTGTCATTATTCCTGAAGAGAACTATAACCGAATGAAGGGTTCCATTGATTTTGATGTGGCCATTGGCTTCTACAACATTGATAGGTAAGATATATCTTATTATAATGGAGATTCAGTGTCTCTCTGTCTGTAACCGAAATTATGTCACTACTTACATCACAATACCCACAATGAGTATTTAATTCATAGTCAAAATTGTTAATACATAGAATAGATCTTATTTATTGATGATGTCTCTATGAAAATCTGAATTGAATTTGCCTCAAAACAGCTCATGTTATTAGTGCATTTGAAATCCTGCAATGTGTCTCATATATCACTTAGAAATAAAGGTTTACATAATATATGGAGTGGTTAATTTGCATACTGGTTTTAACAAAAGCAGGTTTAATAAATAATTACTTAGTGTTATTGATTTATAATATTGTTTTATTCTCCAAAGTATCAAAATCAATCCTATGAATGATTTTATATAGAAACCAATTAAAATATAATTAGAATAAGTATAATCATTTTATATGTGTTCTTATTTAATTTTGTTTAGTCTTTCTAATTTAATATATTTCATTACATGAAAACTTAAATACTTATGCCCAATAAAACAAAACATCTTTATAAAAAGATACAAATACACAAGGTTATTTATAGTCGCATCACTACTAATCAAGTAGTTAGTCATACTGTTGGAGAACTGTGTGTTGACTCTATTATTTATATTCCTGTACAAAAAGTAATAAACATATGTATAAATAATTTTAATATGGATAAGTAAACTTATAACATGCTATCACAATAATCAATTTTCCAAAAAAGTGTAAAAACAAAACAAAAAAATTAAAAACAACCCCCCCCCAAAAAAAAAAACCCACAAAAAATCAACTGAGGGATGTCACTACTAGAATAGGCTCAGTCCTAATTAGTGATCATCCTCCACACATTACTAAAACAACCAGCATTGCGCTTTTTGTTTTGTGTGACATTGTTTATATTGTGTAATGTGTGAAAATAAATCATTGTCTTCTTCTTCTTCTTCATCTAATTCTTATTTTTATTCTTCTTCTTATTACATGTTTTAATATTTATTCTTTTTCTTCATCATCATCATCAAATTCTTCTTCTTTGGCCGCCTTCTTCTTCTTCTTCTTCTTCTTCTTCTTGTCACATGTTTTAATATTTATTCTTTTTCTTCATCATCATCATCAAATTCTTCTTCTTTGGCCTTCTTCTTCTTCTTCTTCTTCTTCTTGTCACATGTTTTAATATTTATTCTTTTTTCTTCATCATCATCAAATTCTTCTTCTTTGGCCTTCTTCTTGCCATTCTTCTTCTTCTTCTTCTTCTTCTTCTTCTTCTTCTTCTCTTCCTTCTTCTTCTTCGGCCATCCTTCTTCTACTTCTTCTTCTTCTTCTTCTTCTTCTTCTTCTTCTTCTTCAGCCATTCTTCTTCTTCTTCTTCTTCTTCTTAATGTTGTTAAATGATCAATTCAATCACAACACCAACCAACCAACCAACCAACCAACCTTTTAAAAAAAACTTTAACACAGTGAGAACAGGAAAGTCTTTAAGTTTATGCCAAATGAATATTTAATCCAATTCCATTTTTATTTCAGAACCATTGTGAGCAACAATGAAGAAAAATTGGATGATTACTGTCACATGCTCCGTGAAAAGTTACAAAAAATGAATGACAAGATGACACGTGAGATTGGCCATCATATTGATGCGGCCATTGACAACTTTTTAGCCAATGTCCGCTATCGATATTTGGCCGGAGATGGACCGAAACTGCACAGGGTTACAACTGAAGAACCTCTCATGCATGAGTAAGTAGATCAAATTCATAAATCTAATTTTATATTATTTGTTTGTTGTTTTTGGGGGGAGGGGGTGGAAAGAGGAGGAGGAGTTCTCAAAGAGCCCAGTCTGCCCTACTATTTACCCATAGCTAGAGTAAGTAAGTCAAATTCATTAATCTAATTTTATATTATTTGTTTGAAGTTTTTTTTTTTTCGGAAGGGGGGAGTAGGTGGAAAGAGGAGGAGGAGTTCTCAAAGAGCCTAGTCTGCCCTACTATTTACCCATAGCTAGAGTCAAATTCATTAATCTGATTTTATATTATTTGTTTGTTTATTTTTTTTGGTAAGGAGGAAAGAAGAGGAGGAGGAGGAAGAGTTCTCAATATAGTTTTGGCTAACAAGAAGAGAGCCCCGTTGATTTGAATTCAGAATCTTCCTTCTCCTAGACCAGTTGCCATACCAAAGTTAAAGAGCCCAGTCTCCTCTATTATTTACCCATACCTGGAGGGTGAATAGTTGGATTCATACCTTTCCCAAGAGTATTAAGTCTGAATCTCACTAACATCTTATTGTCTCTGAGTAGAGCTATAGATGAAACTCAATGTGACTGTTCTTATTCCGTTATCCATGACTGGGTAATTATCACCCTTGGCCAGGATTGAACTGAGTTTGAGAAAGTTCCCAAGTTTGACAAGAAACACTTAAAGAAACACGGCCAAAACATTGTGTACATAACAATAAAGATGAGGACAACAATCTGAAAAATCTAAATAATACAAACTCAGAGACTTGTTTGTTTGTATCTTTGAGATGAGGCTTGATGTGAAAAATTTTGATGTTTCGGTCTGTTGTCCTCATCTTTATTATAGTATGTATGAACACAACATTCAAGCCATTGTAACTTTGAGCTTTGTTTTGGTATTTCTTAATACCTAATACCCATACCTGAAAGGAGAATAGTTTGATTCATACCTTTCCCAAGGATATTAAGTCTGAATCTCACTAACATCTTATTGTCTCTGTAGATGAAACTCAGAGTGACTTTTTAAGACTCCCCCAAATGGGGCCACCTGTTGGCTGTGGGTGGTGACCCGTGATGCTTAAGGACGGAGTCTTGGTGGATGAGCAGTCCATGACCTGCAACCCTCCACTTTGGCCCTTACTTAGGCTAGATGGGCGGTTGGAGAGGTCTCCTCCAATCAATTGGCTGGTCACGTCAAGCCCTAGCACCTATATGATTGCCCCAACCCTATTGCCCTTATGGCAAGCCTGTTGGCCATGGGTGGCAATCCCTGATGCTTAAGGACAAATCCTGGTGGATGAGCAGCCCATGACCTGCAACACTCCTCTTAGACCCTTACTAGACCGTCGGTCGGAGAGGCCCTCTCTGATCAATCGGCTGGACACGTCAAGCCCTAGCACCTATATGATTGTACTGACCATATTGCCCTTATGACAAACCCCAACCATTTTTATCATATGGGTGCTAGAAGGCGGTGGCTAAGGGTCTACATGTCCTGGGAATGACGTTAAACTGTATCTAATGGTGAGATTCCAGTTTTGGAGGTTTTGGGAATGTGAAGCACCCCTTCATCACCATTGCTCCCTGGTCCAATCTGACCCGGAATGGTAGTACCTGTTAGGGTCCCATCTATTGGTTAAATAGAAAAATATATTTATAAAAAAAATTGTTTCCAGTAAGAATGAATTTATTTCAAAACTTTGTCTGCATTAAATGACCCACTGAGGTTGATATGCCGTAAAACAAAACCAAACCAAGATTCATTATTTTCACTCCATTTTTTTAATGTTTATTGTTCACTGCAGTCTGTTACAGTGTTTATGTTTTTACTGTTTCAGTTACTTCAGCATGCCTTCATCTTTAGAAAGTACTGTACAAGAAGAGGAAAAATTAATGTTCACAAATAACGCTAAATACGTGATGGTCTGCAATGGTTGGGTTATGAATGATAATCCTTTGCGCAACTTTGCTGAACCCGGTAAGTCACTGTAAAACTTTTATCCTACTGATTCATTTTCTTTTATTCTATTTTAACCTCTTTCCCTTCACTTTTTCATTTAAAAATTTTTTTTTAATTATCCGTCCAAAACAAAGCAGGTTTTTTTTATTTGCTTAATTATCCCTTTTATATTTGACTAGAAGTGGCTACCCGGCGCCACTTGGGTAGAGGGGGGGATTTTTAAAAAGTTAGTCTCGCAGATCCATTAGTACTTATCGTGAGTGAGATCCTCGCTGGTTGCCCCATAAAAATCCCCACGGAAATATATAACAATATAGTAAGAAATTTCCATTCAATGATTTACAATTTAAAAAAAAAGATATAAATGATGCAATTAATTCAATCAATGAATATTATATTTCAAAGTTAAAAAAAAAAAAAAACATACAAAAAAAAAAAATAAATAAAAATAACATGCAAATGACTTTCCCTTCTGTTACTTTTCAAATTTGAATTTTTAAATATCTTCCCAAATATAAATCTAATCTCTATTATTTTTGCTCAAAAACCAAGCCCTGGTGATATTTAATGTGTACATATATTTACTTTGTCGTTAATTGTTTTATTTTCGAAGTTTCCTCTGGACATACAGATACACACAACTGCCCTTTATATATGTATAGATAGATAGATAGATAGATAAAGTGATTTTTTTTTTTAGTCATATTTTTTCACCTACCACCCATGAGCTTCAGCTTGTGGGTGGGCCCATATAAAAATGTCCTTGTGTCATGCCCTCATAAGTGGGATGAGAGGCAAATACCTGTATACGGAATTGAAAAATAAAATAAGAATCTGAGTTTATTTGTTTTATTTGTAATTATGCCAAAAACTGTTTCTCTATGTTATTGTGGACTGTTAAAAAAAGGACTTGCTCAAAAAGGTGATATGTTAAAAGACATAAAACACATAAAACTTTAATTGAAATAAGAATAAAAAATTCTAAATACGATTTTATTTTTCATTATTGGATAACTTTTCTTTTTCTTTCTAGGCAACTTTATCTATTTCCGCCGTGAATTGATTGGCTGGGGTGACAGCATTAAACTACGCTATGGCAAGTCTCCTGAAGATTGCCCATTCTTGTGGGAATATATGAAGGAATACACCGAATGCACTGCCAGAATTGCTGACGCCATTCGCTTAGACAATTGTCACAGTACCCCATTGCATGTAGCCGAGGTAAGTGGAAATCCTTTGAAATTCTTTACAGCTGTGGGGGGGGGGGGAGATATTAGAAAAATTCTCTGTTTGTTTCCTATGAACATTGTCTGGTCACTCAATGTGCTACTGTATCCCAGTGCTACCTATCGCTCAATGTGCTACTGGTACTATGTAACCCAATATTACCTGTCGCTCAGTGTGCTACTGGTACTATGTAAGCCAGTACTATCTGTCGCTCAATATGCTACTGGTACTATGTAACCGAGCACTATCTGTTGCTCAATGTGCTACTGGTACTATGTAACCCAGTACTATCTGTCGCTCAATATGCTACTGGTAATATGTAACCCAGTACTGCCTGTCGCTCAGTGTGCTACTGGTACTATGTAACCCAGTACTATCTGTCGCTTAGTATGCTTCTGGTACTGTGTAACCCAGTACTATCTGTTGCTCTATGTGCTACTGGTACTATGTAACCCAGTACTACCTGTCTCTCTATATGCTACTGGTACTATGTAACCCAGTATTACCTGTCGTTCTATATTCTACTGGTACTGTGTAACCCAGTATTATCTGTCGCTCTATATACTACTGGTACTATGTAACCCAGTACTATCTGTTGCTCTATGTGCTACTGGTACTGTGTAACCAAGTACTATCTGTCGCTCAATGTGCTACTGGTACTATGTAACCCAGTACTACCTGTTTTATAGTCAGATCATTGGCGACTAAACCGGTAACCCCATAGATTTTGTCTGATGAAGCGGGTGGCTAGACATCCTGCAGAACAAAAAACAAGACCTGTAAAAGGATGGAAGAAGTTCTTTGCTCAACGACCATCTAGCACATTATTTTTAAATTTTAATTCCTCCTCATCATGACAGGGCCGTGTAAACTTGGTAGTGTCAGAGCCATGCTGTTGGGAACTTAAGTTCCTGGTAGGGTTACCCAAGGCAGACAGGTCTGACACCCATTGGTATTAGGGCCACAACTCTGCTAAAGGTGCTTGGGTTGAAAATCCAAAGGGCGTCTCTATCATTGTCAGGAACCAACGACTTTTGGCATACTTGTCACCGTGTTTGTGAAAAATCTGCAGCAAACAAGGGCATCTCCTTCTGTTATATAATGTCATATAACCCATCATTGAATATCGTCGAATATCGTTGGGTTTACAATTGTGAGAGAAGAGACTTGTGTGATAAGGAGAGAGAGATTAGAGAGAGACAGAGACAGAGTCGAGATCTACTTGTTTTTCATTTCTTCTTGCCATGTTTCCTCTTCTTCTTTACTGCTTCTGCTAAGTTCTTTAGCCGGTCGTCATCTTGTCTAGTTTCTTTTTTTTCTAAGAGCTTCTTTCAGGCTAATTTTTAGTCATGCAAATTAATTAGCTACAAGACTTATTTTCTTGATTCAAGATTTATTTCTGCCCATGTTCTTCCGTGTGGTGAGATCCAACCTCAGCAGAGAAGATAAGCATCCTCTCTGCTCCGACATCTGGTTGAATCTGATTTCCTAACTAACTATATCATGGGATGTGCGAGATTCGCGCCTTTAGGCTAAGTCTGGTATTTTTTCACTTGGGCCCCCTGGAATTCTCGCTACAGGGTCTTGTCAACAACACACACCACCACACAATTATATAACACTTTTCCTGATTGGGATATACATGCAGGGTTTGGGGACCGCTTATGAATTTCATATTCCCTTGTTACCCTTTTCATGAAGAATTCCAGGTGTATTTGTCGGTTGGCGCCGGCTCAAACAACAAGATGGTGACAGGGTGAATGCCATCACAGAAACAAAAGAATGTTGTTTTCTATATCTGCATCTTTTACTTTAAATATACGCTCCTACATTTGGGGCGCTGGTGGTTGTCGTCAGTGATGTAATCCGCCGGGTTCATTGGGAAGTTTCGGGTCTTCCAACATCAGACTTCCCTCACCCTGCTGACCCCACCAGAGGCGATCAAACTCCTGCACAACCACCAACAATCACCGCTAAGAGACGTTTGACTTATGAGAAATTTTCTTGGATGGTAGAACTAACCCATTAAATACAAAGCACCGCGCATCCGATCTAAATCTTTATGGGTGCTAGAAGGTGGTGGCTGAGGGTCTATATGTCAGGGGAATGACGTTAAACTCTATTTGATGGTGAGGTTCGGGGAATGTGGAGCACCCCTTCATCACCATTGCTCCCTGGTCCACTCTGACCTGGAGTGGTAGTACCTATTAGGGTCCCCATCTATGGGTTAAATAGAAAAATGTATTTATCAAAAATTGTATTATCCATTAAGAATTGATTTATTTCAAAACTTTATCGGCATTAAATGACCCACTGAGGTTGATATGCCATAAAACCAAACCAAACCAATCTAAATCTTTATTTTTTTGTTTTCAGTACATGATCGATGCTGCTCGTGCCATCCGCCCAGACCTTTATGTCACAGCTGAGCTGTTCACCAGCAGTGAAGCTACTGACAACCTCTTCATGAATCATTTGGGTATCAACTCTCTCATCAGAGGTAAATTGATTGTTTTTCTTCTTCTTTTTTTTAGCTTAAATCTCATATCTTTAGGAGAAAGGAAAAATCATTTTCTGAACTAAAAAATAATGGATATTAAGAAGTACTAGCAACAGAAAACACCCTCCGGGTGTCGTAAAAATTAATTTTTGAAAGACATTACCTGAGAGGGTGGGAGTTAAAAATTCAACGTCAGAGGATTTGTATCATAAGTAAGACAAATCCTCATATTTATTAAAGGAGTAAAAAAATAAAACAATTTGAAAATGAAAACTGAGCTCCTTCCCTCTCAAATAAAATGTTGCGTGCATGTAATAATCAAACAAATTATTTTGAATATTTTCCACATCAATTTTCCACAAAATCGTAGGTATTTATTTATTTGTAAACTTTTTAGTTAACTTCTTGTTACTGTAAAAAAAAAAAAGAGATGAGAGTAAAAAAAAAACAATTTTTAAAATTGCTTACTCAAATTTTGGGTGTATATAGCATAAGAATATTGTGACGTAAGCTGTGACGTAGAGCTATGACATAGTTTTTGTTACAGACAGAAATACAGACAATCTCCATTATTAATAGATGGTGTTTATCTGTAAGACAAATATATATATATATATATATATAATTATATATATATGTATATATGTGTGTTGTTGTGTATGTATGCACACACACACACACACACACACACACACACACACATATATAATATATATATATATATATATATATATACACAGACAAACCTGCATAGGGCTGGTTTAGCTCAGTTGGTAAAGCGTTTGGTTAGGAATCACAAGGTTCCTGATTCGATACTGGCCCTCGCCAATTCAACGTATAAGTCATATGGGGATCTGTGCGGTAAAGTAAGGAGCTGATGGTAGGTGTGGCGCTCCACCTCAGACGCAAGTGAAAAGAGGATAGACTCCCTCACTGATTGGCTATACCGATTTTTGGCCACCCCGATGACTTTACTCACTTTTTTTATATAGGTGGATGGTATCAAGTGTTTCCTTGATAGCATTCAACTCAAATGTGCATATAAAGATTTGTGTATATATTTTTAAAAGGGGGGGGGCTCCTTAGAAGATATAGATCTGGGATATTTGACAAATCAAAGTTGGAGTCGATTGGCAGATTTAGCACTAGGAGGGCTGGACTTTTGCCCAAAGTTGGGAGGTCCCAGTTGAAAAAAGGAATTACTAATATCTTCATGCTAGCTGGAACTTAAGCAATTCTAGGTTTAGTCAAAATCATACATAGAATAAAGAACAACCCTGTATTATATATACACAGAAATTAGGTATGTAACATAAACGGTCCACATTGTTTTAACAAATACATACCTGGTATTATATATTTATATATAGTTTGTTTTATTCTAATATATATTTAAAGTTATGTAACATATAGAGTTTTATGAGAAAATTATTTACAAACAAGAAATAGTCACATAATCTTCTTCTAATTAATGATTTATATTTTATCAATGAACATATATATATATGTGGTTATAAGATTGCAAACCCCGGTCACAACAATATAACACGTGATACGTCTATGCATGCGTATATATATTTTGTATATATAAAAATTAACGGTTAATAACATCATATTCACACATTCACTATACACTTAACATCTTTCATTTTGTCCCTCACAAAAACATTCCTTAACTGTGTCCTGATGATGGTTTAATACCGAAATACTGAAGTATTGACACATAAAATTGTTTCCCCTGATCGTAACATCCTGTGTTTGTTATATTTTTGAAAATATTTTCTTCTCATATATATATATATATATATACTCATGTGTCCTGGATATGATGGTAAAAATGGCATCCCATCATGGTGTAATGGCTAGTAAACTAGTCTTGCAGATCCATTACTACTGAATAGTGAGTTTGATCTTCGCTGAATGCCCCATATTTGCGACCTTGTGTCACATCCTACTAATGGTGAACAGGTTGGGTAAGTACCAACTCTTCTCTTCTGAGCATATCATCATGGTGTAATGGTTAGCAAGCTAGTCTCACAGGTCCATTACTACTGAATAGTGAATTTGAACCTCACTGGATGTCCCATACTTGTGTCACATCCTACCCTTGGTGAATGGGTTGAGAAAATACCTACTAGCTCAGTCGGTAGAGCTTTCGGCTAGAAACCACAAGGTTCCTAGTTCGATACCAGTCCTCGCCAACTCAGCGTATGAGTAGCACTGGGATCTGTGCGGTAAAGTAAGGAGCTGATGGTAGGTGTGGCACTCCACCTCAGATGCTAAAACAATCTCCTTAATCTAGCGCTATTGAAAAGGGGATAGACTCCCTCGCTGACTGGCTGATACCGACTTTAGGCCGCCCCGTCGACTTTACTTTTTACTATTCTCTCTGTTGACTTATCATATTGTGTTTAATTCTTCTGTAGGACTATTTCTTTCTTTCTCTATTGTGTGTTACCTTTTTCTTTCTTTCTCTACCACAGAATCGTTAGCTGCCTGGAATGCCCATGAACTTGGGCGTCTTGTCCACAGGTATGGAGGTCAACCCGTTGGTGCTTTTGTGCAGCCTCATGTTCAACCCCTCACACCTACCATGGCTCATGCCATCTTCTTTGATCAAACTCATGACAACGAGAGTCCCATTGTTGTAAGTATGATTTATCATCCAATTAAAGATTTTCAAACTTTTTTTTTTGATCCTTGCTGAATGCCCCATATTTGCGACCTTGTGTCACATCCTACTCATGGTGAACAGGTTGGGTGAATACCAACTCTTCTCTTCTGGGCATACCATCCTGGTGTAATGATCTAGCAGATCCATTACTACTGAATAGGGAATTCGATCCTTGCTGGATACCCCATACTAGTGACCCTGTGTCACATCCTAAGTGTGGTGAATGGGTTGGGTAAATAAGAGCATCACACCATGGTGTAATGGTTAGCAAGCTAGTCTTGCAGATCCATTACTACTGAATAGGGAATTCGATCCTTGCTGGATACCCCATACTAGTGACCCTGTGTCACATCCTAAGTGTGGTGAATGGGTTGGGTAAATAAGAGCATCACACCATGGTGTAATGGTTAGCAAGCTAGTTGCAGATCCATTACTACTGAATAGGGAATTCGATCCTTGCTGGATACCCCATACTAGTGACCCTGTGTCACATCCTAAGTGTGGTGAATGGGTTGGGTAAATAAGAGCATCACACCATGGTGTAATGGTTAGCAAGCTAGTCTTGCAGATCCATTACTACTGAATAGGGAATTCGATCCTTGCTGGATACCCCATACTAGTGACCCTGTGTCACATCCTAAGTGTGGTGAATGGGTTGGGTAAATAAGAGCATCACACCATGGTGTAATGGTTAGCAAGCTAGTCTTGCAGATCCATTACTACTGAATAGGGAATTCGATCCTTGCTGGATACCCCATACTAGTGACCCTGTGTCACATCCTAAGTGTGGTGAATGGGTTGGGTAAATAAGAGCATCACACCATGGTGTAATTAGCAAGCTAGTCTTGCAGATCCATTACTACTGAATAGGGAATTCGATCCTTGCTGGATACCCCATACTAGTGACCCTGTGTCACATCCTAAGTGTGGTGAATGGGTTGGGTAAATAAGAGCATCACACCATGGTGTAATGGTTAGCAAGCTAGTCTTGCAGATCCATTACTACTGAATAGGGAATTCGATCCTTGCTGGATACCCCATACTAGTGACCCTGTGTCACATCCTAAGTGTGGTGAATGGGTTGGGTAAATAAGAGCATCACACCATGGTGTAATGGTTAGCAAGCTAGTCTTGCAGATCCATTACTACTGAATAGGGAATTCGATCCTTGCTGGATACCCCATACTAGTGACCCTGTGTCACATCCTAAGTGTGGTGAATGGGTTGGGTAAATAAGAGCATCACACCATGGTGTAATGGTTAGCAAGCTAGTCTTGCAGATCCATTACTACTGAATAGGGAATTCGATCCTTGCTGGATACCCCATACTAGTGACCCTGTGTCACATCCTAAGTGTGGTGAATGGGTTGGGTAAATAAGAGCATCACACCATGGTGTAATGGTTAGCAAGCTAGTCTTGCAGATCCATTACTACTGAATAGGGAATTCGATCCTTGCTGGATACCCCATACTAGTGACCCTGTGTCACATCCTAAGTGTGGTGAATGGGTTGGGTAAATAAGAGCATCACACCATGGTGTAATGGTTAGCAAGCTAGTCTTTGCAGATCCATTACTACTGAATAGGGAATTCGATCCTTGCTGGATACCCCATACTAGTGACCCTGTGTCACATCCTAAGTGTGGTGAATGGGTTGGGTAAATAAGAGCATCACACCATGGTGTAATGTTAGCAAGCTAGTCTTGCAGATCCATTACTACTGAATAGGGAATTCGATCCTTGCTGGATACCCCATACTAGTGACCCTGTGTCACATCCTAACTGTGCAATTTGCAAATTTGGTTACATTGCTTTCAAGCTAAAAAAACAAAAAACAAAAAATTTTCTTCTCAGTTGATACATTTGTGTACTGTTAAAATTTCTGGTCGCCATTTTAGGTATTTTTATGTGTATTTATGAGATAAAGTTTAATATGAATAATGTTGCTGGCACCTTTCTGTCCACAAAGGACGATGGCATAGAGTCAAAAAAAAAAAGATTATAAATAAATTAATAAATAAATAAATCACAAATAAATAAATTATCTGTACTAGCAAAATTAAAAAAACACCCTCCGGGCGATGTAAAAATACATTTTTGAAAGATATTGCTTGAGGAGGTGGAAGTTAAAAATTAAATCTCGGAGAGTTTGAACCATAAATCATGAAATCATCAAATTTATTAAAGGAGTAAAAAAAAAATAAAACAATTTGAAATCGAAACTAAGTTCTATTAACTTTGAATATCTATTAAAATAAAACAAACTATATATAAATATATGATACTGCGGATGTATCTATTAAAACTTGTTTTAAAAAACAATGAAGACTGTCTAATGTTGCATGTTCAAATTTTGAGTGTATTTATTCTATGTTATGACGATTTTGGGTAATGTGACGTAAGCAGTGATGTAATTTTTGTTACAGACAAAAACAGGAAGCAAATCTCCATTAACAATAGATAATGATAATGCATGAAAACGTGCACTGTTTTATTTACCTCCTTTTTTAAAGAGCGACTCAGATTTCTCCATCATTCTCTCTTCTTGCCCTGTTATCTTTTTTGTTATTTTTATTTTGTTTGTTTTTTTTTTTTTCTTTGATGATCACCAACAAGGCTATAGAATTTTGAAGCTTTAGATTTTTTTGCTGAACAAGGCTTTTTATATATATATATATATTTCTTGGTGTATTTATGAGATAAGGCTTGATATAAATAATTATGACATTTCAGACAGTTGTCCTCATCTTTATTGTGTATAAGCACAACGTTCAGGCCACTATAACCTTGGGCTCTGTTTTAGGTTTTTTATTTATCGTTTTAATTACCTTGTACAATGCATGATGTATATTGTTATAACTTGAGTATCAGAATTAACAGAAATAATAGGAAGAAACACAATGAGTTATAAAGGATAGGGAAAAATGTTTACTAAGCAAAGATACAAGGTGAACACCGTACTTAGCAGTTGCTAGATTCGAATTAACAAGTCTCATGAGATCTCATTGTCTCTCTCTCCTGAGGTTCCATCAGACATTATTTATAGGAAAAACAGATGATTCCATCCTCATTATTTAGGTACTATATAACATCTCCCCTTTTGAGATTTAGCTCCCTTGGTAGTCATACCTTTTCTGTTTTGTGTTTATCTCTAACCTAACTGTTGTAACTCAAGTATCAGAGTTAACAGATAAATAATAGGAAGAAACACAATGAGTTTTAAAGATAAGGGGAGAAGGTTTGCTAAGTAAAGATACAAGGTGAACAGAGTAATTAGCAATTGCTGGGTTGAGTTAACAAGTCTCATAAGATCTCATTGTTTTACTCCTCCAATGTTTTGTCTGACATTATTCATAGGAAAAAAAGATGATTTCATTCTCATTATTTAGGTACTATATGACATATATAGATTCTGAAACTTAAAAAAAAATATTTGTTTGGTATTATCCCTATTGTTATTGTGTGAGTTATTAATTTATTTTCTTTCTTTTTCAGAAACGCAGTGTTTATGATACTTTACCATCAACAGCTCTAGTGGCCATGTCATGCTGCGCTACTGGTAGCAACCGTGGCTACGATGAATTGGTGCCTCATCATGTAATTATCATTTCTTTCTGAGATTTTTAATAAAAAGAAGATGGAGGGGGGGGGGAGTCCCTGTGGTCTAGTGGGTAGTCTAGTGAAACTGCATCATTGTAGTAAATGAGGTAAAACTTCAGTTGTGCTATTATGATCACCGCCCTGTCGGCTGGGGCGTTAGAATGCACCGACTGCACCTCTGCAGAGGGGTAAGACTCCCCCAAATCAGGCCACATGTTGGCCGTGGGTGGCGACCCGTGATGCTTAAGGACAGAGTCTTGGTGGATGAGCAGTCTATGACCTGCAACACTCCACTTAAGCCCTTACTTAGGCGAGACGTGCGGTCAGAGAGACCCCCTCTGATCAATCGGCTGGTCATGTCAAGCCCTAGCACCTATATGATTGCCCTTATGGCAAGCCCCAACCCTTTTTATCATTTGTTATTGATTTTCTTTAATTTCTTTTTGTACAGATTCATGTCGTGAATGAGAACCGAATGTATCTGCCGTGGAGTACAAAATCATCCAGTCCAACCGAATGTAGCATGTCATCTGGAATTCTGCATGGAAAGAAAATCTTAAATGATTTGCATTACCAATTAGGAAAAGCAGGTTTCAACCAGGTAAGTCTGCTTTTTTATTTTATTTTTTATAAGCCAATATATTTACTTTTTATAATCTATACCTGTGATATGCAAAATTCAATTAGCAGTAATCTCTTTACACAATCAAATATATATATATATGATTTTTGGATGTTCTACACATCGAGCCATCCTTTGTTGGGATTACACTTGTCAAGTTCATTTTCTATAAGAAAAAGTATCGAATTTTATGCGATACATGCGTTGTAAGTGCCTTCAAGTAAAAATTTAATATATATATATATATATATATATAATATATATTATATATATATAAGATTTTTGGATGTTTGTTTGTTTATAGAAGCATTGTTGAATAAATTATTATTTATATTTTTTGCTTGAAGGCAATTATAATGCATGTATCGTATAAAATTCGATAATTATAGAATTGCCTTCAAGCAAAAATATAAATAATAATTTATTCAACAATGCTTCTATAAACAAACAAACATCCAAAAATCTTATTCACTTCGCCGAAGAGCTTACGGCCGAGTTTGTTTACTACACAATAAACGTCCACTTACCTACTATGGTAGAGGCGTGTAGTAGTTTCATTGACAAGGGTAATTTCGCAGGGATTGTTCGCTATGTACCGGCGGCCGAACAGATATGGTCTCTGACTATGCCTGTGAAGTCCCGGTTTCGATTCCTGTCGGAGGGGAGTCGTTAGTATACATTGCTGAAGAGACTTAATAAAGTCGAAACAGTCTGTACGGTGTTCTGCATAGCGAGCCATCCTTTGCGGTATTCTCTTGTCAAGATTATTTTCTATAATTATCGAATTTTATACGATACATGCATTATAATTGCCTTCAAGCAAAAATATATATATATATATATAATATATATATATATATATAATAACATTTTTTTGAAGGCAATTGACAATGCAATGGAAAAGGTGTTGAAAATGATGTTTATTTCCCTTTTTTTTCCTAAATATTTTCGGGATAAATCCCATCTTCAGAGGTTTTAGAAGTACTTGTGTTTTTTTAAATTCCATCTTTTACATCATCATATTTTACACATACATACAATGCTTCAAACACACTATAAAAAAAAGCCTTATTTCACTACGCCTGAGCGAGGCTTAATTTATAGTAAAAAAAAATTTAAAAGAATTTCGAAGAAACTGCATGAGCGCATGCACAAATGGGCCGACATGTCATCATGGAAAAACCCAAACATTTTCAAATATCTGGCGTTCCTTCAACTTAATAAACAACAAACGATTACGCCAGCACCGTGGGATAGGTACTAAAAACACAAGTACTTCTAGGACCTCTGATGATGGGATTTATCCCGAAAATATTTAGGAAAAAAAAGGTAAATAAACATCATTTTCAATGCCTATTCCATTGCATTGTCAATTGCCTTCAAAAAATTTTTATTTTACACATCCATACAATGCTTCAAACAAACTATAAAAAAAACCCATTGAATCCACCAAGCAAATAAGTATACAATCTTATTTACTTCGGGATTTTTTTCACTAAAATCGATTAAAAAGTGCTCAATATAAAGAGCTAAATTGATGATTAAAATCGAATGGTTTAAGTACAGATTGTTTAAAATATACCAACTCGAGTCAGTATATTTTAAACAATCCATATTTTAAACCATTTGATTTTAATCGTCTCTCTCTCTCTCTCTCTCTCTCTCATATATATATATATATATATATATATATATATATATATATATAATATAAACTATAGTGTGGGATTGGCACTGTTTTCAGCTTTTTACTGGAAATAGTGTGCCAAAGTGCAGTATTATTGGGAGAGTGCTCAATATAAAAAATTATATAATATAATAAAATAAATATATAAAGGTTTTATATATTTATTTATTTGATGACAAAGGAACAGTCACAACCATTTGGTTTCATGCATGTGTAACTGCAAACATTTGTCAGGTGACGTTGGGGATTTAAGTTCAAACTTAATTTGAACTTAAATCAAACTTTAACTTCATTTGAACTTAAATCCCCAATGTTACCTGATGAATGTTTGTGGTTACGCATGCATGAAACCAAATGGTCATGACTATTCCTTTGTCATCAAATAAAAAAATATATAAAACCTTTATATATTTATTTTATTGTATTATATATCTATCTATATTGTTTGAGTATATAGGAGTGTGTTAGTCTTGTATGACCAATGCGTAATTGGGACACAATGACTTGTTCCTTTCTAGACTTTCTTAAAGTTGGTCTCCAGCCTCCCAAAGTGGATTTGATTAGGAAGAGTTTATTGTGGATGATTTTTGAGTTAATTAATCTGAATAATATAAAAACGAAATACAAACAAAAATGATACACAACTAATGAAAATCAAAATGCTGGACACATGGCGTAATGGATATAAGTGCGAGTTAATACAATTTTAAATGACAATCATTTGGAAGTTGCAAGTTCAATCCTAACTACAGGCAAAAATAACATAGAATACTTAACATAGCCTTAACACTTGTATCCGGTCATTGTTAATGGATGAGAACTATCTACCCCAATGGATTAAATAAAGGTTCCAGTTCAAAGTTCCGTGAATTCTCCTAAGTTCAACAAGAAGGTTCTTGAGTTTGACAAGAAACACCTGAAGAAGGCTGGAGGGCACATTGTCTTGAAACGTTTTGTATATAACCAAATAAAGATGAGGAAAAGAGTCAGATCCTCCACTAGGGGGAGAGGCGATCGGTCAGACGCTAGACCGTGAGTTTGTTGAGTAGCTTATGTTATTTTGTTATTTTGTATAGAAGTGTAGTTGTTACAATTGATTGTTCGTTTCTTCTGGCATTATGGGAACTGCTAGTGGGAACTCTACAACAACTGACTGGAATAGTGTTGTCAGAATTAATGTTGAGAGACCAGCCTAGAATATACCATTTGTTGATATAGAGATTTTGCTAATACTTGTAACTTTTTATGTCCTTATTATTTATTTTATTCTTCTATTAATTTACGGTACTAAGAGGAGATTATTTTTTTTTTATCTGAGATAGGTTTGTCTTGTTTGGGGGGAATATTGTTACTTGGCTGCCAACATGATAGGAAGTTGTGGTTGGGTTTGTTATTATAATTATTATTATTAGTAAGTGTATAATATAATTTATATTAGAGCTTTTGAGAGAGTAGAGAAGAGAGATGAAATTAGAATTCTGAATCTGAATTTTCTCTGTAAAAAGTAATGTAGCAATGCCATACGAATCGTTTGCATCTCAATTGTACTCGACCAATATTGGCAATTCATGGATAGGATAGATATCGTGTATAAGAAGTAGACGGTATCTTTTTTGTGCCATCACTCTTATTGTTTGGTTATATGCACTGAAGCTATCCAAATTTCTCACTCTGTGCCGTTTTAACTTTGGGACCTCACCTTGTGCTGTTGCGTGATTGTTGAAAATACCTGCACACCTCCTCTAATTATTAGCTACCACTCCACAATATGGTCGGGGATATTGACTCTTTATTATACAGTTTAAACAAAAAAAAATAAATAACTAAGCCGTGGTGGATACACCTTCGGCGCGCTGGGTAGAGGAGTGTAGATTTTTTTAAAGTTACTCTACCGTCCTAAAATGCAGACATCCATATAGAATGGATTATCGTTGTAGTTGATATGTTTCGTTGGGAGAATCTCCCCAATTAAATCCCTATGAAAAGAGATTGAAAAATAAAAAAAAAAAAAAAAAAATAGACCTATGCACTTGATCCCAGCCTCCACTCGACTGTAGAATGAAGAAATTGTTTAATATGTCTTACTTATCTTAAAAATATAAAGTTGAAAATCAAAAAAATTCCATGGCTAGTCAATATCACATACTAAATTATGTTTTAAGGGTCTTCACGAGTAATTATGAAATCAATTAAGTGTACTCAAAAAATAATCTTGGTGCTCATAAAACCAAGCCCGGTAGTAGATAGGAAAGGAATGAAGATAATAAGGCGTACTGGTCGAGGTAAATAAAGGTTGTGTGGTGGTGTGTCATTTGTATTAAAGTAATTGGTGGTCGTGTTTCATAAAAATGCCTTGCCAGACAAATAGCAGGAAATCTGAAGAAAATTAACTTTGGTGTCTATTTGAGATAAAAAATATATCACACATTATTTCTTTGTGTGTGATTAGTTGTTGTTCCTACGGCTGAGTAAATAACTTGTCCTATATTCAAGTCATTCTCTTTTATAATTTTAGATTGAATCGTTTTGTTGGGGGGTGTCTGATTAGAATGTAAGGTGGTGGTAGAGATGAGGTAGGGTAGTAATATAGAAGACTAAATTACCATTCTATCATCCTACATGTGCTATTGTCCCTAAAGATATATAATTTATTAGCGTTAGTAATCATGAAACTTGTATTTGTATGGGCTGTGTGGAATCATCATATGTGTGGCCTATTGGGATACATGGACTTAGTCTTATATATCCTATATTTTGTTATTAAACCATCTTTGATTTTTCTTTTATTTTCGATTATAACTGATGACAACTATTTGTGACCGCTGTTTTGTTTGATACAAACCTTTGTATTATAGCAATTATGAAGCTGTTTCTTTGATGTAACACGAGGCCATTCTGAATGGCACTACCCTCCTGCCAGTCGCAGAAAGTGTGTCCTGGAGAGATACACAGGAACACTGAGGGTTGGCGAGATCCACCTGTCACATTATGGGCTAACATGCCAGACTGTGACATTCATACGTAAATGAGTTCTAACTCCAGGTTGCAGGGCTAGTAAGTACATATACTTTTTCAGGGACTAACAGCCTCTGCAGAGGTTGCAGCGGTAACCCATGAATGCTAAGGAAGAATCCCAAGGCGGGGATGTAGTGAAGAGATTATATAATATGCGGCAGTTCATACGTTTCAATACTGCACTTTTGGCCCTATTTCATTTTGGAACTAGACGGCTGGTCACTTGTCAAACCCTAGCACCATATTATTAATCCTTTTCCAATCCCTAAAATTGCCCTCTAGGAAGCAAAGCCAACCAACCACCTTTTATTTCAATATGGTGTAGCAGGCGGATCTGAAGAGTGTGATCTACATTGTCTGGGAATTGACGTTTAAACTCTCTGATGAATGAATTTTTTTTTTCATGAGAGGGGGTTCTTCGCCCCCCCAGTCTGGGAGGTTTTACATGGAGAATGGTGGATTGGAGACCCTTCATCAACATGCTCCCTGGTCCGACTCTGCACCCGGAGCGTCGGTAGTTACGCTGGTAGAAGATTGGTCCCATCTACTGGTAAATAGAAAACATGAGCTTTATTAAACAATAATTGATTCAGCATAAGAAATTGATTTATTTCACAACTTGTCCTGCATTGTAATGACTCCAACCAAGGAGTTGAATTATGCACAGGTTATAAACAAAAAACAAACGCATATCAAAGCTTCAGAATTAGTAAATCATCAGCAATCAAAATATTGAGTACCCGATCAGATTTTGCTTAAGTGAACAACTACAATGAGTGGCAAACCGTCCTCATTGCGACAGCCACTTGTTAACTAGGTAGTGCGGGAACTTCGATCTAGGTAGTTCAAACCAAGGCAAACAGGCCTCGCAATCCGTTGTATTAATGGCCACAACCTCAGTGCAAAAATCCAAGGGTGATCTCCTATCATTGGTCATAATTCAATGGTTTGGCGCTGTACTTGTCACTGTGATCTGTGGAAAAGCGCAGGCAAACAGCGGCGTTCTCCTTCCATTCTTATGGCATATGAGACCCCATGTATGTAACACCCTTATGTGATGGCATATGACCCCTTTTTGACAGCATATATATATTATTTACCGAACCCCTCTGCGATGAGCAGCTGCGACATAAGTCAATTTATTAAGCAGTAGTTTAACAGGTCTATGAATTCAATTTTCCTTCTCCTAGACTGGTTACCTAGCTATAATTAAAGATGCCTCAGTCTATGCTGCTATATTATCCAAACTGGAGGCGAGAATTGATTCATACCTTTCCAAGGGGGTCTATTAGCGCCAGTGAAATGAAACAGCTTCATTCAGGAATTGAACTCGGATCATTGAGTACTATTTTCTTACGACTCTAACCGAGTTTAGCCACGGTGCCTCCATTTATTACAGCATAGACCCTTTTTTATGCATATAAGACCCTCATGATATAAACCCCTTTTGGTGACATATAGACCTTTGATGGCATCTTAAGACCTTGAGATGATTTGCTAGTATGAGGATATCTCATATTTGATGATGCATATAAACTTCTTTATTTTTGACTTGCATGTCAAGTTCGCCTTTTTGATATAATTAAACCTTTTATTTTCTTGTAAAGGCTTAAAGATATGCTGTTGACCGGTATTCTGGGTCGCATTCATGTTATTAGAATGCGTCTAGATAGACAGAACCAGTACTAAGTGAAACTCTATAATACTGTTTATCGTTCTATTATTTAATACGGAGAGGCTGAGCCGATGATAACTTTTGCGATCCCTAAGGTTTTCCCTTTAATTTAAATGACACAAAAAAATATTATTACCTAAAGTTTTTCCATCCTTACGTTTTGATTGAATTATGTTTGAAAAAAATTCCATTGTATGGTTTAATTAGTTGTAATTATGGCAATTAAGTAAAAATACTGACCAATCTCTTATTTACGCTCTGTTACTATTGTTGTTATCTTTCCACTCTATGTAATCTCATTGATTACCTCTTCATATTATAAAATATTAGTCTCGTCTGTAGGAGAGGAGAGAGAGAGAGAGGGACCACACACACTACACACTACACAAACACACACACAGAAGAAGAGGAAATTTTGAAAATGTTGTATTTCTATGTTAGATTTTCAACAAGCAGGCAACCAGAAGCTGGAAATAGGTCAAACATTCCCATTCTCTAGAAAAGCTTAACACTACAAATATAGATCTGTTATGTTTGTCTGGATGGTAATGTTATTAAAATTAGTTATTTTTAAAACTTGTATGCGCTTTGGCCAAATACTGCATCTTTTTCCCAATCTTCATATTATCTAGCCCAGAGCCCTGAATGTGTGCACCCCAATTAGGAATGTCAGGATTGAATATTAAGTGTCCAAAATAGCAATCTTAACACAAATTCCTTAAATTTCATTTATATCCTTTTTCCAAACCACTGCCTGAAACCCCACTTCAAAAATATCTGACTCTATGTGCACTACACAACGGTTTATCATCTTTTTTCAGTGGCACTGTTTCCATACCGCAAGGAAGAGGTACTTTCTGGTCGAGCCACCCACCCTTAGGCCGGTCGTGTAACAATGCAGAAATCCACAGAACTGTAGCCAGTGCCAGAGTGTCCTCTTCAATTCGTTTGGTCCCTTTGAAAGAATGCGACAAATAAACCGTTTGCAGGTCAAGGAAATCCGCTACAACGGATGATCCACTTCACCCCTGCCAAAAAACTTGGGCGTCTCCAATCTTCGTACTCCATTACCGACCACAAGAGTTTGAATCCCGGTATTCAGCAAGGAACAAACCCGTGACCTCTCAAGTGATGTGGAGGAATCACCCCTGGATGAACGAAGAGGTGCGCAGTATTGCTACGCTAATTGACTTTTTGGTCTTTCAACCAGTGACGTCGAAAATGCGAGTCGCGCTGGCTGGCAGCAGCATCCGAGTGCGCTGTATAAATTGGAAAAGCTCCCCGCCATTCTGAGACCGCCTTCCTTATGACAGAATTTTGTCCATCACTGTTCTCTGCAAGTCTCCGAGGGGAGAATGAAGAACTTTGGCGTCGCTGCCATATGAGAAAAGACGAACATTCGATGTGTAGTAAATCACGACTTGATACTCACTGACCTTTTTTTTTGCTGTTGCTTTATTCAAAACACAGAACCCCCCCGCAAAATTTTAGTTATTTTAGTGTGAGTAACATGATATACAGGTTTCTAAGTTAAAAACACATTAATGTGTTCTGCAAGATTTCAATCAGAATGACATCTCTTTTCGGAGTTAATCAAAGTCGACACGTACATCCAGAAACATTCTTTTGTATATAATAGATATAATATATATCAAATGTGATAGTGGTAGCCAGGACAGAAGTCAACAGCATTAGTTTACTGACAGTTCTCACCTATGCTGATTTTGCGGGAAGAAGCGCAAGTGCGTTGCGTCTGTGTACATCTTGGAGAAACTTTCAGAAGTAACCAAGTGCCATCTACTGTGATATCCATGTTTCACCCTACTAAGATATACATTACTTTATCCACCAATATGAGCACTATCATTTACTTATAAATAGTCTTATTACAATATATGTAATATCGATGTTGTATTGTTTAGCGCTCTTTGATGAGAAACAATCTACATCTTTGTAGGGACTAAGATTAAAAATACCACAAATCCACAATAAAAAACTGCACAAGTCCCCGCATCAGTTTACCGATAGCACTTCAGCTTTAGACACCCACCCATACGGACCTTACACTCGCTCAAAGTTATTGTAAGTAGTGTAGAACATGCATTTCAACAACGCTAGCTCGAGAAACAAGGCAGGAAACTAAATTGGATCTAAAATTACAAACTCACGTGAGTGACTTGAAGTGCTGACATCGGAATACTCCGTTATGGTATAGATAATTTTACAGACGCTGCCCGCTGTCAATAACAACAGAGACACAAGATCGTTAACAGGAACATAAACAACTCATTTGATAAAGGGGTGATTACAGAACGCCGAAATCTTCATGGATAAAGCAAATAATATAAAAAAATAGTGAATCCAATGACTCCATAACGATGAGTTCATTCATTTATTTTAGATGTCTCGTTCAGATAATGCCCACACTTAAAAAAAATCAGTAAAGGGACTATTAAATTGTTTATGATAACTAATATATATTAAGTTGGTAGGATAATATATATATGAATAAGTGAAGCGTAAATAAGACATTGTTTTATTTGATATGTGCTTATACGCCGTACAGGGTTTTGATTCCTGGCAATGAGAGAGGTGGGGGATAGGGGGGAGGGGGGGGGGGTAAGGAGTGAATGTTTGAACGGATATTGTGCTTAATTGAAGTCATTACCTAAGNTTTTTGAAAATTAATATAGATTTAAGATAATTAAATGAATTTAGGCGGGCATATATGTTCAAATGTAAGGCTAAACAGATCGAGAAAATGTCAATCCCTGAATGTACATTTCGACCTATTAGGTCTCTATAACCTTGCTGATGAGACCTAATGGTCGAAATGTACATTCAGGGATTGACATTTTCTCGATTGTTTAGCCTTACATTTGAACATATATGCCGCCTGAATTCATTAATTATTAACTATTAATTTTCAAAAATTAGGTATGACTTCAATTAAGCACATATCCTCCAAAATATATATATATCTTATTATAATGGAGATTTGGTTTTGTCTGTCTGTAACCGAAACTATATTACTATACAAGTCCACAATTTCCTTTGTTATTTTACACACATTCTCCATGATTTTATTTTTTATTTAAACCTCAATTATTAGTAAAATTGTTTTACATCATTAAGACTGTTAACAATATTTACATACTAATAACATGCAATTATATTTATATATTCAACGAAATAGCGGTTTTACAGTGTGAATGGGAAGGCTAATTTGCATATTGATCTTAAAAATTTGATTTTAATAAATATATGCTTAGTATTATTGATTTCTAATTGTTTGCTTTTATCTTGATAAATATGAGCAAAAATCTCGGGATAATCTTAACAGAATCTATTAACATAAAGAAATAACTGTAATTTTATTCTTTTCTTCCTATTTTAACTAAATAGTTAAATTAGGGAAACTTACCACTGAAGAACGGGAGTAAGGGAAAATGGTGGAACAGTTAGTTTCAAAGTTGTTTATTTTCCGATTATACCCCTCTGTTCCAAATATTTTTTATCTGAATTCTTATTCAGTTTCATTAGCCTTTCATTTTAACATGATATTTATTATATTAAAACTTAAATACTTGCACCCGGAGGGTGCATATATTTTGCTAGTATTTATAATGAAGGATTGCAAATAAGAAAGGTTTTGCATCGAAAGAGTGCTCAGTGCTATTTATAGTAAAACAGGTATAAAACCTAAAATTATAAAATTTATGTTAGGGGTGATGTGGTCGCTGAAATTTTCTGATAGCCAAGGTTGGGTTTTCTTGCTAGTGTGGCACAGTACAGAGTCATATTGCCAGATGTAAATTAACAGAATAAAACGGATTTGGGATAGGTACAGGTATAGCTCTGAGGTTAGGACAAATGGATGTGTATTTAGCGTAACGGTTATGGTCGTTAACTGAGTTGGTTAATGGAGACTACAACATAGTGTAACAGGTATCGTCATTGACTGACTTTGCTGACAGTGTTCTATTTCTGCTGCACCATTTCCGGTTTAATAATAGAACAAGACATTAGCTGAATAAAAAGGAATTTGGACTTGCTGGTATAGCTCTGAGGGTAGGGCTAGAACTAATGGATATGCACTTAGTGTAACGGTTATAGTCATTGACTGACTTAGTTGGGACTCGACATTTTCTGTTGCACTATTTCCATTATAGCAATAGATGACATTAGCTGAATAAAAAAGAATTTGGATTTGCATGTATTTCTCAGAGGGTAGTACTACGGGAGGCGCACTTAATGATTGTGTTACGTTGTAATATTCACGGCACTAAAACGATACATGTACCGTAGTCCTTTTTTTTCTTTCTTGGTACTAAAACTCCAAAAGTCACCGTGCTGAAATGGTGCCGATAAAAAATCATAACACGAGAAACATGTCGTCACAACTGCCAGCCTTTATTTTCGTGCTCGTATAGTGGGCTCCTACCAGAGAGGAGGAAGGCAGAGAGAGAGAGAGAACACTACTAGATTACTGGGCTCTCATGAGTCCGTCCCTACGACCGCGCCGGCAAAAAGAGGACGAACCCTTTCTTTTTTCCCCACGTCACCACGTGACTTCCGGTCAACACCCGACTTCCGCTTGCGGTCAATTCTCCGTTCGGGTTACGCTACGGTCAAACCATCGCTCTCCTCTTTTGGGTCATCACTATTTTTAAGCCTTTGTTATTTATTCCTCCTCCTTCCATTAGCAGTTCTAGCTCACAAAAGTCAGGAATATACCCATCTTGCAACAATTGTTTGTTTATTGATTTTTAACAGCATATCAACCTGTCTGGGGTTATATCATGCCTAACATTTAGGAAGTAATACAGAAACCACAAGGTTCCTAGTTCGATACCGGTCCCCGCCAACTCAGCGTATGAGTAGCACAGGGATCTGTGCAGTAAAGTAAGGAGCTGATGGTAGGTGTGGCGCTCTACCTCAGATGCTAAAAAACAATCTCCTTGGTTTAGCGCTATTGAAAAGGGGATAGACTCCCTCGCTGACAGGCTGATACCGACTTTAGGCCGCCCCGTTGACTTTACTTACTTACATATTGTGTATTTATATTTATACTTTTTAGTAATTGGTTTTAACAATGTGTTAGCATTATTTGGGTTCATGTTGTATGGTATTGATTTGTTTCATGTCTATATTCTATGGTATAATTTTATTTCCCTCAAAAAAGAGAGAATATCCTCCATGTTGACATTTTCAAACAGATCTTTCATATTGTGTTTTCCTGCTTGTGTGGCACAGTACAGAGTCATATTGTTAGATGTAGGGCAGCACTACCTCCACCAGGTACTTGATGTAGGTCTCCAAGTTGACTATGAGGCCATGTGGAAAGATGTATGGAGACACCATCGTTAGTGACCACTCCAAACAACATGATGTAGACTAAGGGTTTGGTTTTTCAGTCGGTAGAGCGTTCGGCTAGAAACCACAAGGTTCCTAGTTCGATTCCGGTCCTCGCCAACTCAGTGTTATGAGTAGCACAGGGATCTGTGCGGTAAAGTAAGGAGCTGATGGTAGGTGTGCCGCTCCACCTCAGATGCCAAAATAACCTCCTTGGTCTAGCGCTATTGAAAAGGGGATAGACTCCCTCGCTGACTGGCTGATACCGACATTAGGCCGCCCCGATGACTTTACTTACTTACTTTATATTAATCAAAAGGTTCATGTATGATAGGGTAGATCGATTTTTCACTTAGCAAAATTTGGTCAAAAAATTGATCAGAAAATCTAACAATTTCAGTATCTAAACCAGGGAATGTTGTTATTTTATTTTATCAAAATGAAATTAATCGACAAAATTATGACTAAAGTTCAAATCAAAAATATGTCCACCTCACCTAAGCTTGCAAAACCAAAGATTTTTCCGTGCATTTTTGTCTACAATCTGTAGAAGTTATCCTTCAGATATAGAAACAATATGATACTCACCGTTGCAGTGGGGTTCTAACTACCGACAAGACAAAAGCATAGAGGAGGCATTCTACCATACCCTCGATTACTTGTCACTATGTGAGAAAAATGGAATTGTCATTAACAAAGTTAAATTCCAATTTTGCCTGGACTGTATTAAGTTACAGCTTGTCTGTTGTTTTCGTCTACTAACTCGACGGTAGTTAGAACCCCACTGCAACGGTGAGTATCATATTGTTTCTATATCTGAAGGATAACTTCTACACAATATTTGATGCCATTCCCTTAAAAGTTTGTACACATTCAAGATCTAATTTTTGGTATCCGTACTTAATAGACCAATACACAACTTTGGGGGATTCGTGCAATTTGATATTATAAACAATTGAAAAATCAACCTACCCTAAAGTATGGCTGCATTTCACTTTTTTTCCTAAGCTTTTGTATTTTCCTTCACCGATATTCCTATCCTACACATCTCCTTTCACAGGCTATGAGGCACTTGCTGCACACCCAGGTCTTCTCTCAGTTCAGGCTTCACGAATTTTACCTTTGTGATATTGAAGACGCCGTTAAGAGATTCCGTCGCCGAATTAAGGGTACGTGCTTCTTTTCTTTCTTTTTTTACTTTCTATTTCTTTTTTTTTCCTTTTCTTTTTTTTTCCTTTTCTTTTTTTTTGTGCTTAACTGAAAATGATATAAGGGTAATCCCAAAAGTAAGGTCTTCAAAGTTCTGGGGACATAGGGAAACTCTGTGCGACTATTGGTAACACTGTTGTGTTTGTTGTTCATGTGCCTTTCCCTGCATGTGCCTCGCTGCCATGCTCAGTCTTGGCTTGGCTGTTTTTGAATGCAAAAGGCATTAAACTGATTGAATTCATCACCAATTAACAGAAGTGTTTTGCAAATCGTGAATGGATGTTAAAAAGTCCACAAGTGGTACCTACAAAAATGCCACTGTTCCTACAAAAATGCATCAACCCAATTAAGAATATCCTAGCACAGGTAAATTGGGCATCAAAAGTTGTCAGTAAAAATCCTGGTGATTTTCCATGGGTTCTTACAGTTAAACACTAACCATTATATCTAGATATTCTACACTACATTACAAAATGAATAGGCTACCCTATTCATTATGTTACAAATTGAACATTTGACTACTTAAATTTAAATCTTTTACACTACATTATAAAATGAATAGGCTAACCTATTCATTATGTTACAAATTGAACATTTGACTACTTAGATTTAAATCTTTTACACTACATTACAAAATGAATAGGCTACCCTATTCATTATGTTAAAAATTGAACATTTGACTACTTAAATTTAAATCTTTTACACTACATTATAAAATGAATAGGCTACCCTATTCATTATGTTACAAATTGAACATTTGACTAATTAAATTTAAATCTTTTACACTATATTATAAAATGAATAGGCTAACCTATTCATTATGTAACAAAATCTTTTGCACTACATTACAAAATTAATTGGTTACCCAATTCATTATGTTACAAAATCTTTTACCCTACATTAAAAATTTTTTTACTTAAATTTAAATCTTTTACACTACATTATAAAATGAATAGGGAACAGAAATTTTAACAAATATATTTACAAAGTACAAGGGTAATCCCAAAAGTAAGGTCTCCAAAGCCCTGGGGACTCAAGCAAACTGTTTGTTCTGTTATTGGTAACACTGTGGGACAGAGAACGAGTACCACCGTAATCATTTGGAAAAAGAGTGAGAGTGTCTTGCCTGCCGGAGTCAAACCCGCGCCCTCTGGAATGCAAAGAAATGAGATTTAGGCACTGGATGGACGTGAGGTGCAATTCAGGTGCCCAGATGTTGGGGCCTACACGCATCCATCTGAATGTACGGGAATTGTGCATGGGCGTGACATGGTAATTATGTAGAAAAATAGATACAGCTTCAAAGTTTAAAATGATGTAAACATCATTGACAATAAACAATAGATGTTTCTGTGATTTCTAAATATTTTGGAGGCCTTATATTTGGGATTACCCTAGTAAGTAAAGTAAAGTAAAGTCGACAGGGCGGCCTAAAGTCGGTATCAGCCAGTCAGCGAGGGAGTCTATCCCCTTTTCAATAGCGCTAGACCAAGGAGATTGTTTTGGCATCTGAGATGGAGCACCACACCTACCATCAGCTCCTTACTTTACCACACAGATCCCTGTGCTACTCATACGCTGAGTTGGTGAGGACCGGTATCGAACTAGGAACCTTGTGGTTTCTAGCCGAATGCTTGTTTAGAGACTGTCAACTAATAAAGTGAGCCCTGTTCTGGGGCTTTAGAATACACCAACTGCACCTCTGCAAAGAAGTAAGACCCCCCCACACACAATGGGGCCACCTGTTGGCCATGGGTGGCCATCCCTGATGCTTAAGGACGAATCCTGGTGGATGAGCAGCCCATGACCTGCAACACTCCTCTTAGACCTTTACTAGACCATCGGTCGGAGAGGCCCTCTCTGATCAATCGGTTGGACACGTCAAGCCCTAGCACCTATATAATTGTACAGACCATATTGCCCTTATGGCAAACCCCAACCCTTTTTATCATATGGGTGCTAGAAGGCGTTGGGTGAGGGTCTTCATGTCTTGGGTATGACGAACTCTATCTGATGGTGTGGTTCCAGTTCTGGGGAATGTGGAGCACCCCTTCATCACCATTGCTCCCTGGTCCACTCTGATCCAGAGTGGTAGTACCTGCTAAGGCCCCATCTATGGGTTGAATAGAAAAAATAAGTTGACTTTATTTCAAAACTTTATTGGCATTAAATGACCCACTGAGGTTTGAATTGCCGTAAAACAAACCAAAGCTACTAATAAAGTGATGTTTTATTTGTTTTCTTGTAGGAAATTGTGAACCCATCAAAAACAAGGAAATCGTCATTATTCCTGAAGAGAACTATAACCGAATGAAGGGTTCCATTGATTTTGATGTGGCCATTGGCTTCTACAACATTGATAGGTAAGATATATCTTATTATAATGGAGATTCAGTGTCTCTCTGTCTGTAACCGAAATTATGTCACTACTTACATCACAATACCCACAATGAGTATTTAATTCATAGTCAAAATTGTTAATACATAAAATAGATCTTTAAATATTTATTGATGATGTCTCTATGAAAATCTGAATTGAATTTGCCTCAAAACAGCTCATGTTATTAGTGCATTTGAAATCCTGCAATGTGTCTTATATATCACTTAGAAATAAAGGTTTACATAATATATGGTGGGGTTAATTTGCATACTGGTTTTAACAAAAGCAGGTTTAATAAATAATTACTTAGTGTTATTGATCTCTAATATTGTTTTATTCTTCAAAGTATTAAAATCAATCTTATGAATGATTTTATATAGAAACCAATTAAGATATAATTAAAATAAGTGTAATCTTTTTATATGCGTTCTTATTTAATTTTTTAAAGTCTTTCTAATTTAATATATTTCATTACATTAAAATTTAAATACTTATGCCCAACAAAACAAAACATCTTTATAAAAAGATACAAATACACAAGGTTATTTATAGTCGCATCACTACTAATCAAGTAGTTAGTCATACTGTTGGAGAACTGCATGTTGACTCTATTATTTATATTCCTGTACAAAAAGTAATAAACATATGTATAAATAATTTTAATATGGATAAGTAAACTTATAACATGCTATCACAATAATCAATTTTCCAAAAAAGTGTAAAAACAAAAAAAAAATGTAAAAAAAAACCCAAAAACCCCAAAAACAACCCCCCCCCCAAAAAAACCCCAAAAAAATCATCTGAGGGATGTCACTGCTAGAATAGGCTCAGTCCTAATTAGTGATCATCCTCCACACATTACTAAAACAACCAGCATTACGTTTTTTGTTTTGTGTGACATTGTTTATATTGTGTAATGTGTGAAAATAAATCATTGTCTTCTTCTTCTTCATCTAATTCTTATTTTTATTCTTCTTCTTATTACATGTTTTAATGTTTATTCTTTTTCTTCATCATCATCATCAAATTTTTCTTCTTTGGCCTTCTTCTTCTTCTTCTTCTTCTTCTTCATCTTCTTCTTCTTCTTCTTCTTCTTCTTCCCTTTTGGCCATATTCTTCTTCCTCTTCTTCTTCTTCTTCTTCTTAATGTTGTTAAATGATCAATTCAATCACAACACCAACCAACCAACCAACCTTTTTTTAAAAAACTTTAACACAGTGAGAACAGGAAAGTCTTTGAGTTTATGCCAAATGAATATTTAATCCAATTCCATTTTTATTTCAGAACCATTGTGAGCAACAATGAAGAAAAATTGGATGATTACTGTCACATGCTCCGTGAAAAGTTACAAAAAATGAATGACAAGATGACACGTGAGATTGGCCATCATATTGATGCGGCCATTGACAACTTTTTAGCCAATGTCCGCTATCGATATTTGGCCGGAGATGGACCGAAACTGCACAGGGTTACAACTGAAGAACCTCTCATGCATGAGTAAGTAGATCAAATTCATAAATCTAATTTTATATTATTTGTTTGTTGTTTTTTTTGGGAGGAAGGGGTGGAAAAAGGAGGAGGAGTTCTCAAAGAGCCCAGTCTGCCCTACTATTTACCCATAGCTAGAGTAAGTAAATCAAATTCATTAATCTAATTTTATATTATTTGTTTGAAGTTTGTTTTTTTCGGAAGGGGGCAATAGGTGGAAAGAGGAGGAGGAGTTCTCAAAGAGCCTAGTCTGCCCTACTATTTACCCATAGCTAGAGTCAAATTCATTAATCTGATTTTATATTATTTGTTTGTTTATTTGTTTTGGTAAGGAGGAAAGAAGAGGAGGAGGAAGAGCTCTCAATATAGTTTTGGCTAACAAGAAGAGAGCCCCGTTGATTTGAATTCAGAATCTTCCTTCTCCTAGACCGGTTGCCATACCAAGGTTAAAGAGCCCAGTCTCCTCTACTATTTACCCATACCTGGAGGGTGAATAGTTGGATTCATACCTTTCCCAAGAGTATTAAGTCTGAATCTCACTAACATCTTATTGTCTCTGAGTAGAGCTATAGATGAAACTCAATGTGACTGTTCTTATTCCGTTATCCATGACTGGGTAATTATCACCCTTGGCCAGGATTGAACTGAGTTTGAGAAAGTTCCCAAGTTTGACAAGAAACACTTAAAGAAACACAGAAGGCTTATCTTCCAAAACATTGTGTACATAACAATAAATATGAGGACAACAATCTGAAAAATCTAAATAATACAAACTCAGAGACTTGTTTGTTTGTATCTTTGAGATGAGACTTAACGTGAAAAATTTTGATGTTTCGGTCTGTTGTCCTCATCTTTATTATAATACGTATGAACATAACATTCACGCCGTTGTAACTTTGAGCCTTGTTTAGGTATTTCTTAATACCTAATACCCATACTTGAAAGAAGAATAGTTTGAGCCATACCTTTCCCAAGGATATTAAGTCTGAATCTCACTAACATCTTATTGTCTCTAGATGAAACTCCCCCTAATGGGGCCACCTGTTGGTCGTGGGTGGCGAACCGTGATGTTTAAGGACGGAATCTTGGTGGATGAGCAGTCCATGACCTGCAACCCTCCACTTTGGCCCTTACTTAGGCTAGACGGGCGGTTGTAGAGGTCTCCTCCAATCAATCGGCTGGTCACGTCAAGCCCTAGCACCTATATGATTGCCCCAACCCTATTTCCCTTATGGCAAGCCCCAACCCTTTTTATCATATGGGTTCTAGAAGGCGATGGCTAAGGGTCTACATGTCCTGGGAATGACGTTAAACTCTATCTGATGGTGAAGTTCCAGTTCTGGAGGTTTGGGGAATGTGAAGCACCCCTTCATCACCATTGCTCCCTGGTCCACTCTGACCCAGAGTGGTAGTACCTGTTAGGGTCCCATCTATTGGTTAAATAGAAAAATGTATTTATTTAAAAAAATTGTGTATCCATTAAGAATTAATTCATTTCAAAACTTTATCGGCATTAAATGACCCACTGAGGTTGATATGCCGTAAAACAAAACCAAACCAAGATTCATTATTTTCACTCCATTTTTTTAATGTTTATTGTTCACTGCAGTCTGTTACAGTGTTTATGTTTTTACTGTTTCAGTTACTTCAGCATGCCTTCATCTTTAGAAAGTACTGTACAAGAAGAGGAAAAATTAATGTACACAAATAACGCTAAATACGTGATGGTCTGCAATGGTTGGGTTATGAATGATAATCCTTTGCGCAACTTTGCTGAACCCGGTAAGTCACTGTAAAACTTTTATCATACTGATTCATTTTCTTTTATTCTATTTTAACCTCTTTCACTTCACTATTTTTTTTTTTTAATTACCCGTCCAAAACAAGGCAGGTTTTTTTTATTTGCTTAATTATCCCTTTTATATTTGACTAGAAGTGGCTACCCGGCATCACTTGGGTAGAGGGGGGGGATTTTTTAAAAGTTAGTCTCGCAGATCCATTAGTACTTATTGTGAGTGAGATCCTCGCTGGATACCCCATAAAAATCCCTATGGAAATATATAACAATATAGTAAGAAATTTCCATTCAATGATTTACAATTTGAAAAAAAAAAAAAGATATAAATGATGCAATGAATATTATATTTCAAAGCGAAAAAAAACCAAAAAAACCAAACAACGATAAACAAAATAATGTGTAAATGACTTTTCCTTCTGTTACTTTTCAAATTTTAATTTTTAAATATCTTGCCAAATATACGTTAAATCTTTATTATTTTTCCTCAAAAACCAAGCCCTGGTGATATTTAATGTGTATATATATTTACTTTGTGACAAAGTAAATTGTTTTATTTTTAAAGTTTCCTCGAGACATACAGATTCACACAACTGCCCTTTATATATGCATAGATAGACTAGCAGCGGCTACCCGGAGTCGCTTGTGTAGAGAGGGATTTTTTTTTAGAAGTTAGTCTTGCAGATCCATTATTACTTATCATGAATGAGATCCTCGCTGGTTGCCCCATAAAAATCCTCACGGAAATATATAACAATATAGTAAGAAATTTCCATTCAATGATTTACTGTTTAAAAAAAAAAAGATATAAATGATGCAATTAATTCAATCAATCAATATCATATTTCAAAGCGAAAAAAAAAACATACAAAAATAAAAAAAATGAATAAAAATAACAAGCAAATGACTTTCCCTTCTGTTACTTTTCAAATTTGAATTTTTAAATATCTTCCCAAATATAAATCAAATCTCTATTATTTTTGCTCAAAAACCAAGCCCTGGTGATATTTAATTTGTATATATATTTACTTTGTCATTAATTGTTTTATTTTCAAAGTTTCCTCTGGACATACAGATACACACAACTGCCCTTTATATATGTATAGATAGATAGATAGATAGATAGATAAAGTGATATTTTTTTTAGTCATATACATCAAATCACAAAGAAAATAGAAAAATTCTATCACCTTTCTTGTTCTAAATAGCTATGATTTATCAGGTTTTAACCTTTTTCATTTCACTTTTTTTTAATTACCTGTCCAAAACTGTTAATAGGCAGTTTAATGGCAGTCACTCTAATGGTGGACAATCGTTGTATATGTAGTCTGTTGCCAACTAACTTTCTAACTCTTTTGCTAAAGAGTTCCTTCAGCTGAAACAGTCCAAGTGAGATAACTCATAATCAACATTGCAGCTCTTTTTTTTCTTTTTTTTAAGTTGGGATGTATCAAGTACCTCTAGCAATTTTAGCATAGATGCTCCTCTTTTGGTCAAGAGATCTGCCAGTTGTAGTTTCCCATCTACCCAAAATACCTCAATTTCCCACTCAGACACCATTTCCCTCAATCTTGCCATGTCCACTCTCAATCTTCTATCACTAACAATATTTGTGGTGCCTAAAGCACTAGTTAGTGATACATTGTCTGTATAGCATCGTACTGGTTAATCAAAATTGGTTAGTGTCAATAGGCAGTTTAATGGCAATCACTATAATGGTGGACAATCGTCTTATATGTAGTCTGTTGCCAACTAACTTTCTAACTCTTTTGCTAAAGAGTTCCTTCAGCTGAAACAGTCCAAGGGAGATAACTCATAATCAACAAAAACAAGGCAGTTTTTTTTTATTTGCTTAATTATCCCTTTTATATTTGATTAAGTGAATTTGAGAATATTTCTTATAAAATTATCAATATTTTGGAAGTTATATGGATTTAAAATTTATCCTGTTATTATTATCACAAGTAGACATACACACACACACATATGTATATGTATACAGAATATGTAAACCCACTCCTCGGGGAGGGGGTCCAGTGGCTCCACGCCCTGGATCTTTACAAATTAATAGCATTAATCCCAGAGGGCTATCCCCCCAGGCAATACCTGCCCCCTTGATTTAAAGGGGCAGGGCTGGGTTAATTGCCCAGCGCCTGAGACGCCTTCTTGAGGGGGAATGCCGACAGGATCGACGCAATTTTTTTTTTTTTTTTTTTTTTCACCTACCACCCATGAGCTTTGGCTTGTGGGTGGGCCCATATAAAAATGTCCTTGTGTCACGCCCTCATAAGTGGGATGAGAGGCAAATACCTGTATACAGAATTGAAAAAAGAAATAAGAATCTGAGTTTATTTGTTTTATTTGTAATTATGCCAAAAACTGTTTCTCTATGTTATTGTGGACTGTTAATATTAATCTTGCTCGAAAAGGTAATATGTTAAAAAACAAAAAACACATAAAACTTTAATTGAAATAAGAATAAAAATTTTTTAAATACGATTTTATTTTTCATTATTGGATGACTTTCCTTTTTCTTTCTAGGCAACTTTATCTATTTCCGCCGTGAATTGATTGGCTGGGGTGACAGCATTAAACTACGCTATGGCAAGTCTCCTGAAGATTGCCCATTCTTGTGGGAATATATGAAGGAATACACCGAATGCACTGCCAGAATTGCCGACGCCATTCGCTTAGACAATTGTCACAGTACCCCATTGCATGTGGCCGAGGTAAGTGGAAATCCCTTGAAATTCTTTACAGTTTGTGGGGGTGGGGGAAGAAATTAGAAATCTCTTGTTTGTTTTCCTATGAACGTTTTCTGGTCACTCAATGTGCTACTGTAACCCAGTGCTACCTATCGCTCAATGTGCTACTGGTACTATATAACCGAGTACTATCTGTTGCTCTATGTGATACTGGTACTATGTAACCCTCAATGTGCTACTGGTATTATGTAACCCAGTACAGCCTGTCGCTCTATGTGCTACTGGCACTATATAACCCAGTACTATCTGTCGCTCAATATGCTACTGGTACTATGTAACCGAGCACTATCTGTTGCTCAATGTGCTACTGGTACTATGTAACCCAGTACTATCTGTCGCTCAATATGCTACTGGTAATATGTAACCCAGTACTGCCTGTCGCTCAGTGTGCTACTGGTACTATGTAACCCAGTACTATCTGTCGCTTAGTATGCTTCTGGTACTGTGTAACCCAGTACTATCTGTTGCTCTATGTGCTACTGGTACTATGTAACCCAGTATTACCTGTCGTTCTATATTTTACTGGTACTGTGTAACCCAGTATTATCTGTCGCTCTATATACTACTGGTACTATGTAACCCAGTACTACCTGTTTCATAGTCAGATCATTGGCGACTAAACCGGTAACCCCATAGATTTTGTCTGATGAAGCGGGTGGCTAGACATCCTGCAGAACAAAAAACAAGACCTGTAAAAGGATGGAAGAAGGTCTTTGCTCAACGACCATCTAGCACATTATTTTTAAAGTTTAATTCCTCCTCATCATGACAGGGCCGTGTAAAAATGGTAGTGTCAGAACCATGCTGTTGGGAACTTATGTTCCTGGTAGGATTACCCAAGGCAGACAGGTCTGACACCCATTGGTATTAGGGCCACAACTCTGCTAAAGGTGCTTGGGTTGAAAATCCAAAGGGCGTCTCTATCATTGTCAGGAACCAACGACTTTTGGCATACTTGTCACTGTGTTTGTGAAAAATTTGCAGCAAACAAGGGCATCTCCTTCTGTTATATAATGTCATATAACCCATCATTGAATATCGTTGAATATCGTTGGGTATACAATTGTGAGAGAAGAGACTTGTGTGATAGGGAGAGAGAGATTAGAGAGAGACAGAGACATAGTCGAGATCTACTTGTTTTTCATTTCTTCTTGCCATGTTTCCTCTTCTTCTTCTTTACTGCTTCTGCTAAGTTCTTTGGCCGGTCGTCATCTTGTCTAGTCCCTTCTTTTTCTAAGGGCTTCTTTTGGGCTAATTTTTAGTCATGCAAATTAATTAGCTACAAGACTTATTTTCTTGATTCAAGATTTATTTCTGCCCATGTTCTTCCGTGTGGTGAGATCCAACCTCAGCAGAGAAGATAAGCATCCTCTCTGCTCTGACATCTGGTTGAAACTGATTTCCAATAACTATATCACATGACGTGTGAGATTTGTGCCTTTGGGGTCAAGGTTACCAACAGTCTGGTATTTTTCCACTTGGCCCCCTGGAATTCTCACTACAGGGTCTTGTAAACAAGCCACGCCACCACACAATTATGTAACACTTCTCCTGACTGGGATATGCATGCAGGGTTTGGGGACCGCTTATTAATTTCATCTTCCCTTGTTACTCTTTTCATGAAGAATTCCAGGTGTATTTGTCGGTTGCCGCTAGCTCAAACAACCCAGGGTGAATGCGTCACAGAAACAAAAGAATGTTGTTTTCTATATCTGCATCTAAATCTTTATGGGTGCTAGAAGGTGGTGGCTGTGGGTCTATATGCCCTGGGAATGACGTTAAACTCTATCTGATGGTGAGGTTCAAGTTTTGGAGGTCTGGGGAATGTGGAGCACCTCTTCATCCCCATTGCTCCCTGGTCCACTCTGACCCGGAGTGGTAGTACCTGTTAGGGTCCCATCTATGGGTTAAATAGAAAAATGTATTTATTAAAAAAAATTGAGTATCCCTTAAGAATTGATTTATTTCAAAACTTTATCGGCATTAAATGACCCACTGAGGTTGATATGCCATAAAACCAAACCAAACCAAACCAAACCAAACCAAACTAAATCTTTATTTTTTTGTTTTCAGTACATGATCGATGCTGCTCGTGCCATCCGCCCAGACCTTTATGTCACAGCTGAGCTGTTCACCAGCAGTGAAGCTACTGACAACCTCTTCATGAATCATTTGGGTATCAACTCTCTCATCAGAGGTAAATTGATTGTTTTCTTCTTTTTTTTTAGCTTAAATCTCATATCTTTTGGAGAAAGGAAAAATCATTTTCTGAACTAAAAAAGTAATGGATATTAGTATGGTGTTTATCTGTAAGACAAACATATATATATTCTTTGACTGCAGTCCTGTAACCAACTGTTTATCGCAAAAAAATAAACACGTACAATCAACTACAATTAATCAATATCTTGATTAATCTAGTGGATTTAACCCTGATGATCCTTATGATGAAACTCGAGTAGGTTATTACTGTGTACTTTTATCTTAATAAATTTGCTCTACCAACGTATTGAGCACTTTATATTTGTTATATCGCTGCCTTATCATTGTGAATCTTGCATCAACTAACCATTATGACCTGTTTCACCGGTAAGTCACCTTTTCCACAAATACCATATATATATATATATATATATATATATATGTTTGTGTGTATTTATGCACTCGCACACACACACATATATATATACATGTATTTATATATACACACACCTGCATAGGGCTGGTTTAGCTCAGTCGGTAAAGCGTTTGCTTAGGAATCACAAGGTTCCTGGTTCGATACTGGCCCTCGCTAACTCAGCGTATAAGTCGTATGGGGATCTGTGCAGTAAAGTAAAGAGCTGATGGTAGGTGTGGCGCTCCACCTCAGACGCAAGTGAAAAGGGGATAGACTCCCTCACTGATTGGCTATACCGATTTTTGGCCACCCCGACGACTTTACTCACTTTTTTTTTATATAGGTGGATGGTATCAAGTGTTTCCTTGATAGCATTCAACTCAAATGTGTATATAAAGATTTGTGTATATATTTTTACACATGCAGAGTGTTATAAATCAATGAACATACACATATATATATATATATATATATATATATGTGGTTATAAGATTTCAAACCCCGGTCACAACAATATAACGTGATACGTCTATGCATGCGTATATATATTTTGTATATATAAAAATTAACGGTTAATAACATCATATTCACACATTCACTATACACTTAACATCTTTCATTTTGTCCCTCACATAAACATTACTTAACAGTGTCCTGATGATGGTTTAATACCGAAATACTTAAGTATTGACACATAAAATTGTTTCCCCTGATCGTAACATCCTGTGTTTGTTATATTTTTTGAAAATATTTTCTTCTCATATATATATATATATATACTCATGTGTCCTGGATATGATGGTAAAATGGCATCCTATCATGGTGTAATGGCTAGTAAACTAGTCTTGCAGATCCATTATTACTGAATAGTGAGTTTGATCCTTGCTGAATGCCCCATATTTGCGACCTTGTGTCACATCCTACTAATGGTGAACAGGTTGGGTAAGTACCAACTCTTCTCTTCTGAGCATATCATCATGGTGTAATGGTTAGCAAGCTAGTCTCACAGATCCATTACTACTGAATAGTGAGTTTGAACCTCACTGGATGTCCCATACTTGTGTCACATCCTACCCTTGGTGAATGGGTTGAGTAAATACCTACTAGCTCAGTCGGTAGAGCTTTCGGCTAGAAACCACAAGGTTCCTAGTTCGATACCAGTCCTCGCCAACTCAGCGTATGAGTAGCACTGGGATCTGTGCGGTAAAGTAAGGAGCTGATGGTAGGTGTGGCGCTCCACCTCAGATGCTAAAACAATCTCCTTGGTCTAGCGCTATTGAAAAGGGGATAGACTCCCTCGCTGACTGGCTGATACCGACTTTAGGCCACCCCGTCGACTTTACTTTTTACTATTCTCTCTGTTGACTTATCATATTGTGTTTAATTCTTCTGTAGGACTATTTCTTTCTTTCTCTATTGTGTGTTACCTTTTTCTTTCTTTCTCTACCACAGAATCGTTAGCTGCCTGGAATGCCCATGAACTTGGGCGTCTTGTCCACAGGTATGGAGGTCAACCCGTTGGTGCTTTTGTGCAGCCTCATGTTCAACCCCTCACACCTACCATGGCTCATGCCATCTTCTTTGATCAAACTCATGACAACGAGAGTCCCATTGTTGTAAGTATGATTTATCATCCAATTAAACATTTTCAAACTTTTTTTTTTGATCCTTGCTGAATGCCCCATATTTGCGACCTTGTGTCACATCCTACTCATGGTGAACAGGTTGGGTGAATACCAACTCTTCTCTTCTGGGCATACCATCCTGGTGTAATTACTTACCTTACCCGGTTTCGACTGGGGGTCCGGTGAGCTTCGGCCGCTGGACCGGTGATGTTATAATAATAGCGTCGATCCCAGGGGGCCATCCCCCCAAGCAACACCTGCCCCCTTGATTTAAAGGGGCAGGGCTGGGTTTATTGCCCAGCGCCTGAGGCGCCCCCCTTGAGGGGGAATGCCGACAGGATCGACGCAATTTTTCACCTGCCACCCCATGAGCTTTGGCTTGTGGGTGGTTCCACATAAATAGGGCCTTGTGCCTGACCTGTACAAGTGGGGTACGTGGAAAATATCATACTATCCTGGTGTAATGATCTAGCAGATCCATTACTACTGAATAGGGAATTCGATCCTTGCTGGATACCCAATACTAGTGACCCTGTGTCACATCCTAACTGTGCAATTTGCAAATTTGGTTACATTGCTTTCGAGCTAAAAAAACAAAAAAAATTTTTTTTTCTTCTCAGTTGATACATTTGTGTACTGTTAAAATTTCTGGCCGCCATTTTAGGTATTTTTATGTGTATTTATGAGATGAAATTTAATATAAATAATGTTGCTGGCACCTTTCTGTCCACAAAGGACGATGGTGTAGTGTCAAAAAAAAAAAATAAATAAATTAATAAATAAATAAATAAATTACAAATAAATAAATTATCTGTACTAGCAAAATAAAAAAAAAACCTCCGGCGATGTATAAAATAAATTTTTGAAAGATATTGCTTGAGGAGGTGGAAGTTAAAAATTAAATGTTGGAGAGTTTGAACCATAAATCATGAAATCATCAAATTTATTAAAGGTGTAAAAACAAAATAAAACAATTTGAAATCGAAAC
>CM042170.1:55731829-55806829 GCA_023376005.1 Doryteuthis pealeii
AACTTTGATAATAGCACTAATGTTCGAAAATGCCTATAATTACATTAACAATTTATATAATAATAATAATAATATTAACAATAATAATAATAATAATAGAAACAATGATAATAAAAACAATAATAATAACACTAATAATAACATCAATAATTAGAAGGAAATGAAATAAACACAACCCCTATATAAATAGCAGAATGGAACAACCCATTGTTGTATGGTTTAAGAATTACCCCTGAAGATGGCCCACGATAGGGCAGAAAGTACTTGGAAAATTACCTATGGCAAATATATCAGCCAATTTTTGCCAGATATCATTAGAACAATCCGGCAATTGAAAGGACAAAGAACAAAATTTGCAAACAAAAAATGGCTGCATTGTTCAATAATTTATATATATATATATATATATATATATATGTCTATAATATTTTTGGGGAGGAATTTAGTGTGAAGCCTGGGTAAAGTGTGAAATAAATGAGAAACTCTGTTAGATGTTATGTGCTATGTTCCATTTTATTTCATTCAATATTTCAAGGAGGTGATTCCTCTTTTTCAAGAATTTCTAAACTGGTTGACTAGTGTGGTCACTGGCTCTTTTATAGATAGGAATGTTGAAATTCCGGTCATCTATTGGCTGGTAGATACATATGAGGGGAAGGGCAGATGAATCAAAAGGTGTGAGACCCCCTCCTCTAATTCCCTTCCTTTATCTTTTCAACATATAACAGACTGTATTTTATTGTCTCAAATAAATTTTCTGATGAAGCTTCGTGTACATACCAAGGCGAAATATCAAAAGAAGTTCTTTTGTGCTTTATCCATTTTTCCTCAATTTTTGATCACATATATATAAAAGTAAAGTAAGTAAAGTCGTCGGGACGGCCTAATGTCGGAATCAACCAGACAGTGAGGGAGTCTATCCCCCTTTTACTAGCGCTAGACCAAGGAGATTATTTTAGCATCTGAGGTGGAGCGCCACACCTACCATCAGCTTCTTACTTTACCGCACAGATCCCTGTGCTACTCATACGCTGAGTTGGCGGGGGCCGATATCGAACTAGGAACCTTGTGGTTTCTAGCTGAACACTCTACCGACTGAGCTAAACCGGCCCCTATTTTAAACAAATACAAAAGAAAATTCTTTTGTATTTGCTTAAAAAAAAATTATCTTGATTTTTAATCTAGGTGGTCAGTAGACTACCAATTTTCTTTTTGTATTTGTTTAAAAAAAGGCTTAGCTCAGTCAGTCGAGTGTCCGGCTGGGAACCTTGAGGTTCCTGGTTCAATTCCAGCCCTCGCCAACTCAGCATATGAGTAGCACATGGATATGTGTGGTAAAGTGAGGAGCTGATGGTAGGTGTGGTGATCCTTCTCAGATGCCCAAACAATCTCCTTGTTAAAAGGGGATAGACTCCCTCGCTGTCTGGCTGATACTGACTTTAGGTCACCCTGACGACTTTACTTTTACTTACTATATATATTTAATTCTCTACAGAGTAATACTTCTACCAAATGTTACATAATTGTTAGTAACCTAACACTTATGTACAGTTAGTGTAGAAACCAAAATGGCTGTTATGAGTTACAACCGGTGGCCTTTGAGTACAATGAGTTGAATTCATCTTGATCTCCTTTCTGGTGGATACTGTGAGAATTGGTGGAGAAGGCCTTCTTTATCCAAAAACTTACCAATGACCCAGGGCTTCTGATAAAAAGAAATCCCCAATAGGAGACTAGACATGAAATCCCCAAATGGAAAGTTCTTGATGCTACAAGAACATCTAGAAGAACATAAGATACCAAAGACGATCAGAAGAATAATGGAAGTAAGGGGGATTATCAGGCCTCAAAAGTCACCTAAAACTCCGAATTGAGCACTTTTTTCACCATCAGTAAATTCAAGGCATTAGAATCCATGAGAAAAAACAATAAAATCGATAACGTACATTTTCATCAAAATACGTAGACTTATAATGGCTGAAAAATGGCATTTTGGGGGGCACCTTTCAAGCCCTATATCTCCCCCAATTCCCAAGCGAACTCAACCATCTTTTACTCTGTGATACTCCTCATCAAACTCTATCAGAAAATCATATTGGTTTGACACTTTATTTGTACACGGAATTGGCCATTTTTGTCGACTCTCAGGGGTATTATCAGGCCTCAAAAGTCACCTAAAACTCCGAATTGAGCACTTTTTTCACCAACAGTAAATTCAAGGCATTAGAATCCATGAGAAAAAACAATAAAATCAATAATGTACATTACAACACAAACAGTGACTTAAAAACTCAATTTTGTTACAGACCAAATTATGTGTAATATCAGTCCATGTGTCATGTATGATCCCTTCTCACTATTTGTCTCCAACCCACAATTGACTGTATGGGAGATAACTCTTCCCTTATTCATCAAGGGGAGCAACTCTAGATATCTTTGTTTTGGCTGGTCCTAACAAATAGTTTAATTCTCTTTAGATAATCTACACATCCTGCCAAATAAAAGATTCAGCCAATTTAACAATTGATACTTTCACTGCAGATTAATCCATCACTTTTATTTTTATTTTTTCATGTTTAATGTAATTGTGTATTTCTCTTTCAGGTTTATGTTGACCAGCTTGACCCAGATGTTGTGTCGGTGACAAGACACAACGCCAGCACCCATGAGAGTGTTGTTCTGATTGCTCGTACATCATTCAGCTTCCCCCATGACCCCAACAATGATGGGACTTACATCAAGACAGTGAATCTCCCTGGTAAGTGTCACTTGGTATTTATGAAGGTGTTTCAAAAAGTAATGCCATTTTCTTTATTTCATATGAATTTTTAAAATAAAACTCATGCCTACGTTGAGACCCTAATGAGGCTCAGAGCAAGAATCCGATGAGTAAGACCCAAATTGCCAATTGACAATGTCCTCCTTTTGCATGACAATGCTCGACCGCACACAAGCATCAGGACAAGGGAGAAAATTGCCTCATTTGGGTGGACAACTTAACCGCATCCTCCATACTCACCAGATTTAGTGCCTTCAGACTATCATCTCTTTGGCCCGTGAAAGAGGGTTTGAGAGGCAAACATTATTCCAGTGATGAGGAAATGAAATCTGTAGTGAAGAAGTGGCTCAAAGAACAGTCAACAGAATATTTATGAGGCAGAGATGCATGCTTTCATTCAAAGGTGGAACATTGCTATTGAGAGCAATGGTGACTGTGTGGAGAAGTAGGGATGTGATGCACAGAGGACCAGCTTCATTTTGATGTATGATACATGTTCCTATGTTGGTAATTATACCTGTCCAAAACAAAATAGAATTACTTTTTGACTCAGACTTGTAGTTTATTTCCAGGAAAGAAGAGATGGAAAATTCTATGAATATAGATCCACTTTTTGGCAGTATAATTTGGAAATCAAAACCACAAAGTTTGATCAATATAACTGAACCCAACTATTCTCCCTTCAGCTATGGGTAAATAGTAGGGTAGACTTGGCTCTTTAACCTTGGTATGGCAACCAGTATAGGAGAAGGAAATCTCTGAATCCAAAACCGTTAAAGTCCTCTTAAGAAATTGACCTTATGTCATATACTACTTGTTAGGGGGGTGGTAAATATATATAAGAATAGCATTGGCATTAAATAACCCATGAAGGTTAATATGCCATTAAATAAAGAAACCAAACCAAACCAAATACAGTGGTAACTTGACCTATGAGTTTAATTCATTCAGTTCGTATCTCAGTTTCCTCGTACATCAAATCAATTTTCCCCATTAAAATAGACTGAAACTCCATTAATCTGTTTCAGCCCCCACCCACCAAAAACAATTTAATTTTTTTGGTTACATTTTTTTAAATAAGAAAAATATCAATGTATTGTATAAAAACATAATAAAATAAAATCTAATAAATTATGTGCTGTCATATGTTTTAATATTTTTTATAAATATTATTTTTCTTTGTTGTAATAAATTCGGAGACTTAAATGTTTTTAGTGAACTTATTAACGTAAGCATATCTGAAGCTCACTCTTACCTCAATGCAAAGCAAAAAATCAACAGAGTGACAGCTTGTAACTCAGAAAATGTTTAAGTTAGGGTACTCTTGAGTCAAGGTACCACTGTATTAACCTTATCTATTGAATGACTCTTATGGGGTAGCAGGAGGTTTTGTGTTATAAATGTTTAAAATGATAGCTGGTTATTTTCGGTGCGTGTTCTTAGGGTTTTGCTTTTAACCACATCTCATTTGGTGGTCGCACTGAAAAGGAAGGAATTCAAGGAACAAAAAAGAAAGAGACAAAGTCAGAAAGTGGTTTTATGACTTCGGCTTGATTCACCAGTCATAGCAGCCATGTGGCAAGGGAATATTTCCCTGGCCAGTAGTAGCGACTAGACACAGTTAAGGTCTAAACTAGAATGGCCGAGAGATTCTCTTGGAGGTTGAAAGTCAGTCCTTTTTTACCCACATGCACGGAGGGTTCTTCTGGTGAAGGCTCATGGAACTTATTTTTTCATTTTTTTCTTATTTTAATTTTATTTTAACTCTTAACATCCTGATGAGAATTTTCTAAGTCCAGAACCCCATTCCTATAAGGATATATATCATCATCATCATGTCACGGCAATTAGCACAGATATCCATAACAATCTCTCACCAACCCTCCCTATCATTCATTGTGCCAGAGAGGTCCTCTGTGCAGCAACCCTTATCCTTGCATAGTTGGTCAATGTAGGTCCTTGGTGGCCAGCCCACACTAGCATGTCCATGTGTTGGCTTTCACAGGAGAACATCGCTAATGAGCTCATCCTTGCTTCTCCAGCAGTGTCCAGCATTCCTTGTCCGTCTCATTCGGATGGTTTGTGAGATGAGGTGCAGGTGGTCATACAGCTGCTTCTTTGTGGAGTGCTGTTTCCACGACTTGTTCAAGACCGCATGCAGCATTCTTGTGCAGCTCCCATCTAGCTTATTCTGAAGGTGCTTCGTTAGGGTCCAGGTGGTGCAGCCATACAGCAGTACTGATATCACCACAGCCTGGAAGAATTGTCATTTTAACTTGTCAGTGAGATCAGATTTCCATATGACAGATAATTTGTTTGTGGCTGACCATGCCTTTCCTATTCGTGTATTAACATCGCTAAGGATATATATAAATGTCTAAAAATGGCCTTTTCATTTAAAGTTACCTGTTATTTTCCTTAAATCAAAGACTTTTAAATATGTTTAATATTACATTCAAACAAAGGCAACAATTATTATTATTATAATAATTCCCATGGTGGCTTGTGGCCATAGAATATTGAAGAAAAAAAATCAATTCTTTTAACTCTTAACATCCTATTGAGAATTTTCTAAGTCCAGAGCCCCATTCCTATAAGGATATCTATAAATGGCTAAAAATTACCTTTACATCTAAAGTTACCTGTTATTTTCCTTAAATTAAAGACTTCTAAATATGTTTAATATTACATTTAAACAAAGGCTATCATTTGGGGTAGATTAGGAAAATGAATGTGGCTTCCAGATGGGTGGAATGAGGTGGTATAGGATGTTAAGAGTTAATTATATTTTAATTGGTTTTTATATAAAATCATTCATAAGATTCATACGTTGGAGTATAAAACAATAATATTAGAGATCAATAACCCCATTCCTATAAGGATATATAAAAAAATGGCTAAAAATGACCTTTTTATTTCAAGCTACCTGAGATATTTCCCTTAAATCAAAGACTTCTAAATATGTTTAATATTACATTTAAACAAAGGCTATCATTTGGGGTAGATTAGGAAAATGAATGTGACTTCTGGCCTGGTGGAATGAGGCAGTATAGGACATTAAGAGTTAATTCCCATACCCTCATATATCAATCTTGGAAATTATATAAAAAAAACCATGATAACCAAATAAAAAATATGTATATCTAAAACATGGAATAATACTTGAATGTTTTTTATTGTTGTTATCTTTGATAGGTATAATTCAAGATGTGCTTTTTGAAATGAGAATGGTTCATAAAGAAAGTAATGAATACAGGCGCCATCAAGAACATATTAATGGTTTACCAAATTATGAAATGCAGATCAGTGAGAAATTCAAACCTGAACAAAGTAAAATGATCTTTGTAAGTAAAGTGAGCGATGATGGAACGGAAATCAATTTCAAGAACTTCACTCCAAGCAGTGTCATTGCTTTTAGGTAAGTTATATATATGTAATTATCAAGAAAAATGAAAAAACACAGGTTTAAATGGTTAAGTGGTGAGTTTATTGGCCGACGCTGCAGTGTTTCGATCTATTAAATAGATCATCTTCAGGGCATAAGATAAGAAATTATATATCACAGAATATAACAATATAACAAGTTATATATATATATATATATATCTGAATATGAAAAGGTGGAATGAAAACCTCACACAATGCTGTTAAAAGGGAAAACAATTTATAATATAATCATAGCTGATACTGATCAATATTTCGATTTTACAAAAATCATCATCAGAGCTCATTCACTCTGTGGTGTTTGGGTCGGAGAAAAATGTCAAATCAGTTCACAAACAAAAAAAAACCTTAATTCTGCAAAAAAGAATGAAAGTTGTTACATTATTCACCAATGTGGGCATTCGCGCCATATTTATGTTGGTCATGTCGATATGTATACCTTTTTTGTCGGTAAACTATCCAATGTAGCGGATTTTGAAATGTTGGCAACAAGATGAATTAACTTACTCGGAAGGGGATGGGTATTAAAAAATGTGACGGTTGGAATTCAAAAGATTTTTAGAAAAGGAATTTTATGATTAATTATTTTTTATTTTTTTATTTTTATGTATATATCTATGAAGGGCAGCTAGTGTGTATGTATGTATGTATGTATGTCTTTTTAAAAAAAAACATTAATGAGTGAATAAAGTAAAGGAAATATCAAGATAAATACATACATGCTTATCTTATTAAGCTTAGTAACATTGTTAAATAATTTAAATGTACTATAAATACGTATTCTGTTTATTTTACAAATTGAGGTTTAAGGAGTGCCTCAAGGACACTTTGAAGAACACTACTATTGCTGTGAAGGATTGGGAGAAGCTAGCTTGTAACAGACCTGGCTGGAGAGCCACCATCTACCTGTCTGTGGGAGGGCCGGGTTAGCTCAGTCGGTAGAGCGTTCGGCTAGAAACCACAAGGTTCCTAGTTCGATACCGGTCCCCGCCAACTCAGCGTATGAGTAGCACAGGGATCTGTGCGGTAAAGTAAGGAGCTGATGGTAGGTGTGGCGCTCCACCTCAGACGCTAAAATAATCTCCTTGGTCTAGCGCAAGTGAAAAGGGGATAGACTCTCTCGCTGATTGGCTGATACTGACATTAGGCCGCCCCGACGACTTTACTTACTTATTAGAAAAAGGGTAATTTTCAGCCCAACAACATTCAAAGTGGAGAAGTTCCAATATGTAGTTTATATGGAAGAGTATGTTTCTCCAGGGCTGGCCTGGTGAGTCATCTGAGAAAACACAAGGATAGAAGAGACTGTATTTTCTGATTAACATGAGTATTGGCACAGAGACAACATTTCCAAGAACCAGGTCCAAATCTTCTGGGGTGAAAAAACCACAAAACAGTCTGAAAAATCCAAATAATACAAAACCTATCAATTGTTTTTATAAAATTTATGGTTATTTCCTATAAGTCTAACATGAAAAAAGGGTAACTACTCTTGATAAATTATTTATTTATTTTTCCATTAAACCTAACCCCGTCTTCTTTTTTCCTAGTAGATCAATAAATGAATAAATAATTTATCAATCAAGAGTCAGGGCCTTTGATCATGTTAGACTTATAGGAAATAACCATTATCAAGTATTACAGTATTGCCCATAAATAAGTGCAACCCTCTCAATTTTTTAATAAAAAGTTATTTTTTTTTAAACCAAAGAATCTAGTTGAATATTATATAATCCAGAATTTGATATTATTGAGTATTATCTATTGTAGAATTGTCAATTAGCTTTTGTCTTTGAGGAGGACTTTGCTAAAGTTTCCAAGACAAAGACTAAACTGCCCAAATGCTTAAATGTGTTTGCTTTTGAAATGGTAATGTTTTAGGAATGATAATAATTCTTTGTTTCTTTCAGAATTTCTCTTCCATTGCCGGCTAAAGATTCCATCCTGAAGGTGCGCAGTAGCTTGAATCAATTTGGTTATTTGATGCGATCCTACAGTGGCCGTTCCCTCTTTGACAAGGATAATACCGTCTCCAACTTCCGTGAAATTGTCAATGACATGAATTTCTCCGCACTCAACAGGGCCATGTTCCGTGTGTCCAGTGAAGATGAATCAGATGGAATGGGTTTCAGTAGTTATGACATTCCAAACTATGGAAAACTCACATACTGTGGTCTTCAAGGTAGATATAAGGATTTACTAATTTAAATAAGTTTATTTAAATTAAAATAGTTTTTATTTACAAAATATTTTTTTTATGTTTATATAAATAAAAGGATTTTGGGACCAAGTGACTAATAGATAAATTTAAAAAAGAAATTAAAATTGAAAACTATTTTAGTATAAAAACGTGTCTTTGGGTTGTAAATATATATGAACAAACTTTTAAAAAATCTTACAGTGAAATTCTAATGCAAAAAAATCATCCGTTGTTTGTAAACAAACAACCGGGAGTTTACGGGGAAAAGCAAAGGTGTTTCTTTCAAAACAGATCCAGCTGGGGTGCTTATTGTTTACTTGGTCCGACTACTCCAATGACATTGGACTCAAGAAGTTGGATTAAAATGTTGGATTCCTTGGGTGGCTTGGGGGGGGGTGGCTTTTTTTTTTCAACCCTTTATTTTTCTAACTTTTCTTTAATAAGTAAGTAAAAAGTAAAGTCATCGAGGTGGCCTAAAGTCAGTATCAGCCAAACAGCAAAGGAATTTATGGGGCTAATTTAAGGTTGTTTGGTACTGGTATCTTAACCCCATATAAAAGCTGGTGAGCTGAAATGGAAAGCATTCAAAGAACGAGAAAAGAAAGGGATAAAGGTAACTCAGGCTTTATTGAACAGTCATAGTGGTTGGTAGCGAGAGCACATGGTCCTAGCTAAGGAAACGAACTACATTCAGTTGCGCCCTTCGTTAGAATTACTGAGGGATCCTTTTTGGGGAAGGGAGCCAGGACTTTTTGTCGGGCCTTTAACTTTAACTTTTTGGGAAAAACACTTTAAGTGCTGGTTGTTTTTTGTTTTTTTATATTTTCAAAAATATGGCTTCAAATTACTAAAAAAATAATTTGTCGATAAAAAACGCCTTCAATCGACAAATTATTTTTTCATATACAGCAGGCACCACTTCAGCGAGGGACTTCATTCATAGGGCGGGTTGTTTTTTGAGCTATCACTGACTAGCGTTTTTTGTAGGCAGGAGGTTGGGATGGAACTCTGAATACACTAACTAAATCCTCTACAGAAGGGTAAGACCCCACCAAAATGGGGTTGACGTGTATGTGTGTGTGGTGGTGGGGGGGGGGTAATCACACCAACCCTCATGTGATGGTGAAGCTTCAATTCTGGAGCTTTGAGGAGTGTGGAGTACCCCTTCATTGCCATTACTCCCAGGTCCACTCTGTGTGCAACAATAAAACCTTTTATGAAACAACTACTGAAAAAATGTAAATAAGTATGGAGGTATGGTGAATGTGATTCCCTAACCACTGGGCATAAAATAGCCCGAGATGGGTTGACATTCCATTCAAATCATTCAATATCTAATGTTCTTGTATAAGTTATATGGGTTACAGTAAGTACAACATTCCATGGCGTGTGTCGACACAACATGGGAAGTGGCAGTTACCAGTGATAAGTTCATCCGATTGGCAAAGGAATGCTAGGGGTCACTTCCGATGGTTGGAGAGGTCATTGCACCTCACTGGACAGCTACTGCTTGCCTTAAGCTGGGCATCCCCCAGCCAGTTAGGTGTTGTCATGCCAGGGTCTGCTTGCTCCACTGGGTGGATGGTGCTTAGAGAATCGCCTTGACAGGTGGGCTAAAATGTTTACACCAAACATGAAACCGAAAAAACCTCCAGCAATTTTGGCTCACAAGCTGAAACGTCAGGACCATGTGTCCTGGACTAACAGACCTACAATAGGCCGATGATGCCCGCAATACGGCCATCATTGTCAAAGAACGCTCCCAGGTCAACAAAACTTGGAAAACTGCCATACTGTGATCTACAACGTAGATATAATGATGGACTTAACTTGGTGGGATTTTTTTTGCTGGGGTGGGGTTTTATTTTTCTGAATTTTCCTGAATAGAAATGGCTTCTTTGATGACATGCCCTGTCAGCTGGGGCTGTAGAATATGCTGACTGCACCCCTGCAGAGGGGTAACATCCCCTGTCCAGTTGGGCCACATGCTTAAAGACAGAATCAGGGTGTCCAAGCAGTCCATGATATGCAACACTCTACTTTGGCCCTTACTTAGGCTAGATGGTCAGTTGGAGAGGGCCTCCTCCAATCAATCAGCTGCTCATGTCAAGCCCTAGCATCTCTATGATTGCCTCAACCCTATTGTCCTTATGGCAGACCCCCAACCCTTTTTATCATATATGTGCTAGAAGGTGGTGGCTGAGGGTCCTAGTGTCCTGGACATGATGTTAAACTGCATCTGTGAAGTTTCAATTCCTAGAGCTCTGGGGAGTGTGGAGTACCCCTTCATCACCATTACTCCCAGGTCCATTCTGACCTGGAGTGGTGGTGCCTATTAGGGTCCAATCTATGGGTTAAATAAATCAAAATGAGTTTTAGAAAAATGTGTTTAAAAGAAATTAAGTTTTTTGAGGCAACCAGTCTAGGAGAAGGAAAACTCGGAATTCAAACCTGTTAAGCTCTGTTTAAGAAATTGACCTTGAATCACATCCTGCTTGTATGGAGGGGTTACATAAATATATATATATATATATATATATATATATATGTGGAGAAAAGTAGACAAACACGGGATATTATGGAAACTGGATGTTTATTGTCGATGATGCAACGTTTCGGTCATTTAGACCATCATCAGGACCAAAGCCCAGTTCTTGCTTCAATGAAGGACATTTTCAGAATGGTGAAAAACAGTAGGTTGTACAATTGAAACAAGAACTGGGCTTTGGTCCTGATGATGGTCTGAATGACCGAAACGTTGTATCGTCGACAATAAACATCCAGTTTCCATAACATCCCATGTTTGTCTACTTTTCTCCACATACTGTCGGATTAACCTCCTCACATTTCTCCCATATATATATATATATATATATATATATGAACATAGATGAGAGATTTATTTTTAACTTTAAATTCCAGGCAACACCGGGTAACTCTGCAAACACATAGCCTAGTGGATAAAGGAGTTAATTTAAGACAGTTCTAACTGACAGTTATCTCTAGACTGCAGGGTCAATCCTGGTCAGGGACAGAAGCAACATAGAATAATAATTAACACAGCTTAACACCTTTACCCCAGCTATAGTTAGCGGAATGAGAACAGTATACCCCATGGACTGAATAAAGGTTTAGGTTCAAAGTTCATGATGGCTCCTGATTATGACAAGAAGGTTCTTGAGTCCGAAAAGAAAGTTGCTGATATAAGAGAAAAAATTATAAAATGATACTTATAATCCTTCACTCCTTCCTAAATAGATGCCTCAATATAATCATGGACATGGATGCTGTGTAACTATGAAATGCTAATTAGAACCTTCACTCCTTCCTAAATAAAAGCAACAGTATCATCATGGACAGCTGTTACAACATGTACACAACAACAAGTTCATGGGTCATCTAGTTATTACTACATTCTTATTATGTTCATATACATGTAACCATAACTCATAAAAAACGGCACATCATAGCACGACTTTGTTAGAGCAATTTAATTAAAATGTCCAAACAACAATGTCATTTATTATTTATATTATTTATTATTATTATTATTAAGATAAATTTTATAATTTCCAGGTATCTGTGATCTGCTGAACAGAATCCGTTCTGATAATGACCTTGGTCACCCAGTTTGCAACAACCTCAGGGATGGAGATTGGTTGCCCGAATACATCGCTAACAGACTCAAAGCTCATACAAACACAAGAGAGGTAATTTATTATTTACTTTTTTTTTTACTTTGTTTTTGCAAGAAGTGTCATAATCATAAAAAAAATGGGTTAAACTTTCAAATCATCATCAAAATTAAAACGGAAACTTATTTGGTGGTGATCCATGACAGTTTAACACAGTGTATGAATGAACTTTTTTGTGAATTGGGTTATGGTTTAGGGGTTTGGGGATTAAGGTTGTTTTTAATTACGTATTGCTTAAAAACAACAACAACAAAAAAAAACCCAAATTACTATACATTTGATTAACCATTCAAATTAATTATTTAATCCAACGGTAGACACATTAGTCTCAGTTGTGTTAATATTGCAATGTATAATTTCAATTAAATTTTGTTTTAAAAAATATTTTTCAACATTAAATGTATAGTAATTTGGTTGGAAATTGGATGGGTCCCAACTAAAGTTTCTTAATAAATTGTAGGGTTTTTATTTATGATTTGGGGAAACAACTAAAGCCATCTAACTCCTACCTTGTAACCTATCCTGTGTAATTCATTTCTAAGAAACTATTGAAATGTATTTACAGTTAGCTTGAAATGGTGAGGGAAGAAAAAAGAAAAACACTGGGATGCATGGATATGATTTTACTGCATCCTTTTAGAATTTTTGTGTCCGGACACAGGACGTGTACCTATCAGCATCTCTGTTTGGGTATTCGGTGAATTCATTGGATGGAGCCAGTTCAACTGACCCAGGTGAATACACACAACAACAACAACAATATTTTGCAAAATATAAGGTTATTTCCTATAACTCAACATAAACAAAGGGAACCACTCTTGACTGATAATTTATTTATTTATTTTCCCATTAAATTAACCCTAAACCCTAACCCCATCTTCTTTTTTCCTAGTTGCTCAATAAATAAATAAATAATTTATCAGTCAAGAGTGGTTCCCCTTTGTTTATGTTGGAGTTATAGGAAATAACCAAATATATAGTTAAGTTCTTTTATTATTTACATTATGTAGATGTGACATTACAAGACATTTGTTTTTTCCTTTGCAGCTTGGTCAATGGTTTGAAAATGTGTTCAGATTCCTTCGCAAGGTTCCTCGTTATTTGATCCCCTGCTACTTTGATGCCATTATATCTGGAGCGTTTATGATAATGAGGGATAAATGCACCGATCTGATGTCTGAGTAAGTAAAAATATCTACATTTTTGTCTATTAGCTTTTTACAAAAAATGGCATAGATATAATATCAATTGCGGCTGTAGAATAGGGTAGGTTGATTTTGGAACTGTAATCTCCCATTTGGCGAAAGTTGCAAATTAACATAAAGAATTACCACACAAAATTTTTTTTTTTTTTCAAATTTTTGATGCTTATGGTAGATTTTTTAAAATTTTTCAAAAAATTTTTTGAACACTTCAAAATTCTCTGTATTTTGACTGTTTCAACTTCAAATGTCAAACATTTTACCCTGAAGAAGGCCGGGGTTTTTTTGTATACTTGAATACTTTATAATTTTCTATTATTATTATTTTATTTCATATTTAAAATAATAATAAATAGAATACAATGTGTACATGAACAAACTACAGGCCGAAACACGTGTTGGTATTCATTAAACTAATTTTATCCATTAACATTTTCTTTCCTTTATTTATCCTTTTAACATATTGTCGGATTCATTTTCATTTTTCTACTTACTTATATATATGTGTTAATATATGTTTGGTTTGACGGTTGGTTTTCAAGGATATCACAATGTTAGTGTAAAGAAAGATCAGGTAACAGATGTTACCTCATCTTTCTTTACTCAAACTAAATACATGTACCCAAACTGAATATATATATATATATATATATATATATATATATATAAATATATATATATGAGAGTACGCAAACAGTTTGTTTGATATGGCGATAGCCGACAATTTTTGGGAGAATATGTGCTTAATTGAAGTCATACCTAATTTGAAAATTAATTAGTTGATAATTAATGAATTAGGCGAATATATCTGTTCAAATGTAAGGCATAAACAAATTGAGAAAAGTCAATCTCTGCTATAGGCCAAATGTACATACAGAGATTGACTTTTTCTCGATTTGTTCTTTGTGAATGTTTTCTTTGATATTAGAAGCATAGGAAATATATAAAAGTGAACAAAAAACAGAACATAAAACCGAGTTCTAGATATAACCATTGTTTTTTTCCTTGATTCTGCTTTATTTTTCCAATATTTCAGGTGACCTTCACCCTTTGTTAAGGTATTTTTTGACAACTGAATATAACTTAACTTAATAGGAAAATAAAATAAATTAAATCTCTAAATAAAAAAATAAAATATATATATATATATATATATATATATATATATATATATATTAGTCATCCACAGACACAGTGTTTTGACATTTAAGTCTCATCAGTGTGGCTTGACTTTAAGAGATACTTCTAGCCAGGAGTGAAACTTGACTGAATTTTCTTAAGTCAAACTGCTTATATATATATATATATATATATATATATATATATATTTGTGAAGAGTAGGACAGACTGGGCTTTTAAATATTGGTATTAAAACTAGTATAGGAAAAGGAAAACTTTGAATTAAAACCTGTTAAACTCTGCTTAAAATTGACCTTGTGCCAAAACCTGTTCATACAGAGGTGTTGGGCTATTAAATATAACTAAATACAACTAAAATGAAAATGATGCAAATTAATACACTTTTTTATTCAATAAGAAAGTAATATTTCTTTAATTTAGCTTACTAACTATATATATATATATATATATATATATATATATATATAAAGCAAAGTAGGATTTCATTGATTGTCCAATATAATATTCTTAAATTCCCTTTTTTTTTTTAACTTGATCAGCTTCATCGTTGATGGATCATCATTTGTTCAAGCTCTTGCTTTGGGTTCCATCCAATTTTGTGGATTTGTCAAATATGCCGAACTTCCACCACTGGCCGCCGACATCAATGAACCTCGTCCTAAGATCCTGTACACTGATGACAAAGGCAAAAAACACCTGGATGTTCTTTCTCTCGCTGCAGGTAAGATTATCATTATACATTGTCTGACTGAAGATGGCCAAAAATACCTGTACTCAGACTACACAAACAGAGACTTTGAACAGTTTTGAAAACTGCCTAAAACTATAATCTCTTTTATAATAAGAATGTTTTAATTAAATTGAATTTTTATGATTGCAAAATTTAACATTTTCCTGAAACTCAAAATGACAGAAATAAATTTTCGCATTTCTCTGAATTTTTGGATGAGGCTTGATAATTTTGTATTATTTGGACTATTGTCCTCATCTTGTTATCTGTACATCGTTTCAGCTGATGTGCCTCCTTCTTCAGGTATTTCTTGTCAAACTTGGGAGCCTTCTTGAACTCAGGAACCTTTTTTTCAAGCTTCTTGTCGTAATCGGGAGCTATCACAGTAGGATTTTCCATTGATGGATTATATCAGATCCGTGATGGCTTCCGATTATGACAAGAGGTTCCCAAGTTCAAAAAGAAGGTTCACCAAGTTTGACAAGAAATACCTGAAGAAGGCCGGAGGGCCCATCGGCCAAAATATTGTACAGATAACAATAAAGATGAGGACAATAGTCTGAATAATCCAAATAATCCAAATTTGTGGCGTCGTTGAATTTTAAAATTGTCTTTGTAGAAATGATATACAATTTCAATGTAAAATCCCTGTTAAAATAACACTGTTTCCATTAAATTGAAATATTGAGATTATGGAATTTCAACATTTTGATGAAACTAAATATTTGTCTTTGAGAAATTCTTGGTTTGCAAAACAATGTCTTTGATAAAACTTTGTAAATTTTTGTAAATTTCTTTTTATTTATTGAAAATTTGTTTTTTCTTTGTTAGGTCTTCCTCACTTTGCCAGTGGATTTGCCCGTAATTGGGGCCGAGACACTTTCATTGCAATCAGAGGCAATTTGCTTTTGACTGGAAGATTTGATGATGCCAGGTAAGATTATTTTTATTATTAGGACAACTGGGTATGTCTGAGAGACCAACACACCAATAGGCTCATTTATATATATATATATATTAATTGTTTATATATGTGTATCCATCCTGAAGCGGCCTCTATGTAAGCGGCACATGACGGACGGCATTAACGCATTTCATACATTTAAGACTGACCATATATGTTACCTGTGTGGCAGGGCCTGCCTGTTGAGGACTGGGCTTCTCAGTCATGTATGGTCGCATGCAAGAGGAAGCCGAGAAAGGGGTTCATGTCTGACAGGGAACATAAAAACAAATTTGGACCAGTGGGCCATTTGCGTGCTCACAACCAAGCTACTTGTAGAAATGGCCTTATTCTGCAAAGAAGTGGCAATCACCATATATATATATATATTTACATATTCACATTAATTGTTTATATATATATATATATATATGAATTTAATATTTTTAGAAAAAACAAATGATGTTATTGGTTTGCTGACAGATCTGTTTCGACCATTTAATAAAGCAGTCTTCATCAAGAGCAACATATGAAAACTTACTTTTTGTAGCTGGAATACATCATGAACATTTTTGATATTTTTTATACACATTTAAAAATATTTTTTTTATATATATATTTTTACTTCCAAACTCTTTTGAGTTTTTCTTATGGATTATAATGCTTCTGATTTTTAAAAATAAAATTTATTTTATTTTTAACACAGAATACGCATTTTTAAAAATTCCAGCATCGAACACCAGCGTTCGTTTGTACCCCTCCTATTTAACGGTTATTTATTCCGTCTTTCCTTCATATGTTGCTCTTGATGAAGACCGCTTTATTAAATGGTCGAAACAGATTTGTCAGCAAGCTAATAGCCTCATTTGTTTTTTTTTTAAATATTAAATTCATACTGTCAGATTCACTTCCATTTACTTCATATATATATATATATATATATAAATTCATTTATATATATATATATATATATATATATATATATATATATATCATCCATAGACACCGTGTTTCAACATTTCATATCTCATCAGTGTGGCTAGGCACAGCAACTACCTCCCACCAGGAACAAATTCTGACTGACTTTTCATCAGCCCGATTCGTTAACCTCTCAGTCATTGGCAGTTGCCATTAAGGAGCGGTGTTTTAGCTGTTAAATACATCTGTGTATATATTTTACGATCACCATGGAGATCAATCAAATCTATAAACAACAGACGAACATTGCTTTATTCTGGCAATATTCATTTTTAATTGTTTATATATATATATACATATATATGTTTATTTTTAATTTCATATATATATATATATATATATATATTTATTTTTTTGTTCTTTTTTTCCAATGCTTCAAAATACCAAAAAAAACAACGTTCACAAGAACAAAGTTTATACATAACATACATATATATATATTTATGTACATATAATATTTTTTAAAATTTTTATTTTTAAAACACTGACGGCATGAAAAATTTGTAAATATAGAAACACAAAGTGATGCCTGGAGGAAAAATATATAAAGCTAAAAAGAAAAAAAACTAAACATTTATATCACTTGTAGATAATCAACCGGTATCAGAGAGTAATATCCAAAAGAAAAAACATTGAAAGAGTTGCCGAAATTGAATATATTAAAGTGCTCCATGCACTGAATAGAGCCAAATAATGATAATAAAAAAGTTATAAGGCTGTTTTCAACTGTCAATAGCAATTATTGATATACTATGTGGGGATCAAAAATATACAAAAATAAAATAACAAAAACAAAAACTCTGGGGCCTTGACTGGAAGAACCCCTTTGCACAGGTCTGACAAAAAGGCCTGACTCCCTTCCCCAAAAAGAATCCCTCGTTCATTCTAACTGAGACCATAATTGGGGATAGTTGATCTTTCTTAGCCAGGGAGATTTTTCCCTCGTTACAGGCCACTATGACCCCAGTCAATAAAGCCTGAGTCGTAAAACCACCTTTTGCCTTTATCTCTTTCCTCTCTTGTTCCTTGAATGCCTTCCATTTCAGCTCACCAGCCCAGAAGAACTAAGTACCAATCTTTTATATGGGGCTAAAATACCAGCACCCAACTAACCTTAAATTAACCCCATAACTGTCTGTATGTTCAAATACTTATGAGTACTATACTGTTATTTCAAATTGTTTTTCTCTCTTTATGTTCCCTAATTTGAGTGTGTTCCTCTTCATTCCAGGTACCTCATCTTGGCCTATGGTGGTTGTCTTCGTCACGGCTTGATCCCCAATCTTCTTTTGGAAGGTGAGGGTGCACGCTACAACTGCCGTGATGCATTCTGGTGGTGGATACAATGTATCCAAGATTACTGCAAATTGGCTCCCAACGGACACAAGATCCTTGACGACAAAGTTGCTCGAATCTATCCTGATGATCACTGTGCTCCTAAGATTACCGACCCTCTTGTAAGTAAAATCAGTAGTTTGACAAAATAAGTATTCTTGGAATTTTTGCGTATTGGCTTGATTTTCAAAGATGATGTACACCAAGTCCAGACCATATAAAAAAAAGGTAAAGTTGTTGGGGTGGCCTAATGTCGGTATCATCCAGACAGCGAGGGAGTCTATCCCCTTTTCACTAGCGCTAGACCAAGGAGATTATTTTTTAGCATCTGAGGTGGAGCGCCACACCTACCATCAGCTCCTCACTTTACCACACAGATCCCTGTGCTACTCATATGCTGAGTTGGCTAGGGCTGGTATCGAACCAGGAACCTTGCCGAACGCTCTACCGACTGAGCTAAACCGGCCCCAGCAGTAGTAATACTGGGACACTAAACTACATCCACGTTTAATACGCACAGATCCCTGGGCTACTTCAATGATTAATACTTAGTCTCTTTATCTCTTTGTCTCAGAACTAAACTAAAAAATTGATTCTACTGTAGCAATTGTCTGCCCCTGTTTTGTCTGGAAGAGTTATCTTCCCTCGCTGCAGGTTTTCTGCTGCTAGGGGGCCATGGTATTTAGAAAACTGTGAATTTTGAGTTCTCTTTTCTCTGGGACAGCAAACATGACACATGGGTTAGACATTTGTGTCTCTACCTTTTATGTGGGGGCTTCGCCCCCCAGCCTGCTATAAGTAAGTGACATTCCTTCAGGACTCTTCATCACTTCTGTAGGACGAAGTCATACTTTCTTTATACATGTCTATAATTGTGCTCTTTATCTATATGCTTTGTATACCTATCTAGTACCTTATAATTTGTATATGTATTCCTGTCTTAAATGTATCTCTGTCGCTCACCAGAATAAAGTCTGTTATTGTTCTACTTCATCGGAATGTTTTATGTACACTCATGTACCCACACTGGAAGGTTACTTTTAGCCTTTCCACTTTAAATATAGGAACGTCACATCTTATACTACCATAGAGACATTCATTGTCAATTTTAGACAATTATTTGGGATTAGAAAACCTTAAACTTGTAAGCTCCCTGTTGTAACAATAGTCCATGATGATATTGATGCTTCTATTTAGGAAGGAGTGAAAGATTCTAATGATGGATGTTTTTAAAATGACAAGAATTAGGAAATGTATTCAGAGAAAAGACATTAATTTTTTTTCCGTTCTTTTATATTGTCCTGATGAAGGTTTATTATAAACCAAAACGTTTAAACATCAACTTTACCTTAAAATAAATTCATCTTTGTTTTTTGGAATACTTTGTTTTTTCTACTTTCTACACACACACACACATACACACACATATTTTTCTCACTCCTGTCATTTATAAAACATCCATTAATTTTCTTCATCCCATAATCAGCCCTGAGGAAGGTTTAAAATAAACCGAAACGTTTAAGTGTTAACTTATTTGCATAGATAAATTCATCTTATTTTGGAATACTTCGTTTTTCAAATTTCTTCATATTGTCGGATTTATTTCCATATTTTACTCCCATATATATATATATATATATATATATATATATATGTGTATATATATATATATATATATGTATGTATATATATATGCCATACTAAGCTGTAATTGTTCTATTACAGGTTATGCCACTGAAACAAGTCATGCAAGAAGGTATGGAGAAACATGCCCGAGGTATGAGCTACCGTGAAAGAAATGCAGGTCCCCAAATCGATAACCACATGTCAGATGAAGGTAAGGTTTCATCTTTATCCTACCCCCAAATACTGTACTTACTGGGAAAGCTTTACCCCCAAGGGTTCCCAACCTTTTTTTACCATGCCCCACCTCATCATCATCATCATCATGTCGTGCAAGTAGCACGGATATCCATGACAATCTCTCACCAACCTTCCCTAACACTCATTGCCCCTGGGAGGTCCTCTGCGCAGCATCCAGAATCCCCACATAGTTGGTCAATGTAGGTCCTTGCTAGGTGGCCCACATTAGCATGCCCATGTGTTGGCTTCCATCATCATCATCATGTCGCGCATGTAGCTCAGATATCCATGACAATCTCTCGCCAACCTTCCCTATCATTCATTGCCCTGGGAGGTCTTCTGCACAGCAACCAGCATCCTCGCATTTGGTCAATATAGATCCTTGGTGGGCGACCCACGTTAGCATGTCTATGTGTTGGCTTCCACAGGAGAATGTCACTTATGAGCTTGTCCTTGCTTCTCAAGTAGTGTCCTGCATGCCTAGTCCGTCTCACTCAGATGGTTTGTCACCTCTAAAATCCTGATGTTCCCCCATGTAGAAATATATAATTCTTATAATTTAAAAAGTGAACTGCGTTTGAGCTGATGAAGCTTAAAACGCAATACCTTTGTTTAAACAAGCTTCAAAAGAACAAGCCATTTATGAAAAGTAAAAATGAAAAAAAAAACAACAAAAGACAAAATAATAAAGAGAGAAAATTTCTATATAAATTTTTTGTAAATTTATTGAAATATTTGACTACAATAAAATAAGGATACTTATCAAAGTATCACACACAGTACACACAAAATATTTACTCAAAATAACATTTGAAACATAAACTACATAAACGTGTTGGTTATTTCCTATAAGTTTAACATAAACAAAGGGGAACCACTCTTAACTGATTATGTATTTATTTTCCCATTAAACTAACCCTAACCCCTAACCCTAACCCCATCTTCTTTTTTCCTAGTAGATCAATAAATAAAAAAATAATTTATCAGTCAAGAGTGGTTCCCCTTTGTTTATGTTAGACTTATAGGAAATAACCAACATGTTTACATGATGGAAAATTCAAAAAAATAAAAATTGAAAATTTGGACCCAGAACTTGTTAGTCTCAGTTGCCGTCCCACTTACAATCAAATTGGCCCCATGTGGAGCATTCACCCCATGATGGGAACCACTGGCCTAAATCTATTCACCCTTTTCATCTGTTTTTATCTCTTAGCCTCATCCTTTAGTTATAACCAATATCAAAACTAAAAATAATTGCTAAATAAACATTAGAAAATGCAAAAGAAATGCATTTTGCTTTCTAAATTGAAGTTGTGTTAAAAATTGCAAGACTAGAATGATTGGATTATTTGGACTATTGTCCTCATCTTTATTATCTGTACAATGTTTCGGCTGAGGCACCCTCTGGCCTTCTTCAAGTATTTCTTGTTGGATTTGGGAACCTTCTCTTTGAACTTGAGAACCTCTTCAAACTCAGGAACCTTCTTGCTGTAATTGTATAAATAAATAAAGATGAGGATAATAGTCCAAATAATCCAAATAATCCAAATTATCAAGCCTCATCTCCAAAATTCATGCCCTGTCGGCTGGGGTGTTAGAATGCACCGACTGCACCTCTGCAGAGGGGTAAGACTCCCCCAATGGGGCCACCTGTTGGCCATGGGTGGCGACTCATGATGCTTAAGGACGGAGTTTTGGTGAATGAGCAGTCCATGACCTGCAACACTCCAGGCTAGACAGTCAATCGGTTGGTCACGCCAAGCCCTAGCACCTATATGATTTTCCCAACCCTATTGCCCTTATGGCAAGCCCAAACCCTTTTTATCATATGGGTACTAGAAGGCAGTGGCTGAGGGTCTACATGTCCTGGGAATGACGTTAAACTCTATCTGATGGTGAGGTTCCAGTTTTGGAGGTATGGGGAATGTGGAGCATCCCTTCATCACTGCTCCCTGGTCCACTCTGATCCGGAGTGGTAGTACCTATTAGGGTCCCATCTATGGGTTAAATAGAAAAACATGAGTTGATAAACAACATTGTATTATGCATTAAGAATGACTTTATTTCAAAACTTTGTCGGCATTAAATGACCCACTGAGGTTGATATGCCGTAAAACAAACAAATCATCTCCAAAATTCAGAGAAATAAAATGATTGGTGTTATTTTTTTTGACATGCAGGTTTTAACGTTAGCTTTGGTGTTGACTGGAAGACTGGATTTGTGCATGGTGGTAATAAACACAACTGTGGTACTTGGATGGATATGATGGGTAGTTCTGAAAAGGCTGGAACACGAGGAAAACCTTCTACACCCAGGTAAACAACATTTCTATTCACTTTTATATAAAAGCAACCAAATCTTATTAATATTAACCCTTTATCTACCAGAGTGCCCCAAACTGTCCAACAATCAAAATGCGTAAGATCAGTGAATAAAAGTATTAAAACATCTTTGTAAATTGTCATCCTACCTTATTAAAAAATCTACTTTAAGGACGGAAGGCAACTTTTGATTAATTACGTGGACCATATGACCTTAAGGCACCCCTTTTGTGATTTTGATTCGTGGGGACATTTTTTCCATTTACACTATCAAAATCCAGTTAATTGTTAACAGACGATTTTTAGAGTTTTTTAAAAATTATAAAACTAACCCCTAACCCTAACAAACGACCGATTTTTACGGTATAAATGAGAAAAGTGTCCCCACAAGTCGACATTGCAAAAGGGGTGCCTAAGGTCATATGGTCCAATTACATTAATTACTTCCTTTCATTTTATAGAAAATTCAATCCTAAGCAGTGGTAGATAAAGGGTTAAATACTAACAGAATATATATATATATATATGGGTGACAGATATCAAGTATTTCCATGATATAATTCAACCATACATATAAAGATTTTGTGTATATATTTATATATATATACAGAGTATCATAAATAAATAAATGTAGGAATAACTTAATCCATCAGAAATAAATTTATGTTGGCATTTTTGCCTCTTCAAGTCTGAGTTTCAAATGGATAATGATTATATATCAGGTCTATTTAATATGTTTTTTTGAATGTGAGATGAAAAAATCATATTAGATAAACCTACTATAATTGTTTACAAAGGATTATTATTATTAGTTATTTGAAACCTTATAACTGTATACAAATTATTAGTCTTGAATAGGAATATTTTAAACAATATGATTGTATGCAAATTATTTGTATTAGATAGGAATACTGGAAACCATAGATCTGTGTGCAAATCATTTATATTAGATAGGGATATTGTATATAAAATCTTTCATAGGATTGATTTTAATACGTTGGAGAATAAAACAATAATACTAGAGATCAATAATTCCAAGTAATTATTTATTAAACCTAGTTTTGTTTAAATTATGTAAATTAACCACATCATATATTATGTAAACCTTTATTTCTAAGTGATATATAAGACATATTGCAGGATTTTAATTGCACTAATAACATGGGCTATTTTGAGGCAAATCTAACTCAGATTTTAATAGAGACGTTGTTAACAAATAAAGTTTATTCTATGTATTAATGATTTTGACAATAAATTGAATGCTCATTGATAAACTTACACAATTCCTGGGATATTGTGATATGAACAGTGATGTAGTTTTGGTTACAGACAAACAATCACTGAATCTCCATTATAATAAGAGATATATATTTTCCTTGAAAAATTGATGTAATCCAGCCAGTGTCAAGCAGACTTGTTTGGACCAAGTCACCAATAGGCACCCCAGCTGAGATCAGTTTTGAAAGGAACTGAATTTTGCTTTTCACCCCTTGTTAGTAAACAAAATCAACAGCCAATAAAAAACGAAAGGCACGTTTTTAATACTAAAATATTTTTTGATTTTAATAAAAAAATTAATTATTTCATGTTGTTGTTGTTAGCCTATGTGAAAAAATTAATTTTGCACTAAAGATAAACTAATATTGTTATTTTAAAAAAAAATAAAACTTAAAATGAAAGACATGTTTTTTATTTTCCATGTGCCTCTACGGGTAGTTAATAAAAAAAAATTATAAAAAGTATATTATAAGGTTATAATAATAACTGCTAACCTAACCCTAACCCTATTTCAGAATTTTAGAATATTTTATAATTAAAATTTGATAGCCAAATCTTTTTCGTTTTTATTGGCTGCTGATTTTGTTTACTAACAACCGGTGAAAAGCAAAATTCAGTTCCTTTCAAAACTGATCTGGGCTGAGGTGCCTGTTGGTGACTTGGTTCGCTTGTTTTTCAGTTGTATTTTTATTAGAAAACAAATTATTGATTTGAATCTTTAAATAAATCTTTTTCAGAGATGGATCGGCTGTGGAGATTGTTGGTTTGTGTAAATCAGCAGTCAGTTGGCTTGACAAGTTGTATGAGGAGAAACTCTATCCTTACCAGGGTGTAGAGATCAAAGACGGTAGGTCAAAATTGAATCAGCTCTGGCTTGTAAATTTCTTTGCTTTGTCGAATAACAATTCATTTTGGCTTTTGAAGGAAATGGTATACATTCAGCTTAGAACCAAAATATGGGTAGAAGGGTTTTTTTTTGTTTTGTTTATTTTTGTTTTTTTATATAGTCATTCTTTTGTATTTCTTATATTTCTTTAAAGTTATTTTCTTACTTTTTCTACTTTTTATTGTCAATTTTACAAGAAGCTGACCTCTGTGAATTTTAATCTACTGGCTTTTCCGCTATGTATTGATAGTTAATATGTCGATGAAAGGTTATTAAAAAAGTTAATATTTTTCATTAATTATTATAAAGCTTATACTCTTTATTATTATTATTATTATTATTATTATTATTATTATAAAGTTAATTTATTATTAATTTATTTATCAATTTAGTTAATTATAAAATGAATTATTAATTATTATAAACTCTTATTATCAATTATTATAAAGTTAATTTATTAATTTATTATTAATTTATTTAATCATAAAATGAACTATTAATTATTATAAAGCTTATACTCTTTACAGCTTGGGCGCTTCACGTGGTGTAATGGTTAGCGAGCTAGTATTCGCAGACCATTGTTAATGAGTTCGATTCTCATTAGGCGCCCCATACTCCTGGCCTTGTGCCATATCTAAGTTAAGCTTAGTAAATAACTATACTCTTTACAGCTTCATTATATGAGGATTGCTGGGTGATTTTTTATTTTCAAATTTCATAATAGTGATTCTTTTTTTTTTTTTTTTAGATTATGGTTTAAATTCTTTCTACTTGATAAAACAGATACTACACTTTGATCTTTGATTAAATAATTGTTTATGATTTTATATGCCATAATATCTTGATACCAATATTAGGCTTTGTTACTTAATCTCAAATACAACCAATTTTTTTTTTATGATGGGGGGGCAGCATGTTTTGGTATTCACTGTAAAATCTAGTTACCCATAATGCAACTCTAAAGACATTTCCACATTTCTATTCATGTTTAACATTCAATTTTCTTCTTTTCAAACTCAGAGGCTGACAATTTTCTTCTCTTCCACAACAACATATCGGCTCAAACCTATTCAAATTTTTTTTTTCTCCGTTGTACAAAAGAAATTATATAGAAATGTAATACACTCTCTAGATAAGAAAAAATTTCAGGCGATGCTTCATTTTTTTATTTTTTTACTTAACAGTTACATTACAAAATTGCATTTTCAATCTGGCTACAATTTTGCCATTGGCCATGTTTCTTTAATCTTTTTCTCGCCAACCACTAAAAAGGTATTGATTTACAGCTGATAACCGATATATAATTTTTGGGAATTAAAAAAAATAAAGCAAATGACTGAAACTTATTTTTATCTGGATAGTAAATGAATTATATTTCTATAGAATTTTTTTTAGACATATTACCAAAGAAATAACAGAAATTTTCATTGGTTGTTTATTCTGGTAAAAAAAAAAAACCTTTTTTTCTTCATAAAAAAACAAAACAAACGAATAACAATTTTTTTTTGTACAGGCACATAACTCCAGACAAGCATAATTCATTTTTAGATCATGGGATCATCAAGTGCAAGGTCAATAAGTACCTTACGAAGTCATAGAACTTTAGTCACTTCTCATCAGTTGGTATAGGTATGACACTAAACTACTATCAGTGTGATGGGGGTGACACTTCGGCCAAGTCTCGTAGCCGTATATAGAAGGGTTGTGCTAACAACAGCTTGCTAGATGCATATTTTTGTATGCAGTCATATCTGCAAAACTTGGCTGATCTGATGAGGACTGGGGACCTGCGCTAACGTCAGGAATTTAAGATTTATTGCCTCCATGTTCGATGGTGGCAATCCATCTCTAACACCCACTGTTTGGGCAAGATGAAGAATTTCCTCCATCCAGCTGGCTCTTCTTGTGAGACGTCTTCGCTGGCTCAGTCATGCTCTCCACCCTGTCGGCTGTGGCGTTAGAATACACCGACTGCACCTCTGAAGAGGGGTAAGACTCCCCTAATGGGGCCACTTGTTGGCCGTGGCTGGCGACCCGTGATGCTTAAGGATAGAACCCAGGTGGATGAGCAGTTCATGACTGGTAATACTCCACTTTGACCCTATCTTGGGCTAGACGGGCGGTCGGAGAGACCCCCTCCGATCAATCAGCTGGTCACGTTAAGCCCTAGCAACTATGATTTTCCCAACCCTATTGCCTTTATGGCAAGACCCAACCCCTTTTTATCATATGGGTGCTAGAAGGCAGTGACTGAGTGTCTACATGTCCTGGGAATGACATTAAACTCTATCTGATGGTGAGGTTCTAGTTTTGGATATTTGGGGAATGTGGAGCACCTCTTCATCACCATTGCTCCCTGGTCCACTCTGACCTGGAGTGGTAGTACCTGTTAGGGTCCCATCTATGGGTTAAATAGAAAAACATGAGTTGATAAACAAAATTGTATTCATCGACGTGCGCTTAAATAGAGATTTTCAACTGGGGAGGGTCATTATAAGAACCGCTAAATTAGTAAAAAATTTTGTGGCTTCGAACTCTCTGTGGACCACTAGAAATGTTCTATGGACCACAGATGGTCCAACTGGACCACGTTGAGAATCACTGCACTAAACTACATCCAATTTTTTCTCCAAATATCTGTCTGTTCAGAATAAGATGGGATTGTACACAAACCAATATAAAACAACAAACCATAGAAGGTTGAAGAGAGGACACAATAAAATGTAGTCCCTTCCCTATATATATATATATTTACCCCCCCCCCCCCGCATGAGCAAGATGCGACACAAGGTCAATTTCTTAAGTGGAGTTCAACAAATTTGAATTCAGAGTTTTCCTTTTCCTAGACTGGTTGCCTAACCAAGGTTAAAGAGCCCAGCCTGCTCTACTATTTATCCATAGCTGGAGGGAGAGTAGGATTCATGACTTTCCCAAGGGTATTAGCACTAAGTGAAATGCAGTTACTACATCCAGGATTTGAACTTGGGGCGACGAGTTCATTTCTCATGACTATAACCATTACACCATGCACTTCCTTGAACCCATATAAGTGTACAAACAAAGAATTGGGTGTAAATTATTTGTATTAGATAGGAATACTTATTACCATACAACTGTGTTCAAATAAATGGTTATAGACTATTTTAATCAAAAATGCAATGGAACATTGAAACATTTACAAATGAATCAAATTTTGGCATTAAATAACCCATAAGGAGTTGGTATGCCATTAAATAAATAAACTAATCAAAACCTCATTCATCTATATATTCATACAGCTTCACTCACTTTCTAAATATTCTTCATATTTATTTACCACAGCTCATTGTCATATCATCATAACCCAGTTCTGGAACTCTCAGGAGTATGGAGTACACCTTCATTGCCATTACTCCCATGTCCACTCTGTTGTGGTTGTGTATTTTTTTCTTAAGTAATGCCAAATTCTGTCTTGTTTTGAACAAATCATCTTAGTAAAAAAAGTTGGTTATTTCCTAGTTGAGTAGCATGATATTACAGGGTGCCCCAGAAAAAACAGAACCAAAATTATTTATTCAATTTTCCCATTAAACTAACCCTAAACCCCAACCCTAACCCTTGTTGGACTTTTAAAAAAAATTAAAATTAACAGTTTTATTACAAAATTTGTGGGTTCTGTTTTTTTTTTGGTCGCCCTGTAATATTATGTTACACAACGAGTTGATAGTTGGGGTTGGTGTTTAGGGTTAGTTTAATGGGAAAATAAATAATTTGGGTTCTGTTTTTTTCTGGGTCACTCTGTAATATCATGTTACTCAACTAGGAAATAACCAAATTTTTTAAAAACTTATCTCCTGTATAAATCTTATCCTAACTTTCACTCTCTCGCGAACTTATATTCCACAAAAAACAGAGATCTCTTATCTCTCCAATTGTTTTCTTAACAATGGGTCTCGTGTTTTGACGTTGATATTAAAATGAAACTTCCGTTCCATTCCCAGATGCTGCACCAGGAAAACCAAGTGAGTAACATCAACTCCGACTTTATTTCACATTGGCCATAAACCTACGTCCATTTGCAGAATACTAGCTTGACCGAAAATACCATTGAGTTATCAAAGTCCGTGATTGACGTAGACCTTTACCTCTTTGTCCTTGCTTTTATTCGATAAATTTAAGGTCTTTGGGGGATTTTTTTTTATATTCCCCGAACGGGGATGAGTTTAGCCTAAGAGAAGGTCAGGTAGAAATTGCCTTGGTAGACCTTTTACAAATGAGGGCACCCACAGCCCACTAATATATACGGCCCCATATGTCACTTAAGCAGGCAGAATTCTAACAGGCCTATTCATTTTATAGTCAATTTATGACTTTCAAAAAAAATTTTTAAATATACAAACTTGTCTTTTCTTTTCTTCAGAAATGTAATAATAAAAGATTGTAAACAAACAAACAAAAAAAATAGTTAAAAAAATGATGCAGTTCTACAAAATAAACACACCAACAATTTATCTATGATTTCAGGCTATATCAGAAAAAAATTAAACCTTTTCGATATGAAATGTATTTACTGGTCATGGTCGACAATGATAATAATGATACTATAGAGAAACAGTATTTCTCAAGGAGAACTTACGGTTCCATCTAGACAAATGTTTGTGCTTAAAGATTTTTTCGAAACAGATATAAATTAACTATAAACAAATAGGCCTGTTAGAATTCTGCTGGCTTATGTGACATATGGGGCCGTATATATTAGTAGGTGTGGGGGGGTGCACCACATCAATATTTTTAGAATTTGCAAAATTTGTTTTTTGTAAAAAGTAACATTAATAACTAAATTTTAAAAACACTATTGATGAAAATAAACAAAACTTTAAAATCAAATATTTTTATTGAAAAATATCATGGATTATGATGACTAGAATTATTTGATACATTTGGACCATTTGATTGCCCCAATCCTATATCCTCATGGAAAGCCCCAACCCTTTTCATCATATATGTGCTAGAAGGAAGTGGCTGAGGGTCTTAGTGTTCTGGGTACAGTGTTAAACTCTATCTGATGAAGTTCCAAATCTGGAGCTCTGGGGAATGTGGAGTACCTGTTCATCACCATTACTCCCAGGTCCACTTTGACCCAGAGTTGTAGTACCTGTTAGGGTCCCATCTATGGATTAAATAGAAAATTTGTTTACACAAAAAAAAATTGAGTTTTAAAAATTTTCTTCCAAACTATCGCTATGAATCTTTCAAAACTTTGCGGGCATTAAATGACCCACCATGGTTGATATACCGTAAAACAAAACAAACAAATAAACAAACCAGTTAGCATCCCATTTATGGGTTAAATAGAAAAAAATGAGTTTAAAAAAATTGAGTTCCCATTAAGAATGAACAAAAATGTCTTTGGCATAAAATAACCCAAAAAGAGTTGACATGCCGTAAAATCCAACCAATCAACCAACCAATCTAAGCTCATCTCTGCCCTGAGGAATAGAAAAAAAAAACCTTTTTCTCTGCTACAAAGACAGATGATACTGGACTATTTAAATCACGTTGACGGATTCAAAATCTCTACTCGGTAATTGTCGTAATGCAAATGTTCTGCAAATGACTTTGGTCTGTGGGTGACAATATTTCTTCCCCTGTCCTTTTGTCAGTCCCTACCCTTCAACAAAAAAGACTTTTTAACTTCTCTTCATATCTAGCTTTTTATCTTCTTTTTATTTCTTCTGCTATTTTCCTTTTTCTCCTTCATTTTTTCCTTTTAATCTTAAACCACAAAACGATCAAAAGCAATTCTATCTAAATAGACTTGTACGTCATTAATATTCACCAAACATTTTGTTGACGTGTTATTGGTGTTTTATATTCATTTAATTTACTCCCAACCCCCCCCTCCACACACATCATTCATCTTTTTGTTAATCAAGTGCACAATTGTCAAATGCACCCCACCCCACCCCCCTTACAATCATGTGAGCAGGTTGAAAACTGCATTCTGCATCCTTTGCATGCAAGACTTTCATAATTCAAATTTCAGATGTCTGCAAAATTAAACCCATTCAAAATTTGATTTTCAGTATTGATATCTTTTTCCATTTTTGGAACACAACAACAACAAACAACAACAAAAAATTACACTTAAAAAATTTCCTTCATTTCAGATTTTAAATACAAAATCAAAAAAAAAAATAAATGAAAATATAGCAAATAATAAACTTTTTTATTATTTGAATTATTCGGATTATCGTCCTCATCTTTATTGTTATAATATAATAATTAAATTTATTGTGTATAGTGCTCAGGTGCACCACAACTCATCAAAGTCTCATGTCTAGTACACAGAATAATGTATTAGTGTCAGGAACATGAACAGTTTACAGTAATAATATACATGTATGTGTACAGTGCTCAGGTGCACCACAACTCATCAAAGTCTCATGTCTAGTACACAGAATAATGTATTAGTGTCAGGAACATGAACAGTGTACAGTAATAATATACATGTATGTGTGCGCATGCATGCATATGTGAGTGGTTGGGAGTATTTGTCTCATACCCCACTTGTATGGACTGGGCACAAGGCCTCGTTTTAATGTGGGCCCACCCACAAGCCGAAGCTCATGGGTGGGAAAGAACAAAAATTGCGTCGATCCCCTCGGCATTCCCCTCAAGGGGGGCGCCTCAGGCAATAAACACAGCCCTGCCCCCAAGATATGTGAGTGGTTGGGAGTATCAGGTATATTGTTGCTGGACTACAGGAAGCATGGAGGCTTTGAAAGGATGCAGTGTTTCGGCAGCCCACAACAGATGCAGGCAGCTTATTCCATGCCTCGGCAACTCTGAGCATGAAAAAATGTTTCTGAAAGTCATGTGAGCTATGCTGTTTTCTGACTTTGTAGGCATGCTCATGTGTGTTAGAAACATGGAGATCAAAAAGGTGCTCAAGGTTGCTGTTTAATGACCTTATGAGCATTTACCAGGTCAGTTGCCAGATGCCAGAGTTTCAACAACTCCATTATATATATACACAACGTTTTGGCCAATGTGCTCTCTGGTCTTCAGGTGTTTCTTGTCGAAATCAAGAACCTTCTTGAACTCAGGAACCTTCTCAAACTTGGAGACCTACTCTTTGAATTTGAGAATCTTCACATCAAACTTGGGAGCCTTTATGTCATGACTAGGAGCCTTCATGGAAGTTCGAACAAGAAATACCTGAAGAAGAGGGCACATCAGCCGATATGTTGTGTATATAACAATAAAGATGAGGACAATTGTCTGAATTATCCAAATAATCCAAATTATCAAGCCTCATCTCAAAAATTCAGAGAAATAATAATCAATTTTATTTGTCAGAATTTTTTAAATGAGGCTTGATAATTTGTATTATTTTTGGACTGTTTTCCTCTTCTATATTGTTATATACACAACATTTCGGCTGATATGCCCTCTGGCCTTCTTCAGTCCAGTTGGATACATGGTACAGTGGATATAAGGGTTGAATTAATACAAGTCTAAGTGACAATCATCTGTAGGTTGCAGGTTCAATCCTGACCACCGGCAATAATAACAGAATGCCTAACATAGCTTAACATTTGTATCCGTCATAGTGGATTGAATGAAGGGTTTAGTTTGAAGTTCTGTAAAGGCTCCTGATTACAACACGAAACACCTGAAGAAGGCTGGAGAGCACATTAGTCGAAATGTTGTGTATATAACAATAAAGATGAGGTCAGTAGTCTGAAAATCTAAATAATACTATTAGATTTTAATTCATCTAAAAATTATTGTTCTAAATGACTTATTTAAAAATATTCTGTCAGTGTAATTTTAAAATAGACATCAAGCAAAGAATTGTATACATTCAAAAACTTGATTACAGCAAATAAACCCCTATACATTTTTGAATACCTAATTACCAATAGAAGTATCTGGCATAAAATAACCCAAGGGGTTGATATGCCATAAAACCCAACCAACCAAACCGTATACATTCAATTACCTACCCTAACTACTCTCATCTTTAACTTTTAGTTCTAAACCTTCAAAAAGATTTTTGGCCAGTTGTTTGTGCCCTTTTTTTTCTGTCAAATCTCTAGAAATAATCTAGCAATTATCTCCTATCATACTGTATAGTAATAAGAAAACAGACACGGTCGGACTTGAGTAAGCTTTATTCTACTTTGAATACATTTGCAATTCTCTTGGGAGTTAATATAGTTTTACAAAACTTTAAATTTACATAAAGGGGAGGTGACTCAATTACTTATTACATACTGATATCCCAATGTCTTTAATCTATTCTTTCCATTTTCTTGATCTACTGTAGAAATCTTTCAGCATTATGACCTAAACATCTCATAAAGCCTTTGCATATGCTTTTAACTTGAATAGGCTTGTATCATTATAACTGGTTTATATCAACAAATAAAGATATTGTGGCTTTTATATCATACTTAGTACTATAATTGTAAATGAGTCTGGGTAAAAAATGGGTAACAGTCAATTTAATGATAAAAAAGATCAATAATTATCTACTCCACAGTTACAAACAATATAAAAGACTCTAGAAAAAATGTTTAATCATTTAGGCATAAGAATAGTTATATTTATTTTTTAGATATTTTCTAATTGAATTAGATAAAGTATTTGCAAGGATATAGAAGAAATAACAATAAAAATAAAAATGCTATAATGTAATCGGAATAAGTTAAACTACAGGTCACTAAACTCTCTCACAGGCATAGGGGCTAACATGTTCGAGATTGCTACTCCATAGTAAGCGAGTTCAAACTCCAGACTGTGATGCATAATGCAAATATATAAAAAAAAAGGTTGCATTTCTTAGGACTGTAATAATAAATGAGCATCGGTGAAAAGCGTAACAGTCAACTCAATAATAAAAAAAATAATAATTATCTACTCCACAGTTACAAAAAGTATAGAAGACTTTAGAAAAAACATGTTTAATCATTTAAGCATAAGAATAGTTATATTGTGGCTTTTATATCATACCTATTTATTTTTTAGATATTTTCTTTTTTACATATATATATATATATATATATATGTGTGTGTGTGTGTGTGTGTGTGTGTGTGTGTGTGTGTGTAAATGAGAAATAAGTACAGAACAAAAATAAAACTACTTTATAACACAGAAGTTGAAATATAATCTCTTACAGGATGTAAAAAAAACATGACAAAAATAAAAATTCTACAAGGTGTCCACAAAGTCTGGGTACATGGAGATTTCACTATTGCATTTATTTATGTTATTTTTCCGAGAAGGCAGATATGATTTTATTAACTGCTAAATTACCATAACATAAACAATGAAATATAAGAAATAATAATTTTACTTTTTACTTTTGTTTAAATTATATAAAAAATACTTTACTTTTCTAAATTTATTCACGTTATTTTATCTACCCAGATCAAATAATGGCTCAGTCAAAAGAAGAAAATGATGGAAATCATATTGAAAATATTATTCATTAACATTATAATTAACCGCCCTGTTGGCTGAGGTGTTAGAATGCACCAGCTGCACCTGTGCAGAGGGGTAAGAATCCCCCAATGGGGCCACCTGTTGGCTGTGGTGGCGACCCGTGATGCTTAAGGATAGAACCCAGATGGCTGAGCAGTCTATGACTTGCAATATTCTACTTTAGGCTTTTCTTGGGCTAGACGGACTGTCGGAGAGGCCCCCACCAATCAATCAGCTGGCCACATCAAGCCCTAGCACCTATATAATTGCCCCAACCCTATTGCCTTATGGCAACCCCCAATCCTTCTTATCATATGGGTGCTAGAAGGCGGTTGCTGAGGGAATGACATTAAACTCTATCTGATGGTGAGGTTCCAGTTTGGTTTGGGGAATGTGGAGCACCCTTTCATCACCATTGCTCCCTGGTCCACTCTGACCCCGGAGTGGTAGTACCTGTTAGGGTCCCATCTATGGGTTAAATAGAAAAACATGAGTTTATAAACAAAATTGTATTATGCATTAAGAATGAATTTATTTCACAACTTGTTGCATTAAATGACCCACCAAGGTTGATATGCCATAAAACAAACCAAACCAAACATTATAATTAAATAAAATTGTTTTGTTTTTATAAGTCTATGTTAATCCCCATGTACCCAGACTTTTTGGACACCCTGTATAATGTAATATTTTTTACATATATAGTTTTGCAAATACAAAATAACTACAAAAAAAAAAATAACTTTAAAAAAAAAAGTTGAGATGAATTTCTTTAAAGGAGTTGAAGTTGGTATAGTTTTACCAACTCCGACTCAGTGACCATTTAATTACTTCTGACTCCAACTCCACAACTCTGACTCCTGAATGTGAGTATACACAAGATTGGTAGGTAAATGGTTAAATGAATATTAATTATACACAAGTCTATTTTTTTTAACATTCTACACTCACACATCTTCGCTCATGTTTGCATTTTTTTATTTTTTATTTTTTAAATATCTTTTTTTCTTATCTTTCTTGTAATAAGTCTTGTTTGCTTTTGTATTTGTATTTTTTTATTCAGTGGCCATTTTTTAAAATCTTTTTCTTCAAACCTCAAAGACCTCCCACAATCCAGCTTTTTTTAAATTTCTTTTCTTTTTACTTTAAAACCAAAATTTATTTTCCACGCAGATGTAAGGGATGCTCCGAATGATAATCGCACATTTCTATTTCCGCAGAAATAAATCCCAGAAGAATGTTGAATAGATCAAGTTTTTCAGTTGCAAATCACCATCCTTTTGGCTGGGGCAGAAGAATACACCGACTGCACCTCTGCAGAGGGATAAAATCCCCCCCCATGAGGTCACCTTTTGGCCATGGGTGGCAACCCATGATACTTAAGGATTTAATCTTTGTGGCTGAGCAGTCCATGACATGCAACACTCCACTTTGGCACTTACTCAGGCTAGTAGGAGAGGCCCCCTCCTATCAATCAGCTGATCATGGCAAGCCCTATCACCTATATGATTGTCCCAACCCTATTGGCCTTATGGTAAACCCCAACCCTTTTTATCATATATATATTTACCAACCCCTCCTCACGAGCAGGATGTGACACAAGGTCAATTTCTTAAGCGGAGTTTAACATGGTTTGAATTCAGAGTTTTCCTTCTCCTAGACCGGTTGCCTAACCAAGGTTAAAGAGCCCAGTCTGCCCTACTTTTTACCCATAGCTGGAGGGAGAGTAGGATTCATACCTTTCCCAAGGGTATTAGCGCTAAGTGAAATGCAATTACCACGTCCAGGATTTGAACTCGGGCGACAAGTCCATTTCCCATGACATTAACCATTACACCATATGCTTCCTACCCCTTTTTATCATATATGTGCTGAAAGGCGGTGGCTGAGGGTCTTAGTGTCCTAGATATGATGTTAAAATGCCTCTCGAGGTGAAGTTCCAATTCTGGAACTCTAGGAGTGTGGAGTACCCCTTCATTGCCATTACTCCCAGGTCCACTCTGACTCGGAGTGATAGTACCTGTTAGGATCCCATTATAGTGCCAGGCTGTAACATGGGATTTTTAATACAATATATATATACGATGGGTAAATTGTTGTCTAAATTATTCAAAAATGAAGTAACACTGATATCTCACTTTATCTGATATATTTATGAAAATTACATGTAAATATTTTGAAATCCTATAGATTACATTTATTGAAATAAATTAAAATAATTTTTGCTATAAGCCAATTCCAAACAATGCAGAGTTTATATTTATGGAAAAATTTTACTGAAAAAAACATTTATTTTGCTTTTTTCCAAAAAATTTCTCCTATTTATTGAATGACCCTTGTAGTTTAATAAATAAATCATGTTCTATCCAATAACATCATTGGGCTCTCTGTATATGTCATAGTTTCTGTTGAAATAGATTGGAGGCATTACTTTCGGATCGTCCCTTGTTACTTATCGTATATATTCACAGATAGGTTGTACCCCTAATTTGTGGTTATCAAAGTGGGAATTTGGGTTGACCCGCAGAGAGGTCATTATCCGTCTAGTTCCATGACCTATTCTAACATAAAACTTATCAAATATTCATCTTTGTTTCAAGACTTTGTTTATAAATATTAAATCTAGAACGCTTTGCCAGAGACTGTGATGCATAATACCATTTTTGGTAGTCCACTTTATACAGTTACAAGATAGTTTTAATGGATTTGGATTATTTGGACAATTGTCCTCATCTTTATTATTATCTGTACAACGTTTTGGCCGATGTACCCTCCTGCCTTCTTCAGGAGCCAACAAGAAATGCCCAATGAAGACTGGAGGGCACATCGGCCGAAATGTTGTACAGATAATAATAAAGATGAGGACAATAGTCCAAATAATACTATTTATCAAGCCTCATCTCAAAAATTCAGAGAAATTAATAGATTTTATGGCACAAAAATAATTTTGTACATTTTGCCGTTTCTAAGAATTATAATCATAAATGAACATCGTTCAGTTACCATCACTGTAATTGCAATCATTGCAACTTAATAGAATATAAATTAAAGTAGTGCTGTTTTACATTTATGCCGAATGGATAGGACGCACCATTGATTTTGGCGGGATTTTTGGTTAAAAAAAGTGCAACCTATCTCCAAGTATATACGATATATTACCAAATGTCAGTTTTGTTTCGTAGTAATTTTCCTAAATCAAATTACCATGTCCAGAAAATTCAGTAAACATTGTGTATGACATGCAGAACACTGAACAGCTGTTTCAACCTTATTTGGTCTCCTCAACAGTGTATACCCCGATCTCCATAACTTGAGATCAAACCAGCGACCACAGAATACAAAGCCAAAACTCTACCTCTGGGCCGCCAGCCCATGTCACACACGGGCATGGCCAAATCATCAAGTCATAGTAATCGCACACAACCACATCACCTTAATTTGTCCTGGAGTCATCATGTAGCATTTTTAGAATGCTACATGTTGGGTTCCTAGACAAACGTCGTACACAGTGTTTGCCAAATTTTCTGGTTATGCTAATTTAATTTAATCAATTATACTTAATTCCTCAATCTACAAAATTTTTAATAATTTTTTAATTTTTTTGTCGTATTTATTGATATTTTTCTTTGGTTATTTTCTATAATTCCAACATAAACAAAGGGGAACCACTCTTGACTGATAAATTATTTATTTATTTATTGATCTACTAGGAAAAAAGAAGACAGGGTTAGGGTTTAAGGTTAGTTTAATGGGAAAATAAATAAATAATTTATCAGTCAAGGTGGTTCCTTGGTTTATGTTGGACTTCTAGGAAATAACCGTTTTCTTCCTTGTTTTCTTCCTTAATCTTTCATAATCTTCCATTGCTAATATTGTATTTTCTTTCTTTTTTTTGTGAACGACACTACATCATCTTTCTAAAAAGAAATCTGGTGTTTGTCATCTGTTTTTCTTTTCTTTTTCCTCAGGGCATTGCAGTATTTTCTTTCTTATCCTTCCTCTTAACATTCTAAAATTTCACAAATGAAATTAACCATGAACCATTATAATACATTAACTTAGAAGAAGAGGGTTATAGTTTTATAGTAGTGGTATTAGACAAGTGCTTAGGGGTGACCATTGCTGAACAGTTTTTCAAACAGCAGAATAAGTAGAGTGTATTGGATATTACTTACCTATCTACTTTCAGGTTAGATATTAACTTAGGTTCACTCCAGTGGGGCCACCTGTTGGCTGTGGGTGGTAATCTGTAATGTTTAAGGACTGAATCCTCTTGACTGACCAGTCAATGACATGCAATACCTTACTTAGGCCAAATGGGTGGTCGGAGAGGCCATCCTCCAATCAGTCAGTTGGTCATATCGAGCCCTAGCACCAATAATATTGTCCTGATGGCAAACGTCCAATCCTTTTTATCCTCTACATGCTAGTAGGTGCTGACTGAAGATTTTAAGGTTTCGTGGAGGGAGATTTGGAATTAAAAACTTGTTGATATTCAAAATCTGTATGATTAGATGATTGATATGTAATAACCTTTATGTGATCTCCCTTCCAGTCACACAGACTGGTCTGGGAAAGGAAGAACCAGAGCTTAGTTAGTCAGTCAGCAGTTAAGTGAAAGATGCCATGATGTAACTCTAAGGAGATTATGATATGCTGGATACCAAGCCATATAGGAGTGAAGGGGGAATGAATGAGCTGACTCTGCAGCCAAATTGTTGTATACCTCTTTCCTTACTTTTTTACTTCTATTATTATTCTTCTAGTGTCTCTTCTAGCATCTGGACTTCGTCTTGGGGAAAAGTGTCTGGTCTTCCATTGAGGATTTCTCTTTATCAGAAGCCCTGTGTCATTGGTAGTTTTTAGATAATAACACAAGACTTCGATTTACTTAGATCATATTTTATTCTGAAATCCCCACCAGACTACCTGCGCAGATTGAGTCGGAGCGTGCATAACACGACTTACCACCGTCGTGGTCTTTGGCCGATCTCACTAAACAAATCTCTTTCTAATCTAAACCGGAAGAGGGTCTTCTCCACCGATTTTCACGGTATCCACTGGAAGGATCAGGATGAGGTCAAGCCTTGTCACTCATCCTTCAAGGCCACCGGCTGCAATTATAACAGCCATTTTGGTTTCTACACTACTGTTCATAAGTATTAGGAATCTAATAATTATGTAACAAAATCAGCTCTAGATTTGATCCCCATCAAGTTCAACTACTGACCTAACAAAGTATGGACTTGAAAACTAAAATTAATTGATTCCTCCATACAAAATGGCAACAACACTGCAAACATCCAACCCTTTTTATCCTCTACATGCTAGTAGGTGGTGACTGAGGATCTTAGTGTCCTGGGTATGATGTTAAATTACCTCTAGTGGTGAAATTCCAATTTTGGAACTCTGGGAGTGTGGAGTGACCCTTCATCACCATTACTCCCAGGACCACTTTGACCCAGAGTGGTAATACTTGTTAGGTTCCCATCTATGTGTTAAATAGAAAAAATCAAGTTTAAAAAAATATCTGAACACCCATCAAGAATGAATAAAACAAATATCTTCGGCATAAAATAACCCAACAAGGGTTGACATGCTGTAAAATCCAACCAACCAATAGGACAAAACAAATCATCTTTTATATACTGCTCTCTTACTTCTGCCCCACTTTGTATTTCTAATCTACTTTCAAGAGTTCTACCTTCTCCTGTTGATAATAGCCCAAAAGCCATATGTACTAATATATCTAATAATTTTAAATGTCTATTAATAAGATTAAAATGATAAGTCTGTGTTGGTATTACTAAAGAAAGTACAGTCATTCCTTTCCTCAAACAAGGCTTGTAATATGTAGAATAACATTTTATAATTCTTGTCTTAAAGACTAATTTGGCTGGCTATTAAACAAAGCCTATCCTTTCCTCAATGTTTGGTATTTTATTATAATGGAGATTGTGTGTTTGTCTGTATGTAACCGAAACTATATTACTATACCAGTCACAATTCTCTTTGTTATTTACACCACATTCTCCATGATTTTATTTTTATTTTTTATTTAAATCTCAATTATTAGTAAAATTGTTTTACATCATTAAGACTGTTAACAATATCTACATACTAATAACATGCAATTGTATTTATATATACAACAAAATAGCGGTTCACAGTGTGAATGGGAAGGCTAATTTGCATATTGATATTAAAAATTTGATTTTTAATAAATATATACTTAGTATTATTGATTTCTAATTGTTTGGTTTTATCTTATTGAATATGAGCAAAAATTTTTGGGATAAATCTTAAAAGAAATCCATTAACAAGAAGAAATAACTGTAAATTTATTCTTTACTTCCTATTTTAACAAGAGTTAAATTAGGAAAATTTACCAATGAAAGACGGGAGTAATGGAAAATGATGGAAGAGTTGGTTTCAAAGTTGTTCTATTTTCCGATTATACCCCCTCTGTTCCAAATTTTTTTATCTGCATTCTTATTCAGTTTCATTAGCCTTTCTAATTTAATATGATATTTTATTATATTAAAACTTAAATACTTGCATCCGGAGGGTGCATATATTTGCTAGTATATCTAATAATTTTAAATGTCTATTAATAAGATTAAAATGATAAGTCTGTGTTGGTATTACTAAAGAAAGTACAGTCATTCCTTTCCTCAAACAAGGCTTGTAATATGTAGAATAACATTTTATAATTCTTGTCTTAAAGACTAATTTGGCTGGCTATTAAACAAAGCCTATCCTTTCCTCAATGTTTGGTATATGTGTTATGTATTAGAAATACATTAACGAGAAGATTGCGAGTGGTTGTAATAATAGTTTATTATTACAATAAATACAAATAACAAAAATGGCTTCCGGACGGCAAGGTAAAAAGTCTCTGCACGTAAAAAAAGGATTGGTAAAGATTACTTATCTTCTGAAAGAGTTGTAGCACGTGTGTTTACATCCAAGAATACGAAACAACGTTCGTGGTTGGAGATCACCTCACATCACATACTGAGCTAATCTCCTGTTGTTCTTTTATACATACTCATTTGTATACGTGAGGGATTATCTGGTTACTTCCCTTTACAACAATATGTATAATAAAATTTTATACTCCTGTTTTCATAATAGGCTTTTTAAAGGCTAAGATAGCTGGCCATTAGACAAAGCCTGTCCTTTCCCCAAACCATGTTTGGGATATATATTATCAAATATTATGATCCTCTTTTTATAAAATCCTTTCTTAAATGCAAAACTTCCTGACCAGTAAACAAAGCCTTGTCGTTTCCCCAAACAATGTTTGAGATATATATAAAAGCATTTTATAATACTGTTTTTATAAAGACTTTCTTAAAGGCTAACTTAGCTGGCTATTAAACAAAGCCGGTCCTTTCCCCAAACGATGTTTGAGATATGTATGATAAAATTTTCTCTCTTTTTATAATAATCTTTCTTGGGATATATATAATAAAACTGAAGTTTGATATTGGGTTACTTCCTACTCATAGAATTTGAATCATAATTAATTTCAAATAAGCAAACAAGGGGAAGTACTCTATGATTAGCATTTAATAGTTACCTCCCTTGAAATATTATAAAGATTGGGGTGAGGTCTGTATAGACCCCTTACAGTTGTTGTTAATTTACAGATTGGATTGTAAATCGCCTTATTCCCATTTTAACACGATTGCCCTTCATAAACATTTTACTCAGATATCCCATTTTTGCTGTATCTCCCTTGAAATATTATAATAATTGGGGTGAGAGTTTGTATAGATCCCTCAGTGTTGTTGTTAATTTACAGATTGGATTGTAAATGACCTTATTCGTATTTTAACACGATTGCCCTTCATAAACATTTTACTCTGATATCCCATTTTTGCTGTTCTGCAGTTATATACATATGAAAATCCGATCGTTATAATATTGATTTTGTTTAACGCTCTCCATAAAGGATTTCTTTCGGGATTCGTCCATCATCCATCCGACGTACATGACCCAACCATCGGAGACGACTTTTTCTCAGTAGAGAGCACAAGCTAGGGAGTTGAGCTCTCTCTAGAACTGCTGTGTTAGTGATCCTGTCCCTCCAGGTGATGCCCAGTATACACCTAAGGCAGTGAAGGTAGAAGTTATTTAGCCGCCGCTCTTGGTGGGTGTATAAGGTCCATGTTTCACTTCCATACATGAGGGTGCTGATAACACATGCCCTATACACTTGTACCTTTGTACGGATAGTGAGCTTGCTGTTGTCCCACACTCTTGCTGTGAGCTTCCCAAAAGACTTAATATATAGACTTTATAAATCTATAAATACAAGGGGGTAAAAATTAAGTGACTGAAAAAACTGAGAAAGTTTTGAAATAAAATAAATAATGCATTATAAAGATCATTCATTGATACATAAACACTGAAAATTTCATTAAAATCTGATAATTTCCTGATTTTTGGTAAATTATTTTCTGTAGGGGGGATAAAGTCATTTTGTCAAAAACGCATTTTAGGCTCAGTTTGCCAGTCCCTACAAAAGATTTAATATATAGACTTTATAAATCCATATAAATCCATAAATCCAATTTTCTGATAGAGTTTTTAAAGCACATCCCTTATTTCATTATCTTATTATAATGAAGAATTTTCTATCTGTGTATCTTTCGTTATGGACATATTATTGATATTCAAGAATTAATTATTAAATCTTGTGTGAATCTCTCTTGTAGACAAGATTATCACATACAAAAACTGGTCTGAAAAGATCCAGAACAATTTTGAGAAGCTGTTCTTTGTCAAGAAGGATCCATCAGCCCAAGATCCCGATTTTAAATACATCAACCGTCATGGTATCTACAAAGACAGTTACAACGCTTCTGAGACATGGCGAGATTATCAACTGCGACCCAACTTCCCTATGGCCATGGTTGTCGTAAGTCAACTTTGATATTATTCTCTGTCTGAATTTTAGAGATGAGCCTTTATGTGTATTATTTTGATTTTTCAGACTGTTGTCCTCATCTTTATTAAGAAACTATTGTTCTTATGGCAAACTCTGAACTCTTTTTATCATATATGTGCTAGAAGGTGATGGCTGAAGATGGGGCGTTAGAATGCACTGACTGCACCACTGCATAGGTGTAAGACTCCCCCAATGGGGCCACCTGTTGGCCATGGGTGGCGACCCATAATGCTTAAGGATAGAACCCAGGTGGATGAGCAGTTCATGACTTGCAATACTCCACTTTGGCCCTATCTTGGGCTAGATGGGCGGTTGGAGAGGCCCCCTCCGATCAATCAGCTGGTCATGTCAAGCTCTAGCACCTATATGATTGCCCCAACCCTATTGCCATTATGGCAAGCCCCAACCCTTTTTATCATATGGGTGCTAGAAGGCGGTGACTGAGGGTCTACATGTCCTGGGAATGACGTTAAACTCTATCTGATGGTGAGGTTCCATTTTTGGAGGTTTGGGGAATATGGAGCACCCCTTTATCACCATTGCTTCCTTGTCCACTCTGACTCAGAGTGGTAGTACCTGTTAGGGTCCCATCTATGGGTTAAATAGAAGACATGAGTTTATAAACAAAATTGAATTATGCATTAAGAATGAATTTATTTCACAACTTTGTCGGCATTAAATGACCCACTGGGGTTGATATGCTGTAAAACAATACAAACCAAACATTATAATTAAATAAAATTGTTTTGTTTTAAAAGTCTGTGTTAATCCCCATGTACCCAGACTTTGTGGACACCCTGTATAATGTAATATTTTTTTACATATATAGTTTTGCAAATACAAAATAACTACAAAAAAAAAAAACTGACTTTAAAAAAAAAGTTGAGATGAATTTCTTTAAAGGAGTTGAAGTTGGTATGATTTTACCAACGACTTCAGTGACCATTTAATTACTTCTGACTCCAACTCCACAACTCTGACTCCTGAATGTGAGTATACACAAGATTGGTAGGTAAATGGTTAAATGAATATTAATTATACACAAGTCTATTTTTTTTTAACATTCTACACTCACACATTCTTCGCTCATGTTTGCATTTTTTATTTATTTTTTTAAATAAAAAACATTGAGTATCCATTTAAGAATGAATACATTTCAAAACTTTATCGGCATTAAATGACCCACTGAGTTTGATATGCCATAAACCAAAGCAAACCAAACAAAAAACGCTATTCCACCTTTACATGTTTTTATGATTAAAAACCATTGAAAAAATTTCTTTTTTTTTTTTTTTTAGGCTCCTGAATTGTTCACTCCGGAAAATGGCTGGAATGCTCTTAAGGTTGCTGGTAGTGTGCTGCAAGGACCTTTGGGTATGAAGACACTGGATCCAACGTGAGTAATTGTAGCTAATCTTATTCAACATAATTCTAAGGTTTATCTGATTTGATCTTATCTTATCTTCCCACATTTCATAAGACACCATTTAAAGCAAAAAGATATCCGTTGTCTAAAGTTTTCAGTTGGATTATTGCCATGGTTACATGAATTAACTTAACTTCACATCTGGGGGTTAGCTACGTCAGACCTATGTGGGAAAACTGCTAGCCTGAAACATTCTCACAGGATGTGAGTATGCTCTAAGAAGCTACACGTGGAGGCACAATGAAATCCTCGAGATTGTTGCAGAGGCGTCAAAAATATGTTGTGAGACTGCAAATAAAGCTGTTAATAACATCAACAAAGCAGTACATTTCGTTAAAGAAGGAAGCATTTTGAAATTTTCGTGTAAAAATAGGTACATTTCGTCACTGTTTGATGGTTCCACAGACTGGCGCATTGCAAGCGACTTGGAACATCAACTCGTTTTTCCAACTGAAATAACGTTAACAGCCCAGCGTCCTGATATTGTCATTTGGTCTGTTAATCAGAAGAAAGTTTTTATCGTTGAATTGACAGTTCCATTTGAAGAAAATCTTGACTGGGCCCATCAGCGTAAGTTGGAAAAATATGAAGACCTACGTGAACAATGCGTCAGAAATGGATGGATAACAGATGTATTTCCTATCGAAGTCGGATGCCGGGGATTTATTACCAACTCAACCTTGACATTTTTGTCTAAACTTGGACTTTCTCCAGCAGACAAGAGGAAATACATAAAAAAAGATCCAGGAGAAAGCTCTAACCGCATCAGCGTGGATATGGCAATCCTACAATTTGACATCAAACCGACAAAGTCTGTGGTATCGTGAGATACTGCTGGGGCGCTCTGGGTTAGTGGTAATGATGCTACGGCCCTGAAACCATGCCTGAACCCAGAGTCATCATCTGATGAAGGTTTTGTTGGTTGCAATGCTACTGTGTAAATAGCAGTCATTGTATGAAGATTATTGATTCAATAACATGGGCTGTTTTGAGGTAAATGTAACTCAGATTTTCATAGAGACGTTGTTAATAAATAAGATTTATTCTACATATTAATGATTTTGACTACAAATTAAATACTCATTGAAAAACTTACACAATTCCTGAGGGCATTGACATAGTTTTGGTTACAGACAGACATGCACCGAATCTCCATTATAATAAGATGTGTCTTTTTTTCCATTTTTTTTTTTTTCAGTGATTGGAACTACAGCGGATTCTACGATAATAATAACGATTCCACTGATCCTAAAGTTGCCAAAGGTTTCAACTATCACCAAGGACCTGTAAGTGACTTTACTAAATTGGTTAACAAACATTTTGAAGCGAAAATATTAGATTAGTACAATCTAACCTAGTCACCGATGACTACTATGTCTGATGGGGGGGGGTTAACACAAAGACTCAACTAACCTTAAATATACAACCTCTGTTGTTTTTATTCCATTTGTTCAGTTTCTGAGGCCGTAGAAGTAGGTATTTACCCAACCCATTCGCCATGGGAAGGATGTGGCGCAAGGTCACAATTATGGGGCATCCAGTTGAAATGGATCTCTGAGATTATTTTGCTGACCATTACACCCTGATAGAATGCTCTGAGGCCATGGAAGCAGGTATTTATTTACTCAACCCGTGACATTAGGTCACAAATATGGAGCATCCAGTGAGGATCAAACTCATTATTCAGTAGTGATGAATCAGCTAGGCTAGTTTGCTCTGTTGGTAGAGTGTTTGGTTAGAAACCACAAGGTTCCTAGTTCGATACTGGCCTTTGCCGACTCAGCGTATGAGTAGCACAGGGATCTGTGCGGTAAAGTAAGAAGCTGATGGTAGATGTGGCGCTCCATCTCAGATGTTAAAAAACAATCTCCTTGGTCTAGTGCTAGTGAAAAGGGGATAGACTCCCTCACTGATTGGCTGATACCGACTTTAGGCCACCCCGACGACTTTACTTTTTTTTACTTACACCCTGATAGAATGCACTGCGGCCATGGAAGTAGGTATTTACTCAACCCGTTCACCATGGGCAGGATGTGACATTAGGTCACAAATATGGAGCATCCAGTGAGGATTGAACTCATTATTCAGTAGTGATGGATCAGCTACACTAGTTTGCTAACCATTACACCACAATAGAATACCCTGAGGCTTTGGAAATAGATATCTATTGAACCCATTTGCCATGGGGAAAGATGTGACACAAGATCGCAACTATGGGGTATAAAGTGAGCGTCAAACTCACTATTCGATAGTAATAGATCTGTGGGACTAGTTTGCTAACCACTACACCCTGATAGGATGCCCTGAGGCCGTGAAAGTATGTAGAAATGGATAACGGGGTAGATTCTTCATATTAATAGGAACCAGTTCTTTTTGTATCTTTATATGGTTCACTCACTCTCTGTCCATGCTACCACTGGTTCCTCATGTCACCACCCACCAGTGAGTTGGGTGGGGACATCAAGAAATAGATAGATAGATAGATAAGAACAGACTGAGGTAGATAGATAGATAAAAACAGACTTAGATAGATAGATAGATAGAAAAGAACAGACTGAAATAGATAGATAGATAGATAGAAAAGAACAGACTAGATAGATAGATAGATAGATAGATAAAGCAGACTTAGATAGATAGATAGACTGAAATAGATAGATAGATAGATAAGTAGATAGATAGATAAGAATAGACTGAGATAGATAGATAGATAGATAGGTAAAAACAGACGGAGATAGATAGATAGGTAAAAACAGACGGAGATAGATAGATAGGTAAGAACAGACTGAGATAGATAGATAGATAGATAGATAGATAGGTAAGAGGAGACTGAGACAGATAGATAAATAAGAACAGGCTGAGATAGATAGATGAATAGATAGATAGACATTATTTGTAAAATGCAAATAAAATAATTTGCTGCTAAAATATTCTAATGTGCACATGAGAGAATTTTTTTTTAGATTATAACCAGTTTTGGGGTGCATGCCCTTAAAAAGGTTCCCCCTACCCACAGCTCTAAATAGAATTAAATCATTTAGGCTTTCTTGTAAATAAAAATAAAAAAGATTAAATTTTTTTAAAAATTTATTTTTCCCTTCAGGAATGGGTTTGGCCTATTGGCTATTTCTTCCGTGCCAAACTTCATTTTGCCAAATTGATGGAAAAGTCCCATCCCGGCACTTTACAAACCGCCATAAATGAAGTGAAGACGTCTCTGACAAGACACTACCAACACCTTATCAACTCTCCTTGGAAGTCTCTGCCTGAGCTGACAAACGAAAATGGAGCCGTAAGTATTAGTTGTCTTTTTTAACGTGAGGAGTTATGAACAAACCGAAACTCATGTGATGGGCAGTGCAAAAAATGTGTGGTCCTTTGAGGGAGTTTTTTCTACAAAAATTATTAGATAGTAATAAACTAAAATAGTTATTTAATAAATATTTGTTTTTAGAATCTAAGAATATGAAATTGAAACTTAAAATTAAGTGTTTCATATTTTAAATGAATTTTATCTATTAATTTACCATAGCTGAAATATCTAATTAAATCAGAAAGTTTTGAAATAAAATAACTAATGCATTATAAAAAGTCATTCATTGATTAATCAACACTAAAAATTTCATTAAAATGGGATAATTCCCTGATTTTTGGTAAATTTTTTTCAGTTGGAGGGTAAATTTATTTTGTAAAATACAGATTTTACGGTATCTTAGGCAGTGTTTATGGCCATGTTTACGATATATTTTTGAGCAAAATTGACCAAAAAAATAGTTTAAAATGTATAAAAAATGAATTACATGTGTAATATTATTTTGCTTTTTTACTGAGGCTCATTATGTTTCTACTTTTGACTTAGACAAAAATTTTACCTTAAATAATCGATTTAATTAATTTTAATTCATTTTTAAAATGAAAACAAGTCAACATTTTGGGAGACCCCAATATATATATTTACTTTGTCATTAATTGTTTTATTTTTCTAATTTGATCTGGACATACATACACACAAACTGCCTTTATATATGTATAGATTTCATCCGGACATACATACACACAAACTGCCCTTTATAAATGTATAGATTTCATCCGGACATACATACACACAAACTGCCCTTTATGTATAGATTTCATCTGGACATACATACAAACCAACTGCCCTTTATATATATATAGATTTCATCCGGACATACATACACACCAACTGCCCTTTATATATGTATAGATTTCATAAGGACATACATACACACCAACTGCCCTTTATATATGTATAGATTTCATAAGGACATACATACACACCAACTGCCCTTTATATATGTATAGATTTCATAAGGACATACATACAACCAACTGCCCTTTATATATGTATAGATTTCATCCGGACATACATACACACAAACTGTCCTTTATATATGTATAGATTTTATCCAGACATACATACACACAAACTGTCCTTTATATATGTATAGATTTTATCCACACATACATACACACCAACTGCCCTTTATATATGTATAAATTTCATCCGGGCATACATACACACAAACTGTCTTTATGTATAGATAGATTATTTATTTCCTTTTTCTTTAAATTTCAGTACTGTCATCCAAGCTGTCAAGCCCAAGCGTGGAGTGTGAGCACCATCCTGGAAACGCTATATGACATGGAGAACATTGTTTGAATTGGCAACGAATGCCCTGCCTCATTTGACATCTAATTCTGGATCGATTTGGATGACATTGCAACCTTTGACACCAAAATATGACAACCCAAAATATTTTAAATTGAAAAAAAAAAAATGTTGCTTTGTCCATGATTCATTTTAGATGTTAAATGAAATTTTGTCTCCCTGTTCATGTCGAAGAATTCCGATTCGGATGACTTCACAGAAATTGGACTTTTTTTATTCTTAATTCAAAAATATTATTATTATTATTATTATTATAATTATTATTATTATTCCTTTTTTGTCATACTGCTGTTGTCTTCCAGGATCTTAACCCTTTAGAAACCAAATACTAATACACTACACTACACACACGCACACACATGCATACATGGAAGCGCACATGGTTATTGTGGTAGAAAATGAACTCAACTTGTTAAGTTCAAATCCCTGATGATGCTGTTAGCCTTTCACTGTGTGCTAATGCCCTTTTCACTACCCTCCTCACTACCAATTATGGGTAAATAGTAGGGCAGACTGAGCTGTTTAGCCTTAGTAAAGCAACTGGTTTAGGAGAAGGATATCTCTGAATTCAAACCAGCTGTACCCTGCTTAAAAAATAAAACTGTTAGCCTTTCACTGTGTGCTAATGCCCTTTTCACTACCCTCCTCACTACCAACTATGGGTAAATAGTAGGGCAGACTGGGCTCTTTAGCCTTAGTAAAACAACTGGTTTAGGAGAAGGATATCTCTGAATTCAAACCAGCTGTACCCTGCTTAAAAAATAAAACTGACCTTGTGTCACGTCATACCGGTGACATATATAGACAAACATGGCTATTAGTGATTCTTTACTTTTATTTATATATATATATATATAAAGCTCCTACAAATTTGTAGTTGAGCACTGTGATTTCTTTGTTTCATCTCAAAAAAATTTTTAAATATATATCTCTATATATATATATATATATATATATATTTACATTTCAAATAACATTGCAATATCCTTAGCGTATTTTATCCCAACACATATAGATACACATTTGAATATGTTTAGATATTAATGATGCCGAAAGTGCGAATAGGCTGTTTGGTTCTTGAGTCGAGTCATGGACCTTATCCTAGTGCTGCCCCGAAAGTATCAGAACTTATTGGTCACTTATTCTATCTTTTTTTTTTAGTACAAACCAGTGAGCTAATCGAGACGATTATCCAGTTGTTTCTTAGCTGACTTCATTAGATAAAAAAAAAATTTAAAAAATTGAAACTAAAATCGAGAGATAAACACCGTACGCAATCTATTTCTAACGCTGCATGTCTACATTTCTGTCTTCGAGAAAAGTCTTCCGGTGCAATCGTGAGATAGGTCCAACCTGAGTTTGTTTAGAAATACGAAATCAAGAAAAGCTGCTCTCCGTTGTTGTTTGTGTCGTTACAAGACCCAACACTGTGCGACGAGCATGCTCTTTCTCTCTCTCTATCCATCAATCTATCCTTGTTAGCCCAAAATCATCGGGGTCTTTTTCAAGTGATTTTTTTACATTTCTTTGCAATTACCACAAGCCTGTAAACAACAATTTCGATCGTATGACACATTGCCGTGTGCTGTGCGCTGCGTTGTTTCAGGTCTTGTGGTCGAGGTTTGACCTGCTAAAGATCCGTCTACCATCAAAATAGACGAGCTCTCCCCCAGGGATAAAATGAGTTGGATTGTTTCTCATTTTTGAATTATACAAATCAGAAAAATTCAATTTTTTCTAGAAATTTTGGCTTCTTCCAAATTTTAAACATTCATTGTTAAATCTAAAAAAAAAAAAATAAAATGATTCTTTTTTGTTACTTTAACCTGTTGTACCTAAGAAAAAAAACCAAAAAAAAGAAAAAACCATCCAAACCTAAAAATCTTCATAAAAAATAATTTTCAGATGAGTTCAAAGGGAGGTAATCTTGTTGGTCTTTAGAGATTTTTATACTTTTACCTCCAGTAAATAGATAATTAGTTATCTTCAATAATTTACACCTTAAGATAACTCTTGGATGCAATAGGTTAAAAGGGCGACCATCTTTGTTCAAATATCTTTAAAGCCTGATCCCAAAACTAAAATTTTATCATAGCTTAATTTCGGACTCCAAATTCTTAGAACAAATCCAAAAATGATCAGAGGGAGGCTTAAAGGAAGCGAGAAACTCCAACTCATTTTAATTTTCCGATAAATTCGTTCTCATCTTTGCATCTGAATTCTTTTTTTTTTTTTGTTCTTGTATGTGATTTGCAAACTCTTTTTTTGCAACTGAACATTCATATATCAGTCCAACAAACGGATTGAAATTTTCCTACAGGGCTGCATTACTCTAACCCAGAGTGGTAGTACCTGTTAGGGTCCCATCTATGGGTTAAATAGAAAAATGTGTTTTTTTAAAAATAAAATTGACTATCCATTAAGAATGAATTTATTTCCAAACTTTGTCGGCATTAAATGACCCACCGGGGTTGATATGCCGTAAAACAAAACAACCAACCTTAAGGGCTGCATTGTAATAGTTAGCATCAAAGACTTTCAGCTCGTTACAGCTTTTAGATTCGCTGTAAACAATTTTTGGTGTCCAACTTTGAAACGAGGGGGAATTGATTATGCGTGCTACATCCTTACCCTCACAAAAAAAAAAAAAAAATCTTTATTTGCATTTTTGTGCCAAAAACAAAACAAAAAAAATAAAAAAAGAAGAAATTATAGCAGTGTCATTTAGGTTGTTCTGACAACAAAAAAAAAATGCCTTTCTGTTAGTTTAAATGTGGCTGACTATCAACGCTAGCCGCCACCAAATTGAAACCTCTCCTTAGTGACCAAAATTAAATCAGACTATTCAAAAAATAAATTCTTAATATCTTTTCTGTAAAGCTAAGTCCGTGGGGAGAATAAGTGAATGGAAGACAATTAGACATTCGAGCTTAAAAAAACAAAAACAAAACAACAAAAAAGAAGACTAGATGCTTGCTCATAGGCAATGTTACAAGCAGCTGACATATATTTAATTACTTTGTCTGCTACACACATTTTTGCACAGTAATAATTAATAAACTTTTCCTTGCTGTTATGATTTATGAATTGTAGTTTTTCTCCTTTTTTTTTTTTTTTTTTTTTTTTTTTCTAAAATCCCCTTTTTTTTGTTCTAAATGTTTGTTTCATTTTAATGTTGTTTTAAAAATGGGGACTGATTGCTTGCTAATGAGAATTCAACAATGTATATCAGATTGTATATAGAACTGAGTTTTTTTTTTTTTTTTCAAGTCCAAGTCTGTGATAGAATTTCTGGAATAAATATCAATTTGCCAAATATTGTCTTGTGTCTTTGATTGTTTCTATTTTTAATTCAATCTAATTTTATTTGCTTTGGGATGCATGAATATGATTTTACTTCGTCCTTTTAGATTTTTGTGGGTCACGACACAGGACACGTACCTATCAGCATCTTTGTGTGTGTATATATATAAATATATATATATATATATATATATATATATATTAAAGAAATGGATACAATAGAAACCTACTCGAGTTTCATCGTTAGAATCATCAGGGTTAAATCCACTGAATTAATTGAGTTACCGATTAATTGCAGCTGATCACACGTGTGTTCATGGAATAAGATGTTACGTTACCATTATTCAATGAACACACGTGTGATCAGCTGCAATTAATCGGTAACTCGATTAATTCAGTGGATTTAACCCTGATGATTCTAACGATGAAACTTGAGTAGGTTTCTATTGTATCCATTTCTTTAATAAATTTGCTCTACTTTGTATTGAGCACTTTGTATTTGTTTTATCGCAGACTTAACCCCTGGATCCTGTGCACCTCCAACGATCGTGCCCATATTCACCGGTAAGCCACCCTTTATATATATAATATATATATATATATATATAATAAATATGGGTTTGGAGGTTGGTTTTGTTGAAGACTATCACAATGCAAGTGTAAAGAAAAATGATGTAACTATGATGTTGTTCATTTATCTTTGATTTATTCTCTTAATATTTTGGAATAAAGATCCCTTCGTCAGAAGATTTCTGAAAGCTAAGTTCTGAAATATTAAGAAAATAAATATGCACACAATGCTTCAAGCAAATTATAAAACTCTTATATATATATATATATATATATATATATATATATATATATATATATATAGAAAGTTTGTAAAAAACAAGATGTTAATAGTTTGCTGACAGAAATCTGTTTCGACCATATAAAGCGGTCTTTATCAATCCTTTACTTTGATAAAGACCGCTTTATATGGCCGAAACAGATTTCTGTCAGCAAAACTATTTACTTTTCATATATATATATATATATATATATATATATATATATATAAACAATTTCTTCAAACAAGAAATTATCTCCTGACGATGACCTAAGGTCGAAACTAGTTGAGAATAAATAACATATAAGAAATATTTGTATTTGTCTTATTACTTTTTGTTCATACTATATATATATATATATATATATATATATATATACAATAAAAATAATAATAGTTGAGGTAAAATTAAAAATAATAATAATAGAGGTAAAATCAAAATTAGGGTAGGGTCCTGATGAAATCATTTTGATTGAAACCATGGTAGACCCTTAATTTTACCTCTACTAATATTATTCTTATTATTACTGCTCTATGTTTTTAATATATTGAGCACTTTTGGATTATTTACTGACGCCACTGTGACGGAAAAGTTAAAGTGGCAATTGGATACTCATATATATATATATATATATATTTATTTGTTGAATTTTTTAAATATAAAAGCTTTTCATAAGCAACTACCCAGGTTTCAGAAAACTTTTTATATTTAAGAAATTCAACAAAAATAAAGCTACTACAAATTTGTGGTTGACACTGTGATTTCTTTGTTTCATCCCAAAACAAATTTTTAATATATATATATATATATATATATATATATATATATATAATGAACAAATAAAAGGTTTAGCTTTTATTTATTAACATATGGACAATATTTACGACCAAGCATGAAACCACTCGGTCAACTACAAATTTGTGGTTGAGCACTGTGATTTCTTTGTTTCATCCCAAAACAAATTTTAAATATATATATATATATAATATATATATATATATATATAAATGAACAAATAAAAGGTTTAGCTTTTATTTATTAACATATGGACAATATTTACGACCAAGCATGAAACCACTCGGTCGTAAATATTGTCCATATGTTAATAAAGCTAAACGTTTTATTTGTTCATTTATTTATCTATCAACACACTATCACAGATATTGAGCACTCTTCTAATAACACTATATATATATATATATATATATATATATATATATATATAAAGATTTAAAAAAAAATATTTATATATGAAATGATTTTCAAAAACATCCCGCGAAACAAAAACGCCGCACAGGATCTAACGAAGTTTCACCATCTTTGCCGAGCATAACTTTACATCTTTGCTGAACATTTGCATTTACATTAAAACATTCAACGGATTAACATCACAGTTGAGTTTATCAAATACAGATGAAATTTAAAAAAAAAAAAATGTTTTCAACCCTCTGAAGATAGGCATAGCCTGAAAATATTAAGGGACCAAAAAAAAAAGAAAAAAAAAAAAAAAATTAAATATGTTTTTAAATATAAATGTGCATTATTTTGCCTTCAAAATATATTATTACATATATATATATATATATATATATGAACAGATAAATAGATAGACAGATATGAACAGACACTCATAGGTAAATATGAACAGAATATATACAAAGAGTAAACCAAATTCACCTTCCATTATTGGCATTTCAGTCTCGGAAGACTATAATAAAGTTTTTGTGCCCCTGAAGTTACAGCGCCTCCTGTGACTGTGAAGTCCGATGTTTGAAAAGCATTCTCGACTACAGATGTCACATTTAAAGGCTGTCCCTGAAGATGTTGATGTGCCGGTTCTTTGTTGCAGCTGCTTTCTTCTAAACCTCTTAGCTTCATGGTGTTGCATCAGGGATGATGGACAAATCCCGAAAGACATCCTCTATGGAGAGCTTTTGTCTGGTAAGAGACAGATCGGTCACCCCCAACTGTGATTCAAAGATGTCTGCAAGACGGATCTCAGATGCTTTGCCATTGCCCCTTCCAGCTGGGAAAATTTGGCTCAGGATCACTCCCAGTGGCGTCAGACTCACCTTCCATATATATATATATATATATATATATATATATATATATATAAACAGTAACAAAAAATAAAAATATCAAATCAGATTTGCTTCCTGTTCAAAGCAAACATTTTTATTTTATTCACCAGAGAAAGAGTTAAGGCTAAACCGAAGTATCACAACTTTTTATTTTTTTTAATTTTTTAAAATCATGCCTCATTCTTTACGGCCTTCAATAGAAAGGCCATTTAATTTTTTCAACATTTACATCAGCTAAATATTTAGGCCAGACTATTGTCACCTATCTATAGGAAGCTAATTGGAATTCACACTTCAATAATATATATATATATATATATATATATATATATATATAATAAGTCAGGGTGGCCTAATGTCGGTATCAGCCAGACAGCGAGGGAGCCTATCCTCTTTTCACTAGTGCTAGACTGAGGAGATTATTTTAGCATCTGAGGTGGAGTGCCACACCTACCATCAGCTCCTCACTTTACCGCAAAAAGCTATCAGCATCACTATATATATATATATATATATATATACAGTGATGCTGATAGCTTTTTGATTTAGTGCATCCTGGGATGCACATATTTGCTTTGAATGAGTCCCCAGGAAATTTAATGGGTCCCAACTAAAGTTTCTTAAAAGATTGTAGTGTTACATAATTAGATCCCTAATACTTTTATAAGGTAGTGTAGAAATCATTATGGCGATTAGTGCAGCTGATGGCCTTGAGAGTGAGTGACAATGCTTGACCCCACTCTCACCTTGCTTTCCAGGGATAAATCGTGAGAACCGGAAGGCTTAGAAGACCCTGTTCCGGTTTAAGGAGTAAGCAACTCAGTCAGTCAGTTAGAAGTTAGAAGCCGAGCAGTTAACAGGTAGGAGCTCGAAGGTGTAAGTCGCATTTTTATGCGCATCCTGTCATCTGCGCAGATTGTCTGGGCTGGGGATTTGGAAATAAAGTAACATCAACGTAAATTGAAGTCTTGTGTTTATTACCTAAAAACTAACAATGACACAGGGCTTCTGATAAGGAGAAATCCCTAACAGAAACAAGACCCGAAGTCCCCAAGAAAGTCCAGACCTTAGAAGAGACCAAGCCAAGATGATAGAAGATAGAACCAAAGTCGGCCAGAAGAAAAGACGACTAGAAGTAAGAAGAAAAGGGTATACAACATTATATAGATTTGGTACTGTGAAAACCCCAGTACGTAACAGTAGGGTTTTTATTCGTAATCTGGAGAAACAACAAAAGCTGTCTAACCCCTATCTTGTAAACTATCCTAAGAAACTATTGAAATGTATTTACAATTAGCTTGAAATGCTGAGGGAAGAAAAAAGAAAAATACTGGGATGCATGAATATGATTTTACTGCGTCCTTTTAGATTTTTTGTGGGTTACAGACACAGGACATTTGATTTCACTAACTTATATATATATATATATATATATATAGAGAGAGAGCATGTCCTTTTTCTTCCCTTTCTTTCTTTAAAATAAAAACAGAATGATCCATTATTTACCCGAGGTGACGACACTCATAAGAAATAAGAATTCGGCGGATGAGCAACATCAGATAATTCGGATGTACATTTTTGCATTTCATCTCAGATGATTTGGACGGATCAGAGGATGTTGCAAGATGATAACGATCGTACAATTAAGAAACACCAGTATTAATTTAATACATAAATTACAAAATAAACCTTTAGAAAAAAAAATGATAGTGTTTTAACTGAATTTTAAATACATATTGAATTATCTCCCTTAGTCTATAAAATTGTAATCCTAGAATTATCTTTCTTAGTCTTAATTAGGGACTGGCATTTTTGTCGTCTGCTACGAATTTTAAAAACGAATTAAATTATTATTTAAGGTCAAACTTTGTCTAAATCGATAAGTAGTAATATAATAACCATCATTAAAAAAAGAAAAATATCATTACATATGCAGTTTATTTTTAATAGATTTAAAACTATTTGTTTGGTCAATTTCGACGCGATCCGCCATTCTGTCTATTTTTCAATGGTTTTACGCGCTTGTTTACAATTTTTATGTAACATTCGCGATTGCAAAAAAAATTACCAAAAATCAGGTAATTATCCGATTTTAATGAAATTTTCAGTATTGATTTAACAATTAACGAATTTTATAATGCATCAGTTATTTTATTTCAGAACTTTAATTTAGTATTTTTGCTATGAAAAATTGATATATAAAATTCATTTAAAATGTGAAAAGCCTGATGTTCAGTTTAAAATGTTATATTTTTAGATTCTAGAAATAAATATCTATTTAATGCAAACCTTATTTTAGACACATAAAGTAATAAGTTTTGAAGAAAAACTCTATTGAAAATGTACTCCCCCCCCCCTTTTTTAAGCAGAAAAATATCAATGTATAATTTTTTCTTTTATAAGATAATAGCCAATTAAATAATTATCGAAATTAGTAAAATAGTAATCTCCAAAAAATGAATTATCTATTATTTTTTTACATTTTATTTTTCGATTTCGCTACTTATTTTCTCATAGAAAAGCCACCGTAAAAATTTTTTTTTTGTTTATATTCATAAGTTCAGTCTTTTATCTCATTATTTATACTGTAATTAGAAAACTATAAGACCAACTTAAAAAAAAATGTTACACCCCCAACATAAGGGGGGTAAAAATAAGCGAGCTGAAAAAATATGAGAAAGTTTTGAAATAAAATGAATAATGCATTATAAAGATCATTCATTGATAAATAAACACTGAAAATTTAATTAAAATCCGATAATTCCCTGATTTTTGGTAAATTATTTTCTGTAGGGGGGGCTAAAGTCATTTTGTCAAAAACGCATTTTAGGCTCAGTTTGCCAGTACCTAGTCTTAATCTACAAGTATTCTTCCACTTGGCGAGGGCTCAAAATAAATTGTTTTTTGGTAAATTCATTTTTTACTTGCACCCTTTTTTCGGTTATTTCCTATAACTCCAACATAAACAAAGGGGAACCACTCTTGACTGATAAATTATTTATTTTTCCATTAAACTAACTAAACCCTAAACCCTAACCCTAAACCCTGTCTTCTTTTTTCTGAGTAGATCAATAGATAAATAAATAATTCATCAGTCAAGAGTGGTCCCCCTTTGTTTATGTTGGACTTATAGGAAATAACCCTTTTTTTTCAATAACAAGAGGTTAACTAAAAAGTTTACGAATAAATAAATAAATACGATTTTTGGAAAGATTTATGTGTGAAATATTAAAAATAATTATTCAATTAATAAATAATAGATGCACGCAACATTTTATTTGAGGAGAACAGAACTAAGTTTCCATTTCAAATTGTTTTAATTTTTTACTTGTTTAATAAATGTGATGATTTTACTTACTTATGATACAAACCCTCTAACATTGAATTTTATCCCCACCCTCAGGCAATATCTTTCAAAAACAAAGATTTACACCCCCCAGAGAATGTTTTTTGTTGCTAGTTATAATAATCTATTAATAATGGAGATTTGCTTCCGGTTTTTGTCTGTAACAAAAATTACATCATTGCTTACGTCACATTACCCAAAATCGTCAGAACATAGAATAAATACACTCAAAATTTGAACATGCAACATTAGACAGTCCTCATTGTTTTTTAAAACAAGTTTTAATAAATACATCACTGGTATTATATATCTATATATAGTTTGTTTTATTTTAATACATATTTAAAGTTTACATTTCAAATTGTTTATTTTAATCCTTTAATGAATTTGATGATTTTACTTACTTAGGGTACAAACTCGCTGACATGAATTTTTTACTCCACCCTCAGGCAATATGTTTCAAAAATCTATTTTTACATCGCCCTTACTATACATAGAATATCAAATCTTATTGACAATGTATCTATGAAAATCTGAGTTAGGTTATTAAAACCCTTCAATGTGTTTTATATATCACTAAGAAATAAAAGTTTACATAATGTATGTTGTGGTTAATTTGCATACTGATTTTAACAAGTGGGGTGTTGCATGTTATGGACTGCTCAGCCACCAGGGTTCCATCCATAAGCATCATAAGTCGCTACCCACGACCAAGAGGTGACTCCATTTGGGGGAGGGCACCCCTCTGCAGAGGTGCAGTTGATGTATTCTACAGCCCCAAATGACAGGACTGTAATTCATCTGGGCTACTAGGATCAAGTTACCAGGACATTTAAACAGCTAAGTTTAACTCAACCTTTATATCTGTTATGTCATGTGTCAGGCATCACTGTTACATAATTGTTAGTACCCTAACACTTATGTACAATTAGTGTAGAAACCAAAATGGCTGTTATAAGTTGCAGCCAGCGGCCTTGACGACGATGTCACAGAGAAATGAGTGACACGGGTTGACCTCATCTTGGAGAAGGCCCTCTTCTGGTTTAGATTAGAAAGAGAGAGTTTTATTCAGTATTGGCCAAAACACGAAGGTAGTAAGTAGCGTTAAGTGTGCTGCGACTCAATCTGCGCAGTAAGTCTGGTGGGATTTCGGAATAAAATATGATCCAAAGAAAATCAAAGTCTTGGGTTATTTATCCAAAAACTACCAATGACCCAGGGCTTATGATAGATGAGAAATCCCCAATGGAAGACCAGACATGAAGTCCCCAAGACAAAGTCCAAACCCTAGAAGAGAACACACAGCTACATAAGAATAAAGACGACAGAGGAATAAGAAGAACATAAATACCAAAGATGATGAGAAGAATAATAAGTAAAGAGAGTATACAACATCACATGGAGGGACAGTATCACTAACATAGTAGTTCTAGAGAGAGCTCAACTCCCCAGCTTGTCTTCTCTACTGAGACGTCATCACCTTTGATGGTTGAGTCATATACGTCGATGGATGATGATGATGAATCCCGAAAGACATCCTCTATGGAGAGCTTTCGTCTGGTAAGAGACAGATTGGTCGCCCTCAGCTGCGATTCAAGGATGTTTGCAAGAAGGATCTCAGATACTTTGGCATTGCCCCTTCCAGCTGGGAAAATTTAGCTCATGACTGCCCTCGGTGGTGGCACTCTTCATAGAAGATTGCTCATATCAGAAGTCACCCTGGCGCAACACCATGAAGCTAAGAGGTCCAGAAGAAAGCAGCGGCAACAAAGCACTGGCAAATCAACATCTTCAGGGACAGCCTTCAACATCTGTGGTCGAGAATGTTTTTCAAACATCGGACTTCACACTCACAGGAGGCGCTGTAACTTCAGGGGCACAAAAACTTTATTATAGTCTTCCGAGACTGAAATGCCAATATAATATAAAATATACATGTGTTCAAGGTTGAGTTGATACAGTTCTAAGTGACAATCATCTGTAGGTTGCAGGTTCAATCCAGGCCTAGGGCGATTATAACATAGAATACTTAACATAACTGAACACTTATACCTGGTCATGGTTAATGGAATGAGAACAGTCTACCCCCATGGATTGAATAAAGGGTTCGGTTCGAAGTTCCGTGAAATCACCTATGTGAACCCGTACTGTCACAGGGCCAAATGTGATAGTATCCTGGGACGCGGATACCAAATGTGATCCTATAAGTGCGTTTTGCGCTGCGGGTCACTTATAGACTGGTGGACCTGCTCGTTCCGACCTCCTGTGCCCACGCTGTTCTGTTTGACCCACAGAAGAGCTGGTTCGGTTTTTCTTGGCTCTGGCTGTCTCTGAAAATGACTAAATTCACCAATGCTGCCAACGAGTCAACAATTGCAATGACTACGAAACGCTTATTAATAATACAACAATACCTTTATTAATTATACAGTGATCAAAATCATGTACAACAACAAAGGGGTGTCAATGCCGAAGATGATGTCGAAGTTTTGTGGATTGACTGGTGATATACAGCTAATTACTTCTAGGTTCTGATATGGTCAAGTCAGGACTTTGAGTTGCAAGGTAGCAGGAAGTAGCGGCAAAGACGGCGGCACGGGCTCTGAGACGTAGCTATGGAACCAGCTTTCGGTCTGGTCTGTTTCCTTTTCGGGTCTTCTTTTATGGGTTCCAGACCCGTGAACATACGGCTACGATTGGCCAGCCAATAGAAACACCAGACCAATGGAATTACAGTGAAAACATTGGGGAGGAGTACAAAAGCCCCCTCCCAGATCGCATCTGATTGGACGGCCAATCAAAATCATGACCCCCGGTTGCACATCTTGGGGAGGGCAGCAAAAACTCCACCCCAGTTTTCTATGATTGGTGAACCATTCAATAATATTTTTATTATTGTGTAAATGGTCTTGTGCCAGACTTGCTTGTGATTTTCTACAGTATTCTTCCATTAGAGTTAGCACTGGTGTGACCTGGTCCAAATTAAGTTATTGTTTTATTTATCAAATCAAAATTTAAGATTAACCTTTTCAACTTCCTTTGCTGAGTAATATTTTGTACTTCGTTGACGCAAACTTTTGATTTGAACTTTTGAAGGAACCCAGTATAAAGACTGTGTGTCACCAGGTGCAATTTGTAATATTATTATTATTCGTTGTTTTCTTCTTTTTGTTTTACACTTCCTTACAAAGGATTATAACTTTTAGTAAAATATCTTAATTATTCTTAAGTATCTAATTTAATATCGCCAGTCAATCTATAACATTATTATAGTGTTATACCTACTTACAACATAAAGTCTCCCGAGTTCAACAAGAAATTTCACGAGTTTCAAGAGAAGGTTTCTGAGTTTGTCAAGAAACACCTGAAGAAGACTGGAGGGCACATCAGCCGAAACGTTGATAAAGATGAGGGCAATAGTTCTAAAAATTCAAATAATACAAACCGACCATCAAATTTCACACGACCCCCTGCCTCCACAACAAGTATAGATAAAACTTTGGTAGAAAAATTTACCCTTGGTGGAAAAAAAAGAAGAAGAAAAAATTTGCATAAAAATTGATTTTATTCTCAAGATATTTGTGTCATTCGTAAGAAGAGAAATTGGAGAAAATTCAGATATAAAAAAAATTCTTTGAGCTTATTCTATAAAACCAGAGATGTTTGAAAAATATAGAATGAAAAAAAAAGTGTTTAGATGTGTTTAGATGTAATAAAAAATGTTTGGATGTGTTTAGATGTGATAAAAATGTGTTTGGATGTGTTTAGATGTAATATAGAATGTGTTTAGATGTGATAAAGAATGTGTTTAGATGTGTTTAGATGTAATATAAATGTGTTTAGATGTGTTTTGATGCAAAAAAAAGTGTTTAGATGTAATTTAAAAAAGATTGTAAGAAATTTGTGAAAAAAAATCTTTCAAAATAAACTAGATAGATTTTCTTTTTCATTCATAAAGGATTTTTTTTATTAAATGTAAGATTATATGAAATTTAGTACAATAATCCTGGCTATTTATTTAGTATAAGAAAGTGTAAGCATAGTATGACATTATTGGCTTGTTCAGTATTGTAAGTTATATAATATTTTTATAACATCCCATTTGCTGGAAGATATTCCAGACATTAAGTAATTCATAATGGTAGGTATGTCCAATTTAACTAAAGGGATGTAATAAAAGTTTTTTTTAATTTTTAATTTTAAAACAATTAGCAAAAATCAAGGAACTGTCCAATTTTAATGAAATTTTTCGGCACTTTGTTCATTTATGATTTAATTTGAAAAAAAAAAACTTGAAAAAATGTTTTTTTTTATCAATTAGCATTGTTGTTTTTTGTTTTTTTCAACTTTTGGTCACTTGAATAAAAAAAAATTCAGTCAATAATTTTTACATTTCTACAAAGATCAAAACCCGAAGACCACATTAAAAATAAAATAAAATAAAATTAAAAAATTTCAACATCCGGAGAAAGTTACTTTAAAATTTAAAATTTATTTTTCTAAAACTTAGAAAATAATGTTTGTAGCATGTTTTTTTTTCTTTTCAAAGTTTTAAAAACAAGATTTTTCAAAAAAATTGATATAAAAAAGTCTTTTCTTCGAATGAATTGATCTATTTTTATTCACTTAAAAATGGAATAGTGAATTTTAAATGCCTGGAAGGTAGCATGTTGTAAACCATATTTTTGTCATGAACAAAGATTTATTTAATATATCTAAAAATGTACAATATATTTAAGATTTTTATACATTTAAAGATTATTACTAACAGTTACTTGTTTCGTTTATGGAAGACTTAAGTGCTTAAGAAAAAAAATGTTTTTTTTCTCTTTTTTAACTCTGGGGACAGCAACAATTGTTCCAATGCACATGTCCTTGTTGTTTTTCTTATATTCTTTTGACTCTGATTCAATATATCTATTTTTATTCACTTAAAAAAGTAACAGTGAATTTTAAATGCCTGGAAGGTGGCATGTTGTAAATCATATTTTTGTTATTAATAAAGATTTATTTAATCTTTATCTGTACTATAAAAAATGTGCAACATATTTTTTCAACATTTTTATACATTTAAAGATTATTACTAACAACTGTTCTTTTTCATTTATGGAAGACTTAAGTGCTTAAAAATAGGTTTTTCCCCTTTTTATTTCACTCTGGGGACAGCAACAACTGTTCCATTTTGCATGTCCTTATTGTGTTGTTATTTTTCTTATGTTTTTTGACTATGCAGTGTACACTGCATTGAATGGAATTGACACGTATCTATTTCCATAATTTTTTTTCTATTCTTACAGACTGTTTCAAAATCTGAAAACCTCATTTAAACAAGCAAACACAGTGATTGGTGTTTGATTCTTTCTAAGGCAGGTTACCACGGAAAAAAAAAACTACAACAGAGTTCTTTTGGAAAAAAACACCCTACCTCTTAAAGAAGGGTTGTAATGTAACAGACGTTTAATTATTCTAGTACACTGTATTGAATAGAATTGTACACTGTATTTATTTCCATAATTTTTTTCTATTCTTACTGACTGTTTCAAAGACTGAAAACCTCATTTATCTCCCCTTAACTCACACATTTGGACATACCTACATAACTGTATATATTGATTTATTACAGGTTTTTGATTAAGTAACGGTACAATGAACCACAAATGTTTGAATCTTTATATATCTGTGTGTAAATACGGTGGGTCTAATTCATAAATACTGAATATTGCTTGCCCGGCAACTGACTCACTAAACATCATTATACAGATATAAGCGCTTCATTTCATTAAAAACAAAATCAGCCGAATTCAAAGAAAGATAACTTTCATATATGAATTGGATTTGTAGATATTTTTATTGTAAATAAACAAATAGTATTTACAACTTAAATTGAAAATAGTCGCTTCATGAAAGGGATGTTTCACAAAAAAAATCAGCAATCTAAATTCATAGAAAGATATCTGAATCAGATTTTTTTTAAATTTGTATAATTTTAAGATTACACTGTGTTATAAATAGTATTTTTTTATTGGTTAAATCCTACTTAACGGACATTTATTCCACCATCGTATGTCACACCACCAAAAGAAAAAAAATACTAAAAATCAAGGAATAAACTGAATTTAATGAAATTTTCAGTGTTGATATATTAATGAATAAACAATATAATGCACTAGTTATTTTATTTGAAAACTCTTACATTTTTTCAAGTTAGTTAAATTTGAACCACGTGTCTTTGAGGTGTTATACAGATTAACAAACATACGTGGTTCAAAGTTAATTGACCTGAAAAAATGTAAAAGTTTTTAAATAAAATAACTGGTGCATTAATTTTTTATTCATTAATATATCAACCCTGAAAATTTCATTAAATTCGGTTAATTCCTTGATTTTTCGTATTTTTTTCTTTTTTGGCGGAGTGACATATGATGGTGGAATTTATGTCCGTTAAGTAGGATTTAACCTTTTTATTTAAAGATAAAAGTATCAATAAGTATAAAATTTATCTTTCTTTGAATTGGGCTTGCTGATTTTTCGGGGAAACGACCCTTTGATGAAGAGATCAGTTTTAGGGTAAGCAATATTCTGTATTATGATTGCCTTAGTATATAAACAAATGTAAAAGTCTTGGTGGGTTTTCAACCCACTGCTAAATAAACAGAATTTGTTTTCATTTTTTGCTCGATTGAAAATTTGTAATAATTAAAAAAAAAAATTAAAAAATGGAACATTTTCTTTGTTTTTTTTTTTTTTCTTTTTTGAAATGTTATATTCTAAAAATTAAATAAATTATATTTCAAAATAAAGTAAAAATGCATTGGGTCAAATATTTGCTGCTTCTGTTTCTAAAAACAAAAAAAAAAAAAAAAAAAACAAAAAAAAACAAACAAAAACAGAACAAAAAAAATTCTTAATTTTTCTTAAACAACATTATGCAAGTTTTATCATCCGTCATCTTATAGGGTTGAGCAGGAGCCAAACTGTACGTTGCCTGTAGATGTTCCGTACAGTGATTTCGGCGAGCGATCAATTACCAGATTTTTCATGCAGCCAACATACGGCTTGTCGTTCCTGACTAACGGATGTGTTTCTCCGGCTGAAAATTTAAAATAAATGTTTTAAAAAACAAAATAACAAATAATTCAAATTCTTAATAACTAGCAGAAAACCTGCCCTACAGATGAAACACATTCAACGACAGCCAGTGGCAATAACCAAAATAATTTGTCCGTTTCACTTTCTTTCTTTCTTTCTTCTTTCTTTCTTTCTTTCTAACTTGGCACTTATACACTCCCTCTTCTTTCACTCTCTCTCTCCCTCCCTCTCTCTATCTCTCTCTCTGCTTATAAGAGTTACATCTAGATTAGTTTCTATGGTGAAATAAAAGTTGTTTGACAAGCAAACAAAGTGATTGGTGTTTGATTCTTTCTAAGGCAGGTTAACACGGAAAAAAAAAAACTACAACAGAGTTCTTTTGGAAAAAAAACACCCTACCTCTTAAAGAAGGGTTGTAATGTAACAGACGTTTAATTATTCTAATATAATAAATCTACAACAGAGTCCTTTTTGGAAAGAACACCATGCCTTTAAAAGAAGGTCTGTAATGCAATATTCTAGTACAGTGATTCCCAAGTGGGGATCCACATTAAAGCTGTAGATTGTATTATTACTGTATATGTTCTGTGCAAAGATTTTTTTTACAAGGATTGGTGTGGCAAGATTGAAAAAGAGGGAAGATGCCCAAGGAGGCATAACAAACGAACAAATAAGTAAATAAATAAATAAATTTGATTTAATCGAGATTGTGAAGAAAATTTTTACTTTCACGAGTAAGAGTTTTTGTAAGAGAAATGTGCAGTATCTGTTTCAGTCTTTTATGTCTATCTACCACAGTCAGTCCATATCTATCTATCTAACTATCTATCTATCCATCTATCTTAGCATGTTCTTTCCCCATTTCCTTTATTTTGGTCTATCTATTAATATCACATATTATCTATCTATCTATCTATCTATCTATCTATCTATCTCAATCAGTTCCTTTCCTCCTTCCTTTCTCCCAATATATCTATCTATCTATCTATCTATCTATCTTAGCCTGTTCTTTCCCATTTCCTTTATTTTGGTCTATCTATTAATATCACATATTATCTATCTATCTATCTATCTATCTATCTATCTCAATCAGTTCCTTTCCTCCTTCCTTTCTCCCAATCTATCTATCTATCTATCTATCTATCTATCTATCTATCTTAGCCTGGTCTTTCCCCATTTCCTTTATTTTGGTCTATCTATCTATTAATAGCACATATCATCTATCTATCTATCTATCTATCTATCTATCTCAATCAGTTCCTTTCCTCCTTCTTTTCTCCTAATATATCTATCTATCTATCTATCTATCTATCGATCTATCTTAGCCTGTTCTTTCCCCATTTCCTTTATTTTGGTCTATCTATTTATTAATAGCACATATTATCTATCTATCTATCTATCTAGCTATCTCAATCAGTTCCTTTCCTCCTTCCTTTCTCCCAATCTATCTATCTATCTATCTATCTATCTATCTATCTATCTATCTATCTTAGCCTGTTCTTTCCCCATTTCCTTTATTTTGGTCTATCTATTAATATCACATATTATCTATCTATCTATCTATCTATCTATCTCAATCAGTTCCTTTCCTCCTTCCTTTCTCCCAATCTATCTGTCTATCTATCTATCTATCTTAGCCTGGTCTTTCCCCATTTCCTTTATTTTGGTCTATCTATTAATATCACTATCTATCTATCTATCTATCTATCTATCTATCTCAATCAGTTCCTTTCCTCCTTCCTTTCTCCCAATCTATCTGTCTATCTATCTATCTATCTTAGCCTGTTCTTTCCCCATTTCCTTTATTTTGGTCTATCTATTAATATCACATATCTATCTATCTATCTATCTATCTATCTATCTATCTATCTATCTCAATCAGTTCCTTTCCTCCTTCCTTTCTCCCAATCTATCTGTCTATCTATCTATCTTAGCCTGTTCTTTCCCCATTTCCTTTATTTTGGTCTATCTATTAATATCACATATTATCTATCTATCTATCTATCTATCTATCTATCTCAATCAGTTCCTTTCCTCCTTCCTTTCTCCCTATCTATCTATCTATCTATCTATCTATCTATATCTATCTTAGCCTGTTCTTTCTATTAATATCACATATTATCTATCTATCTATCTATCTATCTATCTCAATCAGTTCCTTTCCTCCTTCCTTTCTCCCATCTATCTATCTATCTATCTTAGCCTGGTCTTTCCCCATTTCCTTTATTTTGGTCTATCTATTAATATCACATATTATCTATCTATCTATCTATCTATCAGAATCCCAGTACAGAGGTTCTCAACTGGGGATCCATATAAAAAATATATATTGTATCAATATTGTACATGTTTTGTGCAAAGATATTTTTTTACAAGGGCTGATATGGCAAGATAGAAAAAAGTGGAAAGATGCCCAAAGAGGTGTCACAAGCAAACAGACAAACAAACAAATGAATAAATAAATGAATTTGACTTACATGGAATTCCACCAACATATAATGGATCCTCCGTATTTGTAAATGAGGCACCAAGTGGTCCAAATTCTGGACCGTATCGAGTTTCATCGACTTCTAAGATGCTACTCTGTTGAAATTTGGAGACTAAAAGACGAAAGAATATAAAAGAATATAAAATGCTATCAGTGATATCGCAGAAATGCTTTATCAAACAAAGATATCAAAACTTTCAATAATTTTCAGGGTTACATACACAGTGACATTGCAAATATATAAAGAAATGACGAGTGCTGACAGACAGGTTAAGAGTTAAAGAATAAAACCAAACAACTAGAATTGGAATAAAACGACATGTATTACAGACATAAAACAATAAGGTTGCAGACTTTTTGGTTTGTCTGCGGAGAAATGTTTACAATTTGTCCACTTAGCTGAAATCCTGAGGTAGGGTTAGTTATCGAAGTCCCTTGCTACGGCCATCTGATATTTCGCTGGATATGATAGACGTTCTATTTGACGTCTGACTCCGGTGCTGGTCAATCAGAAAGAGGGTGAAAGAATTTGCGTATGTTGGCACCAAATACTAAAACGTCACTTATCAGGGAACCGTTAACAAAGAGAGACATAAAAACAAACGCTCTCTCACTTAGCCCAAAAACAGAAATTCCTCCACAGATAAGTCTGTAGCAAATACCATTAAATTTGCAACTATTTATGTAATTTTTTGTCAATACAGGTGTCTGCATTTACTTTTGTGTTGTTCCTTCTTTGTCCGACAATTTGCCTTTAACTACGGAGAAATAAGGGCTCCTTCGATTCCGTAAATACTCTTAATACGTAAGTAAAAAGTAAAGTCGACGGAGCGGCCTAAAGTCCGTATCAGCCAGTCAGCGAGGGAGTCTATCCCCTTTTCAATAGCGCTAGACCAAGGAGATTGTTTTAGCATCTGAGGTGGAGCGCCACACCTACCATCAGCTCCTTACTTTACCGCACAGATCCCTGTGCTACTCATACGCTTAGTTGGCGGGGACCGGTATCGAACTAGGAACCTTGTGGTTTCTAGCTGAACGCTGATGATATTATTTATTGCACGCTATTCTGCATTAGTACCAGCAAAACAAACAATTCTCTTTTTCCCCTATAGAAGGGAAATGTTACCTGTATAAATAATATACATCCCCCTGTCACCTTTCATATTATGACCTCTTGTTTGGTAACTCTTCGAATAGGTGGGAACATCATTTCTGTATCACAACCCGAGAAATAAAGTCGTTGTTCTCCCAAACTCTGTGTTGTCTTCACTTTATATTAACATTTATACACATAACACTAGTCACAAACTGAGAAAAGAGAGAATGATATTATTTGTCTGATATTTTCTACATTTGTGGAATAATCTAAACAAAAATATTATAAAGAATTACAACGAATGTGTGACCGACAGGTTAAGAGTTAAAGAATAAAACCAAACAACTAGAATTGAAATAAAAAGACATGTATTACAGACATAAAACAATAGGGTTGCAGACTGTTTGGTTTGTCTGCGGAGAAATGTTTACAATTTGTCCACTTAGCTGAAATCCTGAGGTAGTGTTAGTTATCGAAGTCTCTTAGCTACGGTCATCTGATAGTTCTGTTGGATATGAGAGAGACACTTTTTTTAAAGTCTGTCTCCGTTGCTGGTCAATCAGAAAGAGGGGGAAAGAATTTGCCTCTTTGGCTTTGCCGCCAAAGTATGCTGGCTCGTGATTGGTTGGTTCGATACAGAGGCTCGTAGACAAGGACGATAACCCATACCTCAGAATTCTTAATATATGTATAGATTACATTCGGACATACATACACACAACTGCCTTTATATATGTATAGATGGTACTTCTTTGAGCTTATAAAGAATTAGATTACGAATATGGTGACAGACGGGTTAAGAGTTAAAGAATAAAACCAAACAACTAGAATTGAAATAAAAAGACATGTATTACAGACAGAAAACAATAGGGTTGCAGACTGTTTGGTTTGTCTGCGGAGAAATGTTTACAATTTGTCCACTTAGCTGAAATCCTGAGGTAGGGTTAGTTATCGAAGTCCCTTAGCTACGGCTGATAGTTCCACTGGATATAATAGACGTTCTATATTGACGTCTGACTCCATTGAGGGCTGAATCAGAAAGAGGGGGGAAAGAATTTGCCTCTTTGGCTTTGCCGCCAAAGTATGCAGGCTCGTGATTGGTTGGTTCGATAGAGAGGCTCGTAGACAAGGACGATAACTCATACCTCAGATTTCTTAATAATATTGGGACATAGATTCACACAACTGCCCTTTATATATGTATAGATTACATTCGGACATACATACACACAACTGCCCTTTATATATGTATAGATTTCATCTGGACATACATACACACAACTGCCCTTTATATATGTATAGATTTCATCTGGACATACATACACACAACTGCCCTTTATATATGTATAGATTACATTCGGACATACATACACACAACTGCCCTCTATATATGTATAGATGGTACTTCTTTGAGCTTATAAAGAATTAGACTACAAATATGGTGACAGACGGGTTAAGAGTTAAAGAATAAAACCAAACAACTAGAATTGGAATAAAAAGACATGTATTACAGACATAAAACAATAGGGTTGCAGACTTTTTGGTTTGTCTGCGGAGAAATGTTTACAATTTGTCCACTTAGCTGAAATCCTGAGGTAGGGTTAGTTATCGAAGTCCCTTGCTACGGCCATTTTTTCTGATATAGTTATTTACTAAGCTTAGCTTAGATATGGCACAAGGCCAGAAGTGTGGGGCGCCCAGTGAGAATCGAACTCACTAACAATGGTCTGCTAATCTTGCTTGCTAACCATTACACCACATGATATAAGGTGTGTGCTGGACGCCTGCTCCTACTTATAGACTCGGCGATAACCATGTGACCAACTTCTTGGCCAATCACTGGCAGTACTCTGCTGCTGTTATAATATTTATACAGGCTGTTCGGATCTTAACTACACTCAATTGCTTTTGAACCTTTGTGGACGACGGAACATAGGATTATATCACTGGACCTTTGACACTACGTAGGATTCCATAAACTCAGGACTTATTCACTTACCAAAGGATTCTATACCGCAGGACTTACTTACTTACTTACTTACTTTAAGTCCTTTTCAACTGGCCAAGGATGGCGGTCAGAAACTTAACACCACTGGATATAATAGATGTTCTATTTTAACGTCTGACTCCGTTGAGGGCTGAATCAGAAAGTGGGGAAAGAATTTGCCTCTTTGGTTTTGCCGCCAAAGTATGCTGGCTCGTGATTGGTTGGTTCGATACAGAGGCTCGTAGACAAAGACGATAACCCCCACCTCAGATTTCTTAATAAATACTAAACAATGGGTAGAGCATCTACAAAGGAACCACAAGGTTCTGGGTTCAATACGACCCTCACCAATTTAGTGCATTAGTAGGACAGCTTAGATCAGTGTGATAAATTGGGTAGCTGGTGGAAGGTGTGATACTCCACTTCAAGCACAAAAACAATTTCCTTGGTCTAGCATGAGTGAAAAATGAAATTTTTGCCGTCCAGCTGATACCAACAATAGGCCACTCCGTCGACTTTACTTTTACTTATTGCTACAACAATCTCGGTCAGACCACCTTCATTATTACTACTAGCAGAATAAAAAACGCCTCTGGGCGACGTAAAATGAATATTCCCTGAGGCGATGGGAGTTGAAATTTTAACATCAGAGAGTTTGTATCATAAGTAAAGTAAAATCATCAAATTTATTAAAGGAGTAAAAAATAAAATAAATTTATTAAAGGAGTGAAAATAAAAAAAAATGAAATGGAAACTTAGTTCTGATAACTTTAAATATATATTAAATACGACTCTAATTAAGCACATATTCTCCCAAAAATTGTCGGCAAAAAAGCCATTCCAAACATACCGTGTTTACAACTTATCATATCGTCGTGTAATAAAAGTCACTGAAGAGGAATATTAACCTACTCTAAACAAATCGTAAAATCTAGGAGGTCCGTTTGGTGTAGGGGTTGTGATATCGGCCTGTCAGCTTGGCAGTCCGGTTTCAAATCACGCACAGGGCGGCCTTCCTATCTATAGCTCTGCTGATGAGGCCTAATAGGCCGAAATGTACATACAGAGATTGATTTTTCTCGATTTGTTTAGCCATACATTTAAATAGGCATTCCCGCCTAATTCATTATTAATTAATTAATTTTCAAAATTAGGTACGACTCTAATTAAGCACATATTCTCCCAAAACAAACTATATATCAATAGATAATACCAGGTATGTACTAGTTTAAAAAACCAATGAGGACTATGTAACATTGCATGCTCAAATTTTGAGTGTATTTATTTTATGCTATGACGATTTTAGTAGTAGTGTGACGTAAGCAGTTACAGACAAAAACCAGAAGCGAATCTCCATTATTAACAGATTGCTTTTACAGATTTTTATAAGTAAAAACATAATGACATTGCAAATACTATTCAGTTGGCAGAGTATCCACCTGGGAACCACAAGGTTCTGGGTTGATCGACAGTCAGACTATTGTGTTAGTCTAGCATTTAATTCTAAGACGATATTAAGAATTCTGGGGTATGGGTTATCGTCCCTTGTCTGCGAGCCTCTGTTTCAAACCAACCAATCATGAGTCAGCATACTTTAGCGCCAAACTCAAAAGTGCAGACTCATTCCACCTCTTCTGCAACAGCAACGAAAGGAATCGGACCGTACAAAGGTCGCTCCTACTATATTACAACAGATCGGAGTCGGACGAAAACAGAAGTCCATCTATATCCGAATTATAAACAGAAGACCGTAGCAAGGGGCTCCGTCAATACCCCATATCCCAGGATAAACAGCTAAGTGACATTTATATAAATATTATATACATATTGCATACATATTGCATACACATTATATACATATTATTATTTGTCTGCAAACGAGACTAAAGTTTGCAAGCTTTATATTTAATACAGTCTTTTATTCTTATCTTGTCGTTGTTTTACTTCTTTAACTCTTAACTCGTCTGCCACATTTGCGGTTAACTCCAGTCAAACCTAGGAGTATTGCCGCTATTGTTATTTTTATTACAACGAACAGCAACAAATACCCAATCAAGAATGATTAAAACAAATACAAGATATGTCCTCACACATTCCAAAAAATATCATTACAAATATGATTTTATTGTGTTAGTATAACATTTATTCTAAGTCTAACAGCAACAAATAAGTGAATTAATACTTTGTTTAATTCTAACAATACATTAACCAACACATGAAACAATGACTAACAATATGTAGGGACTAGAACTCTCCTGAGCCTTTAGGGACAGGAAGTAGTAAAGGTAACGTCCCCTGTCAGGTTGAGTGAAGAATTCTCTTTGACGGTTTGGCACCGAACTGTAAGCCTCGTAGAAACGAGCGTCCATCTCAGACCTTGTGGCTGAAAGAATTACTACCCCTCGGCGAGGGAGAAATAACTGAAGACTCAACCTGACACCCCCCTCAACTAGGGAGATATTCTGAATTGTAAGTACTGCCCTTCAGTGCTTGTTTTATTGACTTCGTTGAGTTTTGTATGTAAATAAAATAGGTTAAAGGTACATGTGTTTTCCCCTTGTCTTTACTTTCTGAAAACGTATATTCTATTCTCTTGAGACTGTAGACAGCCTTTCCTACAAATATAAAGCCCTTCCTGTGTATAAAGTTGAGTTTAAGGGACTTACTGACGCGCTGAAGAAGATATCTGGTATCTTAGGGTTGACTCTCTTGGGGAGCTTTTGATGTCGTTGCCTCTGGAACCGCTGGTGGAATTTGTCTGTCAGGATTTTGTATATTGCGCCTAAACTTCTGGGCTCATCACGTGATTGGTATATCCAATCACAGAGAGCCTCCCACTCACTCACTCACTCTATACACAGGAATTACCATTTTACTGACCCAACAAAACTATTAAAAATGATTTTCCACGTAGGATCATTACTATGCTCAGATATACAAAGAATACCCGAGAAAAGGCAGGAAGATACAGCAGCTGAAACGTTGTCCAAATATTAAAAGTATACGATTCCTGTATAAAAGTTATCTTTCTTTGAATTCAGCTTGCTGATTTTTGGGGATTGGGTTATACACTGCTGATGAGACCTAATAAGGTCGAAACAGCTGTCCAGTGTTCCGCATATATCACACACAGTGATTGCTGAGTTTTCTGGTCATGGCAATTTAATCTCGATAAAGATTACATTTTGGAATAAAGAAAAATGCATCTAAAAAATTCTTACCTGTAATTTTATGCCACTGTCCATCACAAATACGATATTTCAGTTTAGGGGTGCTCTTCACAGTGAAATGACCTGCTCCATTGTTAAAAGTGGAATGAACCTGCAAAGAGTTAAAACATAAAAACTTTATGATATATTAATATTTTGAAGGCCAGTACAATGCGTATAAAAAATAAAAACAAAAAGATGTTATTTTTGTCTTATCGATTTCGAAGCA